>CM068349.1:12962843-14162843 GCA_034769755.1 Odontamblyopus lacepedii | reverse complement strand
AGCTAAACACTTGTTTGAAATGTGAAACAAGAGCGCCACTAAGCGGAATCAATTAGATTTTGTCATACCCCAGTCATGTCTTCATCAAAGCCTGCAGTGAAGAGAAAGGTTGGTGACGAGCACAGACAGTTTCAGATTTGCAGACTTCAAGACGCACAGAGACACTTTTCAAATTTTTGTGGACCCCTTTACCTTTAATGTGCAAGATGCCCCTGCTATGCTTCAAATGGAGCTCATTGACCTGCAATGCAACTCTGACCTCAAAGCCAAGTTCAGGGAGATGAGTGGAAAAGCAGACAAGCATGGGCAATTTTTGAGAGAATTGCCCCCCCAACTTCCCTGAGCTTTCCCGAATGTTCAAGCGGACCATGTGCCTTTTTAGCAGCACATATTTGTGTGAAAAGTTCTTCTCCACCTTGAACTTCAATAAGTCCAAGTACAGGTCCAGACTTACTGATGATCATCTTCAAGCCATACTGACGGTCTCAACTGCTTCCTCTCTCAAGCCAAATGTGGTTCAGATTTGTGAGAAGAAGCACTGTCAAGTCTCTGGCAGCAAAGAGTAGGCAAGAGAAGCCATGTTCAGAAGAACCGTTCATGATTTTCACTCAATGTTCCATTCATGTTCAGGACACTTCATGTTCAGAAGAAATCATTAAAACTGTTAATGACATTTGAGGACTTTTTTTTTTAACTTTTTTTTGTGGAATTCCTTATGCGGCCCACCCTCACCCAGACTCTGCCTCCAGCGGCCCCCAGGTAAATTGAGTTTGAGACCCCTGCTCTATCGGGTGCTCGAGGGTTCATGGGAGTTTGCCCAACCTGTCCACATGTGCTTTGTGGACCTGGAGAAGGCATTCGACCGTGTCCCTCGTGGTGCCCTGTGGGGGGTGCTCCAGGAGTATGGGGTCCGGGGCCCTTTGCTAAGGGCTGTCCGGTCCCTGTATGACCGGAGCAGGAGCTGTGTTCGCATTGCCGGCAATAAGTCAGACCTGTTCCCGGTGCATGTTGGACTCCGCCAGGGCTGCCCTTTGTCACCGGTTCTGTTCATTGTATTTATGGACAGAATTTCTAGGCGCAGCCAGGGGCCGGAGGGGGTCCAGTTCGGAAACCACAGGATCTCATCGCTGCTTTTTGCGGACGATGTTGTCCTGTTGGCTTCATCGAACCAGGACCTGCAGCGTGCACTGGGGCGGTTTGCAGCCAAGTGTGAAGCGGCTGGGATGAGAATCAGCTGTTCCAAATCCGAGGCCATGGTTCTCGACTGGAAAAAGGTGGATTGCCCTCTCCGGGTGGGTCGGGAGTCTCTGCCTCAAGTGGAGGAGTTCAAGTATCTCGGGGTCTTGTTCACGAGTGAGGGGAGGATGGAGCATGAGATCGACAGGCGGATCGGTGCAGCGTCGGCAGTGATGCGGTCACTGTATCGGACCGTTGTGGTGAAGAGGGAGCTGAGCCGAAATGCGAAGCTCTCGATTTACCAGTCAATCTACGTTCCTACCCTCACCTATGGTCATGAGCTATTGTTTGTTTGTTTGTTTATTTGTTTTGATTTAGGTTTGAGAATTTAGTTATAAATTGGAGACAGATGGGTTCGAATAGTGCTTGGGAAAGATCGCTAGATTACTCAAACCTGCATGGATTATGTATAAACTAGGGGTGGGTCTTGATTTAAAAAAAAAAATCTAATGAATTCCAGGCTTTGTAATGAATTAATCTCAATTAATCACATAAAAATATTTGACCCAAAAGCGACATTTATTTTCTGTAAATGAATTCTAGTGGACTCATTTTCTTCCTGAAGTCCATCATTTGTTGGAGTTTGGGTGCTGACTCCTCTGGTTTGTACTCAGACCCGAACTGAACCTCTGACAGCTCCAGCAGTTTCTGTGCTGCTGTGACGTGTTTTGTATTTAAATGTTCTCGTAGGGCTGAGGTGCTTCTGTGATCTGCAAACTCTTTTCTGCAGTTTGCAATAAACGATGCCTTTCTTAATACTTCCATTGGGGAGTTTTTTGAATAGAAATTTCCCGTCCTGCAAACCCAGAGCACTTTTCATGCTCCACTGTTGTCAGAACTGTGTGCGTCAGTATAATAGGAGTGCCATGACATGCTCCACTAATAAATGCGTAAAATGTGTTAATATGTTTAATGCATTATTTTCTTAATAATTAATTGTCCCACCCTTAGTATAAATAAATCAGTCAGTGTAGTTTTGATGAGAAAACAACATTACAACATGATATAAAACTCCAACAAGAACTGGTATAATAATCCCTCTTTAGAATTGACCTCTTTCATCATTATAAACAAAGCAGAGACATTTCCATTAGTAGCTCGTGTTAGGGGTGTCTGTTTGATTATCACGCCCCAGCTAATGTCCTGTTTATTTTGGACATGGAGAATACAGTTCGCAGATCCACATTTCCTGCGGCGTGTGCGAGCCGAGCCGGGGAAATGCATTTGTATCAGTGCATAAAGTTGTGAGTGGTTTTGAAGGCAGACAGAAGCAGACAGTGTTCAGAGCCTAGAGTCTGCTTCTGTCTGCACCATTGTCCGACGAATAAACGTTCCACAATACAGCGCTGCACTGTCAACACAGTTTATTTGGGACAATGGGTGGATTCTGAGACAGTCTGACAAACATCTATGGCGCTGTCTATAGTGCTTCTTGTACAGTGTAGAACAGGAGTCTCCAAACGTTTTCCTCCGGTGAGCAACCTTTACAAAACGGAAATGCCAGAGAGCTTCTAGTTTAAGCCGTCACAAGAAATTCAGTTTATTTAAGAGCCACAGCGAGCCTTAAATGAGGTACAGTTAGATGCCAAACAAACCATTATCCACTCATTATTGTACAAAGTTAGGCATCAAAATAATACATGTACAGTAGTAATAGGAATTTAATTGCTCAAATTTTACTTCAGGACAATTCAGTAATTCAGAAATCCCTTGGTGAGCTACTTGGAATGGGGTGGAGAGCCACAGGTTGGAGACCCCTGGTGTAGAGGCGGTACCACAATGGAAAAAAACAATATGTAGGTAAGTTAAAATGGCTTAAATTAAGAACATTTGACTTTATTTGAGCAGATTCATCTTGACAAGTGAGATAATCGATAGAATAATTTTAGAAGTCAAACCAACCTTGCATTTGAAGGATTTATGTCTGAGCAGCAGCAGTGAGTTTTACTTCCTGATAGAAAGCTCGGCAGCAGCGGACTGATATATGAGAAAATAGTCCCTCAACATGCGACGATTCATGCGGTGCAAGGTTAGTTTTATTTCAAACATTACTCTCTGGACACAGACGTTCACATGGACAGTCTGGAGTTCTAATAGTTTTCCTCGGGTGCACTGTGGGGTGGGTAAGAGGCAGGACAACTATGGCCATTGACATGCACTAGCCTAGCACCAGCAACCTCTCTAAATACTATAAGGACTGGATGGAAGATTTAACCCTATAACAGCAAACATATCATAGTTGATACATGAGTTTTTCAGCTCTCCACATGAGCAGTGTGATATTTTTTCCCTGACAAACCTGATACATGCAGTGAACTGCAAAATGAGTCAAAATAACTGAAATGTTATGTTTTCCAGACTTCCACCCAGCCAGTTCCATTGGTGGTTCTTATTCCTGCATTATGGTAGCACTTTTTATGTTTGGAATCACAAATTTATTGGAATTGTTTGTATTTTATTATGTTTTTGTTTGTTCAGGAAAAAAGAATAATTGAGCATTGTGACCTGAATTATCAAATATGATACAAATTCAAACTCATATATGGAAAATGATATTTGAAAATGAGAGAAATGGTGATCAAACAAAAGTGGAGAGAAGAGAAGGGGAGAGGAGGAGAGGAACAGATCAAACAAAAGAAAAGAGGAGGAGAGGAACAAGGGATCAAACAAAGGAGAAGAGCAGAGAGGAGGAGAGGAACAAGGGATCAAACAAAGGAGAAGAGCAGAGAGGAGAGGAGGAAAGGAACAAGGAATCAAACAAAGGAGAAGAGCAGAGAGGAGAGGAGGAAAGGAACAAGGGATCAAACAAAGGAGAAGAGCAGAGAGGAGAGGAAAAAAGGAACAAGGGATCAAACACTGGAGAAGAGCAGAGAGGAGAAGAGGAAAGGATCAAGGGATCAAACACTGGAGAAGAGCAGAGAGGAGAGGAGGAGAGGAACAGAGGATCAGACAGAGGGAGAGAGAAGATATAGACAGGAAAGCAGAGGATGTGAGGAACAAGGGGTCAAACAAAGGAAGAGGAGAGGAATAGGGGATCAAACAGAGGAGGAGAGAAACAGGAGATCAGAGAGAGGTGGAAAGTAGATATGAACAGAGAAGAGCAGAAAGGAGAGGAGGAAAGGAACAGAGAGGAATCAGACAGAGGAGGAAAGGAACAGAGGAATCAGACAGAAGAGGAAAGGAATGAAGAGGAATCAGACAGAGGAGGAGAGCAGAGCAAGGGAGCCATAAAAGAGTCTTTAGTCGAGGAGAGCTGATTACCTCTGAGACATGAGTGCTCCTCTTCTCCGCCTCCCAAACCCTCCTCCTCAAAAACTCAAAAACATACCTGGAGCTGTGTTTTATTTAAATCCAACCACCCATATTATGTTAAACTGCCTGGGATGTTCCAGTGGGCGGCTGAGAATCTGAAGTGACGATTTAAGTGAAATGGACTGAATTAAATGGAACCGTACATAAACTAGATTCTCTGATGTGTATAACTGCTGTTTCTATAAAGACACTCCCTCTCCACCGCACCGGACAGACTGTCATTCTGTTAATAAGAGACAGACTGGTTAAAAGTGTATGGGATAAAGAACATTTTGGACCCAAATGTTTTCTTTCATTTTGCTGTTTTTAAAGGGCTCATATTACACTATTTTCTGATTTATATTATAATGTTTCCTCATCAAAAACAAACCTGGAGTTGTGTTTTGTTTCATTCACACATGTTTAACGCTCAAACCCTGCAGATTTAGGCTGAGTTCTTCTCTGAGACAGAAATCAGAATCAGAAAGTTTTTTTGAGTGAACAGACTCACAACATTAGAAAATTGCTTCGGTACTTGGAGCAAACATAAGACAAACACGACTAACCATGCAATAAATCAAATCAAATAAAGCAGAAAACAACAAACGCTTTAATATAACACAAAAATGACAAGAATATAACAGTGCCAACACAATTTTATAAAGCGTTTTTCCACCTTCAAGGCAGTTAATGTGCTTTACAACAAGGAAACACAACACACTTACACACCAATGTACGCAGACACTAGGGAGGGAGTGGGTTAAGTGTCTTGCCCAAAGACACAACAACATTTTGCAGTGGGAGCTAAAATCGCTCCGCCAACCTGTGGGTCATTGGATCTGACCGCTCAACCAATGATGTTTTAAGGGTGTGCAAAAATATTGAAATATCAATATATTGTACGTTCTCTATCGTATCGAGACTATCTCTCCACCCAGCTACATATTCCATATGTATGGGAACTGACCCACTGGAGGTCAGGTGACGTGGATAATTATTTAAGACAGACCACCTGTGAGGTGGCTGATGATGCTATAAAGGCACCCGTGTGCCTAGCGCTCACTGATCATTTTGATTCCACGGCGAGCAGGTTGACGTGTGAGACGGAAGCGAAGTCGAGAAGACAGTGTTATTCGCCACTTACCGCGAGTAAGAGAGAGGATATTTCTCTCGGGGCGTCTGTCTTCTGTACAGCTTGGTTTGTGTAAACGGATTGATCCGGCTTGCCTGACGTATAGCTCCGTGGAGGTCAGCCCTATGTTCCCACAGCCCAATGGTCCTACAGCCCATTGGTCCCACGGCCCATTAGTCCCACAGCCCACTGTTCCCACAGTTCCCTCAGCATATTCCCACAGCTCCAGGTTCCCACATTTCTAAGAAAATATTCAAATTTAGGTCCTATGTTCCACAAATCTATATTCCCACATTTATGAGTCAACTAATATAGAAAGTGTAGGGGGACCTTTTATTTATTTAAAATATCTCAGAATTCTGACAATGAAAAGGGTTCTCGATTCTGACCGCTCCGTGCGGTTAGGGTTAGCGCACGGACCCCAGTTAGGGTTAGCAGTGTTGCCAAAAAAAATCACAGAAAGCTACTGGCTCTCTGAAAAATCGCTAGATGACATCATGGCATTACGTATGACGTCATAGCGTCAAGCATGACACGCTAATCTATACAAAAACGTGCCTGCATGGCTACGGCCATAATGCAAAACGGCAGTGCTAGTGACTTTTTTGAGCTCAGAGCTAATCTGAAACACTGCTTGACCGTGGGAAACACTTCTGACGGCGGTGTAGGGCAACAGTTATGCTTGTCACGAGTTTTTAAAATTTGCCAGATTCGTCAAAAAGTCGCCAAAGTCACTAGATGAGGTTTTTAGTCGCCAGAGACAGCCAAAAGTTGCTAAATCTAACGACAAAGTCGCTAAATTCAACCCCATCAACCTAAAACATGTTGGACACCCAACATCTGTCCTGGGACTACAGATGAAAAATAGCCGTCTGGCTAATTCTGGCATATTTACATGTAAATGTTGATTAATGTGCACTGTCCCATAAATAAATAAATAAAATTGGCAACTCTGAGGGTTAGCGCACAAGCCCACGAACTAGGGTTAGGGTTAGTGTTACAGTTAGGGCCAGGGTGTGTTTATCGTAGAAATGTGTTCTCTCCAGACGGTTAGGGTTAGCACATGGACCCACGGACAGTTAGGGTGAGGACAAGTCGAAATGGAGACACTGAACACCATTCCGAGGGAGCAGACATTGTGCTTGAAATGTTTCAATTTTACCAAATATGTTCGAGTTGAAGCATATAAAGACATAACTCATGCTGTAAACGCACACACATTCAACCAGGTAGGAGGATAGTCATACTTTTATCTGCAGAGATGGCTGCTGTTTATGGGCACTTGATCCCTGGAAACCACGGAGGAAAGGTTTTAGTTGTCCAGAACTTCCGTTTTCACAGACATGAGACAAGGGGCGAAAAGATTCATTGGCATTGCTGGCGTAAGGACTGCAGAGCAAAGGTGTATACAACCCTGCTGAATGATGAGGATGGGGATCGAGATATCCGAGTCATTGGGTTCCATGAGCAGGACCATCCCCAGGAGCAAACCATGGTTAGCAGAGCTCAGTTCCTACAACATGCTGTAGCACAAGTGAGACGTGATCCAACTGTACCAGTAAGACGGGTTTACAATGCAGAGTTGGTGCAACATCGTCAAAGGGCAGTCCAAGGAGGAGGGGATAGACCACCAATTCCAGGGTTTAGGTCCATCCGATCTGTGATGCAAAGAGCTAGGTCTGAGGCAATACCCCCTATCCCAGGTACTGTAGATGAAGTGGAGGTTACAGGCCCATGGGCCCAAACATGGGCAGAAGAACGTTTCTTGTTGCATTCTGACAATGATTGGGGCATACAGGTGTTTGCAACAGACGAGAACCTGAGTCTGCTGAGACAATGTAGGACGACATACATGGATGCCACCTTTAAGAGTTGCCCTCGACCTTACAGTGTTTTACCATACTGGGAAACCATCATGGATTTGTTCTGCCTCTTGTCCACGTGGTTATGGAGCAGTGCACCACTGGACACTACAGACAAGTGCTCCAAACTGGCCATCCGACGGATTACCCACCACAAATGGCGTCCACAACTTGTTGTTTGCGACTTTGAAAATGCCCTGAAAACAGCATTGGAAACTGAGTTCCCACAAGCCAGAGTGAGCAGGTGTTATTTTCATTTTAACCAATCCCTGTGGAGGAGGATCCAACAGCTTGGATTGGCTGGTCCCTACCACCAAGACCCCAGCCTGACTCGGGCCATCGGGAAATTCATGGCTCTGGGTTACCTCCCGCTTGCGCTGGTTGAGATGAATTTCACCACACTGGTCAATAGCAGACGTTGCAGACGCCTTGTGAGACAGTACCCTGCCTTGGAAGATTTCCTCAACTACATGAAGATCACATACATCCAACCTGGATCCACCTTTCCACCAGCTTTGTGGAATGTCTTTGAGAGGGGCATGAACCAGAGAACCAACAATCATGTTGAATGTAAGTGTTGTTACAAATGCATGTCAAATGTGTACAGTTGCAGTTGTCTGTGCAAAAGTCAATTTATTGCTTGGTCTTGGTTTAATTGTTAAAATGTTATTTCATGGCAGCTTACCACCGGCTTATGAATGATACTGCGCAAGTGCGCCACCCCGGTCTGTGGCTCTTCATCCGTCACCTGAAAGATCGCCAGACAGTGACAGAGGAACGTGCCATGATGGCAGAGAGAGGTGATGCTCCACCACCACGCAGACGCAAGTGGAGGGTCTTGGAGGCCACACTCCTGCGACTGAAGGCACAGTATAATGATGGACATAGAAACCTGGAGTCCTACTGGAGAGCAGTCAGCCACTGTGTTGTGGAAGCTGATTAATGAAGCCTTAGCCTATGGAAATGTGTTGTTCCCTGGCTTTATATCAATAGGGTCCTTACTCGCCTGATGCTTCTTAAAGAAACAGTCCACACTATTTTGATTTTCAGATATTATCAGTTTATCAGATTATCAGATATCATCAGTATTACAGAAGAATGTGCATATAATTTTGTTCCCAGTGTATTCAGTACTGAAATTGACATTATTAGCCTACCTTAAAACAATCACTAGAAGTGAATGGTACCATTAGCATCAAGCCACAAGTGATCACTGGACGAAGTACATTTGATGAGGTTTTATTTGGTACCTTAGACTTCCATTGCTACATTAAATATAACTATGCTGTCAAACTAGGCATTGCAAACACATAAAGAAAAAAATCTTTGTGTTCTCATATTTTACCAGGGCTTAACTACAGGTAAGCAATTTTCTGAAATAAGGTGGACTGTTCGTTTAAATAGTAAACTTTTGGCCTGTTCCTGTTTTTTTTTTCTTTTGCCTGTTCCTGGCAAAAAATAGGGCAGTATTTGACGTAAAAAAAAAACAAAAAACAGTTAGATGGTTATTATTGAGCATGTAAACTGACTTTTATATTTTTACTTGCAGCACTTGCAAATTTCTTGTTAATAAAGAGATATTTGAACATGCACTGTGTCTTTATTGCTCAAAGTCATCCACTAAACTTGAAAGGCAGGCTAGCCCACTGATCATATTGCATTCAAGATCTCATGTCTGGAACATTAGTGCTGGTGCGCACTTTGTCACACATCATGCTTCCAAAAACAGGTCAGGAGTTTTATTTAAAAGAAAAAAGTGATCCTCCCCAGCTGCTCTGAGTGAGACGTCAGGTCTTCATAGATCCTGGAGAACCAGATAGGGTCATGCACCATCTGCACAAGCAGCACAAGAGAGCCCTAATGCTGGATCATGCATTTTTTGCAGCGGTTTCTGGAGAATAGCTCAGGGAGAGAAAATGGATTCTGATAGTCTGCTCTAGTGTAAGGGTTGCACGAATGCAAGTGTATAAGTGAGTGTGTGTGTATGTATTTGATGCCGTGTTTGTATCGCGTGCATGATTCATGTTTATTATAGACATGCAATTGTGGGGGGAGGGGGTATAGTGGATTTGCATTCATTATTTCATATGTGTATTGATGTGCTAGCATCGCTGTGTGTGTGTGTGTTTGCATTTAAATACGTATTTGTGCAAGTGCATTGGTGTTTGTACGTGCATTCTATAGTGTGTTTACTCAAAAATGTGGGAACAGAGGTGTGGAATATAGAGCCTGAATTTGATTTGTTTCTTAGAAAAGTGGGAACATGGAACATTGGGAATATGCTGTGGGACCATTGGGCCTAAAAATTTTTTTAAAGAGTCTTAATGATGTGGGACCAATGGGCTGTGGGACCAATGGGCCGTGGGACCATTGGGCTGTGGGAACATAGGTACGCTCCCGCTCCGTGTGCGGGGTTCACGCGTCACAAGCTCAGAGAGGCAGCGGTGGAACCTGGTGCGGGGGAAGCCGCCGCCCTTTGCTGGTCGGCACATGTTGTCTCTGGCGTATCGCTCTTGTGGGGCTCACGCGCCATAGAGACCGGGGGGCTGACCAAACCCGTGGCTGGGGAGGCAGCCTTCTATCACAGAGCTGGACGGCCGCAGTGTAGGGCTCTGTACGAGCGCTACTCTGCGCCGGTCTAATCAGAGGCAGCGGTGATACCTGGTGCGGGGGAAGCCGCCGCCCCTCATAGGTGTGTGCTCTGCGTCTCTGGCGTATCGCTCTTGTGGGGCTCACGCGCCATAGAGACCGTGGGGCTGACCAAACCTAGTGACTGTGCAAAGCCTTATTCCTCATTTTCTGTCCCCCTCCTTTCAGATGTGGAAGGACTAATGCAGGCTGGGTTTGTCAAACCCACAGATCCTTTTAGGCCCTCTATCACCCCTCAGACAGAGAGGCCTCAGAATTCTGAATTACCTGGACGACTGGCGCCTGTGTGCACAGACACAGCAGGAGTGTCGGGCTCATCTATCTCTTCTGTTGGAGCACCTAGAGTGTTTGGGTCTGGTTCTGAATTCTCGGGCTGCGCAGCTTACAGTGTCACAAGCGAGGCAGACATCTCTGAAAGTGTGCCGCTCACAAGTCAGACTGGGAGTTCAAGTCACATGGGGGCAGTGTCTATGCCTCATGGGCATCATGGCCTCCATGTCACACAGGCAGTCCCTCTGGCACTGCTGCATATGCACCCAGTGCAGCGGTATCTCCTGGGTCTGGGTTTGGGGGCCCAGAGTCACCTACAGACCTCTATCCCTGTCACCAGACGGTTGTGAGTGACCCTCCAATTGTGGCTATGCTGGGACATTGTGAGCAGGGGTCTCACACTTGGTCCAGTGATCCGTCGTCAGCTCATTGCGACAGATGGCTCATCGACTGTGGCTGTGGGCACACTCCACGTTCCTGTTCTTGCGGGCAGTTCACGTGCCAGGGCCAGACAATGTGGTGGCAGATCTCCTCTCCGGGGGAGGGCCAGATCCAGCGGGCTGGTGGCTACACCCTCAGGTGGTCTTGGAGATTTGGCGCTGCTATGGGCAGGCGACGGTCAATCTCTTTGTGTCCCGTCAGAACACCCACTGCCCTTTGTTCTTCTCTTTGGGGAGAGACAATCCTCCCCTTGGAACGGATGCAATAGCTCACAAATGGCCACACGGGCCTCTTTTTGCCTTCCCTCCTTTCAGCCTCCTTCCATCTTTGCTACAGAGAGTTCATGTGGAGGCAGTAAGGCTAGTCCTGGTGGCTCCTCGGTGGCCGCACATGACTTGGTTTTCGGACATCCCACCTCTCCTAGATGGGAGTCCATGGGAACTCCCAGTATGTCCGGACCTACTGTCTCAAGGTCGGGGAATGCTGTACCACCCATTTCCCCAGGGGCTGAGACTCTGGGCTTGGCCCCTGAGAGGGCCGAGCTGCTAGCTTTGGGCCTGCCTGGCGCTGTTGTGCATACAATGCAGGGAGCCCGGGCTCCAGCTACACAGACCTGAAATGGTTGTTTCTGAAGACTGCCCTCTTGCTGGCATTGGCTTCAAAGGGTGGGCGACCTCCATGCTCTCTCAGTGCATCAGGACCTTGGTAGGTTCCTGCCTGAAGGGACTGGTGTTTTGTGGCCACAAGTAGTTGCTGGCTGGTGCTCGGATATGGCCTTGGAGCTCAGATGCCTTTTTTCTACACAAGAGGGTGCTGAGCATAGGCGTTCACATGTGTGTCCAGTCAGGGCCCTGGAGGTCTACCTGACATGGGGACATAGGACCACAGACCAAGTTTTTGGCTGTTTTCATGGGCTTTGTGGCAGGAAGAGTCACTGGACAAGGTCTGCCCTGTAGCCACTTGGTCAGCCCCTTCCACGTTTGCCCGATTTTACCGGCGTAATGTGGCGACAAGCACATCCTTTGGTGAACGTGTGCTTGATGTATCTCAATGGTGGGTGATTATTCCCTGGTGAAGTGGAACCTACACCTCAACCTTCTGCGTCTGGTGCCAGGGCTGGGGACACCAGTACTTTGCATCTGGCTGGTATTGGTGTTGTGTACATAGTTCACATTATGCACATGGGTGTTTTTTTGTTTGGCACTTGGTGGCGGGAACGTCTCATTCGAATTACACCCTGCTCGAGTCCCGTACATATGGAATATGTAGCTGCATGGAGAGATAGTCTCTTCACTCACAGAACCATGGTTACATACTGTAACCGTAACGGTTTAATGTGATGATACAGTATCGATATTGTGGGCTGCTGTATCGATATGTAGCCAAGAGTATCTTTTGGTATATTTTACTAAATTATTTTGTTACACTGCTACAGTTTTGTTGGTTTTTCAGAAGAAGGAAACTTGTTCATGCGACACATTTGACATTTTCAGTTTTGATGATTAAACATGTGGGTGTTTCATATTCACTTTGCACAAGAAGTGGTTTAACAGAGTTTTAGAATCACAGCCATGATTTAGTCATTATTATTATGAACCGTATCAAAACGATTTAAAATATATCGTATCAAAAGCTCAGTGATATTGAGATATGTATTGTAACTTGTGTATCGAGATATGTATCGTAACTTTTGTATTGAGATATGTATCGTAACTTGTGCATCGAGATATGCATCGTAACTTGTGTATTGAGATATGTATCGTAACTTGTGCATCGAGATATGCATCGTAACTTGTGTATTGAGATATGTATCGTTACTTGTGCATCAAGATATGTAGCGTAACTTGTGTATCGAGATATGTATTGTAACTTGTGTATTGAGATATGTATCGTAATTTGTGTATCGAGATATGTAGCGTAACTTGTGTATTGAGATATGTAGCGTAATTTGTGCATCGAGATATGTATTGTAACTCGTGTATCAAGATATGTATCGCAACTTGTGTATGGAGATATGTATCGTAACTCGTGTATGGAGATATGTATCGTACCTTGTGTATCGAGATATGCATCGTAACTTGTGTACTGAGATATGTATCGTAACTCATGTATGGAGATATGTATCGTAACTTGTCAACTTCTGTCGAGGTATGTATCGTATCAGCAACTAATATTTATGTCGAGAGCGGAATTCGAACCACCAACCTTTAAATCAGTGGACAAACGGTCTACCAATTGAGCTGCTGTCGCCCCCAGGAAGTGTTCCATCAAGTTTTTAAACCCCATGCTCCTTCACCAGAGCCCTGACAGGCCTAACTGAACGTGCGGAGATGGGTCCCGGGGCCCTGCACTGTGGCCCGCTGCTCCTGACAGGGGCCCCGGTGACGATGAATTTCCTTCATTACTAAAGTAGAACCTTAAGGCGAGAGCTTTGTGCACTGCTTTGTCTTCCTCAGGCTTGGTTCTTGATTACGCTCTACTATTATACTGTTGTGATGGTTTAGTGACAAACTGCACCCGGGAACAACACGGCTGGGACATTCACTTTTTGTGTGGTTTCAGAAAGCTGGTCACAAAGTTCAGACGTTTTTTCAATATATGTCTTTTTTCCTATTTAATATAAAATCTAAAATAAAATGATCTATTCTCAGTAGTTTTTAAAGCAGTATTGTTGCATACAGTCTATATTTGAGTTGTCGTCAGTGTTGCATATCCAGGGGCATGCTGGGAGCCCTATTTCAGCCTGGGAAATGTAGGTTGCATTCTGGCCTATGCACTTTCCACTTACAAATATATACACTTTCTGTATCAAGTTATATTTATTGGCCTATTTAGTGAATGACCTTTTCTGGACTGTGGCTGTAATCTTTGTCTGTAGTGTGTCTGTAGTGTATGTCTGTAGTGTGTGTCTGTAGTGTGTGTCTGTAATGTGTGTCTGTAGTGTGTGTCTGTAGTGTATGTATGTAGTGTGTGTCTGTAGTGTGTGTTTGTAGTGTATGTCTGTAGTGTATGTCTGTAGTGTGTCTGTAGTGTATGTCTGTAGTGTATGTAGTGTGTGTCTGTAGTGTGTGTTTGTAGTGTATGTCTGTAGTGTGTGTCTGTAGTGTATGTCTGTAGTGTGTCTGTAGTGTATGTCTATAGTGTATGTCTGTAGTGTGTGTCTGTAGTGTATGTCTATAGTGTATGTGTGTAGTGTATGACTGTAGTGTGTGTCTGTAGTGCATGTCTGTAGTGTATGCAACAGCACCACCACTGCCACAACAACCACCTCCCCCTCCTCCAGAGACCAATTCAGTAGCATCACCACCTCCCAATCCCCCAGAGAAAGAGTTAATAGTATCACTTTTCCCTCCCTCAGAGAATGAGTCAGCAGTACCACCTCCTACTGCCCCAGAGAACAAGTCAGCAGTACCACCTCCCGCTGCCCCAGAGAATGAGCCACCAGACCAATCACCTCCCCTGCCCACAGACAAACCCGGGGTCCCGTTTGTTACATCTACTCCATCAATGGACTATTCACTCTCCTTCTCCTCTCCACCTTCACCCATGGCCCTTCCCAACCATTTAGAAAGCATCATCAGATCGGGAATCAAGATGACTCCTCTCACACCACACTCACGGTCAGTGGCTCTGACATCAAGTCTGTTGAACTTTTCACCATACAAAACTATGCCCATTTCACCAACAAAGGCCATCCCAGCTGTCCCCTCTAACCTTTCACCCAAACCCAAACTTCCCCCTGCTCCGCCTCCTCGGCCCTTACCTGGTCCTTCACCCAAACCCCCTCCCACTTCACCTGTGTGTGACAAAAATGCCAAAGAGCTCAGCGCTGTCCTTGAAACTTTTGGTCTGACTCAGCATCAGTGAGCCCACACACAACAGAGGGCACGCTCTGGACCTGGTCATTACAAAGGGTGTAAATATTTCAAATGTCAGTGTGGTTAATGTTGCTCTGTCTGATCATTCTGTGTCTTCTTTGACCTGTCTGTTATTCCCAAACCACCGGCTCTTCCTACAGTTGTTCAAAGGAGACACATAAATGACAACACAAGTGCAATCTTCATGGAAATGATGCACTTTGAAATTGCCTCCTGTTCTAATGTTGATGATATGTTGAGCTCTGTGACTTCAAGTGTCTTGAATGTTCTGGACACTATTGCCTCGATGAAGGCTAAAATTATTAAAAATAGGCAAAAAGCACCATGGAGAAACAATGACTCTGTCAGGACACAAAAAAGGGAGTGCAGAAGAGCCGACCGGAAATGGCGAAAGTCAAACCTCCAGGTTCATTACAAGATTTACAGAGGAACGATGCACAAGTACAGCCACAGTTTGGCTCGAACAAGAGAGAGGTACTTTTCAGACATTATTGGAAATTGCAGTAACAGCTCTCGTGTACTGTTTGCAACAGTGAACAGATTAACAAACCCTCCAGCCCCACTGCCGTTAGAACTGATTTCCACATCTAAGTGCTATGAGTTTGCAGTATTCTTTAATGACAAGGTTCAGGGCATCAAAAATGCCATCAATTCCACAATGCAAATAACAATCACACAGCCACAGAGGCACATAGAGCTGAGTCACTTTGCACCTGTAACTGACAAAACTGTCTTAGAGATCGTCTCCAGTCTGAGTTCATCCACATGCAGCATCGATGTGTTACCCACTAGATTTCTAAAGTCTGTCCTCCATAGTTTACTTTCACCACTCGCTCACATAGTTGACATGTCACTTCAATCTGGGACATTCCCAAGAGCCTTGAAAACTGCGGTCATTAAGCCTCTCCTAAAGAAGAGCAGTCTTGATGCCACAGTACTGAACAGTTTCCGACCCATCTCAAATCTGCCATTTTTTGGCAAGGTCCTTGAAAAAGCTGTTTACCAACAGCTTACAAACTTTCTCCAAATAAACAACTCCTTCGATGTTTTCCAGTCAGGTTTTAGAGCCCACCACAGCACTGAGACTGCTCTGATCAAGGTGACAAACGACATCCGCCTGAACACTGATGCAGGCAAAGTCTCAGTATTGATCCTGTTAGATTTGAGTGCTGCTTTTGACACTGTTGATCATGGGATCCTCTTACAGAGACTAGAGGACTGGGTGGGCATCTCTGATACTGCACTAAACTGGTTCAAGACCTATCTAGAAGACAGGAAGTATTTTGTTGAAATTGGAAACTGTGTCTCAGATCAAATGGCCCTGACCTGTGGGGTGCCCCAGGGGTCGATCCTGGGCCCACTTTTTTCAATCTGTACGTGCTGCCTTTAGGCCAGTTAATACGCAGCAATAATGTGTCCTACCACAACTACGCAGACGACACTCAGATCTATGTCTCACTGGTAGCAGGAGACTATGGACCAGTGGACTCACTCTGCCAGTGAGTGTGTGGATGCAAACAACTTTCACCCGCTAAACTCAGACAAGACAGAAGTCATACTCTTTGGCTCACAGAAACAAAGAGAGAGTATCAGCAGTTACCTCCAGTCTCTCTCTCTAAAACCTTCAAATCAGGCTAGAAATCTAGGGGTAATAATTGGCTCAGACTTGAACTTTAACAGCTACATCAAATCAATAACATCTGCAGCCTTTACCATCTAAAAAACAGCAAAAATCAAAGGTCTACTGTCTAAAGCAGACTTGGAGAGACTTATCCATGCGTTTGTCTCCAGTAGGTTAGATTACTGTAACGGCCTGCTCACTGGCCTCTCCAAACGAGCTGTAAAACAGCTACAGTACATCCAGAAAGCTGCAGCTCAGGTCCTGTCTCGAACCAGGAAGTACGAACACCTAAGTCCTGTGTTCAGGTCTCTGCACTGGCTTCCTGTGGCTCAGAGAATAGACTTTAAAGCAGCTCTGCTTGTGTACAAGTCTCTCCATGGCCTAGCTCCAAAGTACATCTGTGACATGTTAGTGCCGTATGAACCATCTCGCACTCTGAGGACCTCAGGGACCGGCCTCCTGCTGGTGCCCAGAGTCAGGACTAAACTTGGGGAGTCAGCATTTCAAACTCATGCAGCTAAAACCTGGAACAGTCTCCCTGAACATGTGAGACTACTCTGACTCTGTTTAAATCCAGTCTAAAAACAGTTCTGTTTAGCTGTGCATATGACTGAAAGGTTTTTCATTTTCCATTCCGCACTCTACTCTTCTCTCTAATTCTCTCTAATTTAATGTCTCATCTCTATTTTAAAATTTTATGGTGATTATTTATGTTTTGAATTGTTTGTATTGTGATTTTAATGTATTTCTTATTCTGTAAAGCACTTTGAATTACTTTGTGTACGAATTGTGCTATACAAATAAACTTGCCTTGCCTTCCCTGTCTGTCAGTCTGTCAAATGCCTCTTATCACTTTTTTGCTGATGACACCGTTATTTACTGCTGCTCTTCCTTACTCACACAAGTTTTGAGTTTTTAGTTTGAGGTTTTACAGTCTGCTTTTAATACTGTACAATCACATTTGCAATTGTTGAAATTGGTTTTAAATGCAGAAAAAAACAAAAGTGATGGCATTTTCACTTAAGTGTCAATTACAAGATAATATGCCAATAATAACAGCATTTCAGGGGAAACAAATGGAATTGGTCAGCAGTTATAAATATCTTGTTTTTTTTTTTTACTGGACTCTGAGCTTTCATTCAAACAATTATATTATGATTATGTTGTTTAAATGACTGCATCGTCCAATTGCCTTCAGTCTTTGAACACTGTACCATTGTGCCTTGAGGTTTGTTACTGGTTGTAGTCACTTCACCATCATTGTAAACTGTATACCAAAGCTGAGTGGCCTATAAGACACTTCTTGGTTCGGTTCCACCTTATCCATGGACTCTTCAGAGAACCATCAGCCATTGTGTCTTACGATCTAGTGGCATTTACCACCTGCAGGTTCCTCGTGTTCAGACTGAGCTGGGAAAACAGGCCTTTAGCTTCTTTGCTCCTTCAACTTGGAATACCCTCCAAACTGAACTGAAAATATCTGATCTTGTCTCATATAAAGCTTTTCGTTCTTTGTTAAGTAATAGGCAAAAAGCCTCTATTCATCAGTCTCTGTGTTTTTAAGATGTCACTGCAAAAGTGCTCTTTGGAACAGATTTTTTTTCATTTTATCATCTATCTATTGTTTACAACCACTGCACTTGATCTTTTTAGGCTATTACAGATTCTGCACTTCATCCTTTTAAACTGTTACAGCTATTGCACTTTTGAAATATTTTCTACACTCAATGCACTTTACCCTCATAATTGATGTTTATCTTAATTGATTTTCTTTTTTTCTTTTTTAATTGATGTGGGTCTTTACCTGGTTAAATAAATAAATAATAAAAAGTCTGTAGTGTATGACTGTAGTGTATGACTATAGTGTATGTCTGTAGTGTATGACTATAGTGTATGACGATAGTGTATGTCTGTAGTGTATGACTATAGTGTATGACTATAGTGTATGTCTGTAGTGTGTGACTGTAGTGTGTGATTGTAGTTTATATTTGTACTTTTTACTTCAACCTAAATCTCTATGTTTTTGTAGTTCTGAAAAATAACAGAATAAACTACTTCTAAAAAAAAGGGTTAGTTGTTTAAATAGGTGTTTACCACATGACACCTCCCTCCTTTACTTACATTTTCACACTTACATCTCTCACTGTGGACTCCATTCAAAGTCTGTCTTACTTTATCTGATCCTCCCTCAGACAGAACGCTCCTGTTGTTCCTGTAGCTTTAGCTGTTTTACTTTAGCTCTTGTGACGAATACAACCTCTTCTATACCACTGCTAGCCACAGAATGTTTGTTTTCAATTCATGTTTGGATGTTTGGATGGTGTTTTTCTCACACCGTTGTCACTTCAGTTACAAACGTACTCTGTTTTGCAGCACATGCCCCAAATGCCAGTCAAACCAGCTAAAGGAAGGCCAACTGATAAATACAAGTTTTAAGAAGTTATTTAAAAGATGATACTGATGGTGCAGCCTTATCTCCTCAGGCAGGTCATTCCAAAAGCCGAGGCGCCCGGACTGAAAAGGCTCCATCTCCTTTGTCTGGAGCCGGGACTTTGGAACAGCCACAGGGACCTGCCTGAGGATCTAAGGCTGCAGGAGGAGTTAAAAGTTCTGAAATGTAACTTGGTGCAAGACCTAAACGAGCTTTAAAAGTCATCAGTAAAATCTTGAAATCAATATCAATCACAGGCAGCTAGGCAAGGGAAGGTGTTGATGTCTGTTAAAACCGGTGAGGCGCCGAGCTGCTGCGTTCTGAACCAGCTGGAGGCAGGAGACGGATTTAAAGTTGAGGTCGGAGAGGAGGGAGTTGTAATAATCTAAACCCAAGAAGATGAGCTTGTGGATGACTTTTTCGAGATCAGGGCGGGAGAGGATATGCTTGATTTTGCTAATTGCACGGAGGTGGAGGAAACAGGATTGGGTGACTTTTTTGATGGAGATGAAGGTGGAAGTTGAGATGAGAGTCGAAAATGACGCCAAGGTTTCTGGCAGCAGGGGTGATGCTGGAGACGAGAATGCTGAGAATAATGTTGATATTGGAAGTGGATTGGGAAGGATTGATTAAAATGATTTTGGAGTTGGAGCTGTTGAGTTGTAGGAAGTTCTGTGAGCAGTTTAACACAGCAGCCAGGCTCCCAAGGCTATTTGGTCCCCCAGTGATAACAAAAAACCCATACTGTATTACTCTCTTTGATATTACTTTTATGGTCTTATATCAGTGTAATCCCTCAGTCATTCAGTAGTTTAACTTCTTTCTGAAGCTCAAGTTCATCCTAAAACTATTCAGGAAAGGTTACCGATTACCGATACCTGCTAAAATGAGTATCTAGTTTCATTACCAGTTTTAACATCAATGCAAACAACAGTGGCAATACAAAACAATAAGCATTTATGTTTTTAAAGACAGCCATACTAGTGTCTCCACATATTGCACTGAATCTCATATTTGTGAGTGACATTATTATTTCATTATCTGATTTGTTCAGTCTGCAGATAAAACTGTAGTACAGCACTTAGTACAGCTTGCAGAGTGTTCACTCGTGCAGTAACAAACATCTCAGTCACACTCGTCCATCGTGGCCTCCTTAAAAGCACCTGCAAAGTGTCATTGTAGACCACCTGCAGTCTTTGCAAACTGGCTTTTTTGGAATTAATCAGGAGGTGGGCTGTGCACAACGGTGAACATCATGATTTAAACAATAACAACTTTACATCATTTGTAAAAGAGTCAACTTATGCACAAGATTTGCCTGTGCATTTGCCTGAGTACAGAGCGTTCTACACTGTCTGTACATATCATCATCATCTGCCATGTCCGCAGTGATGATACACCCAAGATATTTCATGTTTGTTGTAACAGTTAATGCAACATTCGACTGGCAGAAGTCGGGATATCTCATGTGCTTGTTTTCTTTGGCCCTACAGATCATGACCGTACTCTTGGTTGCATTAGTATCAGATTTTCGATGCGTTTGACAAATGTTCCCACACTCCAGTTTGACATCACGGCATTTCCAGTCAGAGTGAATACTGTTTTAAGGCAACGGATCAAGCGCTTGTTGTAAATCCTCTTGCGTATTCTCTTCTTACGTCTCTACCCCCAGCTGTTCCTAAACACCATTCATCCCCTGTACTCCCGCTTTCCTCGCACAAATCCTGACCTCTGGGAGTGAATCATTAGTGCTCTCCCGGTTCACTCTGGTCTAATGGGGAGGGGGTTCTCGCTTTGGTTCTAATCAAATATGTAAATGAGGTTATTAATGAGCCTGCTTCTGATTGGATATCGACCTGCTCCGCCTAAACCTGAATCAATCAAACTCAAGCTAACTAGCGTGGGGGTAATTAAAGAGGGGGTGTTAAAGGTGCATTGTGTAACTTTTCTGGTGGAGGGTCCAATGCTTTTCTCAGTGGAGATGTTATTGCTTTGTCTGGAATGTTTCACAGTATGGCATTAAACCTTTCTATCTTCATGGAGACCAAACAAGACCAAGTTAGAGGTCAGATCTGCGAAGAGACGACCCCGTTCGCAGATGTTTTTTCTAGGTATTTTTGAGCTATAAAACCACCTGTAATTGAATAAATGTAAGGTACAGCTGTTTAATGTCATACTGTGGAACATTCCAGGCCATCTCCACAGAATCAAGCTGAAAAACTGCTAACACATAACATATTTAGATCACCATGTTACTTTTTATTGTTTTGTTTTTGTTTTTTACTCCACCGTCAGAGTGCTATCACTTCACAACGTTATACTCTGCTAAACTACTGCACATCGCATCAGGTTTGTGAACTTGTGGTGTACAGTTTTGTATCATGTTTTTGTATATTTATGGAAAATTGTTGTGTAGGAGCTTGGGCGATGTAGGCGTGAGGGGCAGAGCACTGGACAGAATCTTAGCGCTAACCGTAAGGAGGGTTCGAACAGGGTCCGGGAAAGATCACTAGATTACTCAAACATGCATGGATGACATTTAAAACCTCTTCAGTGATGTTTCTGATGAAGGAACGTTATAACATCGTAGAAAGCTCCAAAAAGTCAACGTCATATCCCCTCCTGAGTTTAAGCAGTCATTCTTGTGGTGATACAAATTAGAGGGTGGATTGGGCCAATTTTTTTCTGTCCGAGCCCGGTCTGTGTCTCACAGAGCAATGATCGAATCTGAACTGAGCCCGATAGGCATTAAGAGATTTGTGTCTGAACACGACACAATTAAAATGACACTTTTTTCATAATGACACATGTAGGATATTGTTTCTGTGGCCTCTAAGGGACACGTCCATCCCTCTCCAACCATCCATCTTCTTCCTCTTTATCCGGCTGGGTCACGGGGGTAGCAGTTCTGCGCACCTGACCCCTATGAACCCCTCTGCAGGTGGTGAGCCCACAGGAGGGTGGACCCACGTCGTCCTTTCGTGCTGAGGCACCAGGTGACGTCATGGTCCTTGATTTCAGTTGATAGGGGTGCTAGCATGTTTTAGGATGATGGGAGAAACCGGAGTTCCCAGACACAGAGGATGCAAAATACAAACTCAGGATAAAGCAAAAATAATGAGAAGGCTTTATTACCTCTCGTAAAGTGCAGCATCTCATCTACATTATCCATAGAAATTGTCCTCCGCAAATAATGACATCCAGTCCACAAAACCGCACTATTAATCCAGTTTGAGGCGAAAGTTGTTAACGTGTGTCTGTTTCCATCCACACAGCGCACAGATCAAGGTGAAGCTGCAGATTAGCGATAGTGACTCTATTTCCTGTGGACTTTATCTCCAATCTTTTATGCTTTACAAATCCTGTATCTGAAGTATTGCACCACATTTCACAAATAATAATAACACTGTTTTGACTTGTATCTAAACTAGAAGTGCAGAGCTCTGATCTTTGAACACTTCAGAGTCTCAGAGCGAGTGGTTTTAGTGTAGACAGGAAACAGCCGATGTGTCCAAGTTCAACCTGAGCCTGAACATAACTTCTAAATATTTGTCCGAACCCGTTAGGTCCCGTCGGACTTTGGTGGGACTTCGGTTGGGGTTCCATGCTCTAATACAAATGGTAGAAGTACAAGTATTCTGTAGTGTTAGTTTGTGTATTTCTTTAAGATGACTTGTATTATTACTGCTGATACCACTATTATATTACTGCTACTAGTGTATTTATCGTACTTAAAAGTATGAGGGATTACACCAGTATACTGTGATTTCAGTAGACCCTTCTGAAATCATGTGAACGTCCTATACCGTATGTTCTTTAAAGGTGCACTGTGTTACTTTTCTGGTAGATGGTCCAAAACCTTGTCCACGCAGATGTTTTTTTTTTCTTTTTTTTTTTTTTCGTGGAACGTTCTACACTATGGCATTTTATTTATCTATCTCCATGGAGACAAGCAGCCACATCACCAGGCCAAGTCACGGGTCAGATCGGCGGAGACACGGACTCGCTCGTGTTACTAATGCACGTTTTTGCGGTAGTCGTGAGAAGTAAAACACAGGTAATTGAAGATATATTTGTTTAATGTTGTACTGTAGGACATTCCAGACAAAGCAGCATCTCCTTGAAGAAAAGCATTTGACGGACCTTATACCAGAAAAGTTACACAGTGCACTTTCAAGAAATATACCAGTGTAATTACTTTACTTTACTTTGATCAAAAAGAATGTATGGATATAACACTTTTACATTTGGAAAGTGTGAGTGGTGATAGAACGTGGCTCTTCTGCATTGGTGAAGCATTCATGGGCTGAGTATGTGTAAGTGATTTTTAATATTCAGCTCCCAGGAACGGCACATGGATAATTAACTGTCTGATGCTGGTTTCCTGCTATTAACATGCCGTCTGCGGAGGATTAGATCAAGTAATCTGAGGCTAGCAGCTCGACCCCAAGCCCAAATCAATGAGAGTGTGCAAGGAATAGCGATGATTCTGAGCTCATCCACAGCGACATGTAGGATTTTCCCATTGGTTTCTATGGATATGTCACTGCTCTGCTTGTAAGGTTCCACAGTATAACATTAAACAGCTCTACTTTACATTTATTTAATTACAGGTGGTTTTATAGCTTAAAAAATACCTAGAAAAACAACATTCTGACCTGTAACTTAGTCTGGTTTGGTCTCCATGAAGATAGACAGGTTTAATGCCATACTGTGAAACATTTCAAACAAAGGAATAACATCTCCATGGAGAAAAGTTACATAGTGCAGCTTGAAAGGGAAAGAGTCGGAGAGGCTGAGGTGGTGGACGGAGGAGGGTGAAAATAAAAAAAATATTAAATAAGAGAGAGTGCTTGTATATGAAGCATAGCATCTGTGGATATATACATTTACATATATTTATACTTAAGTTAATTTTCTATTCAAAATGTAACCTGTTCTACATGATCCTGGTGTTTTTTACTTTGCTACTTAATGTGTAAATAAAGATATGGCTCTTTGGTTGCTCCTAATGATACTTGTGGTCAGAATTCCAAACAGAATTCAGCTCCAAATTCTCTCCTACAACTGCTCACCTTGATGGGCTTCATTTGACTGGAGCTGAATGCTGTGGGTGATGTCACACTCCCTTAGTCCACTCTTTTATACAGTCCGTTAATGCCGTTAATAATAATAATAATAATGCATCAGTTTTATATAGCGCTTTTCTGGACACTCAAAGACGCTTTACAGAGCATTATTCATTCACTCCATACCCGGTGGTGGTAAGCTACTATTGTAGCTACAGCTGCTCTGGGGCAGACTGACGGAAGCGAGGCTGCCAATCTGCGCCATCGGCCCCTCCGACCACCACCTACACTCACGCACACACCACTTTCATACTAGGCAATGTGGGTGATGTGCCTTGCCTAAGGACACAACGACAGTTTTTGCAACTGGCGCCCCACTGTGGCACCTGGAATTCCTTGTGGTCTCCCATCCAAGTACTAACCAGGCCCGGCCCTGCTTAGCTTCTGAGATCTGACGGGTTCAGGCTTTGACGAGCCGGTATGGCCACATAAATAATACAATAGTTTTAGTATTAAGTAGCAGTAGTAGTAGTAGTAGTAGTAGTAGTAGTAGTAGTAGTAGTAGTTGTTGTAGTAGTAGAAATAGCAGTGCATGTCATGTAGAAGTACTTTATTCTTTTTTCTTTTTTTTTTGGAGCAAGGTACATTACTGTCATAAGGATATGTACATGTACATGTTTGTGACCATTTCTAGTGCTCAAAAGGAGGAGGTTGAAATTTAAAAAATATAGTGTCCTACCCCAATTGTTTTATCTTAACATATGGTTGACACATACACATATACACACGTATACACACATACATACATACACACACACACACATACATAAATACATATGCGTGAAGACATACATACAAAGACAAAAGACCTTAATTTGTGTGTGAAAGTGAGAAAAATTACTTCAAAGTTTCTGTTTTGTCCAGACAAAAGTATAATAGGCAGCGCTCCCAAAATGTGACAACTACCAGTAGTTGCTATAATGAAGAAATATTTGTATGTGAAAAATATTGAAAATATGGAGTCGTGCAAAGTCGTGCCACATGATCCAAAGGCAAAGTACAGGAACTACCAAATAAGAGTCAAAGGTCACCTTTGAGCTCAATATTTTTCGTGATATTTACTCACATGATAAAGGAGGTCTCAAATACCCCCAAAATGACACAAACTAATTTTTAACCAAATACGATGTTACTATGTTCTGTCTTTGTAGTGCAGAGTACATACGTGCACAAATATATTTTCGTTTGTGGCAATACAGACTAATAACAATGATAAAAAAAAAAAAAAGGCACAGAACAAAATAAACAACAGTGAGAATGAAAAACTTACAGATTTTTCTTTTTTTTTCATTTATGGTCATACAAACTAATAACAATGATAAAGAAGGCACAGAAGTGCATCTTGTAGTAGCAGTACTTCATCATAGCAGCAGTAGTAGTATTTATAGTGATAGTGCTGTTATAGGGCTTATCTTTTAACTGGTAGATTTTCAAACTGTGAATACTGCTGTTGTTTCCTTGGGCAATTCATTAGTTTGTATGAATGAGGTCAGTGTTTGGGAAGCTTTTTTGTGGAGTGCAGGAATAACACAAGATGAACCATTTTGAAGCTCTCAAAAAGCTCTATTCATATTTTTGTGCAGTAGCAAAAGATGTCCAATTTGGTATTTTCTGATGTTACAAAAAATAAGCAAATACATTTTTTTAAAAATCCCTACAAACCAAAATTTAGAAGCTGTGATTGACTTTTGCTTGCATTGCAGTTCTATTCCGGGCTCTCTGGACATTGTTAATGTCATCACAGCCGCCCTCACTTCGTCTGGATTGATTTTGACATGTATAAGATGGTGACTGGTGTTGCACTCTTCTCTGTGACACATCCCATAATACTCCGTCCCCCCCCCTTCTCTCTCCACAGCTGGGGGGCTGCGGGATCCTCGGGGTGGGCGTGTGGCTGTCCGTCACCCAGGGCAGCTTCGCCACGCTCTCGTCCTCCCTGCCCTCGCTGTCGGCCGCCAACCTGCTCATCGCCGTGGGAACCATCATCATGGTGATCGGCTGCCTGGGCTGTGTGGGAGCGGTCAAGGAGAGCCGGCCCATCCTGCTGGCGGTAAGTGGATTTCAGTAGATTTTAGTAGATTTCAGTAGATTTCAATAGATTTCAGTAGATTTCAGTGGATTTCAGTGGATTTCAGTGCTTTGGGGTTGGTGCGCTGGTTGTTTCGGTCGTTTTCGGTTTTATTTGGTTGTGTTTGTAAAAGCGGTGTTCACACGGGAAAAAAACAATATGTAGGTAATTTAAAATGTCTCAAATTAAGAACATTTGACTTTATTTGAGTGGATTCATCTTGACAAGTGAAATAATCTGCCAGTGGAATAAGTGTTCAAGCAAATTCAAATTCAAGCAACATTTGATTTTATTTCTTATTTTAAGTGCAAAAAGTTGTTGTTTTTCTTATTTAAAGTGTAGCAAGATGTATTTTCTTATTTTAAGTACTAAAGTCTTATTGCACTGGCAGATCATTTTACTAGTCAAGTGAAATTTACTCAAATAATGGTCAAACTTTCTTCATCCAAGTCATTTTAGCTTGACTAGATTTAGTTTTTTGCAGTGCAGTGCTGATGCCAAATGCTGAATCACGATTTTTTTTCCCCAGATTGATCGATCTCGCTTTTCGATTTGATCTTCCATCTTATTAAAACATACACATACAGTGCCTTGCAAAAGTATTAGCCCCCTTAAACTTTTTGACCTTTTGCCACATTTCAAGCTTCAAACATAAAGATATAAAATTGGAATGTTTTGTGAAGATCTTTATGTTTGAAGTCTGAAATGTGGCAAAAGGTCAAAAAGTTCAAGGGGGGCTAATACTTTCACAAGGCACTGTACATAGTAGGAAATATGGTGATATCGTATCGTCAAAGGTCTCACAATAATATCGTGGACCATCACAATATATCGAATCACAAGTAGCTTTGCTTAAATGAATAGTTATGATGCAGAAATAGCTAAAAATAACAGAGGGAACTACATAGACCATGATCCTTTGCTCCGTTTCAGTGCAGATGACATGAAGAAATAACTGTTCTAAGCACTTTGAAATCTTCATTCTTTGGATTAAGTCTTGTGAAGGCATTTTTAGAGGAAAAAGTAGCAGATTCACAGGTTTGCAATAAATATCGAACCATGAGATGTATATGGTGAAAATATGGTACAGAGAGATTTGGATATCGTTCCATCCCTAATGACAATAAATGTTGTACCAAATGACTGGTCAAAGCATTTTAGAATGTCAGTCTTGTTATTATGTAGAATATCGTAATATCATGAGCCTCCCTACCATATTGCAATAAATATCGTACCGTGAGGTTCATACTGTGACAATATAGTATCGTGAGACTTGGATCTCGTTCCACCCTAGTCAGGGTCACTACAGTTTTTATTTCATGTTTATAGGACCAGAGAAATCCACATTTAAAGTTTGGAATAAGTTTGTACAATATATTACACCTAAATGTATGCGCATGGCAGAAACACATGCACACACACGTTACCACTATCAATAGAAACACTTACGCACAAAATCAGGACTTAAATTTCACTCATGAATGGTGAGAAAACAGACTCGGATTAGATATTATAACCTCGATTATAATGAAAAGAAGCAGTCGAAGAGAGAAAGAGAAGAAAAGGCGAGGAACTGCAGCTGGATCATAGATACAGACGTCCAAACAGACACTGGACTTTGGTGACTCAAATTGTGCACATTTAAGTCAAAACTCGTGAATATGTGAAGAGACAAAGGGGCATGCTGTGGCTCAGGCTGCAAGAGCGTAATTCCTCAAGCTCTTACTGACACAATTAGTTGTAGACCTGTTGATTAACATGTAGAGATCCCAATTATTGATCTTACAACTTTTGGCACAGCCCGAACTGATGCTAACAATTACATAGAGTTTAGAAGAGTGAAGCCAGTCCCTGGTTGTGTCCCTACAGCTGTAAGAGTTAGCCCTCAAAAACAGCATGATGAATGAAGAGGTGCTGGCTGCTCCCACAGCTGAGGTCAGAGCCGTGTTTAAAGTCAGTGTTGAGTGTGTACACATTTTGGGTTTAATAATTGTTGCGTAAAGCTGGTATTTGAGCTAACAGCTAACCAATATTTAAGGTCCTATACAAGGGTGGAAAGTAATGAATTACATTTACTCACATTACAGTAATTGAGTAGTTTTTATGAGTAATTTGTAATTTTTAGTAGTTTTTGAAATATGATTTGTGATTTTACTTCATAACATTGAAACCTTCCCTCGTTAAAATAAAGTAAAAATAAATTGCAAAAAAAAAACAATCTGCCAGAAATTAAAGGAAATTGCACTATATTGTTTTGGAGTGTTGTGAAATTTCTAAAATATAAAGAACAAAACTGAGAAGTCTTAAATCAAAGAGTCTGATTTATTCCAGCGATTGTGCCACAGCAGTCATGGCCAACCCGTGGCTCTCGAGCCTCATGCGGCTCTTTAACTAGTTTCATGCGGCTCTTCAGGAGCTTTTACATAACATGCGTCAAATATGCTTGGCTGGCGTTACCATTCATTCAAGGATTGTTCAAGATAAGGAATGCCAAAAGTCTCACTAAGCAGCATAGTAAGAGAAAAATTTAAAATGAAAATTATTTTATTTTTGTTTGTGGACTTGCTTGAACTGAGAGTTTGTGTGTGTGAGACAGTGCACACAATGTTAACTGTTGAAAACAACTTTTACCAACTTTTAAACAATATTATCATGTTGGTGTGGTTATTTTCATTAAATCTGGTTGAGCATAGGTCTGTGTGTGCGTGTGCGTGCATACATGATTGAGGAATGGGATGATGTTCATGTGTACCCATGTGTATAATGTGGCTCTTTGCAGTAACACAGAAAAAGAAGGGGCTCTTAGTCTTCTACTAGTTGGCCACCCCTGTGCCACAGTCACACCCTGACTCTCCCTAACAGAGTGTCTCTCCCTGTTCCTATGTTTACAGTAAATCATACAGAGTATATATACCACCATGTGGAAGTCAGCTGAATTCAACAAAGATGGAGAGACATAATTAAAGGAGATATATTATGACTAAGTGTCTGTTGTATTTTGAAAGTCCTTGAGCAAACCCTCAGTTATGATTATGTAAAGATTTTCATCACAGTGCAGAACCGTCAGTCTGTCTTGGATCAACTTGGATGATGCTGGTGCCACAGACAGAGATTGAAGTCGTCATGGATGATATTCAAGAGGAAGGTGTGTTTGTTTAATGCGTTAATTTTATTATGCAGTCAAAGTTCTAAGCTTTATGAAGTTCTATAAAAAGAAGGAAGAGCTCAGTGTTAGTCAGTGTTAGAAGCTCAGTGTCTTTAAAATGTTCAAAGTTTGGACTGAACAAAGTTTGCATGTATCACCTAAAAGTTGATGAATCCAACTTGTGCTGGATTAGATTTATGACTCCTCCTTTTTTACATCAAATATTTGAAATTAACTAAGTAACTTTTACTTAAATTATATTTTAAATGAAGTACTTTTTTACTTTGACTCGAATAGATTTTTACATGGTTACTTTTACTTGAGTAGGAATTAAGCAAATTAAGATATTTTTACTTAATTACAATTTTTCAGGACTTTTTCCACCTCTGCTTCTATATTATGCAAAATGGACTGATGTGAGCTTTCAGTCATGTTACAGTGTTAAAAACGTTCCTGAAGTTGTGTTTTGTTTCATTCACACGTTTGGGTAATCCTGTATTACTTGGCCGTCTTCATCTCCAAACCTCAAAATGCTCTGTTCCACCTTGTGATGTCATTAGGTGGTAGTTTTAAAACATCTATTTTTGCCTCAATTGAGCTGCTTTACTCTACAATACACTACAATGACCTTAAGTTGTTGCCTTTAAAAAAAATTGTCAAGACCTTCGGCACAACACAGAAAACACATTTTCTCTCATACTTTAAACATGATTTCAACAAAATAAAGATGTTTTCTTCTCATTTGGTCAAATATTCATTTCTGCGTACATTAGTGGAGCTTTGGCCCAGTGCAAAACATAGTTGCTAAGTAACAGTTATGAAAATTCCTAATGTGGTGTCATGATTTCCATCCACGAAGTACAATTTTAAGCCCACAAAAATGACCAAACTAGGAATGAAATTTCAAAACTTTTAGTAAAAGGTGCATTGTGTAATTTTTCTGGTAGAGGGTCTGACAGATGCTTTTCTCCATGGAGATGTTACTGCTTTGTCTGGAATCTTTCACAGTATGACATTAAACCTTTCTATCTTCAGACCAAACCAGACCAAGTTACAGGTCAGATCTGTGGAGAGGCGACCCCGCTCACAATCAGAATGTTGTTTTTCTAGGGATTTCTGAGCTATAAAGCCACCTGAATAAATATAAGGTAGAGCTGTTGAATGTCATACTGTGGAACAACCGAAAAGTGGCAATGTGCACATTTAAAAACACAGTGAAACAACTTTCCGTTTGAGAGAAGAATTCAGCCTAAATATGCAGATTATGTGAATGAAACACAACATCAGGTAGGTATGTTTTAGCGAGGATACAATGGGCCTCATTCATGAAGTTTGTACTTAAGGCCTTCTTATGAACATTTTTGGCATTCACAAAACATTTTCTTATCTGGAAGAACAAATCCTACAAACAGTCAGGAACAAACGTAAGAACAAAAATTCTACTGTTTTAGAATATTATTACTATGATAATGCAACTAAAATTCTAATTCCTCCACGATTGTAAATGACATATTTTCTTAAATAATTTCCTAAAAACATACGAGTCTGTGATCAAATAACATTTATGAGGTGTTTTCTAGAGCCTGTGTCATTTGGGTCTAACAGACTTAACCTCCTGAGACCCTGTGGCCCCATACGAGGACATTACATTTTCACCTCTTAGCACCATGATTTTCAATTATTTTAAACTTTCACCTGTAATCAACTAAAAACCTCTACAGCAGCTCCCGAAAGTAAAAAAAAAACTGCATGGTAAAGTTTAGATGCAAAATTTATGAATAAAACCAATGTATTTATGTACAATAATGTCTCTTCATGTATATTAATGTATCTTCATTTGGCATTAAAATTTGACACATTTTATTGACCACAGCAGACGAGAGCATCAGTAAATGTCGTGTCCTCGTTTGAAGACATTGGGACTATGTTATATTATTGATTGTACATGTTGTTAGGTAAACTTGGGAATATTTAGATGAGTTTACAGTTATAAATTGCTGGACGTTTCTGCTGCTATAGGGAAACTGCTGCCTGTCTCCACTTTTTGCACCTCTACTTTTTTTTGTAACAATTGAAAACCAGAAAAAATTAAAACTGTGGACCACATTTTCAGGCCTTTTTGTGTGTTTTTAACCTCACTCACTGAACCCCAACCCGCTCACGGTCGACCTACGTCACATTTGGCAGGTTTAGGGCTTGAAATAAACAGCTAATTGCTGTTTGTTTGTTTTTTGTAATTTATTTATACATTTTAATGTTTTTACATTTTTTAACCAATGGTGTCATACAGAAGACTTACTTAGTAGGTCCTACTTATCCCAAATAGCAAGAAGAAATGAAAAATGCACATCAGACAAAAGCTCGGGTCTCAGGAGGTTAAGGCTGCAGTGACTCAGTCTGTCCCAGCCCCAGTGCTCTCCATATGGGCCCTGAGTCTGGACACTGTGCAGGACTCAACACCCCCCTGACCCCCATCACCCCCATCACCCCCATGACCTACCCCTCTCCCTCGTTGTTTACCATGGGTCCGCCATCATGGAAAGCTCGATGAATAAGTTCATAACTTAAATCTTCCCTCCCTGAGTGAGTTCATGTGAGTTTGGACATTTGAAATCGCAGCTGAAGCTGTAAAACAGCCATAGTCTGTAGATGCTCCACCTGCTCCCTCGCACTTTCACCTGTCATATACCAATCCCATATTGGCCATATTTGGAAGTTCAGAGGGCGTTTCTAAACAAATATGTGTTAATTTTCTATGTAAATGAGCGTGGAGGTGTAGCTGGATGTTGGTGAATTAAATGCAACAAAGGTGTTTAAGAATGCTTTGTGAATGTGGCAAAGAGTTCTCTCAGCATCTTCTTAAAGTGGAAGTTACGAACTATTTTTTAAGAAAAGATTCATGAATGAGTCCCAGTGTTTTAATACAGATCAAAAAGTAGCATAATATTGTCACTTCAGTTGTCAGTTCTGATTAGCAAAAAAACAAAAACAGATCCACACTGCAGATCTATCTGTGATTTTGGGGGCACATTAATGCAAAACCTTAATTGAGTTGTAACAGCCTTTATTGAACAACAACATCTAAGAACTCCACTGTGCACTATTTGCTCACACACGGTGCTAACCCCGCACATCTGGAGCGCCCCCTGGAGGATATGGCCTCTTGTGCTTTTGTATGGTGTGTCCCTGTAACAAAGAGTGGAAAACAGCTCCAGGCACCCAAATATCACTCCTCACTTTTCTCCTTGAAGATGGTTTGGAGAGGAACTACTTTCTCATCCTGCTCAAAGATGAGGAGGAATTATACATCAAAGTGCAGTTTATTTGTTTCTGACAGTTTTATTCTCTACTTGAAGTTTTTGGGAAGTTTGTTACTGAAGTGTATTTTACCGTGAGCGTGCAGACAGGGTGAAAAAAGTGTCCTACTGTGATAGAATGTACCGCTCTAAACAGGCAAAGTCCACACACTTTTTTATACAATTATTCAGTGAACCGGTTATCGTGTGGTGGTAAAGTAGTCATAAATTGTACTCAGGTAAGACGAATGTTACTTCAAAAATAACTAAGTAGAAGTTAAGGTTAAACTTCCTCAAGTATCGAAAAAATGAAACCTCAAAACCTTTAAGATTTTATATACCTTAACTGTTGAACTAGTGCAGTATTACAGGATTTGTATATTTGAGAATTTAGCACTCTATATTTTCATGTGTTGTCAAACCTGTTGAGCACTTTGCTCCTTGCTATGTTTTTAAACAAGGGATTTGATTGAAAATATAACTGTAAGAGCTCAAAAATCAATCTGTACTTCAAAACAGCAAGCCCTCACGTAAAGTGCTTTCAGAGCTGGCTCTTTGTATGCTATTTTATTTAATTTTTTTTGTGAAGCTATTGGCATAATCGAAAAATGGAACGCATTATAACATTTGAATGAAAGAGGTTTTAGGTTGTCTCAAGAATTGGAGAATTGCGTTGTTTCTTCTCATAATAACTGCAACAGTAATGCTTGAGATTCTGACCTATCTATATGAAAATCTGCATTCCAGCTCAATTATGTAGATTTTTATAATAGTTCTTGAAATGTTAAGTGTTTAGGCCTATTTTTCCTAAAATGCCCAAGTACAGGCCACCACACACTACAGGATTTTTCAGTCTTTAATGATTTTTAAACAGTTTCCTGTCTACAGTAAAATGAGTCACTTTAAGACTTTGAAATGTTCAAAGATCAGAGCTCTGCAATTCTAGTTTAGGTACAAGTTAAAACTGTTATTACTAGTGCTGTCAAATGATTCATTTTTTAAATCAGATTAATCACACGTTACAATTTTGATTAATCACGATTAATCGCAGTTAATTATTCTTCAAAAGTGACCAAAATATTTTGACAAAAATGCAGTTAATTGCTGCTCGCCTTGTTGTTGGTACAAGTCATGTTGTTGCTGCCGCAGAATCAAACACATATTTTGCTTTAAGATGATATTTTAAACTTGTTGTGCTTCTGTGGAAAGAGAGTTCATCGCTGCAATATCTGCAAACTACCTTAGTTTGATCTAAAGTCCCATCAGGCAGTTTTTCTGAAGAGAAATTTGCCGCTGAGCACCAGTCACAGTCTCATCTGTCATCTTCACATCCGCAAATCGACAGACCTGATCACTGACCTAATAACCTGCGCTGCTTTTCAGGTCACCATCCGCACTTTCTATAGAGGAGCGTTCAAAATATTAATCTGTTAAAAAAAAAACATTAGTGCAATATTTTTTGTCAATAATCACATGATTAATGTGTTAACGTTGACAGCCCTAGTTATTATTATTAGTGAAATATGTAATGCAGATTACATGATTTTAAATGCACAGAAGGTGGTGATAAAGTCCACAGCAACTTTAAAATCTCCAGGAGCTCAATGCAGCGTCCATGTTTAGGCGACTTCCGTGAACACTGAGCTCACTGCCTGTGATGCCGTCGTCTCTCCAATGCTCATGCGAGACACTTTTGGTTCAAGTTCACACTGGAGATCACATACAAGTCGCATTTAACTGGAAATGTGAACGACGTGGCAAAAAAAAATCTGATTTCACAAAAAAATCATCTAAGCCTTTCAATCTGAATGTAGCCGTAGAGTCACTATCACTAATCTGCAGCTTCACCTCGATCCGATACTTTAAAAGAACAAGTCAAACTGGATTACAGCACTGTTTTGTGGACTGGAGTCATTATTTGCAGAGAACAAATAGATAATATGGATGAGATACTGGAGTTTAAATGTACAGTTTTGAGGTGAGGAATAATGTCTTCTCATTATTATTTAGTCTGTTTGTTTGTCTGTCCGCCTGCCCCTGACGCTCTCTTTTATTGGCTGTTACCGTAGCATTGCTGATGTTTGGTGGTTACAATTTGACAGAGCAGCTTAAGAGTCACACTGACACCACACACATACACAAGGAACAAAATCGCACACGAAGACACAAAGTTCCCAAACTCAGAAAAAGCCAAATTGCAGCCAAACTCAGGCAAATTCTCCTGTAGTGTGTGGACGACTCTCCATTCAACCTGACTCTTCATCCGAGCCCTTTGGAGCGCAGACAAACGGCTGGACTCAGTGTGTACTCAGCACTGTAGTTTTGGCCTTTTCTGTCCTCTAACTTTCTCCGTGCGCTCATTTTAATTGGAACAAGCTCTACACAAAGGAAAGACAGATTCCAAATCCCACCTACATGGTTGGGGTAAACATAAAAATAAGTATTGTATTATTTGGTATGGGGCTGCTGATCTTGACAGTAAATAAATTCAATACGGACGATAAAGCCGTTTTAAAGCCTCCCAGAGAATCAGTTGCAGTATGACTTGTTGGTGCACATGCAAATTGAACATTTTATACAAATGAACAGACTTTATGTCATATTTAAGATGCAAAACGTTTCCCAAAATCTTTATTGACATGACTGGGATCTCGGTTTAACCTGAGGTGCCACTAAAACCAAAAAAGCATGGTTTAAGAGGGTTTAGAGATAAAAGTGAGCAAAGAAGAATAAGGTGGAGAGCTGGTGTCTCATTTCTCATGTCAAAGCTGAAGCAGATCTCACTAAACATAAGATTTAGGGATTAGTATGAGGTAAAAATGTCTAGGTGGAATTCATATAAAAGTTCTATTCAATTGTAGTTAATATTTGTGGGTTTTTTTTAAATTATTTGTGGGTTTTGCTACACTTAAAATAAGAAAAACAACTACTTTTTGCACTTAAAATGAGAAACCAATTTGAATGTTGCTTGAATTTAGAAAAACACTTATTCCACTGGCAGATTATTTTACTTGTCAAGTTGAATCTACTCAAATAAAGTCAAATGTTCTTAATTTAAGTCATTTAAACTTGCCTAAATATTGTTTTTTTTCCCAGTGTATCATTTCAAAACTGAAGCAGACCTCACTAAACATGTGATTTAGGGACTTGTATGAGGCAACAATGTCTAAGTGGGATTCATATAAAAGTCCTATTCAATTTTAGTTAATATTTGTGTGTTTTTTTTATTATTATTATTATTTGTGGGTTTTGAAGCACATACTGGCCTCTTATCAGAATGTTTGATTTAACTGGAAATAAGTTGATAACACATTTCCATTATTGTTTTACATGTCCATGAACAGAAATTAATTTTCTGAAATTAAAAGCACAAGGACCCTTATCAGCCCCCTCGGAACATTAACAGGTTTTTAAAGGTGCACTGTGTAAGATTTTTTAGTGGAAAGAAATGTTATTGCTTTGTCTAGAATGTTCCACAGTATAGATTAAACCTACAGGATCTATCACAAGGGAGACAAGCAGATTACAGAACTACACTACATTGCAGGTCAGATCTGTGGAGAGTCGCCCTTATTCACAGAAAGAATTAGTGTATTTTTGAGCAACAGAAACACTCTTAATGAATAAATGTCAGATGTATGTGCTTAATGTCACACCGTAGAACACTGCAGGCAAAGCGGTAACATCTCCATGGAGACAAATAGGTGATGGACCCTCCACCAGAAGAAGAAGTTCGCAGTGCACCTTTAAAGTTCTATATTGCATTACCAAATTCAAGTCATCTTAGCCCCAAAACCTGTCACACTCTTGTCCCGGTCTAAAGCAGGTCAGAAAAATAAATATGTGTGAATAGGAACTACAAGGCATTCAAGTGCTTTTAGTAAATAAGTATTAACACTAAAATCCTGCAGCTATAAATGCAAATAAAAACACCAAGCATACATATAACCACAAAGAAATATACTGCATAAGCGACGTCTCATTTATGTTGAGTACCGGTATTTGATTTTCAGACAAATGAACACAATTTACTACACACTTTAAAGGGCTCATATTGTGCTATTTTCTGATCTATGTGTAACCCACTTCAAGGTATGTACACGTCTCAACCTCTAGGTTCGTAGGAGCTGAGAACATAGCAATAACCAATAGACACAAGTAATTTAGTTAAAGGTAAACTTTTAGTTTGAAATATGAAAGGAGTGAACAATACAATTACAATCACAATTACAACCTATGGGCCCAGAATAAACTAAAAAATAAAATGTTCCTTTAAAGATGTTCTTTCCGGAAGTGTTGCCTTGCAACTTCAATCAATGTTCAAGTCAAATAGTCAGGGGAATAGTCAAGTCATGGGATGTATCCACAGTAGGCTCTCACTGGTGTCGGTCAGTGGGACTGACACAATCCTACCACAGGATCCATTGTATGGAGTGGTAGGGGCTCACAGTTCGATTGGGAAGGCTCGCAATCAATGGGTCATCTCCTCAACCTCGTTGAACCCAAGGCTGGGACATCACTTTTCCTCGTAGGCAAAAAAACCTGACCTGTATTTGCAAAACAGGTTTTACAGTCCAATTTCTCAAATGCAGTCGCAATTCACATAGATTCACATAAAGATCCCAATAGAGGTGTTGTACAACATAAACGTATCTTATCAATTGGAAAAATAACTAAAGATAGTTAATAATAGGTAGCTACAGTTATTTCCCAAATAAATTGTTCATATTGTCAAAATATATAATTTTAACCAATAATAACTACAATGAACTGTAAGGATATAATCACATTTTACCAATGGATTCACTCATGAAAAACACATTCACTTGTACAGTGAAATGCGTATACCATATTCTCGTATGTCTGTCTCTTTGCAATCCCTTTTAACATAGGATTTTAGATTGTAAATAAAAGAAATGAATTACATTGTTTTTAATTACAAAAATCGCAGCTCTGCTGGTTTTAATCATTTTAGATAAGTAACTAATGACAATTTTTATCTTGAAATGCTTTTTTTCTTTACACAGTCACATTTAGCGTGTGTGACTCTTTTACAGTATAAACCATACATACTGCACCTTCAATGACACAGAGAGTGTCACCATGAATTTCCTATTTAAATAATCAAATAAATAGTTTTAACAATATGTTCCTTTACAAAATTAACTTAAAATGTACAATATACACAAAAATAATTTGCTAGCATTGCCCTTAAGGGGGCATCATAATACATACAGTCAATGAGAACATGTGAGTCCTAGCTTACCAAGAAGATAAACTCAGGAGTGGTTCAGCAAAATAAAAGTACTTCTTCAATGGTTCTGCCACTTCTAAACAGGAGTTTTGACCATATTAGAACATAAACTTCAACATTTGTAATTTTCAAAACATTACATTTAGTTTTTCATACCTTTTTCTTTGTTTTTCAACCGAGATGAGAGAGAAAAGGCCATGCTCTGTGCATCACTGAGCAAGGGTTTAGCTATCTGTGTATCTGCATACCACTTCCTGTCTCCCGTCAAAATAAACTTCCAGTTTTCAAAATAAAACCATTTATATATGAAACATGAAATAAAACAGAATCTCAACATATATATATATATATATATATATATATATATATATATATATATATATATATATATATATATATATATATATATATATATATTTTTTTTTTTTTTTTTAACCTTTTAACCAGGCAGGTTACATATGTTCTAATGTTGTTTCCTCATCATAAACAGACCTGGAGTTGTGTTTTGTTTCATTCATGTGGCCATACCGGCTCGTCAAAGCCTGATCCCGTCAGATCTCAGAAGCTAAGCAGGGCCGGCCCTGCTTAGTACTTGGATGGGAGACCACTGGGAATTCCAGGTGCCACAGTGGGGCGCCAGTGGCAAAAAACTGTCGTAGTGTCCTTAGGCAAGGCACATCACCCACATTGCCTAGTATGAAAGTGGTGTGTGCGTGAATGGTGGTGGTGGTCGGAGGGGCCGATGGCGCAGATTGGCAGCCTCGCTTCTGTCAGTCTGCCCCAGGGCAGCTGTGGCTACAATAGTAGCTTACCACCACCGGGTCTGAAGTGAATGAATAATGCTCTGTAAATGTCTTTGAGTGTCCTAAAAAGCGCTATATAAAACTGATGCATTATTATTATTTATTATTATTATTCACATGTTTAACACACAAACCCTGCAGATTTACTTGTTTATAGGTTTTCTTAAACTGGAAAAACTCTGTGCCACCTTGTGGTGTCATGTGGTGATTCAGGAAGTGCTCCACTGCATTACTCCATACACTTTCACTAGAAACATTTGGATAACTTCAGCTCTGGAATTGTCTATCTGTTCTGATCAAAAGGTAAAAGGAGCTGTTAACCCCTGGATACCTAAGGACAATTTCAATAAATTTATCCTCGCCTAGAATTTTTTCAAAATTTTGCTATTATAACTGCCCCTTTTATCCCCTAATGAAGTGTTCTACATCCTTTTGTTCAGTCCAGCCTGTTATTTCACAATCTGCTGCTGTAGTTGTGTCATGTGGCTGTAATAAAACATAGGAACAGAAATAGAGATGAAAAAAAGGAACTTCACACTCTTTCATAAAAAAAGAAAAAAGAAAAAGAAAACAGCAAACATGTATAAACAACTTTCTGGACATAAAAAATGCTTAATTTAGGGTCTTAGCTACTAAAGTGCAAAATATCAAATCTTTAAGTAAACTAAAAATGTCCTTATTCCCCCAAAAACAAAAAAAGTGCAGTCGCCCCATTACTTTACTGGTACCAGTGGAAACAGCTCCTGTCAGGTCCAGGGCCAGAGCCACATCACTTCTGCATCTCCATGGTGTTTATTACATTTGTATTTGTACATTTCAAGTGAAATAAGTCTAACTCCACTTAGAGCGGCTTTTTCAATTGTTCTAAACATACACACTCGAGAGGAGTCGACCATCTTGACTCACTTCACTCTTTGGCAAAGTTTGGGCCAATCAAAATTGACGGAGGACATGTGTTTGGCAGAAAACAAAGTTCCTATTGGACACTCGGTTCCCAATGCCATCAGGCTGCGTGTGTGTGGAATAGGATGATGCTAGAAATGTGTTCGGAGAGCTTTACGCCCAGTCTTTCAAAGGAAAAAAGTACGTTTCTATCTTTTATGGTTGGAAAGTTATGCGCAGTTATATAAAACATATTCTACTCTCAGGATCTGACTCACACACTGGAGGAAAAAAAAACAATTTCTAGGTAGGTTTAAACGATTTAAATTAAGAACATTTTACTTTATTTGAGTGGATTCAACTTGACAAGTAAATGATCTGCCAGTGGAATAAGTGTGTTTTTCTCTTAATTCAAGCAACATTTGATTTAGTTTCTTATTTTAAGTGCAAAAAGTTGTTGTTTTTCTTATTTTAAGTGTATTAAGATGTATTTTCATATTTTAAGTACAAAGTCTTATTCCACAGGCAGATAGTTTTACTTCAAGTGAAATTTACTGAAATCATGGTAAAACTTTCTGAATTCAAGTCATTTTAGCTTGACTAGATTTTGTTTTTCACAGTGCAGTTCTTTGATTGTTTCCAACATGTTTGAGTTCTCTTGTATTCTCAGCTTGTGCGCAGTATTCACCTACCCCCTACCCCACTCACTTCTCTGGATTTGCAATTTTTTACATAATCCAGACTGAACTATATACTACTAGGCAGGTGTGGGAAAATGTTGTAAACTAGGAATACCTTCAAAAATGGAAGTGTTCATCATTTATTTTCAGCAATCAACAAAATGCAGTGAATGAACAAAAGAGAAATCTTAATCAAATAAATATTTGCCAATCGATCTGCCATATACAGTATTCTACTGCACCTTATGTACATCATGTAAACTGGATGTAAAGTATTGATTTTAACTTAGTTTTAGTATTTATTCCACTCAGTCACTTTAATTGGCACTGACCAGATCTGTCTCAGGGATGGGTGATGAAGGTGTTGGGGCAACTGGAGGCAGGGGTGGAGGGTGAGTGTGTTTTTATTTTTTTTATTATGTAAATTTTTAGTGATGATACACTGCAAAAAACAAAATCTAGTTAAGATAAAATGACTTGGATTAAGAAAGTTTTACCATGATTTGAGTAAATTTCACTTAAAATGATCTGCCAGTGCAATAAGATTTTTGTACTTAAAATATGAAAATACATCTTGCTGCACTTAAAATAAGAAATAAAATCAAATGTTGCTTGAATTAAGAAAAAAAAGAGAAAAAAAAACACTTATTCCACTGGCAGATTATTTCACTTGTCAAGATTAATCTACTCAAATAAAGTCAAATGTTCTTAATTTAAGACATTTTAATTTATCTACATATTATTTTGTTTTGTTTTTCCAGTGTACCTAGAGAATCGCAATTTTATTTTGCCTGCTTTACAGTTTTATGCATAGTATTATGACAATAAAGATTGGTTTGATTTGATTTCATTTGATTTGATTTGGTGTGAGCTTTGCCTTCAGAAGAGCATCAGTTCTTCTAGGTTTACTTGCAGACAGTTTGTGAAGTAACTGGGCTGGTCGGTGTTCCAAACATGTTGAAGAATTAAGCACAGATCTTGTGTGGATGGAGCTTCCTCACATCTTTCTGTCTCTTCATGGAATCAGACACACTCCATGATGTTGAGGTCAGGGCTCTGTGGGGCCAGACCATCACCAACACAAAGTCTGACTCTTCTTTATGCTCAAGAGAGTTCAGAATGACTTTGGATTTTTCTTTTGTTCTCTCACTTTGCATTTTGTAAATTGATAAAAAACGAACAATCATTATTTATATTTTTAAAGCATTCTTTGTTTACAGCATTTTTTCACACCTGCACAGAACTGGATATGTAGGGTTCAGAAATATAAAACAAAAGTGGTGCTTGTTGGGGTAAAGTTTCTCTGCACACTTATCAGCTCTGCACTTCTGAACAGGAAGATAATGGACCAACAATGAACAAAAGACTTTCAAACTAAAGACCACAAAAAGCATAATTTATCTTCTTTAAGGGAACTGTAGCCTGTGTTCTTAGACTTTTAAAAGAATATTACAAAGTCAGCTGTGTTACCAGAGCCTTAAGCTGCACACAGAGGACACATTATTCCAGAAGTTGCCGTGGGTGTCGTCATAGTCATTCGGGTTGTGTTTTTTACATGGGACTATACAGACTACAAAGCCATTTGAAAGCCCCCAGAGAGTCTGCGCAGTGTTGATGTGTTGGTCATATAAACTTTGAACATTTCACCTTCTTTATATCAGTTCTGGCAGAACTTTTCTCAGATTCTCCTATTTTTATTTCAGCATTGAAACTTGCAATTTAAATCTTGTGTGAGGCTCATTCTGCTTTCTAATTGGATAATCATCTTGAGAAACAAAACACCTAATTATAAAATAAACGACTTGCCATTATGCATATTTTTTTGTAATTAAACATAAATCAGCATTACAGTTGTTTCCAGTAAAAGCTGTACTGGGTTTGAACATGTCCACCTCACATCTGGGGACACAGTCAGGTCAATTTTATGGAATTTAAAATATTAAAACTTACATACATGCGATTCTTTTAAGGGAACAGTTCAGATTTTTGGACATAAGGCCTCATTTCCTCGTGAGCCAGAGTGCTGGAGATATGTGGAGACACTGTTTTAAATATTCCATCCAGTCCTTGTATTTGGAGAGGTTGCTGGTGCTAGGCTAGTACATGTCAATGGCCATAGTTGTCCTGCCACTGAAAACAGTCTTACCCACTCCACAGAGCACCTGAGGCAAAGCTATTAGAACTCCAGACTGTCCATGTGAATGTCTGTGTCCAGAGAATAATGTTTGAAATCAAACTAACCTTGCACAGTATGAATCGTCGCACACTGAGGGACTATTTTCTCATATATCAGTCCGCCACTGCCGAGCTTACTATCAGGAAGTACAACTCACTGCTGCTGCTCAGATATAAATCCTTCAAATGCAAGGCTGGTTTTACTTCTAAAATGATTCTCTGGACACAGACATTCACATGAACAGTCTGCAATAGTTTTGCCTCGGGTCTGTGGAGTGGGTAAGACTGTTTTTAGTGGCAGGACGATTATGGCAATTGACATGCACTAGCCTAGCACCAGCAACCTCTCCAAATACAAGGACTGGATGGAAGATTTAAAAAAGTGTCTCCACACGTCTCCATCACTCCAAAATTCTGAACTGACACTTGGAGACACTGAGCAGAACAGGAAGCAGATATTTGTCAGTACTGGATCTGACACACACACACACACACACACACACACAGATACAGACTGACTTCTGACTCGGCTTTGAACATGTTCTCCTGGTGAGATCCTCGCTCCTCTTCAGCCCTTCTCCTCTCTCCTCCTGTTCCGTCTCACCCCTCCTCTTCACCCCTCACCCCTCGTCTCTCCCTCCTCTCTCCTCGTCTCTTCCTTGCAGTCCCGCGGTTCTTTGGCAGCGCTTGTTGGTTTCTGGAGCTTCTTGTCTAATCTCCGAGGAGCAGGTGTGTGTTTACAGCCGCTGTCAGAAATGTCAAAACTCACAGCGCGCACAGAAATGGAGAAAAATACACCTTTATTTACCAGTTTGTTTGTTTTCCACTTCACAGCAAGAGTTACACACTGTTTTATTGTTTTAATTCGATCTGCATTTTTGGGATCACATCAAATGGACTACGATGAACTAAAGCTCCTATATTACGCAAAACTTACTCCTGTGAGCTTTACGTCAGAATGTTGCTTCCTCCTCAAAAACAGACCTGGAGTTGTGTTTTGTTTCATTCACACATGTTTGAGAAACTGTTTATTAGTCTAGTATTATTAGTCTGTCTATATCTCCAAAGCTCAAAATGCTCTGTTCCATCTTGTGATGTTGTGAAGCTTTAGTTTCCAAGTTAACAGCTCCTTTTACCTTTTGTTCAGTAGAGATGGGTGATTCCAGGGCTGAAATCCGCTAAAATTTGTGGTTCATTTTAAGCAATTTGTCCAAACTCATTTCCTTTCTGCATTCAAAGCATCGTAATTAGCTCTTCACAACTGTCAGAGACTAGAGCGCAGTTTTAATGTAAACTTAATGGAGGATAGTTGCTCAGTTGGTTGAGTGCAGTTAGAATCCCGCTCTTGACATAAACATCATTGGTAGAGCTGTGCGATTCCAGCCCCGAAAGAAGAATACTGCCTTTGTGTCCATGGGAAAGACACTTAACCCCCCCTCGCCCTCATGTCTGTGTGCATTGGTGTATGAGTCTGTGTGAGTGTCTGTGTGTGCTTTGAGGTAAAAACGTGCTATTGACCATTCTCAGTTTTTATCACTGATCACGTGACTTTTATGTCGGGGATGTTTGTGGGAGGCATAAACAAACCATACTTCTAAACGGTGTGGCTGTCAGCGCTCACTTTTCGTCACAAAAATGTTGTGGTACATTCCTGTTGTGCTTTTGGGTGCACCAATCGACATTCTAAGGAGCGGATTTCATTTTAGACTGTCTGCTGACCCTGAACGACACACTAATGTCCTCCGAGGGCTTCCACTGATCCCATAGATAATGAGTATCTATGGGATCACTGGAAGCCCTCGGAGGACCTCGGATACGTAGCCAACACTTTGTCGAAGCCAAAGCGCTTTACAGTTCATTATTCATTCACTCCACACTCAGTGGTGGTAAACTACTATTGTAACCACAGCTGCCCTGGGGCAGACTGATGGCCTTGCTGAGCTTCTGAGATCTGACAGCCATACCGACTTTGACAATCTGGTATGGCCACAAGATGTCCGTCTTGTCTATGTAGCTAACAGCTGTTAACAACAGACAAGTGTCTGATCCGGTTCACAATAACATTAATGGATGTTAAACCACTGCTGTTTAAGTAGTTAATATTCATAATGCGTTTGTCTTTACTTATTATCAATATATTCAAAATTAGACCAGATCACCAAAACTACAGGTCAACGCGAACGAAACAACATAAGTCTGAAACTTACCGCCTACATACTCGAGAGCCCTTCAAGGGATTCCAGTGATCCTGTTTGATGGCAGATACTCATTTAGCACGTCATTCAGGGTCAGCAGTCCTCCTTGGCAAGTCAATTGATGCACCCAAAGGCACCACAGGAATGTACTACAACTTTTTCATAACGACAAGTGAACACCGACAGCTGTGCTGGGCAGAAGTACGAGTTTGTTTATGCCTCCAAGGAACATCCCCAACATGAAAGTCTCAAGATCAGTGACAAACGAGGAGAATGGTCTATATAAATGTGTTTATTAATTTAATTGCACTAACAAACATTTTTTTAAAGGTGCTCTGTGTAACTTTTTGGTTGGGGTCTGTCACCTGTTTATTTCTATAGATATGTCACTGCTCTGCCTGGAATATTCCACAGTATGACATTAAACAGCTCTACTTTACATTTATTTAATTACAGGCAGTTTTACAGCTCAAAAATACCTAGAAAAAGAAACTGTGAGTGGGGTCGCCTCTCCACAGATCTGACCTGCAACTTGGTTTGGTTTGGTCTCCATGCAGATAGAAAGGTGTAATGTCATACTGTGAAACATTCCAGACGAACCAATAACATCTCCAATAACATACCATTTGACGGAGCCTCCACTAGAAAAGTTCCACAGTGCACCTTTACAGTATCTCTGTCACTTGGTAACAACACAAACCCTGTAGAGAATTTCCCGGTCTCTTCCCACACGCACAAGTCCAAAACAGTACACAATAAGCAGCGTATTTTTATTATTCTCAGTGTTAGCCATCTGGGAAGATTCTCCAAGGACACACTTTGCGGACAAGGAACGCTAAAGTGTAACTGTGTTTGTTGCCGCAGTGACAGCACAAACTTCTGGTGACTTTGCAAAGGGTAGTCCTCCTGATCAAACGCAGGGGAGTAAACAAACGTGTCCGACATCTGCACTGACGCCGCTTTCTCTGCCAACAGCTCCACACGATAAGGAAGAGATACACGACCACGGCAGGTTTCATCTCACATCCTCTGTTTTTATCAAAGTTATACCACGTTTGTGCAATTTAAAGGGCAATATTACACTTTTGAAATGACATAAATTAGGAACATTGTACTTTATTTGAGTAGATTCAACTTGACAAGGAAAATGACCTACCAATGGAATAAGTGTGCTGTTTTTGTTTAACATATTTCAAGTACAAAAAGTCTTGTACCATTGGCATAATTTTACTTGTGAAGTGAAATTGACTCACACTGTGATAAAATTTTCTTAGTTCAAGTCACCTTAACTTGGTTAGGTTTTAGTTTTTGCCGTGTGGAGTTGTGTTTTGTTTCCTTCACACTCATTTAACGCACAAACCTTGCATATTTAGGTTCCTCTCTTACAGAAGTCACTCTATTCTATCTTCTGAGGTCATGTGGTACTACAGGAAGTGCTAGAGAATTGCCCATCTCTACGGTAAAACATACACTGTGAACCCGAATAAGTTCCCAGAACTCAAAAAAATTGATGTCATCGATTGTCTCAATTAGCTAATAAACTTAAAAGTCACAATCTTCCAGAACTTAAAAGGTTGGACTTGCTACTTGTACTTTTTGAAAACATTGAATTTAAAGTGCTCATTTACCTCCACTTAAATATTTGCAGTTAATATAACTTATAGTTTTCAGTTAAGGCAACTCATCATTTCGAAATTGTCTTGGATTTTAGCATGTGCTGTATAAATGAAGTTCATTTTTATAAATCATTCCTATTTGAAACATTTGAAATAACAAGACTTTTAATCACTTAATTCTACTAAATTGTACCTTGTCTTTGTCTTATACTTAATTATACCCACAAAAGTTCACTTTAATCAAAAAAATATTTGTTAAAATTACTCAAAAAGAACATGTTGCAGCAAGTTCACATAATTAAGTTAGCAGGACTATTTCTAAAACTTTGAGTGTACACAAGGTCATCTGTTTAATTACTTTGAACGTTCGGCTTTATGGTGTAGGTGTTATCTTGAAAACTACTGCTTCATGACATCACAAGGTCAGAGCATTCTGAGCTTTGGAGATGCACAGACTAATAATGCAGGATTACTCAAACATGTGTGAATGAAACAAACCACAACTCCATGTTTGTTTTTTAAGGAGGGAACATCATTACAATATGGATTAAAGCTCAAAAAGTACATTTTGCACCATATCATAATATAAAATGACAATTTATGGTGAAATTGCACTATGAAGAGGTGGCCGGCAGCAGATAATCAATTTTGAACAGGAAGATAACGGATCTGGTTCTATTATTTTTCTGTTTTAGATCAATATAATGCTTTACCATTCCCAAAGTGTAAAACCATGATCTATTAGTGTTAAATAAATACATAATTATTTATCATTAAAGTCGCATCCATCAGAGCCTTCCTTTATTCCTTTAGCTTCTCGTTTAGTATTTTCTCCTCTCCTTTGCACAGAACCATCTTGACCCCATGACTCGCTCCGCTCTCACTTGACCGTGCTATGTTCCACTTATGCCCGAGCTCACCCATTGGGAGAGCTTAAGTCTGAGCAGTGGACAGTCCCAAGGCTTTCCCTTTGACACAGGAGTGATGGGGATGGGGGGGAAGAGAGAAGGAGGGAGAGAAAAAGAGAGGGGGGGTTCTCATCCACTCATCCAGGCTAAGCAAGAGAGGGAGAGAGAGGGTTAGAGAGAGAGAAGGAAGATTGTGAGAGAGAAAAGAGAGAGAGGAAAGCGGGTGAGAGAGAGAGAAGGAAGAGAGTATGAGAGAGGAGAGATAATGAGAGAGAAGGGAGAGAGAGGAGAGCAGGTGAGAGAGATAGAAGGAAGAGAGTATGAGAGAGAGAGGAGAGATGGTGAGAGAGGATGAGGGAGAGGAAAGAGGGTGAGAGAGAGGGTGAGAGGAAAGAGGGGAGAAGGAGAAGGAAAAGAGTGGGTGAGAAAGAGAGAAGGAAGAGATTATGATAGAGGGAGAAGAGATGGTAAGAGAGAAGGGAGAGAGAGGGGAGAGAGAGGAGAGAGGGTGAGAGAGAGGAAAGAGGATGAGAGAGAGAAGGGGAGAGAGAGGAGAGAGGGGAGAGAGAGAAGGGTGAGAGAAAGAGAGAGGGTTAGAGAGAGGAAAGAGGATGATAGAGAGAGAAGGGGGAGAGAGGGTAAGAGAGAGAATGGGGAGAGAGAGTGAGGGTTGGAGAGAAGGGGATGAGAGAGAGACAGAGAAAGAAAAAGAGAAGAAAGAGAGAAGAAAGAGATAAGGAGAGAATATTTCTGAACTTGTTATTTGTTCATTCCAAAGTCCATGTTCAGGCTTTATTAATTCAGCTGATGAAAGTCCCTATGAGGTTCTGGGGTTTAGGGACCAGTGAGGACAGTCCCCCACCTCTCCCCTCGTCCTCCTCCTCGTCTCCATGTCCTCCTTGTCATACATAACCACAGTGTTTGTGTGTGTTTGTGTGTGTGTGTGTGTGTGTGTATATATATGTGTGTGTATGTGTGTCTCTATTGAGCCCAGGGCTCTACAGTGCGCCCATTTCACTCGCATTTGCGAGTAAATATTTTGTCGTGCGCACGAGGAAAATAAAACAGTCGCACCAGTGCGAGTGCTTCTGCAGCCACAATAAGGAGAGCTGCGCACAGACGTAACGTGACAAGTTAAACATTCTAAATGTATCAAACATTAGGGGCGCACTCACACTAGGACTTTAGAATCGTGCCCAAGCCTGGATCGCCCCTAAAGCGCCGCACGCTTGTCCAGCGCAAGCGCTGACCCCAGCGTACGAGCTCCGCGTGTGCGCCGATATCACTCATACGAACAAACTGCGCTTCAAAACACACCCACTCCCAGCTTCAACGAGGAGCACTCCGCAGCAGGACCCACACCTATCCCACCACTCAGTAAACACCCCCACGCCGCTGGACTTCCTTCTCCGCTAAAGCGAGAGCTTTGTCTTGGTCTTGTCTCGGACTTGAGCGCATTTGGCCTCGGTCTTATCACGGACTCAAGGTCTGAATACTGAGTGTAATCATATTTCATTATGGCCGCTGCAATAAACTTGTACCGGTGTGCGTGACCACCCTTGTGTACCAACGTGCGTCACAGGGTAGGTATCCCTACCTATCCTTCCACCTCACGTCAAATACGCCAATACTAATTTTCTGTCAGTGTCCGCACAGAGCAGACCCACAGCACACATGTGGGCTGAAGTTTGCCTAAGAAAATGCCAAATAACTCTGTCACAATGTGCATTTAGTTTGGTCAATGTGCAGAGGCTAAAAACCACTGTAAAACCAGCAAGACAATGTAACTTTTGAAATTTGAAAATACAGGTTTAAAAATCTTACCTATGTTTTTCACTTTGAAGCAGTTTTGTGTAAAGTGCCAGTGGAAGTTCTCTTAAAGAAGAGGTTCTTAAACTGTGGGTGAGGGTCCAAAAAGGGCCACAGAGTGTTCAAGTGCAGTACAGTTTGTTTGGCTTATTTTAAATCTAAATATTAATCAGATAAAATGAAGATATATTTATAAAAACACTGCGATCATGCAGGAAAAGTACAGTCATAATTCTTTTGTTTTTTGTATTAAATTCATTCAAATAAGTTGGTGTGTGCAAGTTCTGCACTGTAATAATCGTTCAAAATGAAAACCTACTTGTGCCCCCATTTTTTTTTCTGTGCTCCTAAAATTTTTAACTTAGGGGCACATGTGCTCCTGAAAAAAAAAGTGAGCGTAGAGCCCTGATTGAGCCGCTGTAGTCCGGAGCCATTAAACAGTGGTGTTTACAGTGAGCAGCTCAGCCTCTGTGGCCCCAGAGAGCTCTGTGGAATGGAACGGGGCCCGGACCATTACCCCGGCCCTGGACTCCTCCACCAGGCCAGGGGAGAGGGCAAGAGACAGAGAGAAAGAGAGAGGTGCTCCTCATCTAGACTAAGAAAGAGAGAGAGAGAGGAGGGATGCTAAGACAGAGGAAGACAGAGAGAGAGATAGAGAGAAGAAAAATTCATCCAGCCAGACTTACAAAGAGAGAGAGAAAACAAGAGATAGAGAGAAAAAAGAGGCGCCTCATCTATACCCCAAGAGAGAGAGGAGGGGTCCTGATCCTGGTTAAGACAGAGAGAGAAAGAGAGAGAGGCTCCTTAACCAGACTTAGAGAGAGAGAGAGAAAGAGAGAGAGAGACAGAAGGCGCCTCATCTGGCCTCAGAGAGAGAGATAGAGAGAGAGGGAGGAGGGGTGCTAAGACAAAGAAAGAGAGAGAGAGAGAGAGAGAGAGAGAGATGGGTATTGTCCTCATCCAGACTGAGATAGACAGAGAGAGACAGGCCCCTCAGCCAGACTTACAAAGGAAGAGAGAAAATGAGGGAGATAAAAGAGAGGCACCTCATCTATACCCGGAGAGAGAGAGTGAAAAAGAGAGGAGGGGTCCTGATCCCGGCCAAGACAGAGGGCGAAAGAGAGAGAGGCTCCTCAAACAGACTTAGAAAGAGAGAGAAAGAGAGAGCAAAGGCACCTCACCTACACTCAGAGAGAGAAAGAGAGAGAGGAAGGAAGCATCCTAAAACAGAAAAAGAGAGAGAGAGAGAGAGAGAGAGAGAGACAGAGAGAGAGACAGACTCCTCAGCCAGAGAGAGAGATAGAAAATGAGAGAGAGAAGCCAGGCGCCTCATCCTGACTCAGAGAGAGAGAAAGAGAGCAGCTCCGCAGACATACTAAGAGAGAGAGAAAACAGGCATGGAAAGGGAGAGAGAAAGAGAGAGAGGAGGGGTCCTGATCCAGACTAAGAGAGAGAAAGACAGTGGAGGATAGAGAGAGTGAGGCAGAGAGAAGAGAGAAAGACAGTGAAGGATAGAGAGAGTGAGGCAGAGAGAAAGACAGAGGTATAGAGAGAGTGAGGCAGAGAGAAAGACAGTGAAGGATAGACAGAGTGAGGTGGAGAGCAGAGAGAAAGACAGTGAAGGATAGAGAGAGTGAGGCAGAGAGCAGAGAGAAAGACAGTGAAGGATAGAGAGAGTGAGGCAGAGAGAGAGAGAAAGACAGAGAGGGATAGAGAGAATGAGGCAGAGAGAGGAGAGAAAGACAGCGAAGGATAGAGAGAGTGAGGCAGAGAGAAGAGAGAAAGACAGTGAAGGATAGAGAGAGTGAGGCAGAGAGCAGAGAGAAAGACAGAGGGATAGAGAGAGTGAGGCAGAGAGAAAGACAGAGGTATATAGAGAGAGAGGCAGAGAGCAGGGAGAAATACAGAGGGATAGAGAGAGTGAGGCAGAGAGAAAGACAGAGGTATAGAGAGAGTGAGGCAGAGAGCAGAGAGAAAGGCAGTGAAGGATAGAGAGAGTGAGGCAGAGAGAGGAGAGAAAGACAGAGAGGGATAGAGAGAATGAGGCAGAGAGAGGAGAGAAAGACAGTGAAGGATAGAGAGAGTGAGGCAGAGAGAAAGACGGTGAAGGATAGAGAGAGTGAGGCAGGGAGCAGAGAGAAAGTCAGAGAAGGATAGAGAGAGTGAGGCAGAGAGCAGAGAGAAAGACAATGAAGGATAGAGAGAGTGAGGCAGAGAGAAAGACAGTGAAGGATAGAGAGAGTGAGGCAGAGAGAAAAACAATGAAGGATAGAGAGAGTGAGGCGGAGAGAAAGACAGTGAAGGATAGAGAGAGTGAGGCAGAGAGAAAGACAGAGGGATAGAGAGAGTGAGAGGAGGTTCAGTGTAAACACTCTGCTCTGTGCTTCATCTCCTCACAGACACACCGAGGCGTTTGAGCTGTGAGTTTGTGTCGTTCTCCACTTTTCTCTTTAACTTTGAAATGTGCAAATGAAGCGTTTGGTGGATGTGGATATGAGTCCCCGCGGGGCTGTGAGAGTCACACTTTTGTCTGAATTAATCAAAGACAGCATAATTTTTCATTCATTCTGGTGTGGCGTTTTAAAAGCGCCGAACTTCAATATTTTATAATCAAAGATAGATTTATACAGAAAGCAAAGACCTGTGATTTTTACTTATTTTAGAGTTGAAATGAGACTAAAAACAATAGCTGTTAGGAATGGGTTTGGTTATTGTATCAGACAGTACAACCCTACAAAGAGAAAAGACCTGAAACAGAGAAAAATTACTTCAAAGTTTCTGTTTTCTCCAGATATCATAATTTGACAACTACTTGCTATAATGAAGAAATATTTGTATGTGAAAAATACTAAGCTCAAAATTGACCTTACTGCCTTTTACTTTTGCATGATTTTTCGCAATATTTATTCACATGATAAAGGGTGTCTAAAATACCCCCAAAATGAACTTAACTTAAGAACAAGAAAAAAAACATATATGTCGCATTTTTGGGGGAATTTTGTTTGATTAAATCAGACACCAGGAACAGTTATTTCATCTCAAAGGCGAGTTATAGTAATAACAATAGAACAGAGAAGAACAGGCTGAACATGTGTCTGGTGTGTTCACGTCACATATGAACAGTTATTCAGAAAACTAGAGCAGAAACAACAGAACAAATTTACCAAACTCTCCATCTCACTTTAAATTACTAAATCCACTGAATTCTTCATCCTTGGTGTCACTTCTGAGTAACTTCACCAACTCCAGCTAAATCCAGCTTTTAGTCGCAATGAGCTTTTTTTGTTTTCTTCATTACAGTTCAAGGTTCCTCCACTTTTCCTCAGTCAAACACAAGTTTCTCTCTCACTCCAAACTTTCTTTCTGCTGCTCTATTGCTCCTCTCTTCCACCGCTCTACATAAGTTTCCAGTTCTCCGCTCAATAAACACTGAGTAATAATGTGTTTAATGCAGCTTTGTGCACATTTGTTTACGTTTTACAGAAACAAAACTTAAAGCCACATGGCTCATTTGCATAAAGTGCAAAGACAGCTTGTGTGCTGATGCAGTGAGCTTCTGGTGGCTTTCACATGTGCAGTGGGAAATCAACAGAGGGAAGTGTAAGGCTGCTTATAAAGATGTTTTCTAACGTTTCCAGACACTAATGAGTGAACCAGGCTGAGCGTTTTGTTTGTTAGACTCGTGGCTGTTGTAAGATGGGTTAAAGTGGTGTTAAGCTTCTCTAGTGTGAAGCAAATTGCCGTTTTACGTGGAAGTTAAGAACTTGCACCATCACTACACTAGTTTGTTGCCTTGACAGACTCACTGCCACAGTGAGATCTCCACCAAGGCAACACTGACCTATGCCGTTTTTTGGCTTCTGACAGTATTCCACCACCTCTAGCAACGGACTTTAGCTTCAAACATGCCAGAGTTCCCCTTAACTTGAATCTTAACATGACTAGATTTTGTTTTTTTGCAGTGAAAATAAAATCTTGATCTGTTTCTATACATTCTGTAAAAATGTGAGGTTATTTTAACAAGAATTGCCAAAATTATTGGTTTGCGAAATTATGTCAAATTTTTGGGGGCACCCTGTACTTTTAGTTCAGTGGAGATGAGCAATTCCATGGCACCTCCTGTATCACCACATGACATCACGAGGTGGAACGGAGTGTTTTCTGTTTGGTAGAAGAACTCGGGGTTTGTGCGTTAAACATGTGTGAAGATGTTTGTGAAGAGAAAACATTATAACAGATCAGAAAATTGCGTAATAAGGGCCCTTTAACAATACCAGTGTTGCTATCCGTGGGACTGAATTGTTTCCTCCCTTTCAGCCTTTTTTATGGAGCTGGAATGAGGCCTAACTACTACCCCATGGTGACGTACACTTTCTGAGATTTCATTTTCTTGTTATTTCAAAGACTCTCCCTGGGGACAGACAAGCATCATTATTGTAGACGCTAACTGACATTGTCCATAAAGGCAACCGTTTAAAAGCGCTTTGTGGAGCTGTAACGCGCTGGCATTCCTCTCAGACCTGTTTTAGAACCATGCTGAGTTTGTTTTTACATGAATACGATGGTTTTATAAATGTTTTGCTGCTCTCTTCGGGGTGAATAATGTGTATTTGTGTGAGAAATTATGCTCTAAAACAACCAACATCGCTTGTTTTGGCCTTTTCTACTGCTATCCTACGCTTTGTTTATGTCGTTTATCACAGTAAGACTGCAAGCAGGACGGAGGAGGAGGTGGGGATTGCGCATCATTTGTGTATGTTTTTTTTAGGTTGGGATCTACATGTATGTCTATGGAGGAATTTTCAGCAGTTGCCAAGAGTGTCTAACTGAAAAACTGTTCCTGCTTGTAACCGTAATCTTTGAGAGTTGCTATTTCTTTAAGAAGTGTGTAGAAACCCTCATTCGTCCAGGTAGCATCCATGGCAACGTAGAGTTAAATTTGTCAACTGGACCAAAGTTTTGATAGAAGACGTTTTGCAGCTCATCCGAGCTGCTTGTTCAGTTCTGGTCAGAATGCTGGAGGACACTGACTTATATCTGCCTGCAAGAGGGAGGAGTTAACAGGGGGGGGCAGATTAGCATACATGTAAGGGGCTATTCACACCTCTGGACCTGACCTGGCTACACCTATTGTTTTCTTAATTTGTTTAGATTTTGGTTTGAGACCTCTGCTGTAGTCTGCTTGAGTCTGAGTGTTAACTCCTCCCTCTTGCAGGCAGATATAAGTCAGTGTCCTCCAGCATTCTGACCAGAACTGAAGAAGCAGCTTGGATGAGTGGCGAAACGTCTTCTATCATTAAACCTTTCTATCTCCATGGAGTCCAAACCAGACCAAGTTACAGGTCAGATCTGTGGAGAGGTGATCACACAGTCAGAATGCCTGTTTTTCTAGATGTTTTTTTTTATTCTGAATTAATTATTCTGAATTAAATGGTTCGGAATGGAAATAATAATTCACAAAATACATTTAATCGCCTTAATTTAATTATGCTCAGCGTCTGGGGGTGGGGAAGGGTTCTGATTGGACAGCAACACAAATGAATTTCCGTCTTTGGGAAGAAAACACACACTTCAGCTGCTACCGGCTTTTCTGTCATCTCGGTTTGTCGTTACGCTGCCGACACAAACACGATCCAAACTTTTTCCGCAGTCGTTCCGATGATAAAGAAGCAGCAGCTGGAGAATTCTCTCCTCATGCTTTACGTCTGTGAGCTGAGGAGGAGAAGGGAAGAGTGTCGGAGAAGGAGGAAGAAGACAAACTGAGTCTGAGGCTGCGACACCTCAGCCCACTCCCACATCCCACTCACAAATCCAAAGAGCAGTGGAGGAAAGATCGAAGAGACGACTGGTGTAGCCAACCGGAATGATTTTTAAGAAGAATAAACGTTTACATGATCAAGGAATAAATTCATTTGGCTTTAAAATCGGAATAAACCACTCCATTACTTTGGAGTTTAATTCTGTATAATCATGTTCGTTAGAGATTAAGTATTTACATGGTCTTTTTAAAGCCGAATTCATTTTTATTCAGAATTAAAGCTCTCATGTAAACGTGGCAAGTGTGGAACATTCCAGGCTGTGCAATGACGTATCCATAGAAACGAGCAGGTGACAGACGGTGTGTGTTTGTGTCTCCCGTTGTGTCGGTTCATCCATTAGTTACATTCAGTCCATTACAGGCTCGTTCCACATGTAAATCTGATCACGTATTTGTATCACAGCATCACGTTGCGTAAATGAGTTTGTATTTTAAGGCCATATGTTTTATTTATGAGCAGTGGCATTTGGATTACAGTGTGATTATGATTATACCCCACTGATGAACTGTTTAACCTCTCTCTGTGTGTTTGTGCCGAATACAGTTCAGAGAATACACAAGAAAACAGGAAAAAAATATGCGCTGGCGCCATTTTCTGATGTACTTTCTAATGTAGTTTTCTCATCACAAACAGACCTGGAGTTGTGTTTTATTTCATTCACACATGTAATTTCAGCTCTGGAATTGCTGATCTCTACGGAATTAAACGTAAAAGTCAGATGTTAAAATTAAAACTACTGCAAAATGACATCACACGGTGGAACAGAGCATTTTGTGCTTTGGACATGTAGACAGACTAATAATAAAGAGTTACTCAAACATTTATGAATGAAACAAAACAGAACTCCAGGTATGTTTTTGAGGAGGTCAAGTGAAACAGAAAATGAACACCAAAGTTCTTGTAGAGGTGCAAAGATGAGAAACAGCAATTTAAAAGTGAAGAAGTCTATAGCACACTCAGAAGGCTGATGTCTCAAAGCTTTTTTTATTTTTAAATAGCTAGGTTTGGGATGACATTACAGCATTCTATAGGGCTATATTATTTAAAGCAGATGGAGGGCAGCTAAAATCAGTATTGTTCAGCTGCAGATTTTTGTTGTCATATACCATGGTCTAGTCAGAAATAAAAATTATCAGGATCAATATTTTGGGAATTTACCTTTATGATATTTGATGGCAAAATACAATATAATCAATGGGGAAAAACTGAGTGGCCTCACTTTGGGATCTCCCCTTCGTTGGTGGGGTTATGAGCTCCTGGGCTTTCAACCGTTTTGTGTACTGTGGTCCAAAGCTAGAAAAATGATCTCACGAAGGCAAAGGATAAATTCAATATGTCAACTGGATATAAATAAAAGTTAATCATATAAGAAATAAACGTTTGTCCAGCTGGTCTATTGAATTTCTCTTTTGCCTTGGATTCTACCTGGGTGACTGAGGGATTCTACACACGTGATCTGAGGCTTTTTGCCAAAACGTTATTTAAAAATTAAATAAATGCTTTTTGGACATCTTCCATCTGAATATGCTATACATTTTGTTCACTTTTAAAATGTTTTTGATGAAATAACAACATTAAAACACGGCTTAAAGTTCACAAGAGTCGTGTAATATTGGACCTTCGTTCTATATACGTACACTCTCCAGTATAATATCCCGAGTGTGTGTGAAACATGTGAATTCCCTTTTCCCGATTGATTTTTCTTCATTAATTCCCTGATTGTGCTATAAATTTTTGCCTGTAGCTGTAAAAAAAACCCAAGCCAGGAGCACCCATGGGACCCCGAGCAGTCCCTGTCAACAGTCACATATCCGAGGACAGTGTGGTCTGAGGGAGTGTGACGTCACTCGTAGCATTTGCAACCAATTGAAATTAGTTCAGGCTAGTATGTTGATACTTTGCAGCTGACATCATCAACATTCCCTGAGTGTGTGCTGATAATTGTAAGAACTGCTGTGTCTGAAGCTCTGTTCAGAGTTTTAATTTAATGCAGTCTGTCCAGAAGAAGCTGACTTGGAGCTACAACAGTGAGCTGATTTGTGCTCTTAATCAAGTCTAAAATTATTGCGATTTTAGGCTACCTTAAAATGTATTTGACTATGTTTGCTATTTGATAATGTTTGTGTTGTACTTCTTTTTATTTTATTTCTTTATTTTGACAGGGATTTTGTGCAATAAAAGTGTAGCACAGACCAGACAGCAGGTAAAAAGTGTGCAGATACTTCATACAATCTCCTATGTAACTTTTAAAATACAGCTAAAAAAAATAAAACAAAAAGAAAAACAGACGCCAACACCCCATCACCAGAGGGAGCAGCTCATCAGCACTACAAATACAAATTATGGTAAATGGTAAAAGTGACGTCATTGCGAAGCTCATCTGTAACCATCGTCCATGCTCCGAAATCAGGATGCGCAACTAAAACAGCAATCAGGAGTGAGGTTGTTGCGGCGCGGGCTCTTAGCAACGCTGTCATTCAAACCTGTTGCCATCTCGGGAAAAGAAGGCAACTCATTGGTTTGCGATTAATGTTCACTGATTTACGGACAAAGTAAATGAGAAGCCCAACAACAGCGGGACGAGGGACGGCAATTTTTCAGTAGAAGTCAATTGGAACCAGACCTCGAAGGAACCATTTCGCTGCCGAGCTCGGTGTGTATTTGGAGCGTAGCAGCTGGGCAGGTCAGCTGTGTCCATTTCTATATAGTCTATGTGTCCACACAGACTCTTGAAATGTAATAAAGTGGAGTATTATGTGGAGACAGTGGTGTAAAGGTATCTTATGTAACCCTGGAAAGGACTAAATTAACTCCATAATTCTTGACTTGGTGCACAAGTTAGAAAATAAGTAATATTACAATATTCATATTTGGTGCAGTGAAAAACAGCAAAGCATCAAAAGTCTGTGCGAAGGTGAATGGCACCGAAGCTTCTAATTTGATGTATTTTATTTAACAATCCACAATTCAAGCTGGATAAATTAAACAGAGACAGATTTATGAAGTGATAAACATTTTGGTGGGTGGAGTCTAGATACTGGGGTGGGGCCTACACACTGGGGATGAGGCTTAGACTCTGGAGGTGGGGCTTAGACACTGGAGGTGGGATTTAGACACTGGGGATGGGGACTATACACTGGGGAAGTGGAGCCTAGACTGTGGGTGGGGCTTAGGGCGCACTCACACTAGGACTTCAGAACTGTGCCGTGCTCAAGCACGATTGCATAGGGTTCTATGTCCCGCACTCATACCTGCATAACCGAACCGAGCCATGGCACGATGACATCATCACACACACGTTTACAAGTCGCGCAGCAGAGCTAACACATTTAGTGGAGAAAATAAGTCCAGCGGCATGAAACATCTCTTAAATAGTGAGACAGATATGAGGCTGTGCTGTTATGGATATAATAACAGCACAGAGCAGTGAGGACAGATGGAGGAGAGAGCCTGCAAAAGTGCTGATGCACTGTGTTTTAGAGTGGACTGTTTTCCTCGTATGAGTATCATCAGCACACATAGGCACGTATAGTAAATTTGTGCGTGTGCGCGTACATGAGCAACCTTCTGGGGGCCAAAGTCCCAACCCTAAAGTCCTAGTGTGAGTGCTCCCTTACACACTGGGGGTGGAGCCTAGTCACTGGGGGTGGAGCTTAGACACTGGAGGTGGGGCTTAGACACTGGGGTTGGGACCTATACAAGGAATGGGTGTTTAACAACAGTAACCCGCATTAGAGATCGGCCGATATGCATTTTTCAGTGGTCAATGCCGTTTAGAATCCAAAGGAATCAATAACCGATGACCTTTGCCAATATTTTTGATCAATTTCCCCGAATTATCAAAGTAAAATTAGTAAAAACTCATTCACAACCATCTTTTTCTACAAACCGCGTAAAACCGTGTAAAAAAAAAGTAGTCACATTTTTGCTGAATCCACTTTGGACTCAAATGTCCAAATAAAGCTTTGTGCCGATATTTTTCATGCATGTTTAGGCTTCAGGTTGGGCCAAACAAAATATTGGCCTCTGCTGGAGATTTATGAAGGGCAAAAAGGGCAAATATCGATATTGATATCAGTCTATCTCTAACCTGCATTGTAGATTTTGAACTGTATTTATGCCAAAGTTTCCCACAAAAAACACAATTTTTTTCTTTTCTTTCCTTTTTTTTTGTTCAACCACAATCTTTTGTTTTTGTCCCAGATATGGCAGGGTACTTTATTGACTTATTTATCTGCGGGGCTTGTTCTGCTGCAACTACAAGCTTCATTTAACATCCCGTGAACCCCAGTCTCCATTCTGGCCAGACGCACTGCGGGCTCTCTCCGGATTGCCCCGCTGCCCTCCCATCACTCTTTTAGCCCTGCGGAGAGCCCGACGGCTTCTTATTGGCTTCAGATTTATGTCGACGACCGCTGCTCCACGGGCGGCCATCTTTGTTTACATGCGTCTCCCACTCCTCTGCTAATGAAGTGCTACAGCAGTGCAGTGATATTACTCAAACTCGACCTTTTTTGTTTGTTTTCTAGTTTTCTACTGTGTTATAACGTTGTTTCATCGTCAAAAAACATGCCTGAAGAGGGTTTAGAGTTCACAGATGCATGTTTGAGTAATCTAGTGATCTCTCCCAGGTTCTAGTTGAACCCCGTTTTGTGCAACATCTCCATCACCCATGCTCCCACGCAACAATTTTCTGTAAATATACAATATACGATGCACGCTGATGTGCCAAAAACAAAAGTGAAACTAATTAAACATGTAAATAAGTTGTTTCCGGGGAATATTACAAAACAATAAGCATTAACATGGTCAGCTAAATATATACAGAGCCCAGTTGATGTGCGTGGGGGAAAAAAAACGAAATTGTGGCTTCAAATTACTATTTCGTTTCCACAATACGCACAATAATTTGTACCAACAAATTCAATTCAATTCAATTTTATTTATATAGCCCAGAATCACAACAAGAGTTGCCCCAATGGGCTTCACAGTGAAAAACATGGAAACATAATCTAACATAGAAATCAGCAAATACATTGTCCCATCCTCAGTCTCTCAGTGAACACACGATCCTTGGTGCCAGATTAAGATTAAATTAAGAAACTGCAGGGAATTAAACAAAACTGGCATGGTATTATGGTATTAGATTTGCATTAATTTAGCAAGAGATTCCAGTATAGAAGCTATGGACCTCGGCAGACACAAATAAAGGTAAAATATATGTTAATTGATATGTTGTTGTTGTTTTTTTTCATTTTGATGTTTATTGTTCCCTACTCATGTATGCTCATGTAAATGGCTCTCTATAGATTGGCTTGCTAAAATGTGGGAATACAATAAGGCATATTGTGGGCAGGGGTGTAGTGGGATGTGAGATACAAAAAAATCACAAATATGAAATTGCCTACAACTTAAATGTCAAACCAGAGTTATTGGCAAAGGTGAAAACAACCTATATAGGGTTATGATGTCTGCAGTACTGTCCTAGAGTGACCTGGGACATGAGGGGACCAGGACTGAACCAGGACCGAACCAGGAGGACCGAGCCAGGACTAAACCTGGTCAAAACTAGGACTAAAGCAGAGAGTTCCACGCCCCATGGGGTTAAGCATGGCTGTCGCCCGATCGCGCTTTGCAGACACCCTGCTCTGCCGACTCAAGGTTATTTCGCTCTCACTCTCAAGTCCAAGATTAGACCTGCTTTTGTCCTGGTTTAGACCTGGTTTAGTCCTGTTTAGACCTGATTTAGTCCTAGTTTAGACCTGGTTTAATCCTGGTTTAGTCTTGGTTTAGACATGGTTTAGTTCTGGTTCAGTCCTGGTTTAGACCTGTTTTAGTCCTGATTTAGTCCTGGTTCAGCCCTGGTTTAGACCTGGTTTAGACCTAGCTTAGTCCTGATTTAGTCCTGGTTTAGACCTGATTTAGCTTTGGTTTAGTCCTGGTTTAGACCTCGTTTAGTCCTGGTTTAGACCTAATTTAGTCTTGGTTTAGTCCTGGTTTAGACCTGGTGTAGTCCGGGTTTAGACCTAATTTAGTCTTGGTTTAGACTTGGTTTAGACATTATTTAGTCTTGGTTTAGTCCTGGTTTAGACATTATTTAGTCTTGGTTTAGTCCTGGTTGAGACCTGGTTTAGTCCTGGTTTAGACTTAATTTAGTCTTGGTTTAGTCCTCGTTTCAACCTGTTTTATTCCTGGTTTAGACCTAGTTTAGTCCTGGTTGAGACCTGGTTTAGTCCTGGTTTAGACCTAATTTAGTCTTGGTTAAGTCCTGGTTTAGACCTGGTTTAGACCTTATTTAGTCTTGTTTAGTCCTGGTTTAGACCTGGTTAAATCTGGTTTAGTCCTGGTTGAGACCTGGTTTAGTCCCGGTTTAGACCTAATTTAGTCTTGGTTAAGTCCTGGTTTAGTCCTGGTTTAGACCTAATTTAGTCTTGGTATAGTCCTGGTTTAGACCTAATTTACTCTTGGTTTAGTCCTGGTTTAGACCTGATTTAGTCTTGGTTTAGTCCTGGTTTAGACCTGGTTTAGATCTGGTTTAGTCTTGGTTTAGTGTTGGTTTAGTCCTGGTTTAGTCCTGGTTTAGACCTAATTTAGTCTTGGTTTAGTCCTGGTTTAGACCTGATTTAGTCTTGGTTTAGTCCTGGTTTAGTCTTGGTTTAGTGTTGGTTTAGTCCTGGTTTAGTATTTAGTATCTTTTTCCCGCACTCATCAGGTGGCCTCTGTATAAATATGCGGTACCTGTTAATACTGCATAGAAGTAAAATTCCTGTGTTAAAGAGAAAATCCTGCAATCTATATTTGGTGTCAGAGGTTTAACAAAGCATTTGCTGGTTGGAGCCATGTTTCATTATTTAAAAACAGTTTTATGAAAGTGTGTGGGTGAAAGAGCACACAACAGTTAGAAGTAATGGCCGACTAAAAACGCTTTGTGCTTTGTTCTCACATGAATGCACTCTCCCAATTTGGTGAGTAAACTGGAGTGACAGGAGCTGAAGGTTGGCGGTTCAAATCCAGCTCTCGACATAAACATCATGACAGTGCGATTCCAGCTCCTGCAGATGATTATCGTCTAAGGGTCCTTGGGCAAGACACTTAACCCTCTCTTCCCCATCGTGTAAAAAGCCTGAGTCTTTAAGGTGGAACATAAGCGCTGTATAAAAATGTGACCATCTGACCATTGAATCCATATGGAATTTACACAAGTCATATCCACGTACTTATGAGCCTGATTTTCATCCTCGATTGTCAGCAGGTCTTATTTGTCTTTTTAGAACTGTTTTTCAGTTTAATAAAGACCAAATGTAAAATACTAAATGTCATAGATTTTCTCTTCATTACAATATTTTTTGATCTATGTTATAATGTTGTTTCCTCATCACAAAAGGCACTTTCAGGCCAACAGAGAACGGTGCCATTGCCGGTTCCCACACCTAATCTCGAACCGACTGACGTGTTCACATCGAAAATCAAAGCATTCAGGAACTGAAAAGTTGGCTCCCAACGGGAACCAGGTAAAACTTGTTTTTTCCTAGCGAACCGTGACATCACAAATGATGTGAGCAGGTTCATCCGGGTCACACGCTGTAAAATGAACAAAGAAAATGTGCAGAATATGAATCCATGGGAATATGTCGGAGAAAAGTGATGAAGATTGTGCAGTGGAGTGGAGAAGACCAAATGTTTGCCATATGGACTACAACAGAATTTCAACAGAAGCTCGACAGCAGCACAAGAAAAAAGCAAGTTATTTCGATCCATATGTGATAAGCAATTCATGATTGTTATTTTTCATGTTCTGACATCCACTTTCGTACGGGCTTGTTTTTATTTAGTAGCAAAGCCACGCCCTCTTTCGAACATGCATCCTGCGTTCACTTAAATGGTTTGAACGGCTCGTTTGCCAGCGAGAACTTTGGTTCCCAGGGGAACTGGTGCGGGTACCGGCACCAGCACCGTTCTGGCCGGCCTGAAAACAGCTAAACAGACCTGGAGTTGTGTTGAGCAAAATACTTTTAGTTTTTACTCATAAAGTACTATTTTAATGGGAACTTTTAAGGCCAGCACACACCAAAACAGTGGCATGACGGGCACTACATTTGCCTCCTGTCAAACCCACGCGTCAACACACACCGAACGTGGCACATCACAGTTTTTTAAAAGGTTTTAACACAACTCTTGCTGTGTTATAAATGAACATTTTATCTACAGGCTTCTAAGAGCAAAGGAAAAGTGCTTTTATTTGAGTAGTATTTTTTCTGTGCTTTAGTATTCCAGTGTCTGTACTTTTAGTAACAAAATTAAGTGTGCAAAAGTTTTAGGCAGGTGTGAAAAATTGCTGAGAGTACCAACACTAACATCAAAAAGACAACAGCTCATCTGCACAAAGACCGTTATAAGACAGTTATAGTGGAGGACACAGCTCCAGTGCATGAACCCCATGTGTGGATACAGAATTTACCTGTCAAACCTTGTATGAACTTGTGATAATGTGCCTGTGAACACAAACCTTCAGTTCGAGAGCACTTTTCATATTGTACCTCATGGAGTAGTTTTTGGATGTGTACTTTTGCTCCCACTTGAGTAATATTTCATTTGTAGTCACAGTACAATAAGTGCTGTGGTTCCTCTTCCCACTGAGTCTACAAGTGACAAGCCTTTTTGTATGTGGGTGTTTGTCCACTGGCTCATAGGTTGGTGGTGCATTTCCAGAGCTTTGAGTGCCTCGAAGGTGAAAAAGTGCAATATATGTGACCATTTCTGTATTTCTGTATTTTTGTACTTTTCTTTTTAACTTTTAACACAAACTGCCAGTAAAAATATCACACATACTTACTACAGGTACTACCAAACCAAGTCAGAATAAGAAAATGTTCTATTGTTGTTTCCACGTCACAAACAGACCTGGAGTTGTGTTTTGTTTTATTCACATATATAACACACAAATCCTGCATATTTAGGCTGAGTTCAAACAGAAAACACTCTGTTCAACCCTGTTATGTCATGTGGTAATACAGGAAGTGTGTCACTGTGTTTTTAAACTCCATACAAAACACAACTCCAGGTATGTTTTTGAGGAGATAAAAACATTACAACATAACATAGAAGTACTCATTTTTTACAGACAGAGGGGCAGAAGATTACTCTAGTAAAACTTAAAGTTTCACATGAAAGTAAAAGTATCACATGAAAAAATCTGCATAAATAAAGCTACTGCAGTGCCTGTATAGTATTTTAGAGATTTTGTAGCAGTTTTAGCTGATTTCAAGTCGTTTTTTCACTGTTTTTGTGTTTTTGCGTATTTGGTTTGCTTAAAGTTGTGATGTTAACTTAGGCAACATTTACACAGAAATGGTCTGAAGCAAAAACGCAAAAGTGCATTTTCGTTCTCACATTTATTCCATGTTTCCACAAGTGTTTTGGGCGGGGAATTCTACTGCACACAGATATGCAAAATTTGCAGTTGTCGTAGTTTGCACACCTACAGCGTAGGTGGCAGCACCACCAAGACCAAATGCTGAGTATAACCCTTTTGCTTCTCTACTTCCTCTTCTATAGTGCGTCAATTCAAAACAGCACGGTGAAGCGTAATAACACCACCAATTTCACAAGGAAAATTATTTAAATTAATATTCAAGTTAATTAAGTTATAAAACCTCCCAGGTCTTGTCCATAGTTGTCTCTCTTCCCATTACTTCTCCGGTGCACCAAAAATGTCTGCGATATGGTGAAATGGTCTTCTCTGCTCTGAATGACTCTGTGTCATTCAGAGCAGAGAAGACTCTACTTTCTGACTTGTGTCAGAAAGTGGAGTCACTTTCTGACACAAGTCCTATGGCATTTGCAGCTGCTCGGGCAAGATGAAGCTCTGCATGTTTGTTTTCTTCCTGATCTGACTCGTGCTCATGATGTAATCTTTACACAACGGCCCACGAAAATGCAGTTTTCTGTTTTCAACTGTTTACACGGCGACAACAGGGTAGAGTGTTTTCAACATTTCCATTCTGGTTTTCAATCCCCCAAAACGCCATCACCTAAATGATATGGACATCTGGTAAAATGTTTTGCGTTTTCCACCCGTTACTGTTTGCTCCTCAAATGAAATGTGCTAAAACAACAAAAAAAGTCTCCGCCATAAAGAAAAGTACTTTTTACTTTTCAGTCCAGCTCAAAAATGCAGTGGAGTAGAAAGTACAGGCACCTGCCCTCAAATGTAGTGAAGTAAAAGTCAAAAGTATTCACTGTAAAGCACAAATACTTTAAAAATGCTCTTAAATACTGTCCTTTTACTTTTGAACTGCATGACTTTCCACCACTGCTGTACTGTATGCACAAAGCCAATGCGGTTACAGTATGATCAGAACAGATTCCCCATATGCTCTGCACCTGCACTAAACCAAGCATAAAACTACATCCCATAATAATAAGGAGGAGACGGCAAACAATTTATATGGTTATGACTTTGGCTTGCCTCCAGGGACAATCTCCACCTCCAACTATACCCATAAACACCCTCATTTATAATACAGTCAAAGTACAGCGGCGACGCAAGGTGAGGGTTTAAAGAGGCCGTGTGGGGTGACACGTCCTCTGCATTCGGACCACACTTTAAAGCGCCTAAACTGTCTTAAATTGGTGTTAGTTTTAAGCCATTTTATAACGTTGTTACCTCCTCAAAAACATACTGGAGTTGTGTTTTGTTTCATTCACACATGTTCGAGTAACCATTTATTATCTGACTTGTCTAAAGCTCAAAATGCTCTGGTCCATCTTTAGTTGAGTAGAGATGGGAAATTCCAGGGCTGAAATTATTACAAATGATTCTAGCGAAGGTGTATATTGGGGTGTAACAATATTCAAGTCTCATGATACGATATCGTCCGGTATGAATCTCACAGTCCAATATTTATTGCGATATTGTGGGAAAGCTCACGCACGATATGGTAGGGAGACTCATGATATTATGATATTGCTTTAAATCAACAGTGTGCTTTATAATCCGGTGCTCCTTCTGTAGGTATTAATTTTGATTGTGCTTACTGACCTCGAACCAATTTTATGTGATACACGGAGCTCAAAAATCTGTCAAAATGTTTTAATACGGCTTTGTTAAGATACAAAGACGCACCGCTGGATGGATTACGGCAATCGTAGTCAGGAGCATCACTATCCTTCAACATCATATTATGGTATGTGTATAAGGAGCCCAAAATGGCCCCTGTTCAGAGACATGCTGAAGCAAACTAATTTGATGTTTACGACCATTCCGGGTGGATTAACCAAAGAACTCCAACCGCTAGATATTGGTGTCAACAGATGTAAAAAAGAAGAGTATGTATTATTTTTTTTTTTTTTTTTTTTTTTTTTTTTGAATGTATACAGCGCAAACCCACAGGAGTTTTAATATCATTTTGAGTTGATAAGTGGCAGATGTTATAAGCTTCTTTCTGTATTCTTTCATTCATATTTATGTTAAAGTTGTATAGATGCAAGTATGTTGCATTTGCTTTTGTTTTGTTTTAATGAATGAAATAAAGAAAGAAAGAACAGGTTGTTCAAAGTCAAACTGTGAGCTGTGTTGGACGACAGAAGGTGAACACGCATTGACCAAGACAAGGAGGCCACATCAGGCGAGTTACGCCACGATCTGCCAATGGATCGAGGATGCCTGGGCTAAGGTATCACTTAATGCGTCTCTCTAATCTTATAATAAACTTTATAATCCTTATAGTCCCAAAAATATGGTATACATAATAACAAGACTGACATTCTAAAATGCTTTGACCAGTCATTTGGTACAACATATATTGTCATTAGGGATGTAACAATATCCAAATCTCTCCATACAATATTCTCACCATATACATCTCACAGTACAATATTTATTGCAATATTTTGTGGAGGCACAAAACTGTGAATATGCTACTTTTTTCTCTAAAAATGCCTTCACAAGACTTAATCCAAAGAATGAAGATTTCGAAGTGCTTAGAACAGTTATTTCTTCATGAAGGTTGTGGGTTCGATCCCTGGGTTGCCCGGGCCTTTCTGTGTGGAGTTTGCATGTTCTCCCTGTGTCTGGATGGGCTTCCTCCGGGGTCCGGTTTCCCCCCATCAACTCAAAACATGCACTGTAGGTGTGAAATTTGTGTGAGTTTACCACCACCGAGTGTGGAGTGAATGAAGAATGCTCTGTAAAATAATGCTCTGTAAAGCGTCTTCGTGACATATGTCTGTGAAAAGTGCTATATATCTGGGGTTTTTTTTAGCTATTTCTGCATCAGAAACCATTTAAGCAAAGAGGCTTGTGATTCGATATATTGTGATGGTCCATGATATTATTGTGAGACCTTTGACGATACGATATCACCATATTTCAGTTATTGTTACACCCCCAGTGAATATACTCTAAAAACACATGGGAACACTTCTTCTATTACCACATGACATCACAAGGTGGAACAGAGTGTTTACTTTGTGAGACAAGAGCTTAAACATGCAATTTCAAACACACATTCTATTTTTTCACTCGCTGCCAAAAAAAAAAAAAAAAAATCCGAATTAAGTTAAAATGACTTAAATTAAGAACATTTTACTTTATTTGAGTAGATTCAACTTGACAAGTGAAGTAATCTGCCAGTGGAATAAGTGTTTTTTCTTAATTCAAGCAACATTTGATTTTATTTCTTATTTTTAGTGCAAAGATTTATTGTTTTTTTTTTCTTATTTCAAGTGCAAAGATTTATTGTTTTCGTCTTATTTTAAGTGTAGCAAGATGTATTTACGTGTTTTAAGTATAAAAAATTTATTCCATTGGTATCATTTTACCTGGGAATTGAAATTTACTCCTGATCAGACTTTATTAATTCAAGTCATCTGAACTTGACTAGATTTTAGTTTTTGAGGTGCTGTGCTTAAATGGCATTTTTACAATGAAAATGTATTTGATCTGGCCAAGATTTTAAAACTTATATCAGGTTATTCATCTTGTTTTCAGATTTTTTATCTACTTACTAGACCAGAGACTGCATATTTCTAGTCTCGAGGCCGTTTATTGTAAGATAACTTGTCCTGTAAAATGATCTTGCCGTATGGACAGATCATTTCACTACTTTTACGTAATTTTCTGATAGATTCAAGTGTTTCTATCTTTTGTGCAGTTTCGGAATAAATAAAGTTCTATTGATTGATGTGTTTATGAACCAGAGGGTTGCCTGTTTGAGTCTCACCTGAGCACATCAATCAGTCATTCTATTCTTGTTTCTAATCACTGAAGCACAACAAATCAGACTGGATGGTTTGATGGGAAGGGCATCTGGATAACAAGAAAAAAAATTGAAATCCCAGTGCACCAGATTTACTTCCTCGATCCCTGATGAGAAGGGACGAGCAGAATCAACAAACACCATTTGCATATGCTGGGGAAAAATTACATATTTGAGAGAAAAAAAAGCACTTTGATTGACAGGGAGCATTTGTCAGTCTCCTGGCATTCATCTGGAGCACGTCCTTCATAATCCATGTCCCTCTGGGTTCCTCGGGTTAAATGCATCCATATTTAAAAGTGTCTGCTGTGTCTGTCTTTGTGATGGAGCAGTCAGTCTGAAGGGGGCGCTGAGCTGCTTCTGAGGAGGAGCACTTTACCCTTTTCAGATCTGAGCAGTGGCAGCTGGTGGTATAATTTTTTTGGGGGGGCGCATAAGTCAAAATCATAAATATGTATTTTAAATATATGTATTATGTATAGGCTATATAAAACAGAAACAGATTTTCAACAGATCATTTTAGTCACTATTGGCTGAACTTTATCTAGAGCAAAACGCACAGCCAAGCACAAAGTTTACACAGCAACACAACCTGATGCACTGCTCAAACCATAGACCACTCAAACCCAACTGCAACGACACACCGTAACACACTGCTCACAACCAGCCCGACAACCAGCCTGACAACCAGCCCCATAATGTCATGAAATTGCAGCAAAAATTAGGCCTGGTCACAACACAAACACATGGCATCAGCGCCGCTCCTACAGCACACGGCAGAACACTGGAGCGGCTCTGTCTCTCATTCATTTACACATTTACCTGTTAACACTATAACACTGTTTACTGTGAGGCTCTGTCCTCAGATTTGCCAAAAACAAACGAAAACAAGCCTCTTACCTTCTCCAGGGGACTGATGCAGAGTGTGTCCTCTATCCACTGTCCTGTTGGTTCTGTCTCCAATATGTCCCGGTCCAGTCAGGTCCACGAGACAAGGTCCTGGAGCCGAGTGCACAAGCTGTTCTAAAACTTCCCATTTTAGTCTGAAAGTTACACCAGTCCATATTAGCACCAGGGCACCGGGTGGACTTAAGCCCTCTGCGCTACGCCCAGGTCAAACTTGCCCCGCCGGCGGGAGCAAGTTCCCCGGTTCCAGCAGCGATGACCCCACAGGTGGCAGCGGCAGCGAATGCCGTGGTCCCAGCAGCCAGTGCCCCAGGACCCGGTCTATGTCAGTGTGTCCCGCGCTTTAGGTCTCTTCTCTTGCTCTCCTGTTACGGTTTAGGCGAAAATAGCTAGCGGCCATAGCACAGCTCTGTAATTCTCCATCCATTAGCTTGTAGCATTAGCATTAGCCTGTTTGGCTGAGGTGGGACAGTAGCTGAGTAGCTGAATCCTCATAGGTCAGAATTGTGATAATGTTTCTAAAGACCAATCAGTTGATTTGAGTCGTCCCCACCCTGCGCACTACAACGTTTTTCAGGGGTTGCAATACAAACTAATGGCCAACGTAATGACGTCAAATTTTCTAAATGTTTTAGGCCCCTCCATGGGCCTCCATTGGGGCGCAGAGACTCTGCACACTCAAATAAAACATGTGACTGAAATACAGTGATATGAGCATATTTAACATGATAAAAATATGTCTATGCAAATACACGTTCAATTTTAAATGAAATATATTCAACCTTTAGCCTAATATAAAATAACTTTATTTATTTATTTATTTATTTATTTTTTATCGAGGTTAAGTTGGAGTGCGGCGCACTTGTGCCCTCTATTCACCAGCCGCCACTGGATCTGAGAGCTGAGATTTGAACCTGAGCAGGTCAGAGAAGTGAAATCCAAAACAGGAGTGCTCTGGAGGCTGTGGAGAGTGTGGTTTGATGATTTGATTTGTATTTGAAAAGGGAGCAGCAGAGAGCAGCCTGTGCTCTGCACACACAGCTCAGCTAGAAATGAAAGAAGAAAAGGATTTTCCAATTGGACTAACTATACCCCGCCTAAGGGGAGACACTACAGGCCCTTCTTTTGTTTGTTTTTTGGTCAGTTTTCGCTCTGAAGGTTCATTGGTGTAAGGAACACAACCATGTCTTAAATGTGGAAAAGACTAAAGACATGCTGTAAGTATTTGGGTGTGTACTTTGACTTTGCCAGCTGAAGAATCAACCAGTGTCTCTATTGTTTCAGACTCGGGTTACAGGGATACAGACGTTCTGCTGAGGTTTTACAGAGCACCTATTTTGTATTATGGAATCTATTTTGTATTATGGTATGGCAGCTATTTTGTATCTATTTTGTATTATGGTATGGCAACATGGTTTGGTAACTTGTGGCCGCTAGTTCACTTTAGGATATTTCAAAGGAGACTCTAAGGAAACTAGACGGGAAGGTCAGGGACCCAGCCCATGTTCTTCACAGTTGGTTTGAGCTGATGCAGAAGGTGCAGGCTCCTGAACTGTAAACTGAACATTCAAACATTCTTTTGTGCCATTAGCCATTCATCTGTCATACTCAAAGAGCACAGGTCTGTGAGTGTGGGTGGTCAGAGGGGCAGATTGTCAGCCTTGCACCTGTCAGTCTGCCCCGGGGCAGCTGTGGCTCCAATAGTATCTGACCACCACTGAGTATGGAATGAATGAATACGAGCTTCAGTGTGCGCTTTGATAGGCTCTGACCAGACTATGACATACAGTCAGTGTAAGGCTTGATTATTATTAACACTTGTACCATTAATGTCACTTATTTATTTGAATAATAGTTTTATTGAACAGAGGGAAATGGGACTGAATCTCCAGACAGTTCACCGTGCTGTTTCAACACTATGTGTGTGAAAGTATAAACCTGCACCTGAATATTTTAAAAGCGCTTTGTCAGTGTAGTTTTAAGGGGCAGTGCTCTGACTACTGGCCAGAGAGAGACATTATCCTTGAATCAACGTTCAAGAGTTTATAAAGCAGTACCCTGTGACATTTCATAATGAAAGATGTTAAATAATTTAGTATTCACAGCAGACAGTTAGAAGGTGCTGTGTTAGATAATACTGCAGCATCATGTGTAATTTAACTATACTTATTATAACCTTAAAAGTTACACCAGGACACAGCACACAAAAGTCTCTGGTGGCCTAATTGTATCGGCTGGAGACACTTGTCACAGTGTGTCATTCGCACAACTGTACAACAAACCCTTATGGAACAAATAATACTCCCTACAACTGTACAACTCATCCTTATGTAACAGATAATACTTCCTACAACTGTACAACAACTTACCCTTATAGAACAGATAGTACTCCCTACACTGCTAAAACTTTGTCTACATTGCACCACACCTGGACGAATGAGGTACTGCAGTTCCTTGGTTCTCATTCCTACATCGGGGGTATACTCCCACCGTGCTCCGAGCAGTACTGGCCCCAGAGCTTCATTACTCAGGTCCCCTTCGCATTGACTGTCCATCCTCGTGCACCCCGTGAGGCCCACCACACGTCCCCATGTCTCAGAGCCACTGCGGGGACACCAATTACACAGACAGTACACAGAGGGCCCCTCCCCAGATGGGCCCCGTGCAGCTATAGGCATCTGTGCAAGCCAATTAGCCCACGTGCTGTGAACATGCATTATGATGGTGACAAGCCTGTGAAAAAGGACATGTTTACTGCTGTATGCTAATGGAACAGTGTGACGCCTGGTGAGCATAGCGTTCTATTATGGTGGAAAACACAGTGGTGCAGATGTTAGCGCTCTCACCTCACGGCAAAAAGGTCACAAGTTTAATTCCTGAACCCCTTATGAACTTTTATATGACACTATTTGCTGCACAATACTTAGGTCTGTAACGATATCCAAGTCGATACGATTTCGTCACGGCATCAACCTCATGGTACGATATTTATTGCAATATCGTGGGAAAGCTCACGATATGGTGGGGAGGCTCACGATATGATGGTATTCTACATAATAACAAGACTGACATTCTAAAATACTTTGACCAGTCATTTGGTACAACATTTATTGTCATTAGGGATGGAACGATATCCAAATCTTTCTGTATATTTTCACCATATACATCTAACAGGAAACAATATTGATTGAGGCTGACAAAACTGTGAATCTGCTCCTTTTTCTTCTAAAACTGTCTTCACAAGACTTAATCCAGAGAATGAAGATTTCAAAGTGCTTAGAACAGTTATTTCTTCATGTAGTCTGCACTGAAACGAAGCAAGGATCATGGTCTATGTAGTTCCCTCTGTTTTTTTTAGCTATTTCTGCATCAGAATTTAAGCAAAGAGACTTGTGATTCGATGTATTGTGATGTCCAGGATATTATTGTGAGACCTTTGTCGATATGATATCACCATATTTCAGTTATTGATACATCTCTAATAATAGTTTCCCCTACTAAAGAATGTCCTTTCATTTCACACTATAATGTACAAAAACAAAAATATAAATAGCTGTATATTCTAAAGGCATTTTGTTGGACAAGAACCATGAGGAAAGAACTGCCAGGAAGAATTGGATCAAATCGGAGATATTGTAGGATGAGAAACATAAGGAAACTGTCAAGGAGACACACTGTTATCCACTCAGAGACACTGTTGGATGACCTCACAGTTGTTTTTCTGTTCTGATGTGACGGTTACAAGCTGTCAAATCTCTCTGTTTACAGTCCAGAAAATACATTTAAAAAGCTAACAAGCTGGTATTGTGCCGCTGGACACTGTTCTCTGTCCGGGGAAACCAGTTCTAAACCATGCCTTAACTAGGACTAAACCAGAACTAAACCAGGACTAAACTAAAACCGTTCCAAACTAGGGCTAAACCTTGCCTAAACTAGGACTAGATCAGGATTAAACCAAGTCTAAACTAACACCATTCCAAACTGGGGCTAAACCAGGTCTAAACTGGGACTAAACAAGAACTAAACCTGGTCTAAACTAAAACTGTTCCAAACTAGCACTAAACCAGGTCTAAACTAGGACTAAACAAGAACTAAACCTGGTCTAAACTAAAACTGTTCCAAACTAGGGCTAAGGTACAGGTACAAACAATAATAACTAAACTCATATTCCCTTGGTTTGGTGGATTTTAAGACAGATGCCCTACCTTCCACCAGGTCTAAACCAGGACTAAACCAGGACTAAACAAAGGCATATATGAGTACGATCTATTCTATGATAACAAAAATAAATAAATAAATAAAAATCATGTTCCGTTGGTTTGGTGGATTTTAAGCCAGATGTCCCACCTGCCACAGATCTAAACTGGGGCTAATATCATAAGATGCAACACACCTGATCAGATAATATTTCGTCCACAGAGGATATCAGACAGTGGGAAAATGTCCTAACTGATCGCCATGGGAAACATTTCATGCATTTTAAAAAAGAGCATAGGCCTTTGGGAAAATATCTCATCTAAAATGGAGGCTGCATGGCCCCTTTGTGCTTCATACATTTGGTCATGTAGATGATCTGCAGAGAACACCGTATCACCTAAAGAAATGACCAATCAAGTTCAATGCTCCAGCTCCATGAGATGACACACTCGCAGCCCAAAATACACATTTGACTACCATATTTTTTCGGACTATAAGTCACTCCGGAGTCTAAGTCGCACCAGCCAAAAAATGCGTAATGAAGATGAAAAAAACATGTTTAAGTCGCACTTTTTGGGGGAAATTTATTTTATAAAATCAGAGGCCAAGAACCAACATTTCATCTTGAAAGGCAAGTTACAGAAGTTTTAGTAATAATAACAACCCAACAGAGAACAATCCATGTATCATCGTTCATTAATTTTTCAATATAGAACCAAAAATAAGAAAACAAAAAACAACTATTTTCTTTATTATTTGTCTCTAAAACCAAAATGAAAAAACGGATAACGATTTGTTTTTTTTCATTTTTGATTCATATAGAGGATTCATATATTTGGTCTATGGACTGTCAGTGTGAAAAATGTAATATATAAGTTGCACCTGAGTATAAGTCGCAGCCAAACCATGAAAAAACGTATAGTCCAAAAAATACAGTACCTGCATACTGTATGACCATGAAATTTGACTGTATACGCATTTGGCCAGTATTTCTTTTGGACAAATCAATTCCATCTCGGTGACTGTTGGCCGAGCTTGGCTACGCGTTGCAATTCGGACACTCCTCCGCACCACTACAGAACAGAGAGGACAGCGCCTGGGTAGACTATCGCAACTCTCAAAAAATAAATAAATAAATGAATGATGTGTTGGACTGGCAATACTAAAACATGTCGGAAAACTGAATGAAGGGATGTCGGAATAGGTGGCAGACCCCAACATAACATAAGAATGAGAGAAAAAACTAATAGTAGACCTCCCTGTCCCACTCTGATGGGAATACCATGTACCACAGCACGACAGCATGGGCAAAATTGGTGTGTCCTTAGGCAAGACACTTCACTAGTATTACTTCATTGCTTAGCCTGAATGTGGTGTGTGTGTGTGTGTGTGTGTCGGTGGTGGTCAGAGTGGTCGATGGAGCAGTTCAGCAGCCTCTCTTCCATCAGTCTGTCCCAGGGCAGTTGTGGCGACAATAGTATTTGCATACAGACTCGGGTGTACTTTGCAGTGCAGTACATAGTATATAGTGACAATGGCTGGCTCGACAAGAAGGATTGATCAGACTTGTATTTCAGACGTGGGGCTGTGGTGCAAGCCTCAGGGACTGCAGCCTGCTCTGTACACTTTACTCCTCTGTCTCTCTTTGTATCCTTCTTTTTCTCTCTCTTTCTCTGTCTTTGCTGTTCTGTCTCTATCATTCCCTCATTTCTCTCACTCTCTGTCTTTTCTCCTCCTTGCTCCTCTCCTTCTTTTTCACTCCCCCTTCTAATCTTAATTGTTTTTCATTTTTTCAACACGTATTCACTTCAAATCAATATAAATAGTGTTGTAACGAAGTCTCACAATACGATATCGTCACGGTCTGAACCTCACAGTGCGATGTTTATTGCGTTTTCGTGGGAAAGCTCATGATATGGTGGGGAGGCTCACGATATTACGATATTCTACATAATAACAAGACTGACTTTGACCAGTCATTTGGTACAACGTTTATTGTCATTAGGGATGGAACCAGTGGTCGAGTTGTAAAATCAAACCAGGGGGGATGGTGAAATTTTTAGTCACGTGGAGCAACTCTATAAGCCAATATGTCGAGCGATCCGTCAGTCGGCCCATCAATGGGAAACCGGTTTGCCTTTTGGGGGGCCTGAGGACCTTGTTCATTTATCAGACATATTTTGTGCTGATGAAGTGTGGACCCTTTTTCTTGTTGTAAAGCAAAAACATAGTACACTGGTGTTTTACTGTTCTTAAACATGCACCGTGTGTATGTGTCATATTTGGAGTCAGTCTCCTGGCTCACATATCACATTCTCCAAATTAGGGTGAAATGCAGATGACAAACTTTCCCATGGGTTCAAGTGTAACTTCATACTCATGGTAGGCTCCTTTTAAATCTTTTGGTAATTCAAATCCAAATTTCTCTGTATGATATTTTCACCATATACATCTCACAGTACGATATTTATTGAGGCTCGAAAAACTGTGAATCTTCTCCTTTTTCCTCTAAAAATGCCTTCACAAGACTTAATCCAAAGAATGAAGATTTCAAAGTGCTTAGAACAGTTATTTCTTTATGTAGTCTGCACTGAAATGGAGCAAAGGATCATGGTCTATGTAGTTCCCTCTGCTTTTTTAGCTATTTCAGCATCAGAACTATTCATTTAAGCAAAGAGACTTTGATAAATTGTGATGGTCCACGATATTATTGTGAGACCTTTGATGATACAATATCATGACATTTCGGTTATTGTTATTCCTAAATATAAATGATCTTTAAGTCACACATTCTTTTTTGCACTTTATTATCGATTATTATTTCAACACACGATCTGGCCCCGAATAAAGCGAAAGAAAATGGATGGATGGTTTTCTACACAACATCTCACTTTCTGAAGACATTTGAAAACAGGGCTAAGACCGAACAGCCCGAGGGTGGTATTCCAAGTCTATAAAGGACTCTATGGACATCTGCGGTCTGTATAGGACAACCTTTCTGCCCCCTCCTTACCCCCCTCTGCTCCTCTGTCGGGGGAACAGCGTGGTGCATTCAGGGCATGCTGAGAATGCAGTATAAAAGACGCTCTCTGCTCTGCTCCCTCGCCTCTGTCACCGCTCCACTCCCTTCGAGGCAGGACGGTGGAACGCATTCGCATATTCTCAGGCCAGGTGGAAATTGTGAAGGAGAGAAGTTTGGGTGGAAGTTACAAAAAGACAAAGTTGGCACAGAAATATGATATACATTCTTAAAGGCTGTCACCAAATGCATTCAACTATCAGGTCTTTAAAGCGTCCTGTAAAAGTAACGATGGTAAAAGGATGGTCTTAAGTCCATTCTACATTAAAACATCATCTGTCTGCCTTATGAACAGTGAAGCTCATTCTCATCCAGCAGCTGTATCTGAACTCCCCTGGCTCCTTGTGAGCAGACATATAAACACAATGTGCACTTCCAGTCTGCTCACACAAAGTCATTATGTGCTGGAGGAGATGCATTAAGTATTCAGAAGAGCTTGAGACTGCACTTCTGAAATACTTCCTTTAAACAAGTCCTCCTGCACAAGAGGCTATGGAAACAGTCAACTGTGGTGGATAAAACACTGATAAGTGAATGAGGGATGTGGAAGCAGCCTTGAGTACTTAAAGAGATGATACTATTAATCACCATGTTAATCAATATCACTTTATTTGTCCCTGAGGGGCCATTTAAGCACACTGAGCAGTAAAATACAATAATAATAGAAAGTTCAAATTGTCCAAGAGACAATTCACTCAGAGGCTTGAGGATTACACACCTCCTCTGACTCCCGCCACATGGGGCCAGAGGACACAGCACTTAACCAACACCAACAGACACCACACTCGAACAGAACACCACACACAAACAGCACACCACACACAAACAGCACACCACACACAAACAGCCGCTTTGCTGGTGGTTCTACGCTCGTTCTGAGGCCCTCAACTCCAACCAACAGAGTGAGGGCCCGGGCCATATATATAAACCATATGCAAATGTGTGTGACTGTATATATACCATATGCAGCTGTGTGTGACTGTATATATACCATATGCATATATATGTGACTGTATATATACCATGTGCATATATATGTGTGTGACTGTATATATACCGTAAGCATATATATGTGTGTGACTGTATATGCCATATGCACCTCTCTGTAGCTGAAGCAGAGGTGCATCAGGTCTTGAGCACAATTAAGCCCAGGAATAACATCCCTGTGTTGTGCTTACGCTGTGCTCATCTGAAATCATGTCCTCATGGGCACATTAAACCTGTCCCTGTTTCTTTAAGTCCATTGCTATTGTCCCGTCACAAAGAAAACCCTGGTGACATCACTTTATGACTATGGACTACTACATTGCATTCATGCCCAGCACCATGAAATGCTTTGAGAGCAGAGCTATAACATGGTGTAAACAATGCATCCTGCCACACTCGACTCTGATCAGTATGCACCAGGCCAGAACAGACCCACTGATGGTGCTGTAAATGCTCCATCCACACCATTTCAGAGCTGCTGGTTAGCGTGTTCTGACACAATGGCCCCATGTTGGGCCAGGACCCATCTGACCACCTCCAACACTTACACACACACCACATTCATATTAGACAATGTGGGTGAAGTGTCTTGATGCAGTTATAACCGTATGCACATAGAAATCAGCGCCACCCGCTCCCCTGGTTGGCTCTGACGCTCCCCCGGGTGGCGCTGATGAGCTTGTTGTCTCTGTGTGATTGTGGCTTTGGGTTGAACTTGTCTTCCCTTGTGGCACCTGGAATTCCCAGCAGTCTCCCATCCTCCTATCCAGGCCCTGCCCTCCTTAGCTTCTAACAAAAAAAGATCAGTGGACAACTTGAATTTTGAGCCTAAAAGTATGTGTATAAAAGTTTACTGCCCAGGCTCATAGAGAAGTGGGGGCCTGTGGGTGCTACATGGGCTTATAGAGAAGTGGGGGGTGCTGACTGGATCACAGAGAGGTGGGGGGCCCCTGGGTGCTGGACATGGTGAAATATAGGACCTCTCCTTATATGTGTTCTGAGCTGTCAGTGAAATATATGAGGCCACAGTCCACTGCCAATGTGACTGCAGAGCTCTTTTCCCTTCTGAGGCACAGCCACTCTTAGTACAGGCTATAGGGGCCACTCACCATTTCAAATGATGACATGGGGAAAACCAGGGGCTAAAATTACTCTGCGTGAAGCACAGTTTTGAAATAAATACACAGACAGGAAAAACTCATGGACATAATAATAGGAAGAATTGGCATTAGCATTGATCGAAGACAACCTAATAATAGAAATGGGTTCATAGACTTTCTCTGCTAAACTGCATTTGGCCCCACCTATTCAGAGTACAGATTTTCAATAATGTGTGTGTTTTTTAATACTACATGACATATTTGAACCCTACATGTATAAGACAATGTGTAAGACAATACAGGACTCTCAAGCATTCATGAATAAATCCAAAATACTAAAATACTAAATACTGGGGAGCAAAATACTAAATATGGTGTTTACAAAAGTCTATTATGTATTATATGTTCAATTCAATTTGCTGTTGTATGACCAAAGACGAGCTGTGACCGCTATCTGCAGGGGTGATATACTGGAGTGTTGGTGCAGGGTGAGCCCTCCTCTCAGGGGGTGATATAATAGTGTTGGTGCAGGGTGAGCCCTCCTCTCAGGGGGTGATATAGTGGAGTGTTGGTGCAGGGTGAGCCCTCCTCTCAGAGGGTGATATAATAGTGTTGGTGCAGGGTGAGCCCTCCTCTCAGGGGGTGATATGGTGCAGTACTCCCTGAGTGAGTTTCATTTCCTCACTTTAACAAACGCCTTAACGTCATTAGCATGTAGCGCTATCCTCAGAGAACCTACAGTTATGGGGTCATTACCACACAGAGCCCGGAGTCTGATATTTTCTCAGACAAACTTTGGTCTTTTCCACGACTGATGTGATGCACCATGGCACATTTGTGTAAAAATATGATATTCAGGATGGGCTTTCTGAAAACATGAAAACACACCATGTTGCCATAGTAACTCTGGTCCTCTTTATGTCCACAGTTCTTCATCGTGCTGCTGCTCATCTTCTTCCTGGAGATCCTGTCCATCATGTTGTTCTTTATCTACCAGGACGAGGTAGGACTGTCCACCTCCACACACAGTGTTTCCTCACACACTTTTGTGTGAAAACACGATGTCCAGAGACAGGAGTTTGGTTCTTGTTAGTCATGGACAAATCTTCTATAGTGCAGCACAAGCTTTCTGTTGGTATCTGTAAAAAGTGCACTATGTAACATTTCTGGAATATTCCATATGCTTGTCTCCATGGAGATAAAATGTCCCACAGTTTGGCAACAAACTGCACTAGCTGCAGGTCAGATCTATGGAAAGGTGATCCCACTTACTGTAAGAATACAGTTTTTCAAGAAGATTTATCAATACAACATGTACTTTAAAAAGTGCTAGATGGACGAGATTTTAACATCAGGCTGTGGAACATTTCAGGCAAAAGATAAACATCTCCATGGAGATAAACAGGCTGCAGATTCCAACAGAAAAGTTGCATAGTGTATCTTTACCCAAAACGTACATTGCTGCTTTGGAGTAATATGATAAGAAGAGCTTTTGCGTTGGTGAACTCAGCCTGTATTTGTAATTCATATTTCAAACTTAAGGAACAATTTCACAAACAACTTTTTATATTGAACATTCCATTAAAATCATGGTAATTTGGTGGTAGGAGAGTTTCAGAAATTGGTGTTTTCTTACTTGTTGGCATCACAAAGAGGAAATGCGGGAAATGAATGAGTTTTTTCATCAACAGTGTCCAATTTTCCAAATGATTTCTGGGAATGCAGATTTGTACTGGACAGTGAGGAGTTTTGTGTGTTTCTGCTGAATTATTAAAGCGCCCATGTTACACTATTTTTAGAACTAATTACAATGTTGTTTCCTCATCACGAACAGACCTGGAGTTGTTCCATTCACATATATAAATAAGACACAAACCCTGCATATTTAGACTGAGTTCTTGTCAGTCAAAAACACTCTGTTCCACTTTATGATGTCATGTGGTAACACAGGAAGTGCTCCACTGTGTTTGTAACCTCCATCCACCTTTACTAGAATCATTTGGATAATTTTGGCCCTGAATTGTCGATCTCTACTGACTAAAGGTTACTCAAACATGTGAAGGAAATAAAACAACTCCAGGTATGTTATTGAGGAAGTAACAACATTATAACAGGGCTTAAAAAGTCAATTGTGAGTAATGTGGGACCTAATCTACAGTATAATATAACCGGGAAACTGAAGAGAAATGTTATTTTCGAAAATTTGTTTTGCTTTGATTCATTTTGATGTGCTCATTTTTGTATTCTGGTGCTTTTTACATTTGCTAACACGCCAACTATTTCTATATATGTGCAACAAAATTATTAAAATTATTAGTTATTGCACTTCTTAGGTTCTTTTTTTTTTATGTAGTCAAGTGAATTTACCTTGTTGACATCCTGATTTCACTGGCCTCCCTGATCCAGCGTTTGAACTTATTGTTCTCCTGTTGTTCTTGTCATTGCACTGCCTGGAATGTCCCACAGTATGATTGAGCAGCTCTATTTATTCAATTACAGGTGGTTTTATTGCTCAAAAATATTGTGAGCAGGGTCGCCTCTCCACAGATGTGACCTGTAACTTGGTCTGGTTTCCATGAGGATAGAAAGGTTTAATGCCATACTGTGAAATATTCCAGACAAAGCAATAACATCTCGATGGGGGAAAGCATTTGAAGGGCCCATGAATTCATGTTTGATCTGATTTCCGCCAAATTTAAAAGTATACATTTATTTACGTACGGGTTTTGTTATAACGCAATTCAGACAGTGAAAAAAGTGCATTCTTACAGTGATTTGGCTTGCTTCTCAACAGACCTGGCTGGTAACTTCTCCTAATGGCACTATCTGATTGTCTCCCTGGCAGAAATGGGACCAAGTTTTGTAAGTTTCAAGTCAGAGTTAAGTCCCGAGGCAAAGACAAGCAAGTCCAAGTCATGTCGAGTACACAAGGCCAAAATTCCTCAAATGTTAGTGAAAGGCAAAAAAAAAACAATGAAGCTTCACTAGCAAGGACCACGACACAACAATGGAATACGATAAAGATGTTTATTGACGGCGCATGGATGGGGGGGAGACTCAGGGTGGGGGTACAATCTCCAATCCAAAATGGTCACCCAGCTGAATTGGAACTCTCCCTCCTCCTTAAAGATGTCTTTGGACTGAAGGATGGGCGAAAGACACAGGGTAGGAGGGAGTAGGTCGAGAGAGCTGACGAGGACGGGATAGGCTGTATAAACAGGGCTTCTGTGTAATTGAAGGCGTGGTTGAGATAAGCTGTGGTTGGCTGGCAGAGGTTGATTTTATTTGTCAGGAACTCCACCAGAAAAGTTACACAATGAACCTTTAAATCCCTTTTTGCTTTGCCTTCTTGGATACTTCACAAAACGCATATTTTGGACACTCGTATCTCCCAGAGTTCCGATGGGCATGATTGACAGCTGTGCCATGTCAAGCTCTGAGTCCTTCTGAGTTTATCTTTTGTTTGCTACTTTCTATGTGTCCATTCATAGTCTTGAGAGAATCTGCAAAGCAAATTATCACGGAAATAAAGAAGAAACATAAATGAAGGAAAAAAAAGACTTTTCAGAGCTTTTAAACCATGTTGTAGTTGTTTGCCCTTCTGTTTTACCCTCTCGGAATTGTATTTAGAGAGATTTGTGCATGTTTGAGAAATCTTTAATCGCTTAATTTCAAGATGCAATTTTGCCATTCAATTTTTTTCATCGGTGATATGCGTAGGATTTAGCAGCATCACGTAGTCGTCCGCAGCTGTCCGTCGGAGGTAGGGTGATCACTGGCATGACGCCCAAAAGTGAGGACAAAGGCCCAAAAGTGAGGACACTACCGGAACCGAAGGGGAAACCACAAAGCACAGCAAAAGGGCTAAAAAAGAGTCTTATACAACCACTTATCACTATTATTTTTATCATCATATTATCATTATTATTATTACTATTATATTATAATTTATTATATATTATTCATATTATGATTAGCATTATCACACTTGTTACTATTATTTATTGATTGTCGGGAGAATTAACAATCTATTTTTGATTAATCATTAAGGTTTTTATATTAAAATTATCATCATTATTATTACTATTACTAATCTGCATAAATAAACTTTACAACATATGAACCATAATCAGTACAGAGCCACATCAGCCCATGTGACATTAGAATGTGTTTAATGCAGCTTTGGCACATTTGTTAACGTCTTACAGAAACGAAACTCAAAAGCACATGGCTCACAGCCGAGGGTCCGAAATGAGGGCAAAATGTCAAAAATGAGGACGCATAACAGAGGTCCGGACAGAAGGCTCTAAAACCGGACTGTCCGGCTGAAATCCAGACGAATGGTCACCCTAGTCGGAGGTGCTGAAAACAACAGCAACTTCACTGCGCTTTGTTGTGACGAGCTTTACAGAGGCGTCATCTTATTTTAAGTTATTCTTTGTTAATATTGCTGTTTAAAATGACGGGTGTCACGGATTACAACTATAGCAGACGCAAGCACAATAGGTCTTCTTTAACGCTAAAATTTCATTCTCACTCCATTCCTCCTCTCTTACTCCTCTTCCACTCATTGTTAAAGACTTGTGTACCCACCTCACAGCTTGATCCCAGGTTCGTCGCAGCACATTCAGGGGCCTAATCTCATCTATCTCCATCTTAATTAGCCACGCGCTAGCTCCATCTCGCTGTTATCCCACCACAGTGAGGGTTGGGTTCCGCAGATCTGCTCTACTAAAAACCGACCCGCTGCTGTCTGTAACTCTACATTCTCCAGAAACAATGGAATTAATCAGGCTTTAGTCAGATTAGCAACGAGCGGGTGGAATTACAGACCAAAATATAATCAATGTGTCCCGTATAAGAGCATATACAGTATAAATCGTAGCTAATATATTCATGGTTTTACAAAAATCTTGCCAAGTTTATAATATAATAACGTTTATGGTAGAGGGTCTGTCAAATCCTTTTCTTTTCTTTGTCGAGAATGTTTCGCAATATGACCTTTCTGTCGTCACAGAGACCAAACCAGACCAGAGTTACAGGTCAGATCTGTGGAGAGTGTTGTTTTTCTAGGTATTTTTGAGTTGTAAAACCACCTGTAATTGAATAAATGTAAAGTAGAGCTGTTTAAAGTCATACTGTGGAACGCTCCAGGCAGAGCAATGATATATACATAGAAATAACCAAGTGATGGACCCTCGTCCAAAAAGTTACATAGTGCAGCTTTAGAGCCAAATCTATATTACAAAACAGTCATGTCCATTGGAACAAATGCGTCAATAAAGTTGCTATCTTGGTACAGGATGACACTGCTTTAAAGTCCAAGATTAATCCTGGTTTAATCCTGGTTCAACCCTGGTTTAGTCTTGGTTTAAATCTGGTTTAATCTTGGTTTAAACCTGGTTTAGACCTGGTTTAGACCTGGTTTATTTTTGTTTCAGATCTGGTTTAGTCCTAGTTTAGACCTGGTTTATCATTGCTTGCTGATACTGCAAAAAACTTTACCTTAGACCATGGAACCCCTGTGCCAAGATGGCAGCGGTATTAACGCATGCTATATATATATATATATATATATATATATATATATATATATATATATATATATATATATATATATATATGCCAGACAATTAAAATAACATCACTTTCACTTTTATTTTTCATGCTCAGAGTCCCCCCTCCTGCTCCTTGCACATCGCATCAGGTTTGTGAAGTTGTAGTGTACTATTTTATATCCTGCTCTTGTCTATTTATGAGTCCATCTGCCTCTCCCACCTCCACCAACACTAAATAATGTGGGTAAAGTGTCTTGCTTAAGGACACAACAACGGAAAATTGCCCTTATTTGTCCTTGCCCTTCCTAGAACTCACTATTTTATTTTCTACTTTTTTCCCCACAAACTGCCACTTAAGTGATATAAAATTATGATAAACACTGAGCACAGGTATTACACATCCTATCTCACTAAACCAAGCACTAATTAGAAAAACATGAAAACCTGCCATGTGCCCTTTCATATTTGAAGCATACAAAGTGCTGCCTGTGCATTATCTGGTGTTTGGGAGCTGTCAGGGGAGTGGACAGCTGGGGAGGGAGGGCTGTGAGTTGACATGTTCTATATTAAAAGCCTATTATAAAGCAAGTGTTGGGCTGTGGTACGCGAGGAGTCCTGGGGGTGTACTTCTGCTTTTTATAGAGGGTATGATGTACTTGTTTATATCCTTTGTCTATAGCACCACCCAAGATGTACAGTAATTTCTTGTACCTTCTGTGTAAATAGCTAGAACTTTTACTGGCTGTGCTAAAAAATTATCTTCAGTTATAATAAAAACAGAAATTGGGTGGTTTAGATGTAGTCGTTCAAAGGGACGGTGCATGTTAATCAAATCAAATCAAAACCCGAGGGGCACTAGAAGCACACGGAGCGGTAAAATGCAATAATAATAAAAAAGTTCAAACAAAAGTCTCAGCTCAACAGGTCAAGTTAGTGCTGGGCAGTATGACATGGGGGACGATCATGGGGACGATAGAAAAGTGTCTATTGTGCCATTTCTCTTATATCGTTTCTATCATTTCTAACCTAATTTAATCAGTTATTACATTTGAAACATTGTCGTAGCTCATTTCAGAGAATGACCACTCCGATTATGTAGGGTTCCATTTAAGCGATGTTGATTCGGTCAACCACCGGTCAAACAATTACCGGTTAAAGGGGACAAGCACATTTGAAGCTAAAGTCCGTTGCTAGAGGTGGTCGAATACTGTCAGAAGCAAAAAGATGGCACAGATCAGTGTTGCCTCGGCGGAGATCTCACTGTGGCAGTGAGTCTGTCAAGGCAACAAACTGCCTGGCTCACTCATTAGTGTCTGGAAAGGTTATAAAACAACTCTATAAGCAGCAGGGTGACTAAATCACACAGTCCAGTCATCCTTAACTTCTGTCCCTTGAACTGCATGTGCTGCTCTTATAGTTGGTCTCACAAAATGAAATAAAAAATGTAACAAATGTGCAAGAACAGCCAACCACGACCATGCCAACCACAGAATGTAATAACGGACATACAAAATCCACACATATGGCTTCTCTCCATCTGTCGTCTCTGGCAGCTCAGGGCAAAAGACATTATAACACTCCACATATTCAATAACTATGACTGAAACCAGTTTGCAATAAAACGGCTCTAATCTGAATGGATCAGCTGTCTCGCCTCCACACTGTTGATGTACATTTCTCAGTCTCTAATCATATACTGGGATGTACTCAGCGGGTCGAGGAGGAAATCTTACTTCAGTCTATTTACAGTCCCTGACAAAATTCTTGTCGCTTATCCATTTTGTAGAAACAAAATCTTATAACCTGACTTTAAATGAATCGATTGGTTTTAGAAATGTCTCATATGAACGCTAAAACCCTCCCAAATTATGCTCAATATACTAAAATAAATTTGCTTCAATGTAGAAAGATTGATCATTTAATGAACACAGAAAGCTCAGATTTTGGCAAGAAAAAAGTCTTGTCGCCTTGTCATATGATGCACCCAATCCTAGATTACAGCCTCACCTGTGATCAGTTACTGATCAATCAATTAGTGGGTGTGTATAAAAAGAACCCCAGCACACCAGACCTTCACATTAACTGCAACTTGACCTCTGACAACATGCCTAAGATCCACCCTGAGACCAAAGCGTTAATTATCAAGAGGCTGAAGACCAGATCCACTGCTGAGGGGGCTGACACCTTCAATGTGTCTCAGCATCAAGTACAAAGAATAAGAAAAAGATCTGAAAAGACTGGAGATGTTTTTGACAAGCCCAGGTCTGGCAGACCCCGCAAGACAACTGCTCGGGAGGACCGTTTGTTGATTTGAAAATCCAAGGCCAGCCCCTTTTCCACTGCAGCAGAGCTCCACCAGGCCTGGTCACCTCAAGTCCCTGTGTCAACCAGAACAGTTTGTAGAATTCTGTCTCAAAATGGCCTCCATGGTCGAATCAGTGCACAGAAACCAGCACTAAACAAAAGGCAATTAAAAAACTGTGTGGCATTTGCCAAGGCCCACAGCCTGCTAAAAGGATGGACACTGGAAAAGTGGCTGAAGGTGGATTTCTCAGATGAATCCTCGGTTGAATTACATCACAGCCGCCGCAAATATTGCAGGAGACCTACTGGAGCCCACATGGATCCAAGATTCACCCAGAAAACAGTTAAGTTTGGTGGCGGAAAAATCATGGTCTGGGGTTACATCCAGTATGGGGTGTGCGAGACATTTGCAGGGTGGAAGGCAATATCAATAGCCTAAAATATCAAGAAGTATTAGCTACCTCTTACATTCCCAACCATAAAAGGGGTCATATTTTGCAGCAGGATGGTGCTCCATCGCATACTTCTATCTCTACATCAAAGTTCCTCAAGGCGAAGAAGATCAAGGTGCTCCAGGACTGGCCAGCCCAGTCACCAGACATGAACATCATTGAGCATGTCTGGGGTAGAATGAAAGAGGAAGCATGGAAGGCAAAACCAAAGAATCTTGATGAACTCTGGGAAGCATGTAAGACTGCTTTCTTTGCTATTCCTGATGACTTCATCAACAAATTGTATGAATCATTGTCGAACTGCATGGATGCAGTCCTTCAAGCTCATGGAAGTCATACAAGATATTAAATATGGATCTCACAGCACCACTACTTAATTCACTGACGTTATGCAACATATTTTTATATTTGAAGTAAATTATTTGTTCAATTTTCTGTAGGCGACAAAACTTTTGTCTTGCCACAAAACTTTTGTCTTGTGTTCATTAAATGATCAATCTTTCTTCAGTGAAGCAAATTTATTTTTGTATATTGAGCATAATTTGGGAGGGTTTTAGCTTTCATATGAGACATTTCTAAAACCCATCGATTAATTTAAAGTTAGGTTATAAGCTTTTGTTTCTACAAAATGGATAAGCGACAAGACTTTTGTCAGGGACTGTAGTGTTTTATAAGCTTTATCTAATCTTCATAATGTTTAGCAATTTTAGTGACATTTGCAGCTTTCTGGTGAAAAACATATTAAAAATGACACTGTCCGTGCTCCAGTGACTGCTGCAGTTTGAAGTGCTTGGTGACATCACACAGAACTGTCCTGCTTAAAGCCAAGAGTTTGTGATGAGAAACTCCTGTGTTTCCCTGATTTAAAATAATATGATATCTCTGCGTGTTTTTATCTAGATTGGTATCGGTCTGATCCCCATGTCCTCCATCACCCAAACACAATTGTCCAATCAGATTGTTTTATTTCAGTGACACCTGTGAAAAGAATCACATACAAATAAAATTGCATTTCGCTCACCTCAGAAATCCACCATGTTTTTTTTCAATTATCTAAGGATATTTTTTTGTCCCCGTGAGTAATCCACCTCTCAGACTAGACTCACATCTTCATAAAGCATTGGAGAAGTGTGTATTCTAGAATTTCTCTATTTTGAACTAAAATTGTCAAATAAATAAACATTTGGAAGTCGATGGTATTCAAACACCATATACACAGTAGAAAAAGGTGGATTTAGTGTTTATTTCCACTTAAAGTTGAACTCTAGTTGAAGCTAAAGTCCGTTGCTAGAGGTGGTCGAACACTGTCAGAAGCCTAAAACCTCACAGATCAGTGTTGCCTCGGCAGAGATCTCGCTGTGGTAGTGAACCTGTCAAGGCAACAAACTAGTGTAGTGATGGGGCAAGTTCTTAACTTCCACGTAAAATGCCAGTTTGCTTTACAGTGAAGAAGCTTAAAGCCGCTTAAAGCCACTTTAACCCATTTTACAACAGCAATGAGTCTAACAAACAAAACGCTCTGCCTGTCTCACTCATTAGGGTCTGGAAACTTTATAAAACATCTTTTTAAGCAGCCTTAGCCTTACCAATTCGATTTCCCACTGCGCATGTGAAAGCCCAAAACACTTGACTGCCAACTACTTTTTAGGGTTTTCCAAAAATATCATTCACTCTTAAATAAATGGGATTAGAAACGACATCAGCAATCGAGTCTTTTGGGGGCAAATCAACAGAGGTAAGTTTAAGGCTGCTTATAAAGTTGTTTTATAACATTTCCAGACACTAATGAGAGAGCCAGGCATAGCGTTTTGTTGGTGTTTTACGTGAAAGTTAAGAACTTGCCCCCATCACTACAATAGTTTGTTGCCTTGACAGACACACTGCCACTGCGAGATCTCCGCTGAGGCAACACTGATCTCTGCTGTTTTTTGGCTTCTGACAGTATTCGACCACCTCTAGCAACGGACTTTAGCTTCAAACGTGCCAGAGTTCCCCTTTCCATCCTCACACAGCGCAGCCTCCTCATTGGACCCTAGCTGCACCATGACACACAGAGTTCTGAAAACAGCAGCAGGCCCAGTGTGTGGATGAGCACATGTAAATCAGATGCCCTGGAATGACATAATCTGTGCTCTATTTGACATCTTTACAGCTCATCGGGGTGTGAGGGCTGGTGGCTGGACGCCTGTTTAGCGCCACATAAATCACTGACAATTACAAAGCATTACTCTTGCACTGCATTATTCATGTGCCAGAGCCAGGCTGGTCCCCGCGGGCACACAGAGCGGCGGCCATGTTTGTAAAGTCTTCATGATAGGTAAATAACAGCGCACTTTCCTAGGAGCTTCTGACAGCCTTGGTTGGTGCTGTTGCTTTTCATCCCGAGGGCGCAGTTGTAAAGTAGCTGGCGGGGGTTGTGTTTAAGGGTTTGGAACATTAAAAAAGACAGCAGTTTTGCCACTAAACTAAACTACGGGTGCATCACATTTCTCTTTGCTCGCATCCTTCTCCTCAATTCCTCTCCTAGATTCTGCAGGAAATGGATGAATCAGAGTCAGACCAACTTTATTACTTTTAATGTCAAATTCAGGATTATGTAACAGGATTATGCAACAATATGTAACACACACACAAAAAAAGAAGATGGCCGCTGGTTAGGAGGGCTGTGTTGATCAGCTCTGAAATCTATTGAATATCTCAAAGACAACTTGACATCTAAGTGTTTGTTGTTGTTCTGCATAATGATATTCAAGTTTTGCTTAGACTTGCAGCATTATTTCTGCAGTTTTTGACTTTTTGAGCACTTTTTTATAACATGTGCTCAGGCAACCAGCAAAAGGCCTATTGAATTTACCTAGAGCTTCAGCTATTATCACTTAGCAAAAATGGCTTCAAGTTTGGCAAAAGACATGGAGGAACTTAAGCTGTCATTGGGTGTTATATCAGAAGATCTCAGCAAGGTGGCAAAGCAACAGACCGGGCCTGATGCGTCTGATTGAAGATACAACAACTCAAAGCAATAATTAAAGAAAAGGATGAGAAGATAGAAGCGCTGGAAAAACGAGTGGAGGACTTGGAACAGTACACAAGAATGGAAGATGTGGTGATATCTGGACTTGAGACTACACACCGCACATATGCACGGATAACAGCAGGAGACCATGAAGGGGAGGACTCACCACCAGGTGAACTACTCTCTCTCGAGCAGCGGGTTATAAATTTTTTCTGCAGTAAAGACATTTCAGTAGATAGTAATACTATAGCTGCTTGTCATACAATCCCACAAAAACAGAACACAAGTTCGCACAAACAAAATAAAAAAACAAATATCATCATTCGATTTGTGAGTAGGAAATATAAAACAGAGCTCTTAAAAAATGCAAAAAAAACTTTAAAAAAACTTAAGGGAACAAATGTGTTTGTGAATGAACATTTTACAAAGAAAAATGCAGAGATTGCTCATCAAGCAAGGATCTTGAAAAAGGAGAAAAAAATACAGGGCACATGGACTAGGAACTGTAAAATAATGATAAAACTCAATGGTTCACCGGAGCAGGCTAAAGTCCTAACCATCAGAAATGTGTCTGAGCTGCAGAAATATAGATGAAAATGAACTGGGAAAGATCATGTATTTCAGTTTTGTTGTCTTAAAAATGTTAATGGTGGTGGGAGATAAACTGTACAGACATGGGTGAAAACAGACATTTTAAAAGTTTTGATTTTGAAAATCATAAACTTTATGATATAGGAAATGATATAGACCCAGAGATAATATCATAATATTCAACAGGACTGTGATTATTATTCTGAAGGCAGTTTCAATGTGGGAATGGGGGGTTTTCACTCATTCACTTTAACAGTAGGAGTATGCAAAGTAACTTTCCAAAAAAAAAAAAGAAAATTGCTATCATTTAATCAGACATTTAGTGTGGTAGCAGTCTCAGAAACTTGGATCAGTGAGGGAAAAGAACTATTAGATTGTCTAGATGGATATCAGATGTTTGCTCAAAATAGGTACAATAAAAGGTGTTGCACTGTTTGTAAAGTCTGAATTAAAATGTTAGGTTATTGCTAACATGACATTTTCTGTTGATAATTTGATGGAATGTTTATCTGTTAAAATTGAGGGTAATACATCTAAGAACATGTTAATCAGTTGTGTTTATCGAACCCCAGGTTCTTGTATAGATGAATTTAGTAAGAGAATATCAGAGATGTTTGAGAAGCATAATGAAAAGTTTACTTTTGTTTGTGGAGTCTTTAACATTGATTTGATTAAATTTAATGAGCACACTAAAACAACTGAATTTGTCAACTCAATGTTCAGTTTAGGCTTTTATCCATTAATATTAATACCAACTCGAATAACTAAAGATAGTGCCTCATTGATTGACAATATCTATATAAACAAAGTTAATATAAAAACAAAAAGTGGACTGTTAGTGACAGATATTATGGATCATTTGCCTGTGTTTACTGTATTAGATTATAATAATGAGTTATGTTTAAGAATGGGAAACCCAAATTTTAATTTAGTTAGAGAAAAATCACCTGAAGCTATGGAAGCAGAATTATTCAATTATGACTGGCAAAATGTTTATGTTGATGATGTTAATGATTCATATAATGTATTTTTGGAAATATTTGCAAGAATTTATATTCGTCATTGTCCTTTTAAAGAAATGTAAACAGAAACAAAAAACAGGTTGACACCTTGGATGACAAAGAGTTTTGTCTTGTAAAAAATAAAGAACAAATTATACATGGATTTCATTAAGTGTCCAACCAAAGAAAAGGAGGAACAGTATAAAAAAATATAAAAAATAGATTAACATCAGTTCTGAGAAAGCAAAAAAAGGATTATTATGATCAGCTATTGAAAAAATATAGACATGATATTAAGGGTACTTGGAAGATAATTAATAACGTCATAAATAATCATAAAGACAGAGACTTTCCAACATGTATTAAACATAATAATACAACGTTTGAAAATAGAGAGGACATTGTAGATGTATTTAATCAGTATTTTGTTAATATAGGTACAAATTTGGCAAATGACCTACCAAAGGTAAGCAAGTATAACATGAATTTAACGTTTAATAATATAAACACAATGTTTCTTGGAGGAGTATGCGAAAGTGATGTGATAGAAGTCGTAAGAAAGTTTAAAAAGAAAAGATCTACAGATTGCAATAATATTGATATGGCCCTTATCAAAGATGTCATATACTGTGTTAGTAAACCCTTTACTTACATTTGTAACAGATCCTTTTCAGCTGGAATCTTTCCAGATCAAATGAGAACAGCCAAGGTCTTTCCAGTATACAAAAAGGGTGATAAGCAAATATCAAATTACAGACCTATATCACTGTTACCACAATTTTCAAAAATACTAGAAAAAATGTTTATAAATAGGCTCGACTCCTTCCTTAATAAATATAATGTTCTAAATGAGCACCAGTACGGATTTAGGAACAGCTGCTCCACATCGATGGCTGTGATGGAGTTGAACATGTGGCAGCAGCAGTTGACCAGAAACTCAATACAGTCGGTGTGTTCATTGATTTATGTAAGGCCTTTGACACTATTGACCATGCACTATTGCTGGGAAAATGTGAACAATATGGCCTACGAGGTGTCACACATCAGTGGTTAAAGAGCTATTTAAGTAATAGATTTCAGTATGTACAAATTAACAATACTCAGTCACAATTTAAAACAGTAATATGTGGTATTCCTCAGGGCTCAGTTTTGGGACCAAAACTATTTATACTTTATTTAAATGACATTTTTACAGTATCAACTATGTTGAAATTTATTATGTTTGCTGATGATACAAATGTTTTCTGTACTGGAAAGAATATGGATGAAATATTGCAATCTGTAGAAAAAGAAATAGCTATCTTAAAAAAGTGGTTTGACTATAATAAGTTATCCTTAAATGAAAATAAACCAAATTTATGATATTTTCTGGCAATAGGACTTAAACTAATGTAAAGTTACACTTAAATGGAGTTGAAATAGAAAGAGTCTATGAAACAAAATTTTTAGGTGTGATCCTAGATCATAAACTTAGTTGGAAACCGCATATTGAGTATATTAAAAACAAGGTAGCTAAATCTGTTGGAATATTGTATAAAACAAAAGGCTTGTGTATTATATATTCATCCTTGATTATTCCCTATCTGTCATACTGCTCAGAAATATGGGGGAATGCAAATAAAATAAATATAGAAATGTTAATTAAGATACAAAAAAGAGCGATTAGACTCATTAATAAAGTAGGATATCGTGAACCAACAAATAAACTCTTTATTCAAAATAATACATTAAAATTTATGGATATTGTATATATTAAAATATTAGAAATTATGTACAGAGCATTAAACAAAAGTCTTCCTTCTGCTATTCAGAAATTATTTAAGTTAAGAGAAGGTAAATATAATTTAAGAGGCCTGTTTATTTTTGAATGTTCCAAAGAAAGAACCAATGTGAAATCTAGATGTGTTTCAGTTATCCGTGTGAAATTATGGAATGGACTAAATGATGAGATCAAATTATGTACTTCTCTTGTAAGCTTCAAAAGAGCTCTAAAAAGGAAAATTATTAATGATTATGCTGTTAATCCTATGTAAAAAAATAAAAAAAATAAAATAAAAATAGTAAGAGAAAAAAAAAGTTATTTTTTGCAATTCTAAGTTCAGATGTATATATGTGCTGTATTGTGTAATCATGTATATATACTGTATTTTTGTTCTACAATGCTGATTCTCTATGTAAATGGATTGAACAGGGTAGGCAAACATAAGCCTTAATTGGCTTCAGCCTATGCCTTTTTTTTGGGTTATTTATTAGATTAAATAGTAGATTTGAATCTACTGATTTTGTAAATTTACTTAAAAATAAATAAAAAATAAATAAAAAATAATAAAATAAATAAATGTCAAACCTTCGTTGCTTCTGTCCCTGTACTTCTATGTAATTGTGACAATACAAACGCTTTACTATGAAACAATTATTGTGTCTAATGTGTGTCTCCTGAACCCTCACTCAGGTTTCCTCTGTGGTTTCCTTCTCTTACCTCCTCTGAGCTTTGGGACACCACTTAATCTGAAGCATTTGATTGACAGCTGAAAAACAGAGGATCAAGGAGAAGGAAGTGAGAAAAGAGGGTTTCCTTTGATCACTCCAGTTTCCTCCGTTAACCCAAAGCCATCCATCCATCTTCTCCCGCTTTATCCGGCTGGGTCATGGGGTCAGCTGTTCACTGCCCAGTCTTCTGTGCACCTGACCCCCCCATGAACCCCTCTGTGAGTGGTGACCCCAACACAAAGCATGTAGATGATAATAAGCGTAAAAGTGGTATCTGAGCTAACCACAGATCTATATTAAAAACTGGATAAGGCATCCCCCCTCTGACCGACTGCTGTACATGTCATAGACCATACATATGAGTGGACTGAGTGAGTGTGACATCATCTGTTCAACGTCGCTCAAATGAGGCTCCTGATGCCACGGTTACAGGAGCGAATCTGAAGCCAGGCTCCATATTTGGAAATCTGACCGCGAGTATCATAGCAACCAAATGTGCCGCTCTTCTCATGGCAGAGCTGCGATACTCTACTCTGCACGGACCGCTGTATTTCAGTGATTCTTGAGAATAATAAGGAAACTTTTAGCTTTTATCATCAAACTTTAAATAGTAAGTTTAAGTCATTGATTTATGTTCTATGTTCTGTTGTGCGAACAACAACCTCATCTCACCTCGCCTTCATCGTAATACACTGAACCTCCTCAGCTGCTTGTCCTTCATTTGTTCTACTTCACATTTCGGCGACTTTTACATGATACACAATACTTTTGTTGAAGCCCAGCCACGGAGTGCTCTTTCCACCAGACTTTCATCTCTCTCTCTCTGATGCTCCTTTTTTCTTACCTGGCTCACCTCTGTTTTGCATCTTTACAAATGTTTTCTCATCCCCGCGGCATCTCTTGGCTAATGCCCCTGCCCCCCGGCGTACCATGGAGATGTAATTCAGCCTACATTATTCATCCTGCTCTAGCCGCGAGCTCCATTAGCAGCGAGGAGCTGGAGAAGCTGGGGGAGATGTTTGCAATGTGCCCGGGGATCTGTGTGGCAGTAAAGAATGGGCGGCCATTACGGCTCTGCCATCAGAGTGCTTTCCCAAATAGAGCAGCGGACTTTGGGGGAACAGGAACTTGTTAAAAAAAAAATGTAACAAGATATGAGCATAAAGGTGGAGGAGAGGATGAAACTTTGAGGTTTGATGTTACTTAAGTAAAAGTACAGATACAGGGGCAAAAGGTTATTTAAGTTAAAGTAAAAGTATCACATGAAAAAGTAAGTAAAGTATCTGCGGAAGAGCTGCGGCATTTATTTGTTTCAGTAACTTAATAAACCAGGCATTTATTTGGGACTAGGTGGCAATTTAGGGCAGGAGATGAATTCCTTCCTCACAAAAATCTTGCTCAGCGAAACTGGGAAAATTTTGTACTCAAATTCTTTTAATCAGTATGACTATAATTTAGGCGACTTGTTTGTTGTTTTAAGTATTCTGGCTGTTTTTGCGTATTTGGTTTGGTCAAAGTTAACTCTTAAATGTGCTACAAAAAAAAGATCAGTTGTTTAATTAGATTAGTCATTAGTGAATTTGAAATACTGCTGAATTTCTCACTTTGTATTTTTTAACTCTGAAAAAACATGTATTAATTATTTTTATTCTGAATTTTAGTTATTGAAATTTTACAAATATTTTTTCAGTTTGTTTCAAATTCATCATAAAAAAATTTAGTTTTTAAATATTCAGCACAGATATTTTCAAGCCCTCAAATTCAACAGCCAAAATTCAGAATGTAAAATTTGCAGAGAAAAAAATTGGCAGAAAAGATCCAAAATGCCAAGGCAGAAGCAATCGATCCGATCTAATTTAGTAACAATCGAATTTTAATTGTATCTATTTTCATGTCTATTTTCATGTCTATTTTGTTTCTACGTTGAAAATGTACACTTCTAATTTCAGCAACAAGAGTTCAAAATAAAAAATAATACAAACATGTTTTTCAGAGTTAAAAAATTCAAAGTGAGAAATTCAACGGTGCTTAAAATTATAAATCTGACATTTCAAAGTACTTTTTACTTTTCAGTTCAGATCTAAAATGTAGTGGAGTAGAAAGTAAAAAGTATCCATTGTAAAATTGACTTAAATAAGTACATACTTAAAATTTGTACTTCAGTATTTTTACTTTTATACTTCATTACATTTCACCACTGGGGCTGCAGGATTAATCGCAGTGCAACCTAAATCGTAATTTGAACAGTCACAACTGATGCTTTGCGATGACACCATGATAGAGGTGTTCTACATGTATCTCTATGGTAGAGTATTTAGGAGTTATCATGGTGACACAAGATATTGTATTTTCAACCAAAGTGTATCTGAAAAACTGTTGGCTCATGCTTGCCAGCTTGTGACTGTAATGTTATGCATAAGAGACTTGTTGGTCAGTACAAATCAGCTCATCCATTGTAGATCCAGATAAACCAGTGCTTTCTAGTCAGATTATTTTCCAATAAAGATCAGATTAAAGTCTAAAGGCGCTATTTCCCGAGTTTGTATGTTGCATCTCTGTGTCCATCACTCCTCTACCACTGATGCTCTGTTTTATCGGCTTACCGTTGCATTGCTGATGTTTGGTGGTTACGATCTGATCTTCAAAACCGCACACGAAGACACAAAGTCGGGTCACGCCCTCTCGAACTCGGGGAGAAGAAATCGCAGCCGAAATTGGGCAAATTCTCCTGTAGTGTGCGACGGCCTTAACAGAGCTCCAGACAGAGCAGTGCCTACAGGTAGCATCACACTACCCGAGGACATATCAGCTGCAGAATATCATTAGGTTGGGTCCATGTGACAGGTTCAAACTGAGCTGGAGGGCCGTAGACATATAATTCTAACTTTAACTCTCTTTTCTATGTTAAAGTTTGTTTAATTGCTGCTGCTGCCGAGTTGAATTCCCTTCCTTGGTCTAATTAGTCAACACTGCGTTCAATGCTAATACTATCATCCACTAAACAACCCGGCTCGTCTGGGAAGTCTTCGGAAAGAGTAATTATGCACAATCAAGAGGGTGTCCACCTTTTACCAGCCATTTAGGTGAGGACCAAGCCTGTTTTTAAAGTCATTGTTGAGTGTGTAAACCTTTTGGTGTTTTGTTTGACATCATTAACTCCACCAACAGCATGACGAGATGTTCAAAATCAAAAACTGGGACCGGTTTGTGATGATTGGTAATGATAAAATTGTGAAACGAGTGCATAATGAAGGAAAATCGTTCTGCACTCAGCCCATTCATGACCAACATGAGTCAGTGTTGTCACATTTTCTGTGTGTTTTGGTCACAAAGAAAATGTGACAACAATACACAAAAATACATTTTGTGTATTTTACCTAAACAAACAACAATTTATGCCTCTCTTTACTGTTGACAGGGATAAAATTGGTCAAAAATAGAGATACATGGGACAATTGTACAATTGTTGCATAAAACGGGCAAATCAGTGGTTTTGGATAAATCTGCAGGGAAAGGAAATACAGGGCTCAAAACTAAGACTGTCCCGGGGAAATAGGGAATAGAATTTTCTACTTTCATAATTAGTGTGTAAAACTGGCTGAGGATTTTTGCTGTGACAGTAATGCTAACCCCAATTAGCATGTTAACATGCACTTCCAGATTGTCTAAGAATAAAAGTCTTTCACATTAGATGGCGACAGTTCACAGCAAATCTATGATGACCCCAAGAGCTGCTTATACAGCATAACTGTACTGGGGCAAGACACATTTTGCAAAAAAAAATTCAAAGATCTGCACTACAGTTCGTTGAAGCTCCTACATTTTTATTACAATGACACCACAATGTGACACTTTAGGCCAAGCTCTTCTTCAGACGTGAAAGGTTGAGTTCTACACCTGTTATAAAGAGGCCCAGGTCTAGTCACCTGACCCACAATGTCTATGTTTTTTTCTTAAATATGGGGCAGTAAACATTAATCAGCGTGTTAGTAGGCCTGGGCAAAAAAATTATTTAAAATAAAAATCGAGTTGGCATGTCAAATCGATTTGTTTTTTTGGAAAATTGATATTTAAGATTTTTTTTATACAGCGCCTACATTTTGCATTCACCAAGACTTCCTGTAGGCTTTCTGTAGTCACTTCCTGCAGTGCGTCTCTCACTTTCCCCCGAGAACGGCACAGGCACAAACAAATCTCTGTCACAGAAAGAACGCTCATAGAATCCAGTGAGTCGTGTTCTTTGGTCCGACAGAAGCTGAAGCATCAGCACAAAGAAAGAGCTGCTTTTTTCAGCATTTACAGTTTATGCAAATTAAAGTTTGGTTTCTGTAAAACATAAACAAATGTGCGCAAAGCTGCATTAAACACATTCTAAACTCTCACGGGCTGACGTGGCTCTATAGTGATTAAGGTTTATATGTTGTAAAGTTGAGTTTATTTATCCAAATTAGTAATAGTGATAATAATGATGACAGTTTTAATATAAAATTGTTAATGATTAATTGATAATCAATCATTAATTTTCCCGGCGATTGAGTAAGAAAATGTAATCAAACACCCATCCCTACTGTGAACCATCTGAAATGCTTCCAGTTTATTCAATGTAGAAAAGAGGTTTTCACAACATTGTGAAATTGGGCTAGCTCTGTGTGTTAGAACAGTATGTAAATGTGCCAGAGTTAGACATGCAGGCTCATTTTCATCCCACTGGCAGGTTGATACCAAGACAAAAAACAGGACAAAGAAAACAAGACATAGGCACAAAAACACTCTGTCCATCAGACACAAATCACAATCATACAACAAGACAGAGACATTTGCTATGATGTTAAAACACACACAGGTTAGTTGTGTTCATATGTCTGATTGTCCAGGAGCCACTGTTTCAGAAGGATGTCCAAACTTTTTTCAAGGGCCACATTAAAACGCAGACCAGTGTGAGGGCCGATCGAGGGTCATAGACAGAGGGTCAAAACAGTGAGTAATTCAAATCTGTGCATTTATAACAGGTTTGAATGACCCTCCAGACCTTTGTTCAGGCTTAGACCCTCAAAAGGACACACTACATTTGCTTGATCAAGGTAGATTTAAAAAGACATGCAGTAAAAAGTACTACTTATGGTACTATGGGCCAATTCACCTGAAAACCTGAGGGCCAAAACTATTGGTCTGACGGTCATAGTTCCCTCTAAGCTGCGCAACTGCGCAATTGCGCACTGCTCGCACACTCTCAGCGCACAAAAAACCTATGTAGCGCACTGCAAATTAATTAGATCTATAACATTTTTTTCTGAATCATTTTGCTGTGTAACTCAGTGAGTGACAGGTGTCCAGCCAATCATAGGATACGAGGCAATTACGCTACGCAGCCAATCACGGCATTGACAGTACGTCCGCACGTGCTCTGCCCATACGCGCTACATAACAATGTTAACAATGCTAACCCATTATCATGGCGAAACGAACGGGCAGTGAATGTGATGCGTCCACTTACCAAACCAAAGTATAGTGGCTGTCACACCTTGATGATTTAGCCAGCGTACTGCCGACGTATGAAAAATTTGGCAAATACGCTGTCGTACTTCGGATCAGTTATAGGTGAGGTTTGTATAAGTTATGAGCAGCACACTGGTGTACGTCCACGTATGGCAAGGTCGCCGAAAAAAATTCTTACATTTTCTCGACGTACGTCAGTGTGTGCTCATACCATAGACCGTATATATGAGTAGACTAAGTGAGCGTGACGTCACCCATAGCGTTTAGCGCCGCTCAAATGAGGCTCCTGATGCTAACGGCTACAGGAGCGAATTTGGAGCCAGGCCCTATGTTATGAATAGGGGTTTTTTTGGCGAACAAAATCGCGAAAAAAATTCAGGACCATGTAGAGCGGGTTCATACGAACATTGTAAGACCAAAATGACGAGCCTTAGCTTTACAGCCTGTGGTCTGCAGCCAGATCCCACTGCTGAAAACCAACCCACCTATTGATCAATCTGCTGCATTCAGCACCATAGACAGCGAGAGACATAAAATATGACGTGTCAGAATAGCGTTAGTTGGTATAAGTTAGCTATAAGTTATCAAAACGTTCTAAGTTACTAATACGTTATGTATACGTCCAACTCGTTGTGAATACGCTATGTATACGCCCAAAATTAAATTAAAAAAAACATCTAAAGTTCAGCGTATGCCAGCGTTTTAGGGAAATTCTAGTACGCTGGCATACGCTGTCAAGGTCAAGGTGTGACAGGGCCCTAAAAAAGAAATACGATTCTTTTAAGATTGTATGGCTGTCAGAATATGTGCAAATAGAAGAACAAGCGGTGAAACTGGGTGACTAATGGAAATTGCTAATGGAAATTAATGTTAATTGTTATTAATGTTAATTAATGTTAATTGTTATCTAATGGAAATTTCTGTTGTAATTTGATTCTTTTAATAAGCCATGAAACTTGCTATGATCCCAGGTGTGATACTGGTGTGTGGCCACAGCGTGCGCATCTGATGTTGTTCACAGTGGTCCTCAGTGTGCTCAGGGAGGTTGTCTGTATGCCCAGACATATGAAAAATTAGAGGGAACATTGCTGAGGGCCACATATGGCCCCCGGGCCATAGTTTGGACATGCCTGTACTAAAGCTCTGGACAGAGGTCATGTTTCTAAAACAAAAAAAGCTTTTGATTACAATTGTTGAATGGAATCTTTAGTACAAAACTTTTGTTCACTTTAACTTTTAAAGTGATGCACTGGTTTACCACCTCTAGTATTTGCTCAAATATATGGGCTTTCAAAACACTCGCAAATAGATATTTTTCCCAAATTGTGCAGCCGTATTTTACATTCTTTGAAGCAAGGATTTTTCATGGATCATATTTTTGTTCACAGGATATTTGGGACTACGCCAGATTGTGAAAATGGAATGAAAGAAAGAATAGTAGAATGGAGGAGGCTACACTTTGAAAAGCTCAGACGTGCCCTTCAGACACAGAACAGTCCAGGTGTGAGCGCTTCTGTCAGTGGTGCTTCAAAGCAAACCACTGCTCTTTGGTTCGGATAAAAAAGGAGAGTTATTTTGGGAGATTTTTGGAGACGTTCGATTTACTATTAATATTTTAAAACCCGGGTTCAGTTTACAATGCGCATTCAAAACATGTCCAGATGAGACAGGACAGAACTATGCCACAGGGTAAACTTACTGAACATGCCATGGAACAGTTGGCCTGAGATGTTGCCAGGTGTGCCTCACAAACAATCCACTTTGAGCCAAAAGATTTAAATGTGGATTTACAAACATATCATCACTGACAATTCTATGGGGTAGTAACTGCTAACACATAACATATTTAGATCATCCACGTCTAATTGTCAGAGTAACGGCATAAATGTTATTTTTCAAGCGTCCCACTACTTCGACTGTTTCTTTTTCATTTCAGAGTAGCAGTACTGTATTATTTTTCAAACATTCCGCTTTTCCAACATTAATAATATTAATGTAATAGTCTATTATACTTTGCGCTCCCATATATCATGAGATACAAAACATTTACTAGCACAATACTTGGGCCACAGAGGATATCAGACAGTGGGAAAATGTCCTCACTGATCGCCGTGAGAAACAAAAAAAAAAAGAGCATGAACCTTTGGGAATATCTCATCTAAAATGGAGGATGCGTGGGCCCTTTGTGCTTCATTCATTTGATCATGTAGGCGATCTGCGGAGAACACCGTATCACCTAAGGAAATAACTAATCAAGTTCATGGTGCCAGCTCAATGAGACGACACTCTCGCAGCCCAAAACACACATTTGATTAGGCCCCTATTTCTTTTGGCCAAATCAATTCTATCTCGGTGGCTGCTGGCCAAGGTTAGCTACGCATTGCAGAGTTTAGAGACCATCATGATTGGTTTAATGCAATAGTAAAAGATAGTAAGCCACATCACTTCCTACACTTCCATGGTTTTTATTATATTTGTATTTGCACATAATAATAAATAGTAATAAATAATTAAAGCCGCAAGCGGCATTGAACGGCCCTCGCGGGCCGTGCATCGCACTCGGCCAACCCAGTGCTCCCCCGGATGGCGCTGATACTCCCCCGGGTGGTGCTGACGCTCCCTCGGGTGGTGCTGATGAGCCTCTTGTCTCTGTGTGTTTGTGGCTTTGGGCTGAACTTGTCACTAAACACAAAGTTCGCACACGCTGGAGAGACAAACATGGGCACTTTGGGACATCGCCATGGCACCACTGTACAAAATACAACTTTGGCCCCTGGACTTTTTTGTTCGGGCTGACCAGAAGAATCACTGTGCCAAATTTCACGTTCTTCAATGAAAGTAGTAAGCCGTTATATCACTTAGAAATGTAAGAAATTGTGGAAAATTTTCCATTAGGATAACATTAGACATTTCGTGCATCACTGTGGCAACACGCTTTAAAATACCATTGACTTTTTTGATCGAGATGACATGAAGAGTCTTTGTGCTAAATTAGAGAATATTCTGTTAAAGTAAAATATTTTTCATGAACGGGAATTTATCTGGTCTTTCCCATTAGGATAACATTGGAGCTTTCGTGCATCACCATGGCAACACAGTTAAAACTACCATATGGTTTACATTGACTTTTTTGATTGAGATGAGATGTATACGATTCCATCAGGCTGGAATGGTTAAGGAATCAGACACAGTGGCATGCCCATATTCACTATAGAGGCTAAAATGTGTTTTTTGGTATTATTTTAGCATGTGGTGTTCCATAGAATCTTTTCAACCAAAAATGTGGGCCGTGACTCAAAAGAGGTTGAAAAACACAGTTCTAGTAAAGAAACTTGTAAGTGTCTGAAAATGACCATTATAAGTCTGTATTATAGTCTATATCTATCTTGGTACATTTGTAAGATACACTGAGAATTTTATGTTACATTTGGAGTTATATAAACCCCAGACAGATCAAATAGTTTTTTGTCTTTTCTGGCATATTAAAGGTCCTATATTACGCAAAATTAACTCTTGTGAGCTATAAGCCATGTTAGAATGTCGGTACCTCCTCAAAAACAGACCTGGAGTTGTGTTTTGTTTCATCCACACATTTTAGGTAACCCTTTATTATTAGTCTGTCTACATCTCCAAAACTTCTGCCTTGTGATGTCATGAAGTGGTAGTTTTCAAGTTAACAGCTACTTTTTTACCTTTAGTTCAGTAGAGACGGGCAACTCCAGGGCTGAAATTGTCCAGATGATTCTAATGAAGGTGGTTGGAGCTAAATATGCAGAGTTAATGCGTTAAACATGTGTGAATGAAACGAAACACAACTCCAGGTATGTTTTTGATGAAGAAACAAGATTCTAACATAGATCAGAAAATAGCATAATATGAGCCCTTTAGATACATTGATTACTGCTATTTTCAATTCAATTCAATTTTTTTTTGTAGCGCCCAAAATCGCAACAACAGTTGCCTCTAAGGGCGTTCCAAGATTTGGATGAGTAAAACATACACACAGACATATCAAAACAGGAATAAACAACATTCATGTAAGGCAGCAAATGAAACATTGTCCAGTCATCCCCTGTCCTTAGACCCTCCTTCTCAGCAAGGAAAAACTCCAAAAAACCCAGGGTCCTGGGAAAAAGAAGAAACCTCGGGGAGAACTACAGTGAAGGAAAGATCCACTCCCATGGACGGACAGGCTAAAGATGTCCAGGCCCGTGGGCCAGTTCGGTATGGCCACAGCTACCCAGGTATTTCTACGTCTTTCAGATACAAATCCTTTTTACGTTCTAACTCATGAATGAAACTAATCCTCGTGGTGCAGACTATCACTCACCCGGGCGACCGTCCCCATGGAGAATCCTGCTGGAATCGTTCTCCAAATGTTATGAATCCTGAATCATCATCATTTAGCGCTCTCCAAGCCCACACCACCCGCGGCTGCGAGAGGAACATATTAGCACGCTACCTAACACTAACCGGCTCGCAGCTGACTACTTCAACTAGCAATTTTTCAGCCTGAGAAGACTTGAATGTTGTTTTCTACAGCAGGGGTCCGTATGTCTTTGTGTGTCGGTGGGAGCTTAAAAAATGTTTAGATAACGCCACTGACTGAGCCGATACCTAAAAATAATGAGGTCATCTTCACAACAAATCTGACTTTGTTGTGGTTAGATTTAAAGATTGTATAAAGGATTGTCCAAGGAAAGAGAAATACAGTGGTCCCTCGGTTATCGTGGGGTTCTAATAAGAACCCACAATAGGCGAAATTTGCGAAGTAGTCAGCTTTATTTTTTACAATTATTATATATGTTTTAAGGCTGTAAAACCCCTGACCACACACTTCATACACTTTTCTCAGACCAGATCCACGATTTAAACTGAGGAGCGCCACATAATGGTCTAAACGTGGGAAACACTGCGTCTTGGTGCAGGTGTCTTTTTCCGAGTGAAGAGCATGGTTATGGGTGCTGATTTTCTTCTGGGTGAGAAAATTCGTATAAACAGACATGCCACCTTTGATTACGCAGAACAGCAATCTTGGTGTAGAACACAATGCGCTTTCTTATGCTGTAAAAAAAAAAGCATGCAAATTGCACACAAAACAATCTGTGAAACATTGAGCCCCATCATGTCCTCAGTTGATGGATTTTCATTCATCTATTTTTGGGGGTTCATCATAATTACAAGGCTGCTGCTCTATATTGCTGTTTTGAACTTTCACTGACAATTCTTCATGCAACCTTTAACAAACAACAGTAAACTTTAGTATTAGCGTGGACACACAAGATGTACGTCTCTAAAAATAAAAGTGTCCTCCAGTGACGTTTAGAGCAATTCAGTGAAAACCTCACAGAGATGACTTTGGAGTGGGGTTTTTACATTCTATTCCTTTCTTAAAATTGGGGTATTTTACTGCTATGGGGTATTAACTGCAAACACATCACATATTTAGATAATCACATTACCTTTTATTCTTTTGAAAATGCTATATTCACAGAAAACAATGTACTAACACGTTTTTTAACTCTTGTTTTTGATGCTCTGAGTCTCTCCATCCTTTTGCTCTCTATGCTAAATTGTCTCCCATTCAGAGCTCAATCACAACTATCAGCGTTCATCCCGCTAATGAAACAACTGCACATCACGTCAAGTTTGTGAAGCTGTTGAGCAGAGTTTTGTATCGTGCTTTTGTGTATTTATAAGACGATTATATTCAGTTTTGTCCCATTATCCCATTTTTAAATATGTACTTCTTAAATTATATTCTTTGTACAGCATCTTTGAGTGTTTAGAAAAGCGCTGTATAATTAAAATGCATTAGTATTATTATGATTATTTATGAAGGAGCATGGGTTCGAAAAGGGCCTGAGAAGGATCGCATGAATGTCATCTAAAACATACATCTTCAGGCCTATTTTTGATGAGAACGTTAAAACAACCTTGAAAAACTGATTTTGCAGAATATCCCTTTTTAAAAAACAAATTGGTACTCTTTCATTTGTCCAAGAATGGTAGTCAGACAGAAGCCAGATGTTTCGACTCCCTTCCAGAAGCTATTTTCAATGCTACAGCAGTAGACTTTATCCTGCCCTTAACTAAATGGTTGTTGTTAAGGGAGCAGTTCTACCTGAAAGTGTCCTGTCCTGGTTCACCTCTCTTTATTTCGCATTCCCCTTTTGTCCTCTGATGGCCTCTCCTTCACCACCGTACTATCTATCAAAAAACTGTCCAGATGACGACATTCGAAATCTTTTCTATGTATTGCTTTGGGTCACGTCTCCACAGATCTGACCAGTAATTTCGCCTGGTGGAGTCTCCTGTTTGTCTCTAGATAAGAACTGTAGAACATTCTATAGGCAGACGAATAATACACCTGTTCTTCCTTTCAGGCGTTATTTAGTTCATTTTAATAGGAATAATCCTACATTTGATTTATTATGCGCCTTCCTGGGCACTCAAGATCGCATTACATTAAATTCAACTAATTAAATTTGATTAAAACACAGTTAAAGAGGGACGGTATTTCATTGATTGATTGTATTTAGGATTGTATTTTATTAGTATTTAGTATTTATTATCCAATTTGCTTTATTTATATCACACATTTCATAAACCGTTTCCAAAGTGCTGCACGAATACAGAGTAAGAACAAAAATAGTAAAATATATGATAAAAATAACGCTCAGATTTGATCATGCCAGTCCCAAAACAATAAAACCAGTAAAATAAGATAAGAGCGAAACCACAGAATAAGAATAAAAGCAATAGAATAAGTAAAAATTAATAAAAGACACAGAGGACCACACAACTCACACAGTGTTAAAAGGACAAGGAATAAGAATGGGTCTTAAGACGGGACTTAAAATACTCCACTGTGGGGTCTCTTCGGACGTGGGGGGGCAGAACATTCCAGAATTTCGGGTCCGACCACAGAAAAGGCCCGTCCCTCTGGTTTTCAGTCTCGTTTTAGACACTATGACCTGGAGCTGGTTCTCAGACCTCAAAGCATGCGTGGGAATGTATTCTTGTATTTAGACAGTACATTAGACACTACATTTTAATGCATATACTTTTACTTTGAAATCTGTGCTTTTATTTTGGTACCACCAGCCTGTAGAACCGGGAGTGTGAAAAATAAGTGAGAAAGATGAGAACACAAGTTGGTAAAGAGGCAATAAAAACACTCATACAGCTAAAAAACTAACTTAGTGCAACTCCTACAGAAGCAGCACCTGCATGTATATATTTGTATATTTAATTTGGGTAGTTTCATGGGTGTATAAATGAATTAAAAACAAAATTATAAAGTTAAAAAACATGTTATTATTATAGTAATCTGCCACATCATTTATGTTCATGGTAATTTATGCAAACGGTTATTTTCCTTGTATCACACAGCCTCATATCAAATTCTAATGACAAAAATTGATTTGTGATACATTCATTTATTTATTTTCATCTTAAAATAAGCCACCTTTTATGGACAATTTGTTGTAACTGCTTTGCTACAAGTTACTGAGCTCTCAATATACATGTACTAGAATGTGAAATGATGACACGAGATCTCTGATTGTATTCTGAATGTATTTTTCTCCTGCAGTTTCACTCTGCGTTTAGAAGATGAGCTTTAAATGTGAAAACTATTATCTTGTCTTTGATTCATAGTTTAGCTATCAAATTGGAACTGCTCACGTCTCAGTGAGGACAGTGCAACCTTTATTGATACACTGCAGCCGATGTCACCATTCCCTGGGGGTGTGATGCTAACTGTAGGCACTGCTCTGTCTGAAGCGCTGTTAAGTAAGTAAGTCTTTATTTAAATAGCACCTTTCACAGATAAAAAGAAGTGCATGTGCAAAGAACAACATCAACAAGAACAGAGGAATTCACAAGGACAGAGGAATACAGAGTCAACTAAAAGCTTGTTGAAAGCTATAGCAGGCATGTCCAAACTATGGCCCGGGGGCCAAATGTGGCCCTCAGACCAATTATTTTGGCCCTCAGACTTCCAGGTGAATTGGCTCATACTTCCGCATGTAGTACTTTTACTGCATGTTATTGAAATCTACCTTGATCAAGCAAATGTAGTGTGTCCTTTTGAGGGTCTGAGCATGAACAAAGGTCTGGAGGGTCATTCAAACCTGTTATAAATGCACATATTTGAATTAGTCACTGTTTTGACCGTCAATCTACCTCTTGCTGGTCTGTGTGTTAATATGTGGCCCTCAGTGAAATAAGTTTGACACCCTTGGTCTATAGTGTCTACCACACGGAGAGCTAGGGGCAGGACATTCCATAATTTAGGGGCTACTGCCTGAAAGCACAGGCCCCTGTGTTTTAAATCGGATCTTTGGGACCATCAAGAGGCCCTGACCAGTGAAGCGAAGGGTGTGGCCTGAGGTGTAGGGACAGAGTAAGTCCCAATATACTGTGGTGCCTGTTCATTTAAAGCTCTACACACTGCAAAAAAACGAAATCTAGTCAAGCTAAAATGACTTGGATTAAGAAAGTTTTCCCATAATTTGAGTAAATTTCACTTGACAAGTAAAATGATCTACCAATGCAGTAAGATTTTTGTACTTAAAATATGAAAATACATCTTGCTCCACTTAAAATAAGAAATAAAATCAAATGTTGCTTGAATTAAGAAAAGAAACACTTATTCCACTGGCAGATTATTTCACTTGTCAAGATGAATCTACACAAATAAAGTCAAATGTTCTTCATTTAAGTCATTTTAACTTACCTATATATTGTTTTTTTTTTTCCAGTGCATGTCTAAAATCAATACGGAACTCGACAGAAGCCAGTGCAGTGAGGATAAGTTTGGGGTAATGTGTGTTCACCTGTTTGCTCCCGTTAAAAATCTTGCAGCTGCATTTACAAGTTGCAGCCGCTTAAGTGTAGACGCATCAAAACTTTTTACAACATTACAAAAATCCAAACGATGTTCCCTAACTGATAAAAACAGTTTTTAACCACTTGGATGCAGTGACCCTCCAAAGATATCGATTTGTCCAACAGCGCTCCAAGATTTCTAACGCTGTTACTGAAATACACTTTAATCTGATTTATTTTACACAATCTAACCAAAAAGTGATGACTTAGTGGGAGCTGCAACAGGTGAGATGATTTGCAAGCTTGAACAAGTTCTTCTCACATAAAAATAATGACAGAAAAGCCAGTAGCATTTGGAGTTTGTGTTTTCTTCCGGTTGATGTAAATACATTTGTGTCGCTGTCCAATCAGAACCCCCAGATGTTGAGCGGAATTAAATAAAGACGATTTAACGTGTTTTCCATGTCAACCCAATTCAGAATTATTATTTCCATGTAAACTCGAAGGAGAATATTTTAATTCCGAACTATTTAATTCCATCCATCCATCTTCTCCCGCTTAATCCAGCTGGGTCGCGGGGGCAGCGTGCTGCCCAATACTCATAGCACCTGACCCCCCCTATGAACCCCTCTGCAGGTGGTGAGCCCACAGGAGGGTGGACATCATGGTCCTTGATGTTAGTTCATAGGGGTCCGGGCATGTTTTGGGTTGATGGGGGAAACCGGAGTACCCGGAGGAAACCCATCCAGACACGGGGAGAACATGCAAACTCCACACAGAAAGGCCCGGGCGACCCGGGGATCGAACCCGCAACCTTCTTGCTGTGAGGCCTGAGTGTTGCCACTCAGCCACCGTGCCGCCTATTTAACTATTTATTGACTATTTAATTCAAAACTGTCTTCCTGGATTCATTTACATGTACATAAGTCTTTATATTTCTTGGAATTGTTTGCAGTTGAACTATTTATATCCATTTTAAAAGAAATAGCTGGAATTTCAAAGAGAAAACTTCTAAGAAAAGCCAATATGCCAAGGTCCTGTATGGGGTGTTGAGTAAAGGTCACTGTGTGCTATGGGGGAAGGGCCGTGTAGACTCTCTCCGTACTCGCAGGGATTTGAAAACCTTCGGGCTGTGTGCGCTGCTATCTTCTGAGCGTCCTTTTCATTACTGTGTCAACACAACGGGATGTGCCTAGTGTGTGCCGCCATCGGAACGCTCAGGGAACATCTTCATTCTCAAATAAGAGCATTTAGGCTTTCTCCGATTCTCCATTCATCTTCGAGTTTTATGAAACCGTTTGGAGCAAAAGTGGCATTCTTGTTCACAAACTCGTAAGAATCCATAGGGTCTGGCTCAGTGGCTGGAGCAGTCACAGAGCAGAGCAGCGTTGTGGTTTGGAGGGAGCCAAAAGTGAAGCGAACAAATGAACCAAAACAAACATGGTGATGCCAACAAACGTATTTTAACCTATGTAGAAATACATGACGATTTTGTTTGTGAAAAACTTGCAGCACTTTGTGTATTTATGGAAAGATGTCTGTGCTTTTCTCTAAACTGAATGAAGTAATAGTTTTAGTTTCAGAGTAATTTTATAGTAGTTAGCTCCTCCTTTCAGGCAGATTTAAGGCAGAGTCCTCCAGCATTTTGACCAGAACTGAAGAAGCATTTTGGATGAGCTCCAAAACATATTTAACCAATTCAATTCAATTCAATTTTATTTATATAGCCCAGAATCACAACAAGAGTTGCCCCAATGGGCTTCACAGTGAAAACCATGGAAACATAATCTGGCATAGACATCAGCAAACACATTGTCCCATCCTCAGCCTCTCAATGAACACACAAACCAAATAAACATTTTTCCAGTTGACAAATTGAATTGCTTCTTTTTGCCATGGATTCTACCTGGGCGACTGAGGGATTTTACACATAAATATAGCAAAAGTTAGATTTTTTGGCTTGTTTCGCTGTTGTGAAGCTATAACCAATCAGATCAAATAATCGTCATGATGCACCGCCTTCTTCCCATCTGTTTTCAGTGAGAAGAATCCCAGACTGATGTAGAACTCATGTCAGATTGCTACACGTATCACGCTAGCCTGAGCCAGGTTAATAGTGATTATAAAGCTTCTTAGAAACCTTGTAGCTGTCCATTTTAAAGAAGGGCAGCAGCCCATCTCCTCCCTTAAATGTACAGGGATAGAGCAGGTGAAGAGGAGATATTAACAAGCTGCTCCTACAAAGAGAAAGTTTTTATATTTATTCCTTAAAAATGCTGGCCCCTAATGGGCTGAATCAGAAACATGAAATTAAACACTTTTTATAATGTCTTTTCATGTAATTTACTTACCCGATGATGACATATGACTGATGGACTTGGGTAATGGCTTGTGATATATGATGTTCAGTGTATATTGTGTTGTATGTTGTATTGTGTGAACATCTCCTGTGGCTCATTTTTGGACAGGCCAACCAATCAGTGAGCAGAGGGTTTATATAGGAGTGGCACACAGAGAGAACCATGACCTGATGAAGATCCACTGATCCAAACATTGTCATTTATTAAAGGCAGTTTGTGAGTAAGTGCATAGGCTTTGTCTTGTTTTCTATATTCACTGTAGTGGCCTTGCACCAGTGATGTGCGTGTGGCGATACCTTTTATAATAGTGATTATAAACCAGAAATAAATTAAAGAGTAGAATCCTCCTGCTAATGTAGTCTTACCTCCTGACCTAACCATGTTCAAGATCTAGAGATGTGTCCCTGGGTGCAGCACTGAGATGCCCACTGCTCCTGATGAGGTGCCCAACGGCTTTGAGGGATGGGTCAAATTCAGTCGACAAATAATTAAACATTGTACTGCACTTAAGTATACGTTTTAGGTATCTTTTCTTTACCTAAGTAGATTTTAAAGTGGATACTGATATCGGGAGAATATGGTTGATAAGAATTGACTCCATAGCCGGATGAATAGTTACATGAAAGAAGTTTTAATATCATTAACATCAGGATGCTTCATGTTCCATCTTCGCGAGCGGCAACGAGGCCCAGACAAAAGAGGCATCGGCAATTATAGTTTATGATAATGAGCAGAATGAGCGTGTACACACGAACTCTTGGTACAGAGAATAGTAAAAAAGTACACATACAAAACAGGAGGCAGCTGTACGTACTCTGGAACAGGGAGTACTATCATTTAATGAAAAGAAACTCCTATAAACACGGGAATCTCCATGGCAACTCATTGTAAATCTAACCTACATCTGGATAATGAAGAGGGGAACATTTCATGCTTACAGATACTTTTGACTTTTGATAAATAAGTGTAGAAGTAAAAAAAAAATAGCCCTGTTTGTACAAAACGGATGTCCAATACAGCCCAATATATACAAATATTAATGGAATTTGAGGTCTAGGTCTTTAGCTCAGTATACATGTAATTAATGTGAGTAAAAATAAATATACTCCTTTGCAATGTAGTTTGCGTAAAAAGTGGCGTTATTACATTATTATCGACTAAATAGGGATATCCATCCACAGTCTGCTTGCCTACCCATAAAAGTCACCGTACGCTACTGCTTTAAGTCTATTTTTTTCTACTCTGTACTTTTATTTGACCACCACTGGTCCTGGCTTAGTTCTGAGACCCTCTCTAGATGGTAAATTAACTCTTTTCCACTTATAGTAATAACAAAGTGGATGTGTGACTTCCTTAATAAATAACTCCCATTGTTGTAGCACAAATATCCCATTGTTCATAATGTCCAGTGAACATAATAGCTGATAGATCTGGAGCCAAGAGAATGAGCCTGGAAGCATTAGCCCAAAGCCTTCTCCACATTAGGATCAGGCAGCAGATGGCAGACTTGACAGACAGAAGACAGCTCACTTACAGGGACAATAACTCAAAGCCTGTGTCAGAGTTTACAATGACTAGTGCACTTTATGGCAGAAATGAGAGAACAGAATATAGTACCACGGGGAGGAAGCTCACGCCTGCAATTTAAAAACACTGTTCACTCCATATGCTGCACTCAGTCAACTATAACAAGTCTGCCACCAAAGCTGATCACTGCATTAGCAGTAAAGCATATCTTTTTTTTTTTTTAGCTTTCTACCGTGTTATACCAATGTTCCCTCAAAAACATGCCTGATGTCATCCATGCACATTTGAGTAATCTAGCAATCTTTCTTGGGCACCAATCAAATCCTCCTTAGCCATAAGATTCTGTGCAATTCTCTGCCCACAAACCTACAAGACAATTCTCCATAAATATACAAAAACATGATACAAAACTGTACACTACAACTTCACAAACCAATAGTTTCATTAGCGGGATGCACACTGATTGCGTTTTGATAGTGCTCTGACGAGGGAGTGACTTAGGGTGGAGAGCAAAGGGAGGACAACATGGTGATCTGGATATGTTATGTATTTCATGTCGGATAGAATTACAAACAAAATATTAGCTACATTTCTTTATGTTGGTGAAGCAAAAAAGTAATACTTGAGTAAGATTAAGATCAAGATCAGCTTTATTGTCCCAAAAGTGTGAAATTTGTCTTGGACTAGTGACCTCTGCTGCCATCAGTGCTGTACTATATATACAAATACAGTCCACCATAAATACAGAATACATTAAAAACACAATAATTACAATTCATCAATCCATAATAAAGTGCAGTATGCAGTACAGAAATGACTAACTGTTCAGTAGCCAAATAGACACTGGCACAAAGGAGTTCTCAAATCTGTTTATGCAACAGCTTAGGGCCCTGAACATTCTTCCTGAAGGTCACAGTTACAGAGCGTGCAGAGGCTCTGTCAGGATCTTATTGTCCTGGAGCAGTGTCCTGGCCAGACTGTCCTGCTCATCAGGCTTGGACTGGAAATCTGTTCGACCAGGAAAATGCAAATGCCCGGTCCACCTCAGACCACATTTGGGCCAGTGCCCCCAGTTTCCATCATTCCAAATTGAGCACCCCCCTTCCCCCCGGCTTTACTGCTCATAGATGCTCTGCAGGACAGAGCTCCTCTTCCCCACAAGGTGAAACACCATGTGGACGAAGCGAAGAATTACCATGGTTATGGTAATGAGTACTATAACCTCAAAATAATATTACTACAGTAGTTGTCCATGTGTACATATTGGTCCATGCACATGCTCTGTTCCACCTTGTGTTTCATGAATCAAGTTTACAGCCTTTTACCTTTAGTGCAGTGGAGGTTGGCAGTTCGAGGTTTGAAATTATCTAAATGATTCCAGTGAAGATGTATGGAGTTTAAAAACACAGTGGAGCACCTCCTGTATTACCACATGACATCACAAGGTGGAACAGAGGTTTTCAGTCTGAGAAAAGAACAACAGCCTAAATATACAGGTTTTGTGTGTTAAACATGTGAATGAAACAAAACACTACTCCAGGTCTGTTTGTGATGATGAAACAACATTAGAACATAGATCAGAAAATAGGATGTTTTTCCCATGTATTTGAGCAAAATAAGCCTGACCCAGAACAGATACTGAATAAGCGGCTCTTGAGGTAGCCTGAGCATATTTTCATTTACAAGAAAAATGTTTGTTTTTGTCCCTAAAATCCAGAACGCAAAACAGATGGATTGGACCAGGCCTTCCTCCTTAGCAGACGCAGTTCTTGTCTGACAGTGGTTAGCGGTGACCCAGCAGAGGGGTGTGTGGTGATATAGCACTGTTGTCCTCCGAGGGGCAGTCACGCTCACTGGACCGGGTGATTACTGCTGCTCGGCCCTGATAAAGACAGAGAGAGACAGAGACATGAAAGAACAACGCCAACAAACCCTGTCCCAGCACCGTGACGTAGCCCCTCCCTCCTCACGAAGCCCCTTTCATGACTCCTCCCCCTTCCCTTTCACTATGACAACTATCTTAGCTCCTCCCATCTCAGAATGACCAGTGTTTAGCCCCTCCCCTCATAATGTCCACCTCCTTAGCCCCTCCCCTCTCATAATGACCTACGCCGTTAGCCCCTCCCTCGCGTGATGCCCCCCTCTCAAAATGACCACAACCTTAGCCCCTCCTCTCTCATAATGACCACCACCTTAGCCCCTCCCCTTTCATAATGACCACCGCCTTAGCCCCTCCCCTCTCATAATGACCTATGCCCTTAGCCCCTCCCCTCTCATGATGCTCCCCTCTCCTAATGACTCCGATTTAGCCCCTCCCCTCTCATAACCACCACCGCCTTAGCCCCTCCCCTCTCACAATAACCACCGTCTTAGACCCTCCCCTTTCATAATGACCACCGCCTTAGCCCCTCCCCTCTTATAATGACCACTGCCTTAGCCCCTCCCCTCTCATAATGACCACCACCTTAGCCCCTCCCCTCTCATAATGACCACCACCTTATCCCCTCCCCTCTCATAATGATCACTGCCTTAGCCCCTCCTCTCTCATGATGCCCCTCCCCTCTCATAATGACCACCACCTTAGCTCCTCCCCTCTCATAATGACCACTGCCTGAGCCCCTCCCCTCTCATAATGACCGCCACCTTAGCCCCTCCCCTCTTACAATGACAACAATCTTAGCCCCTCCCCTCTCATAATGACCACTGCCTTGGCCCCTCCCCTCTCACAATGACCACAGCCTTAGCCCCTCCCCTCTCATGATGCCCCTCCCCTCTCATAATGACCACCACCTTAGCTCCTCCCCTCTTATTATAACCACTGCCTTAGCCCCTCCCCTCATAATGACCACCTTAGCCCCTCCCCTCTCATAATGACCGACACTATAGCCCCCCCTTATAATGACACATGATATAGCCCCTCCCCTCTCATAATGACCACCCCCTTAGCCCCTCCCCTCTCATGATGCCCCTCCCCTCTCAAAATGACCACGGCTTTAGCCCCTCCCCTCTCAAAATGACCCATGCTCTAACCCCTCCCCTCTCATAATGACCACCACCGTAGCCCCTACTCTCTCGGAATGACCACAGCCCTCCTTGTGACGACAACTGCCTTAGTCCCTCCCCTTTCGTGAGGCTCCCTCCGCCCTCACAATGACCTCATTCTTAGCCCCTACCCTCTCATGATTACTTCTCGCCCCATCACCGCTCACTTTACTAAAGCGTCTTGCCCACAGACACAGCAATAGAACACAATGGTCAGCACCTTTGCCGCTTTGTAATTCTCCACCTGTACTGTGAATGGTTTAAGGGTTTGTACTCAATCAGCACACACCACATTCATATCTGGCAGGGCGGGTGAAGTGTTTTGCCCGACGACACGACAGTACGCACTCAAAATTAATATGTAGATAATCTGATTTAATTTATAATGAAACATATTCTAATCTAATTTGAAAAATGTCCAAATGGCCCATATCAATCTCTTATAGCAGAATCCTATAGTCTAAAGAATGTAAATGTATGTGGAGTGGATTGAGCTGGCGAGGTGGGAACAGTGATGTATGCCGTGTGGAGCCTGGGTGGGTTTATAGCTGTAGCACACATTTATTATGATGCCACGGGACCCTCCACATACAGCCCGACATAAGGAACGCTGCAGCTCATGCCCCGTACATCCACTACACCCCACTGCTCCTGTCTCTGCCCATATTCATCATTTGTTTGTCTGTTTTTTTATTTATTTAAAGGGACGGTGTGGAAGGTTTGGATTTGAAATGGAATCCTCATGATTTATCTGTGTCCACATGAGGTAGACATGTTCAAATCAAATACAACTCTTAATGATTTATCCTTCATGACAAAAACAATGGACATGATGTTCTATTTATTTGGTGTTTTGGTTCTCGAGATGATTACCCAGTCAGAAAGCTCAATGAGCCTCACGTGCGTCTCTCGCTTGGGGTTACCAGTTTCAAGGCTGAAATGCAGTTGGTTTAAATCTAAAATGGCTCTTTCTGATCTGAATGGTCACTACCTAAATCCCAGCACCTACAGACAATCATGAATCAGTGCTAGTGCAGCCTCTGTAGCTCAGGGAGGGAATTCTGGAGGCTCTGAGCTTTCACATGAGGCCTGTCCATAAACTGAGTCCTCTATCAGCAGATTAAGCCACAGTATGTAACCTTTTAGCCACAAGATTGAAGTATGTTTTGGGGGGATTTTTTGTTGTTGTTTGTTTTCTATTTGGGTCCATATATTGCACTGAAAAACATAATAAATAAATCATTATTTATAAAGCACTAAAAACAAACTCCTTCATGAATCTTTTCTTTAAAAAATCTAGTAACTTCCACTTAAAGAAGATGCTAAAAGGACTCAAATTCACAAAGCGTTCTTAAGCTCACAAATTCCTGTTACAGTTGCATATAATTCACCAACATCCAGCTACAAACACCTCTATGATCATTTACATAGAAAATTAATTTATATATATCTGGTTAGAAACACCCTCTGAACTACTAAATATGGCCAGTATGGGTTTGGCACCATGACAGGTGAAAGTGCAAGGGAGCAGGTGGAGGAAGTCAGGTGGAGCGTCTACAGACTATGACTGTTTCACAGCTTCAGCGATGATTTCAAATGCCTAAACTGACAGTTATGAATGCATTGAGGACACTTTTATCATATTCATCGAGCTTGAGAGTGCGCTCTGGTCATGGAGGTGATGGGGGTGACGGGGGGTGATGAGGGTGATGAGTCCAGCACAGTGTCCAGGCTCATGGCCCATATGGAGTGCACTGGGGCTGGGACAGACTGAGTCACTGCAGCCTAAAGTCTGTTAGACCCAATAAAGCAGAATTTTTGTTGATACGAGTGCTCCTGACTGCACGCAGGATTTGTTCTTCCAGAAGAACATTTTCAGATAAGTTTTGTGAACACCAAAACTTTTCGTAATAAGGCCTTAAGTACAAATGTGTTCATAAGAATGTTTCATGAATGAGGCCCAATGTTACAAAGTGCAGTACAAGCAGCAAAGAATAAAAATAGCATCCACAAAGCATACAAAAACAGACAATGACACAAACAATTCACTTAATTTAAATAAATACATTAATAAAATAGAATAAAAATAAAGAAAGAAACTATAAACTCAAGCTAAAAGCAGCTAAAGGAAGGCCAACTGATAAAAATGAGTTTTAAGAAGTGATTTAAAAGATGATACTGATGGTGCAGCTTTATCTCCTCAGGCAGGTCGTTCCAGAGACGAGGTGCCTGGACTGAAAAAGCTCGATCATCCTTTGTCCAGAGCCTGGACTTTGGAACAGCTACGGGGACCTGAGGATCTGAGGCTGCAGGAGGCTTGTACAGGGTCCATCCATCCATCTTCTTCTGCTTATCCAGGGCCAGGTCACGGGGGCAGCCGTCTAAGCAGGGGCTCCCAAGCTTCCCTCTCCCCAGCCACTTCCTCCAGCTCCTCCGGATGGACCCTGAGGCGTTCCCAGGCCAGCCGAGAGACATAGTCCCTCCAGCATGTCCTGGGTCTTCCCCGGGGCCTCCTACTGGTGGGACATGTCTGGAACACCTCCCGAGGAAGGCCTCCAGGAGGCATCCGGACCAGATGCCTGAGCCACCTCAACTGGCTCCTCTCAACGTGGAGGAGCAGCGACTCTACTCCGAGCTCCTCCCGTGTGACCGAGCTCCTCACCCTATCTCCCGGCCACTCTGCGAAGGAAACTCATTTCTGCCACTTGTATCCGCGATCTCGTTCTTTCGGTCATTACCCAGAGCTCATGACCATAGGTGAGGGTAGGAACGTAAATTGACTGGTAAATCGAGAGCTTCGCCTTTTGGCTCAGCTCCCTCTTCACCACAACGGTCCGATGCAGCGACCGCATCACTGCCGACGCCGCACCAATCCGCCTGTCAATCTCACGCTCCATCTTCCCCTCACTCGTGAACAAGACCCCGAGATACTTGAACTCCTCCACTTGAGGCAGAGACTCCCCACCCACCTGGAGAGGGCAATCCACCTTTTTCCGGTCGAGAACCATGGCCTCGGATTTGGAACAGCTGATTCTCATCCCAGCCGCTTCACACTCGGCTGCAAACCGCCCCAGTGCACGCTGCAGGTCCTGGTTCGATGGAGCCAACAGGACCACATAGTCCGCAAAAAGCAGAGATGAGATCCTGTGGTCCCCAAACTGGACCCCCTCCGGCCCCTGACTGTGCCTAGAAATTCTGTCCATAAATACAATGAAGAGAACCGGTGACAAAGGGCAGCCCTGGCGGGGTTCAACATGCACCGGGAACAAGTTTGACTTACTGCCGGCAATGCGAACACAGCTCCTGCTCCGGTCATACAGGGACCGGACAGCCCTTAGCAAAGGGCCCCGGACCCCATACTCCCGGAGCACCCCCCACAGGGCACCACGAGGGTCGAATGCCTTCTCCATGTCCACAAAGCACATGTGGACTGGTTGGGCAAACTCCTATGAACCCTCGAGCACCCAGTGGAGGGTGTAGAGCTGGTCCAGTGTTCCACGACCAGGCCGAAAACCACACTGCTCCTCTTGGATTCGAGGTTCGACTATCGGCCGGACTCTCCTCTCCAGTACCCTGGCATAGACTTTACCGGGGAGGCTGAGGAGTGTGATTCCCCTGTAGTTGGAACATACCCTCCGGTCCCCCTTCTTATACAGAGGGACCACCACCCCGGTCTGCCAGTCCAACGGTACTGTTCCTGACCGCCACGCGATGTTGCATAGGCATGTCAGCCAAGACAGCCCCACAACATCCAGAGACTTAAGGTACTCAGGACGGATCTCATCCACCCCCGGAGCCTTGCCACCGAGGAGCTTTCCAACCACCTCAGTGACTTCGGCCAGGGTGATGGGTGAGTCCGCCTCTGGGTCCCCAGCCTCGGCCTCCTCTTCGGAGGACGTGACGGTGGGATTGAGGAGATCCCCAAAGTATTCCTTCCACCGCCCGACAACATCCCCAGTCGAGGTCAGCAGCTCTCGCCCGCACTGTAAACAGTGTTGGTGAAGCACTGCTTCCCCCTCCTGAGGCGCCGGACGGTTTGCCAGAATTTCCTTGGGGCCGTCCGATAGTCCTCCTCCATGGCTTACCCGAACTCCTCCCAGAACCGAGTTTTTGCCTCTGCAACCGCCCAGGCTGCAGCATGCTTGGCCCGCCGGTACCTGTCAGCTGCCTCAGGAGTCCCCTGAGCCAGCAATGCCCGGTAGGACTCCTTCTTCAGCTTGACGGCATCCCTTACTTCCGGGATTGCCGATGCGATAGGCACCACAGACCTTACAGGCACAGCTACGAGCGGCCGCATCGACAATAGAGGCAGAGAACGAAGCCCACTCGGACTCCATGTCTCCAGCCTCCCCCGGGATCCAGTAGAAGCTCTCTCTGAGGTGGGAGTTGAAGGTCGCACCGACAGAAGGTTCCGCCAGACGTTCCCAACAGACCCAAAGCAAACAGTGTAACATGAACAATAACAACAGTAATAATAAAAGGCTACAACTAGAAAAACAAACAAAAACTGAAAACAGTTGCAATGATCTTGGACAGTAACATGCAGTGAGTTCTTAAATATGCTGATTGGAATAAACGAGGTGAGTTTAAGAGAGCGCTGCAAACTGTTCCAGTCGCTTGCAGCGGCAAACTGGAATGACAGGCGACCAATGGAAGTGCGGGCTTTAGGGATAACCAGATTAATCAGACTACTGGAGCGTAATGTACGGATTGAGTTATGAATTTGGAGAAGTGAGCGAAGATATTGTGGAGTTTTGCCAATGAGAGTTTTGTAAATGAAAAGATACCAATGGATCAGTCTGCGGGAGTGAAGGGACGGCCATTTTACCAGTGCGTATAGTGTACAGTGGTGAGTGTGAAAGGGAGCTCCAGTAACAAAATGGATGGTGGTGTGGTAGATGATGTCCAGTTTGTGAAGAAGGGATTTTGAGGCGGACCTGTAAATGACGTCACCGTAATCTAAAATGGGGAGTACTGTCATTTTGACCAGGAGGTGTTTGGCAGAGTGAGTGAGGATTTATTGCGAAACAGAAAACCTATGCGAGATTTAACTTTAGTGAGTGCAGTGTTGATATGGATGTCAAATGAGAGTGAGTTGTCTAACCAGATGCCGAGGTATTTGTATGAATTGACAAAGTCAATAACGGAGCCATCAAGAGCGGTGATGGTTAATGGACAGTTACTGTGTGGGAGAGATCTTTTGAAGAGCATGCATTTTGTCTTTTTTGTGTTTAGTTGTAAATGAAGATTGGAGAAAGCATATTGAATACTGTTGAAGCTTGTTTGGAGTGAGGACACAGCAGCGGTTAGACAGGAACTGGAAGTGTAAAGAATGGTGTCATCGCAGTACAAGCGGATGCCCGCACTTCCTGTAGCATGAGAAATATTGTTAATGTAAATACTGAACAATGTTGGGCCCAATATAGAGCCTTGGACTACACCTTTAAAAAGGGGTATAGGAGATGACAGAAGACCCTCTACCCTCACAGACTGAGAGCGACCGGAGAAGTAACTGTTAAACCATGACAAACAGCTATCAGACAGCCCTATGTTTTTCAGTCTTCGCAGCAGTAAATGATGGTCAACAGAATCAAAAGCCTTAGCTAAGTCAACAAAAACAGCAACACAGGTTAAAAGTTCTGAAATGTAACTTGGTGCAAGACCTAAACGAGCTTTAAAAGTGATCAGTAAAAATGTTGCATCCTGACTGTGAGCAGGCTTGTATCTCCACAAACCTCCTGTTTGTTTCCATGGAAATGTTGTTCCTTTGGCAATAATTTGGCTATAACAGTATGGCAGAAAACGTATCCTTGGAGAATATTCCAAGTCTGGTTTTAACTTTTCATCTGTGTGGAATCATGAAGGTGACGTGCCACCTCCAAAGTGACTGTACTGTGACTGTGACTATGAGAGTGAAGGCTACAGCGTACTTTAATTGGATTGTCTAAGAAAAATCAGCTACTTCTTTTTTTTCTCTCTATCCCCCTCGTTCTTCATCATCCTCTTCATCACCACCTCTGCATGTGCTCCAGTGGAGATACAGGCTGTCAAACGCAATGAACTCTTCTGCACCATCTCATTTAGTTCTGGTTGAAACAGTGGAATCAAATGTCAGAAAAGCAAATTTCCAGATACAGTTTGTCAAGAAAAAGTCAAATATTAAAAACATAAGAAATGGCGGTACGCCCCCAGCTCGCTCTAACACAGCCTGTTCCACACTGTGGGATGAAAGCAGTGTGCTGTAAAGGAGGGCGCTTTTGTTGGCACTTAGCTCACAGCCTCGAGCAAGTCAACAGCCGGGCTAGCTTGTTAGCAAAAGAGACTGCATGATTTAAATGCTTTATGTTAATGTGTCCTCAGAGCTGTTCAGTGTCTGTCATTGTTATAGGTCAAACAATATCCAAAGTATTTTTTATCTCAAAAGGTCCTGGAACACTTCTCTTATCATATATTACTTTACAGAAGACATATTGTGCTTGTGTCTGCTGTAAAGTTCTAATGTTTGACACCTGTGGAACTTTATGTTAAACATTTTAAATCACATCATTCATCGAAAACCATTTGATAAAAGAAACAAGTCTGCAGACCCACACTGGAGAGCTGAAATGCCGAATGGGAACTGATGTCAGCATAAATGTCAACACTCGGGCGGTGCAGTTGTCGGCCCCTCCAGTGGATAGCTGCACATCATGAAGTCTGTTACTAGTTAGTAGTTAGTAGCTGATTATTTCATTCTTATCAGAATAACTATGCAGTGCTGAGTCCTGCACGTATCACTGAAGAAGAAAGCAAAAACAGAGCAGTGGGCGTGAAAACGGAGATGATTGGTGTGATAGAAATGTGTGACTATTTATATTGTGAAAAAATGCTCTTGTCATATGTCTTTGAGTAAATGCATTTGGTCTCAGAGGCCCAGATCACACATTAATGTGTGTGAAGACTCCGCAGACACTGTCCCCATCCCACAGGAAGCTCTGTTCTGTTTTACCTGTCTGCAAGTGGAAACTCACGGCTGTGAAACAAACATCACTTTGCTCTCATATGTATGTAGCGCTGTATTTCTGTACAAACACTCAGAGCTCAGATGTTCTGACAGGGGCGCTCGGGGGACACTGGCTTGGCACATTAGGAGGCTGATGGTCTGTGGCCAGGGCAGACTTAAGCCCTGTCCAGATCCGCTGTAACAAAGGAATAAACCTTCTTCTGTATTTTATAACACTCAACGGGCTTCTCAAATTGATTATTTATCATCAAGATATACATAAGTTTTCCGCAGCAATCGGCAATATGGTGTCTTGAAAATAAGCGATTAATGATTGCTCAAACATGTATAAATCTCTCTAATATAACTCTGAGAGGGTAAATGAGAAGGGCGAACAAATATCACATGGTTAAAAACTCTGAGAAGCTGATTTTACATAATAGGTGTGCTTTAAAGTACTTCTTTAAAGATGTACTTCAAGAGTAAAAAGTATTTCCCATGTATTATAAGATCTAATAACATTTCAGATGTGGGGATTCTGATCCAGATTTGTGCAGAATTTAGTTCAACAGAAACAATAGAATCTTTATTTTCCATCCCTCTTCTCCCGCTTAATCCGGCTGGGTCGCGGGGGCAGCTTGCTGCCCAATACTCATAGCACCTGACCCCCCCTATGAACCCCTCTGCAGGTGGTGAGCCCACAGGAGGGTGGACAACATGGTCCTTGATGTTAGTTCATAGGGGTGCGGGCATGTTTTAGGTTGATGGGGGAAACCGGAGTACCCAGAGGAAACCCATCCAGACACGGGGAGGAACATGCAAACTCCACAGAGAAAGGCCCAGGCGACCCGGGGATCAAACCCGCAACCTTCTTGCTGTGAGGCCTGAGTGTTGCCACTCAGCCACCATGCCGTCTTTATTTTCCTAACTGTTTTATTTATATTTTTGTTTGCTCTAAACTACAAATGTGTTAAAACCCTTGGCCTTTTCAGCAGGTCTCAAACTAAAATAAAAATACTTTCAGACCTGATCAAAAAAGCAGTGGAGTAATCTTTAATATAACTTTTAGAGATCCAAATATCTTGCCTAATTTGAGACTAGTAATTGTAGACTTTTTATTGGCTTTCCCACAGACAGCAGGCCCTATAGGCTTAATAATCTCTTGCTCTACACTTTTCACAACAATCCAGCGTAAACAGGTGGGCGGCAAACATGGAGGACCCTATAGGAGATGCAAATGTGTCTGACAATAAAATGTGTGAATTAGTGCGATTCTATTCTTAACCTAGTGGAAGCATGTGCCTTCAAACCATCCACATCTTATTATTATAGCTTACTTAAAATAAGACCCTTGTGTAGTAAGGTTACCATGGAGCTGGTCCAACATGGAGTTCATTTGTAAGCACGATGCATTTACAAGATTTACATTCAATCCATTTCAAAGCGAGTTCTCTTCCAAGCTCACTGATGTGATGTGACAATATGTAAACCAGTGTGTAAAATGCCCATAAACAAAACATACGGGGCTTTGTTCAGGTTCTTAGTATTAAACCATAACATACGTAGATCATTTTGCATTTAGTTCACTGGAAACCACAATATTGATCTAAAACAGCTCAGTAACAGAAATGGAATCACTGACCTCCTATTTTAAATGGAAAAACTCATTTTTTGAAAAGTGGTTTTGTGGAGGGTCTGTCACCTGCTTCTCTAAATGGAGATGTTATTGCTTCACCTGGAATGTTCCATGGTGTGACATTAAACACATCTATCTATAATTTATTCATTACGGGTGTTTCTATCACTCAAAAATACAGTAATTCTCTCTGCAAATCCACTGATCTGACCTGTAATGTAGCCTATAGTTGTCTCCCTGTGAGATAGAAAGGTTTGATCTTTGCTGTGGAACATTCTAGACAAAATAACAACATCTCCATGGAGACAAGCAGCCAGAAAAGTTGCACAATGCATCCTTAAAGAAGACATATTCGTCAGTCCATCCATCTTCTTCCGCTTTATCCAGAACACATTCCAACACAAGGAATGTAACCAAATGCAAATCTTTCAGTTCAGCAGAAAAAGTCCTACAACAGATAATGCAAATCAGGCTGATAAACAACTAAAGATGTGTGTATATGTATATGTATATGTATATGTATTTATTTTATGAACTTAAATATCCTCCAAAACTGGGAAAATCTCAAACAGAAAACAAGCTGGGTAAAAAGCAGAAACAGGCTCAAACAGGGAATAAATCAGAATCAGATAATGCAGAGTGTCCAAAGGAAACAACAGGATGTGTTCATATACAGAGCTGGAGAGTGTCTCTTGGCTGATCAACAGTCCAGCAACGACTGAATGGGCAGAGGGAGTTTCTGTAGACTGCCCTGGGATGATTAGGGAATGAGCTCTAGGAAAAACAGGAAGATAGTTCTGCAGTGATGCGGTCATTGTATCAGTAAAGAAGGAGCTGAGTTGAAAGGCAAATCTCTCAATTTACTGCTCAATCTCCATTCCTGCCGTCACCTATGGTCATGAGCTCTGGGTAATGGCCGAAAGGACGAGATCACCGATACAAGCGGCTGAAATGAGTTAGGGTGAAGAGCTCGGTCACACGGGAGGAGCCATTTGAGGTGGCTCAGGCATCTCTTCCAGATGCCTCCTGGACACCTCCCTGGGGAGGTGTTCTGAGCATGTTCCACTGGAAGGAGGCCCCGGGGAAGACCCAGGACACACTGGAGGGACTATGTCTCTCAGCTGACATGGGAACACCTTGGGGTCCTCCCAGAACAGCCGAAGGAGGTGTGTGTGGAAAAGGAAGTCTGGGCCTCCCTGCTCAGACTGCTGCCTCCGCGACACAGTCCGGAATAAAGTGGAAGAAAATGCATGGATGGGTGGATGGATGGGAGGTAGCAAATGAAGGTCCGGAACAGGCTTGGAAACGGAGCTGTGCTGGGGATAACATGTAAACAACAAGCAAAACTGTAACACATATAGTGCTTGAGTCTGCTGTATAGTTCTAATCACAAAACGACTGCTGATGTTGTACTAAACATCACCTCAATAAAGAGCCATGTAGCTGACTATGTGACATTGCAAAATCCTACACATATCACGATTAAAAAGGTAAAACTGGAGAATAAAATTTTATTCAATTAATTACAGAGCAGTGAGTGTATAAAGTTGTGGGTGTCAAATATGCACAGATCACTTTACATCCAACTCCATGAGGGTAAATGAAAAGGAAACAAATATGAAATGGTTAAAAAGCTCTGACAAGTGAATTTTGCATTTTACTGTAGGTCTGCTTTAATATTTCAGACCATCGCAACCAAGAACAGATGGGAGTAAGTGAAAACATTTTCTGATAGCTCAATCCTCAACTTCAAAACAAAGCAGGATTACTCAAACATACAGGTCAGTCAAAATACAACTTTGACTAAACCACTGATAAAGAAACACAGTTGAAACATGGTTAAAAGCTCATTAAAGTTGATTTGCATAATATGTCGCCTTTAAACTGTTATATTTTTAAATCTCCTGAGATAAGATTGTGAGATTCTCGTTAAAATCAGCCTAACTCGTGGCGTGGTGCTGTGAGGCTAACCCCAATGACAGATGAGTGAAACAGTATGGCTTTAGAGTGGTCTTAAATTACAGCGCTGTCACAGTTTTAGCGCCTCTCCTCCGGGTGATTCATGACAGAAGAGGTTCAGGGACGAGCACTTATCAATCACTGTTATGCTCCTGTAAGGGCCTCAGGAGCCTAACACGAGGGCAGGGCGTCCAGTTCCTCCTGACAGCACCTATAACATGGACCAGAGCACCCGGGGTTTGACGTGACAGGTCCTAATTAGACCAGAGGTGGGTGCTCGCTGTTTGTTGCGCACGGGTGGTTGAGGAAAGCTCTGGTTGATGGTGTCCAACAGTGAATACTTGCCGTTTGACTTTTTCGTGTAACTTTTCTAGCGAAGGATCTGCCGTTTGCTTGTCTCTGTGGAGATGTTACTGCTTTATCTCGCAGTAAAAGTGCAGTACCGTAAAATACCACAAAACAGCCGGGACGTTTGTTTCAATCACTTAACAGACCAGGCATTTATTTCACACCAGGCGGCAATTTGGGGCAGGCGATTAATTCTACATTTGAAAGCGACTCCTAAATTCCTTCTTCCCTTTAATCCACCAAAGCCTCATGCCCCACTCTGTGCAGAGTGGGGCATGAGCCCCACTCTGCACTGCAAATTTCTCTGATGTGGCCAAGATTTTAAAACTTGTATCAGGTTATTGATCTTGTTTTCAGATTTATTATTGACTTGTTAGTTCTGAGACTGCTTCATTTTAGTCTAAATGTTGTTTATTTTAAGATAACTTCCATCCATCCATCCATCTTCTCCCGCTTAATCCAGCTGGGTCGCGGGGGCAGCTTGCTGCCCAATTCTCTGCATGCTGCATGTTTTGGGTTGATGGGGGAAACCGGAGTACCCGGAGGAAACCCATCCAGACACGGGAAGAACATGCAAACTCCACACAGAAAGGCCCGGGCAACCCGGGGATCGAACCCGCAACCTTCTTCCTGTGAGGCCTGAGTGTTGCCACTCAGCCACCGTGCCACCGTGCCACAGTTTTAAGATAACTTGTCAAGTAAAATGATCTTGCTGCATGGACAGATCATTTCACTACTTCTAAGGTGGTGTCCACATGGTTTTTGGTCGAAACGGTGAAGTTTTTATTTGTTTTGGCCTTTCGTCCACATGGAGCTGGTGTTTCTAGTGGGCGAAAACAGTGAAACAGGAAAATGGGTTCCAGAGTGGAGAAATCTGAGAATGACGGTGTTGCATTGTCGTGTGGACAAGCAAACCACAGCTTTTGGAAAACGATGATGGTGCGACCCCGTCATCGGCACATGACCAGAAGAGAACCCCGCACAACAACCGGTAACAACCAGAACAACAAATATGGCGGACAGTGGAGATGAGTTTGTGCTGTGGACGCTTCTAAGTTTATTTGCACTGTTGCATCAAAACCTCTTGATCTACTGTAGTACAAGACCAGCACATACCGCGCATACACAATTAACACAATTACAGGTGTCGGATTCTTTTAAACCCACTGTGTAGAGCTAGAAATGCCACCAGAAGAAGATAAAGTTATAAAACTTATAAAGTTGTTTTATAACGTTTCCAGACACTAATAAGTGAGCCAGGCCTTGACAGGCTCACACCTTAATCTCGCTCACAGCGAGATCTCTGCTCAGAAAACACTGATCTGTGCCGTTTTTTGGCTTCTGAAAGTATTTTACCACTTCTAGCAGTGGACTTTAGCTTCAAACATGCCGGAGTTCTCCTTTAAGTACTATGACACTACCAAGACCCCACCCCCACTCTACCCTTTAGTCCTCTCTCCTCTTTCTCCCTATTAGTCCTCCAGACCTCACTCAGCTCTATTTGAGACGTGTTTGTGGGCGGACTTTAAACAGACACATTTACAGCGCACTTTCAGGATTATATGGAACACTTCAGTCAAACAAAAAACATTTCAGGCTCGTCATTAGGGAACATGACAGTTTCCCATCAGCTCCGTCTCATTAATAAAGTGTAAATCAATAGACTGCATGTTTCATAGGCTCCGGACTTGTCACACATTCCATCTTCCTGACGACATTTGCGCGCCCATGCTAGCTTCACATGCTGGCTCTGCTTCATTAGCCATGCTTTGAGGACCTTTACCGGCTCCAGGCTCATTTATGGACATGGGATCTGTTATTGATTTTGGTATTCTGATCACATCTGTACGAGAATGAGATTTCACCGGGAAAATGATGGCCCAGGATAATGTGAACAGCTTAGTCATGTATTGATTCGAAGGGGTTTCCTGAGCGGTATGAAGCAATGAGGTGCAGCGAAATATAAGTATGCTAACTGGACATAGGATATATTGATTTTCAGGATTTTTTTTAGGCTGCTTGTTTTCAGTTGGAAAACAAGTCAAACATTGTATGACATTGTAGAATTTTACATTGTCGATAGTTTAACGTTGAGCTGAACAGGTCAGAATTCTGGGGTAGAATTTAGGCAGCGCAGCAGCTAGAAGTCACACTTCATAGTAAGAAGATTCTGGGTTTGATTCTCGGGTTTCCTGAACTTTTCTGTGTGGTGTTTGCATGTTCTTCCCTGTGTCCCTGTGGGTTTCCTCCAGACACTCCAGTTTCTCCCTTCAGTCCAAAACATCCAGCTAAAGTAGTCCTGAGCAAGAATAGCAGTGGTGGAACATGACTAAGTAACAGTTGTAAAGTACTGTACTTAAGTAAAAAATGTAGGTATTTCTTAACTTAAAGGGGAACTCTGGCACGTTTGAAGCTAAAGTCCGTTGCTAGAGGTGGTCGAATACTGTCAGAAGCCAAAAAAACAGCACAGACCAGTGTTTCCTCGGCGGAGATCTTGCTGTGGCAGTGAGTCTGTCAAGACAACAAACTAGTGTGGTGATGGGGGCAAGTTCTTAATTTCCACGTAAAACGCTTTGCCTGGCTCACTCAGTGTCTGGAAACATTATAAAACAACTTTATAAGCATGTGAAAGCCCAAAAGAAAGAGTGGTGTTAAGCTTCTTCACTGTGTAAATCGGCGTTTTATGTGGAAGTTAAGAACTTGTCCCCATCACTACACTAGTTTGCTGCCTTGACAGACTCACTGCCACAGTGAGATCTCCGCAGAGGCAACACTGATTTGTGCCGTTTTTTGGCTTCTGATAGAATTCCATCACCTCTAGCAATGGACTTTAGCTTCAAACGTGCTGGAGTTCCCCTTTCTTACTTCACTACATCTGAAAGCAGGCATCTGTACTGCATTCTGCATACTTCACTGCATTTTTGATCAGTTCGGAAAGTATTGTTATTGTAGCTTGAGACCTGCTGAAAAAGCCAAGGGTTTATTTTTCATACCTTTGTAATTTGATTAAACAAAAATATGAATAAAAAAAGATGTTATTTCTGTTGAACAAAATTCTACACAAATCTGTATCAGAATCACTACGTCTGAAACTTTATAAGATCTCAAAATATGCACAAAATACTTTTACTTTTTACTCTTGAAGTACATCTTTAAACAAGTACTTTAAAGGACACCTATTAGGTAAAATCGATTTTCAGAGCTTTTAATCATGTTATAGTTGTTCCTCCTTCTCAATGACCCTCTGGAAGTTGTATTTGGAGTGATTCATGCATATTTGAGTCATCTTTAATCACTTATTTTCAAGACGGCATACACATGTTCATGGCCAGTGTTCACACCCACTGTGACATACTAACTTCATTCTACAATTTTATTTTCTCAATCAGTGACACATGAAGCATTCAGCAGCGTAGTCATTTTGTTATGAATGAAAGAAATTCCACTGCTCGTTAGCATGAGGTGCAGATATCCACTGGAGTTGGCAGTGTTCTGTTGGTGGTGATATGTCACATGGGGCGATGAGGACGTGGCCTTGCAAGGACCCAGCTTTAAAATATCTAATATTTTGTTTTAAGTGCTGTAGCCGTGTTTCTTTTGAGTGCTTGTCATTTTATTAAATCATCCCAGTGGCATCTATGAAGCAAAGCGGGCATGTTGGTTCATTTGAGCGTGAATGTAGAGATAAGTGCACTGCTCTGACACAGCTCGTTTGCTCTGATTCCAATAGAGAAACGAAATACTCGCCGTGGGTCGCATCATCATCATCATCTCATGGCTTTTCTTTAGTGTAAATCCACATCTCCACTTCAGACAGGGCAAAAAGGAGGTCACAGAGAAATGTGTAGCAGGATTGTAACGATATCCAAATCTCACGATATGATATCATCACAGTAAGAACCTCAGAGTACAATATTTGCTGCGATTTCTTGGGAAAGCTCACAATATCTGTACAATATCAATATCTATACATCTGGGGTGTCCAAACTTTTTTCATCAAGGGCCACATATTAAAACACAGACCTGTGTGAGGGCCAATTGAGGGTCACAGACTGGTGGTCAAAACAGTGACTAATTCAAATCTGTGCATTTATGACAGGTTTGAATGACCCTCCAGACCTTTGTTCAGGCTTAGACCCTCAAAAGGACACACTACATTTGCTTGATCAAGGGAGATTTCAGAAGCATGCAGTAGAAAGTCCTACTTGTGGTAGTATGGGCCAATTCACCTGGAAGCCTGAGGGCCAAAACTATTGGTCTGAGGGCCAAATTTGGCTCCCGGGCCATAGTTTGGACATGCCTGTTCTACATAATAACAAGAGTGACATAAAATGCTTTGACCAGTCATTTGGTACAACATTTATTGTCATTAGGGATGGAACGATATCCATATTTCTCAATATTTTCACCATAAACATCTCACCGTACCAGATTTATTGCAATATTTTGTGGAGGCTCACGAAATTGTGAATCTGCTCCTTTTTCCTCTAAAAATGCTTCACAAGACTTAATCCAAAGAATGAAGATTTCAAAGTGCTTAGAACAGTTATTTCTTCATGTCATCTGCACTGAAACTGAGCAAAGGATCATGGTCTATGTAGTTCCCTCTGTGTTTTTTTTTTTTTTTTAGCTATTTCTGCATCAGAACTCTTCAGTTAAGCAAAGAGACTTGTGATTCAATATATTGTGATGGTCCACGATATTATTGTGAGACCTTTGACGATACGATATCACCATATTTCAGTTATTGTTTCATCCATAGTCATTATGGAAAACACCAGTTGTCTAATGAACAGTTGTATTCTCTACTGGAGAACAGGAAGCTCATTTATACCGAGATGAATTCACTTTTGACCTCTCACATGGAGCACAGCAGAGAGGGAATTATGAATGAAGTATATTAAACGTTTTTATAACTTGTTGTGCTCTTGCACATTATGCATTCACATTTTATTTAGACAGCTCCCCAGTCTGTGCAGATGCCTGTGCGTCTGCAGAGGGCGACTTTCTGTGGCGAGTGTGGTATGATCCATTTAGACACTGGCCCCAACAAATCCGTAACACCACTCCCCAATGAAGACTAGGAACAAGATCACAGAGTCCCAGAGCGCCCACCCTGAAGGATGGGTCAAATGCACAAGGCAAACGTCCCTATAGAGACAATGTAATGTAACTTAACCTCACTGTGTAACTGTCAGATTGCAAGTTTGTGGACCTGGTTTATGGTTCATATCACTGTAATTACTGGGCCTATCCACATGAAACCAAACTGGCACAAAGTTCAATGTCCAGACCAAGTTACAGGTCAGATCTGTGGAGAGGCGATCACCCTCACAGTCAGAATGTTTTTCTAGGTATTTTTGAGCTCTAATTCCACCTGTAACTGAATAAATGTAAAGTAGAGCTGTTTACTTTCATACTGTGGAGCATTCCAAGCAGAGGAATGACGTATCCATAGAAACAAGCAAGTGACGGACCCCCAGCCCAAAAGTGACATGAAAACCAATAGCTTACAAATGAAAAAAAAAATGCAGACTAGTTTGAAACTGAAAATGAATCCAGAAATGCTCCCCACATTTATCATTCATCGTGTTTTGCCATCCACCTCAATAATGTGATTACCTGAAAATCCATTTACATTGATAAACTGACAGATGTGAGCGCCATGCCTGTATTAAAAGAACATTTGGAGTGTGCGGTGGAGCCAGGACCAACACCGCCAGCATCCATCATCTCCTCACGAGCCACAATCCAATCCGCCCAATCCAATCTGAGCTCCGGCCTTGGCTCCTCTCCAAATGCCGCGGCCAATCCCGTCCTCGCTCCTCCATCCATCAACCAATCCCTGATCGCTTGTCACGTTTAAAAAGGCCATGTTACGCTATTTTCTGATCTGTTATCATGTTTCCTCATCACAAACAGACCTGGAGTTGTGTTTTGTCTCATTTACACATGTTTAACACACAAACTCTGCAGATTATAGGCTGAGTTCTTCTCTCAAACAGACAATGCTCTGTTCCACCTTGTGATGTCATGTTGTAATACAAGAAGAGCTCCACTGTGGTTTTAAGTTCCACACACCCTCACTTAAATCATTTGGATCATTTCAGGTCTGTGTACCATTCGTTCTTTTGACTTTGAATTAAGAACAAAAATTAAAATGGGAAAATACATTGTTATTTCAAAAAACAGTCTTGGTGCCTATTTAATTTAATTATTATTATTTTATTTATTTTTTTGATATTTTATTTTATTTGCCCCGGAAGTTCTGCTTACTTACCTGAAAAGTCGTTGCAGTTTTGTGGACCATCATGTCTTCTTGTATAGTGACGTGTTTACTTTCACATCTTAAACCAACCCCCGAAAAACATGCACCGTAGGTATGAAAGTGGTGTTTGCATGAGTTTTGGTGGTGGTCGGAAGGACTGATGTCGCTGATTGGCTTGGCAGCCGTGTTTCTGTCAGTCTGCCCCAGGGCAGCTGTGGCTACAACAGTAGTTTACACCACCGGGTCTGGAGTGAATGAAGAATGTGTGTTCATAATGCTGTGTAAAGCATCTTTGGGGACATGTGTCTGTGAAAAGTGCTATATAAATAAGGTTTCATTACCTACCTTACATTTTAGGAAGTAATTGTTCAGTCCAATCTAATCCACTTTATATAGCAAATTTTATAAACCTGACAATTTCCAAAGTGTTGCAGAGATAAATCAAAACAACAAAAGACAGCAAATAAATTAAATTAAAAAATACATTAAAAGTGTTAAAATGCATAAGGCTAAAAATGATAAAACAATGAATAAAATCAAATAAAAATAAATAAATAAATATAATACACAGGGGACCACACAACTCATGTGTTAAAAGCCAGAGAGTAAAAGTGGGTCTTAAGACGAGACTTAAAACTCTCCATGTGTTCTCCAATTGTTGAACTCCATTACAAGAAACTGGAAGCAGCGATTTCCTTTGTTCAGCTGACACTAAATTCACATTTGGCACATTAAGCAGCAGAACTTCAAATAAACCAGAAAGAATAAAATATCTCAATTAAAAAAAGGCACAGACTGTTTTTTGATTGGTGTTATTTGAAATAAACTTTAAATTAAATATTGAAAATAGAGGTTGAAATCTGTTTCACGGAATAATGAAATAAACTGTTTTCCCTTTTTTTTTTCATTCTTAATTGAAATTCAAAAGAATGAATAGTACACGGACAATTTAGACTTACTTAAACTTACACTTTCAGCCCTGGAAAAGTACCGCTTCATGACATCACAAGGTGGAACAGAGCATTTTGAGGTTTGCAGATGTAGACTAATAATAATAAAGAATTACTCAAACGTGTGAATCAGTTTATATCTTGTGATTTTGGTGATTTGTGAGCCATGTTGTATTGTTACTGCCCAATCAAAACGATAATTATTAGATTTGTGTTGTATTTCATTCTTGCACAGCTGAAGTAACTTTTACCGTAATGAGGATTTTTTTCTGCAAAGCAACACCAGAACTGGCAGTAATTGTTGTTGTTAACCTTATTTAAACTGCTTTACTTCCTTTGTCTTTTATATGTTCAACTGTAGATGGTTTTATTGTTCAGTATGACATTGAAAACCATACATTCTTGCTGTGCCATTGCCGGGAACAAATAGAGAAATATAATAAATGTGCATAAATTATCCTTGAATGTTTGATGTAATTTTCTGCATTGATGACATAGAGTTATTTCGTACTTTTGTATTTTTACCTCCACTTTCAGTATTTTGGACTCTTCTTTTCAGCATAGCATCCCACCAAACCAAGTAATAATTATGAAAAACATGAAAAGTGTCAAGCGCTTTAACACCTGACGATTTACAGTGGTGGTTGCCCGCGGCGACCAAGTCCTCAGCTGTCATCGCTCATGGCTGTGTCTAATGTACCTCTGGCTGTTAGAATGATTCACATTTACTGCCGTGTACGTCCGCCCACACTCGTCTGTCGCTCTGCCCCGACTCTGCACCTGTCCCTGCACCTGTCTCTGCACCTGTCCCTGCACCTGTCTGCTCTAACCCCGTTTTGTTTGCTCATATCTCATCTGCACCTGTCATTCTGCCCGGCCATGTATCTTCGCCCGTTTGTCTACCTCACTTGTATCTCATCTTCAACCTGGAATCGTACTTCAGCTTTTTACAAGATAACTACACTACAGGTCAAAAGTTTGGACTCAGTTTCACAATATTTTCACTACTTTCCACATTTGATATACAGTACATGTGGAAGACATCAAATTAGAGAGACCAGACAGTCCCAGTTTGGAGCCCTGTCTCCCCTGTCCCTGCAGAGTCATCCAAAACCACCGATTTGTCCCAGTTTTATACAAGAAATGTCCAAGTTGTCCATATGTTTGACTAATTTGTTACCCACCAGCAATAAAGGAGCCAATATTTTGTCCTTTTTTAGCTAAAATACAGAAAGCTATGTGTTGTGGGAATCGTTTGTTTTCTGTTGTGGTCTGTTTAAGCTAAAGAATGTATTTTATGGGTTTAGATACTGTTAACTAACAACTGCTAAAGCATTTCTGTATTCCTGCCACATGTGATGGTGTAATCTACTGTTCCTGGACCATCTCAGGACAGGTCACTCTGCTCTGTCTTTATCCAGGATTGTTAAAACAACAAGCTGTTGTTTTGTTCATTCTCATCATTTAGAACAGTGGGACCCTTGGGGGCAATCTGTGTTTGTGGGTTGTTTAGATATAGTACGTTTTACCTCATGTTGATTTCATGATGTTTGTTGACTGTATAAGCCTGGTTTTGTTTTGCCATTCAGGATTAGGGAGAGACGGACCTGTGAGAGAGAGAGGTTTCACTTTCATTTTCTCTGTAACTGTGTGCACATTCGCTTTAATAAATCCAGACTCTTTGATTTAAGACAACTTTTCTTCAGTTTTATTCTTATCAGATTTAGAAATCCACAACACTGTGCTTGAAAATTAAGCATGGCACAAAAAAATGCAACGACCGAAGTCCCTCAGATTAAAAACTGTAACGCACATGTGTCGAGAAATGTTTCACACTCTTTTCACTATGTTATTATTACCAACCATCCAAACCCAGGTGTGTCCCAGTTTTGAATTTGAATATCTGGTCACCCTACATCAAATATATGAAGCAAGATATATGGAATTATGCAGAAAGAAAAATAGTATACTAACTTACATTTTATGTTTGAATTCAAATCCTTAAAATAGCCACCCTTTGTCGACAGTTTTGCAAATCCTTCTCTCAGCGAGCTTCTAAATGCAGTCTTCTGAAATGGTTTTCACGTAACATCTGTGCCATGTCAGGGTCATGAAATTACAAAAGTGCAAACCAGGGTTAAAGTAAAGGGAGGCTTTATTTTGTTTGCTCTGTACTAGTATGTGTTCATCCATAATTCTGATGCCTTCAGTGCAAAATAAAGAAGAAAAATAAATGAAAAATCCAAGTTTGTATCCAAACTTTTGACTGGCATTGATTGGTTGGTTACCATGACAACTGGTTCCAGACAAGTGGCACAGAACTACTGAAGAACCGTGTGACATATTCTCTGATGAAATTACGCTGTTGTAACTAAATCAGCACTGCCTCATTTGGCTGGAGTCGTCCTTAGACTCTGAACTGTGATCATGAACTGTGATCATGAACTGTAATCATGAACTGTGATCATGAACTGTGATCATGAACTGTGATCTTGAACAGAAACTTAAAACTGCAGAGTTCTCCTGAAAAGTCTCATTTTGTTGTTAGTGTGTCCAGTGGGGAGAGGAGAATGTTGTGTTGGATTCTCAAGGATCTTAAAGTGCACTTCCAGAATGTGGATGGGAATCAGTCTGTGCATAACTGAGCTTTTATACTCGAGTTCTAACATACATGTACATTTTAAAACATTTTTTCTGAATTATTTGTCCCCGAGGGGCAGTTTGAGCACATTAAGCATTAAAATACAATAATAATCGAAAATCTCAAACAAAAGTCTCGGTGCAGCTCAACAGATAGTTATTAGATCCAGTGTCAGGGTAGTTTGAAGTGAATAATGGCCCTCAGGACAAAAGCGCCCCTCTTCTGTGTGCTCTATTTCCTGCAGCATCACAGCAACCTCCAGGGGGAGCCAGATGACATTTGGAAACACAAAAGCAAAGCCTCCGTTTCCGCTCTGTTGTTTCAGACGGTGATGAGACAGGACATTTCCTCTGGAGCATTTTCTGCCAGATTTGGTTTAGAAAGTCTGTTGCATTCTTGTAAAAAGTCACCACATTTCAGTATTAGCTGGATAGCATATCTCGAAGCGGGGTTGCCATGGATACAGAAAAAAACATTGCTCAAATACCGCAAACCAGTAGACCTTAAGTCTCGTCGCTTGAAATGTACAGGCTGTACTTCTTGGTTGGTTGGTCAAAATCCCCAAATATTAAGTAAAAAATGTAACAAAAAATGTAAAACCTGCTCAGTGTGCCCGCCAGTCAGCCACAAGAGCAGCCAACCACAGCCACTGCAACCACAGAATCAAATGATAGACTCCAAATCTAACAAAATAAGACTTTTTGTTACTGCAGTTCTATTCTGCAAAATCAATCTGTCAGAGCTTTGAAGCGTGTCATAGTTGTTTGCTTCTTATTTACCATGTTGAGTGTGTGAGTAATCTTTATCTAGCTGCATTCAAGACATCATTGCTCCGATATAACCCCGTTTTTACCTCCGCCCGCATACACCCACTCCCCTCTACTTACTTACGTACTTACATTTCTATTTGTGATGACGTTTACAGTGACGTCAGCTCCCATTGGGCACCAACTGTTTTCAACAATAAGTAGGCGTGGGTTGAAATATTTCCCCAAACAATCTTAAGTATAGCTAATAACTCTGTGACACATTGGCAAATCCAGCATACTGCAGTCTCAGTATTTCTCAGCAGATTTGAACCGGCTACACTCTGGTGGAATGGCGACTGCTGTGCTGCCTCTCAAAGAGCAGCATTTACCATCTAACCACAAGGTCACTGGTCCAAATCCCACTCACATATATGCACATACTCCAGCAGTGTACCTGACACTTTACCACATGGTCCAGTCATAGTCCATATATATGAGTGGACTAAGTGAGTGTGACGTGTCAAAGAATAAATCACAAGCAGTGAAATACTCAACTAGTTTATAAATGCCAATCTCCAACCTAATTGTGGATTGAATCACCTGGGTCAGAATCAAATAGCCAACTGCGACAAGTCAAAGTTTTAACGTGCACGGGGGAGACTGGCTAGGCTCGTCCACGCCAACACTTAACTGGCTGTTGGTCCTGATCTCCCCAGAGCCACGTCTCCCTGGCGAGGCTTTTATTGAAGCAATTGTGTCATCACAATACATCATGGTCACAATACATCATGCGTTAGGTTTACATTTTATCACTTAACTTCATCAAGCATTTTATTCTAACATTTTCCCCCTGTTTATAAAAATTACATCATATAAGATCAGAACATGAGCCTTTTATTTTTTATATAATTTTAGCACATATCATCATAAAAATGTGTAAAATCATACACCCGAGGGTAATGTTGGCTCTTGGTCATCTTAACTTATGGTTGCGTTGTGTGAACTGTGTACTCACTACCAAGTCAGGGTGTGTATGTTTGATATGTATCATAAAAATTATTGCTATGTACACCATGAATAAAACCATTACAAATAACACCTTATTTAACCATCTTAACTGGGTGTCATGTGGTTGTCCGGGCGACTTCCTCTTCTCTCGGACGGTTGTTTTTCCCCTTGGGATGGATGGAGCTGTCATCTTTTTCAGTGCCCGAGGGTAACTTCCTCGTAAGAACACCGGTGGAGTGAACAGTAGTTTACCTGCTGATCACTCTTGTAGTCTGGTTGTCTCGAAGGCCTGAGTCAGTGATGTCCTGAGTCTAGGAGGTCCAGTAGTCTAGACGTCCTGCGTCTGGGAGGTCTCGGAGACTGGGTCAGGATCTGTCAGGTCCAACTGGTTCCTCAACTTACAGTGCGACTGATGAATCCAGGCTGGTCTGCCCTCGACCTTTACTGCAGTAGGTGTGGCCAGGACGACTTGGTGCGGCCCCTCCCACCTTGGACTGGTCCAGTTCTTTCGTTCTAAAGTCTTTATGAACACGTGGTCTCCTGGTTTTGCCGTGTTGCCCTGTGGAGAAATAGTTCCTTCTGGCAGTTTATTGCTGTTTACAACGTCTCTTGTTAACAGGGTTTTTCTCATATAGTCAATAAGATCTTGATCAGAGTCTGGTTGGTCTTTTGTTTTCAGTTGTAGATCCGGAATAGTATATGGCCTTCCATATAGTATTTCAAATGGACTCAACGTACACTCAACAAAAATATAAACGCAACACTTTTGTTTTTGCTCCCATTTGTCATGAGATGGACTCAAAGATCTAAAATTCATTCCAGATACACAATATTACCATTTCTCTCAAACATTGTTCACAAATCTGTCTAAATGTGTGATAGTGAGCACTTTTGCTTTGCTGAGATAATCCATCCCACCTCACAGGTGTGCCACATCAAGATGCTCATCAGACACCATGATTAGTGCATAGGTGTACCTTAGACTGTCCACAATAAAAGGCCACCCTGAAATGTGCAGTTGTTGCTTTATTGGGGGTCTGGGGACTCAGAACCAGTCAGTATCTGGTGTGACCACCATTTGCCTCATGCAGTGCAACACATCTTCTTCGCATAGAGTTTATCAGATTGTCAATTGTGGCCTGTGGAATGTTGGTCCATATTGACAGGATAGCATCTTGCAGTTGATTTGTGGGATGCACATCCAGGGCACGAAGATCCTGGTCCACCACATCCCAAAGATGCTCAATGGGTGACATGTCCGGTGAGTATGCTGGCCATGCAAGAACTGGGACATTTTCAGCTTCCAGAATTGTGTACAGATCCTTGCAACATGGGGCGTGCATTATCTTGCTGAAACATGAGGTGATGTTCATGGATGTATGGCACAACAATGGGCCTCAGGATCTCATCACGGTATCTCTGTGCATTCAAAATGCCATCAATAAAATGCACCTGTGTTCTTTGTCCATAACAGATGCCTGCCCATACCATAACCCCACCACCACCATGGGCCACTCGATCCACAACATTGACATCAGCAAAGCGCTCACCCACCACAGCCACACACGCTGTCTGCCATCTGCTCTGAACAATGTAAACCAAAATTCATCCGTGAAGAGAACACCTCTCCAGCGTGCCAGGCAGCCATCGAATGTGGGCATTTGCCCACTTTCGAGTCTGTTTGCGGCTGACGATCTGGAGTCAGGTTAAGACCCGATGAGGGCAGCGAGCATGCAGTTGAGCTTCCCTGAGGCGGTTTCTGACAGTTTGTGCAGAAATTCTTTGGTTATATGCAACCCAATTGTTTCAGCAGCTGTCTGAGTAGCTGGTCTCAGAGCGATCTTGGAAGTGAACCTGCTGGATGTGGAGGTCCTGGGCTGGTGTGGTTACACGTGGTCTGCGGTTGTGAGGCCGGTTGGATGTACTGCCATATTCTCTGAAACGCCTTTGGAGACGGCTTATGGTGGAGAAATGAACATTCAATGCCCGAGCAACAGATCTGGTTGACATTCCTGCTGTCAGCATGCCAATTGCACGCTCCCTCAATGCTTGCGCCATCTGTGGCATTTTGCTGTGAGACAAAACTGCACATTTCAGAGTGGCCTTTTATTGTGGGCAGTCTAAGGTACACCTGTGCACTAATCATGGTGTCTGATGAGCATCTTGATGTGGCACACCTGTGAGGTGGGATGGATTATCTCAGCAGAGCAAAAGTGCTCACTATCACACATTTAGACAGATTTGTGAACAATGTTTGAGCGAAATGGTAATTTTGTGTATCTGGAATGAATTTTAGATCTTTGAGTCCGTCTCATGACAAATGGGAGCAAAAACAAAAGTGTTGCGTTTATATTTTTGTTGAGTGTAGTTTAATGCAATCAGGCCATGGTCTGTTGGTTTCCTTCATTGTTTTGACCAACTTGTTTTTTATTGTCCCATTCGTCCTCTCTACTAGGCCTGCTGACTGTGGGTGGTATGCACAGTGTCTTTTTAGATCTATGTTTAATCTCTCTCCTATCTTTGCGATGACTTCATTAACAAAATGGGTCCCGTTGTCTGATCTAAGAACTTTTGGAATGCCAAATGTGGGAATTATGCTCTTGCATATTGCTTTCGCCACCGTTAGTGCATCCGGCTTAGCTGTTGGGAATATTTCCACCCATTTGGAGAATGCGTCAATTATTACTAGACAATACTCTACACCTTTGGATTTTGTTAACTGAATGAAATCCATGTGTACTGTGTGAAAAGGATGTTCTGGAGTAGGGAAAGCTCCTCTTTTAGGTCTTAGTTGTCCTTGTGCATTATTTTTAATGCAGATTAGGCATTGTTTGCAAAAAATTTAAGTATGTATTAAAGCCTAGTGTACTAACCATTCCCCCTGTTGACACATGGCAAGGCCTGTGTGTCAATTTTGCTGCCCATTCACATAAATTGTCATTTCTGGTTTTGTCCTGTAGGTGTAGATTCTCTAGTCACATGTATCTCACTTTGCTTTGCTATTTCCTCTTTTCTGTTTTCCTGACACTTATACTTGCACTTCTTATCTAGTCATGCTTTACGGGATTTGTGCTTTTGTCTTTCTTCCTCTTCCTCTTCTTCACTGTCACTATCTCCCGCCTTTTGTTTACAATCTCCTGCGAAATGCCCTTTTTTGTGACATATATAACATCTGCCCTCCTTCCTATCTTTCGTCTTTTGATCATTTCCTCTGTATTTTGGCCTGGCGCTTTGATATTGTTTTCCTTGTCTTTTCTCTATGACATACGTCTCCATTCCAGATTCAGACATGAGCACTTTGCTTGCCTGCTGCATTTTCTTTTTCTGTACTACGCCTTCAGCGTGTATAGCATGCGTCATAAAGTCTGCCAAAGTGGCTGTGGGGAAGCCTACATACGCCTTTTGGAGCCAGTGTCTAATTGGCTCTTTAAGTCCTCCTAATATGGCCATTTTAAGTTGTTGTTGATAAGGCCCGTTAACATCTGCATCCTCCGTGATGCCACTGTTAGCTTTAAATACTTCCGTCATACGGATCTGGAATTCCTGCACTGTTTCCCCATCTTTTTGTTTTGTGTTTTGGATTTTATTATAGTCTGCTCTTCGCTGAAATTGTGTACGCATTCTAGCGAACACTCCATTTGCATGGTCTAGAACAGGTCCAATGTCTGCTGCGGGGATAGTGCGTCTCCCATTACCATGCGGTTGGGTTGGGTCAAAGTCTCCTCTGACTAAAGCCCATTTATGCCCTAAATGCAACATTAGAACACGCTGACACTCCATGCCGTCCAGTCCATAAGATGTTATTAAGTCCTTCAGGTCTGAGATGCACGTTTCTATGTCAGCTTCGGGTTTAGTAACTCCCTCTAGTGCCTTTTTTATGTCAGCTACAGCCCACGGTCTGTATACTTATATCGTCGCCCCTTGTGTATGTGGATCTGGGAGGGAAATTAGGGGATAACTTTCCGCTATTTCTTCTTCTCTCGTGGGACGATTAATCTGATCCCATGTCTGTTCTGTGGGATGTTTGACTAGGCCTTGCGCCTTGGTCTTACTTCTGGTACGGTTTGATATGGGAGATGGAAATGGCCAGGGGGGTGGAGTTTTTGTATCATATGCGGGCGGGGGGCCCTGCTGGGCCACTGGGGCAGTGGGAGGAGTCCAAAACGGGTTTTGGTTGACTAATTCTGGAAGTTTTGGATAAAGCCCCAGGGTCTTAAACTCCTCCTTTTCTTTTTCAGCCAATTTCTCTTTTTCGTCTTGATATCCACCGTTCGCCCCTGCCTGCTCTGCCTGTGCAGGGCACTTCTGCACCACTGTGCCATTATCGTCTTCTGGACGTCTTAATTTTATTTCATCTAAAGTCCCATCAAAATTATATTTTACTTTCCATTTACATAGGAATTTGCAAGACACTGGGTAAACTCGCTTCATATACTCCGAGTCTGTTTCTTGTAATATTCTCTTAACCTCCATTTTTACTGTTTTTTCTGCCATGATGTACTATGTGTCTAGTTTTGCCTATTGTTGATCGACGGGAGACTTCTCTGTGTTTTATGACAAGCTTCTACCACAATGGGCGGTCATAAACTTAGTGTTAATTCACACACCGAGAAGGACACTGGATCAATTTTCAGCAAAACATCGACCTATGACCTAAATGAGATTCAACCTTGATGCATCTTAGCAATGATCAATTTGAATCTCCACACATTCGTTAATTCATTCACACTCTTCTACATTAGATTCATCTCTATGTAGATCTGAAACACTTCTCTCTTAGAAGTTAAAATTTTCTGACCTCAGGTAATAGAACTGGCTCTGGTTGACCGGGTCCTTCCACGGAGAGGATGACGAAGGGAGGTTGCCGCTGGAAACACGGATTTTTCAGCTCAAGCTGGGTGCACGCACTCTTCCAATCTCCGTTGGTCACCCTCCATACAGAAGTTCACCGATCCGGCTCGAAGGACCAAGAAACTGTCAAAGAATAAATCACAAGCAGTGAAATACTCGACTAGTTTATAAATGCCAATCTCCAACCTAATTGTGGATTGAATCACCTGGGTCAGAATCAAATAGCCAACTGCGACAAGTCAAAGTTTTAACGTGCACGGGGGAGACGTGGCGCTGGCTAGGCTCGTCCACGCCAACACTTAACTGGCTGTTGGTCCTGATCTCCCCAGAGCCACGTCTCCCTGGCGAGGCTTTTATTGAAGCAATTGTGTCATTACAATACATCATGGTCACAATACATCATGCGTTAGGTTAACATTTTATCAGATAAGCGCAGATATATGGTCTGAGGAGTCGTTACAGCCGTGTCTTAATCCTACCCTGTCCTTCAGCCACAGAGTGCAAAAGTTCAACCATCTGGTTTTTTAGATATAGTGCCTGGCTTCACAAATGCTTTGCTGCATTCCTCGGTTGTAACGAGTGGTTATTTCAGTCAACGTTGCTCTTCTATCAGCTTGAATCAGTCAGCCCATTCTCCTCTGACCTCTAGCATCAACAAGGCATTTTCGCCCTCAGGACTGCCGCATACTGGATGTTTTTCCCTTTTCACACCATTCTTTGTAAACCCTAGAAATGGTTGTGCGTGAAAATCCCAGTAACTGAGCAGATTGTGAAATACTCAGACGAGCCCGTCTGGCACCAACAAACATGCCACGCTCAAAATTGCTTAAATCACCTTTCTTTCCCATTCTGACATTCAGTTTGGAGTTCAGGAGATTGTCTTGACCAGGACCACACCCCTAAATGCATTGAAGCAACTGCCATGTGATTGGTTGATTAGATAATTGCATTAAGGAGAAATTGAAGAGGTGTTCCTAATAATCCTTCAGGTGAGTGTATGTTATGAACAGGATTTTTTGATGGACAAAATAGCCCAAAAAAATGCAGGATCATGTAGAGCGGGTTTATACAAACATTTTAAGACCAAAATGACGAGGCCACATCAGCAGGTACAGAGAGAGGGACGATAAGATCCCAATGTAAGTCAATGGAGAAAAGGGAGAGAAGTAGCCGGAAGAGCTTCCTGGCTTACTTCCTATTTGGCCCGCAGCGGTTAACGGGTTAGCTTAGTCCACTTATATATATGGTCTATGGGTCCAGTCCAGTTGTTGAAATCAGCTTTTTGTATAGGGAAGGGCATCTGACATAGAAATCAGTCAAATCACCTTAAAGGGCCCAAATTACACTGTTTCTTGATCTATGTTATAATTTTGTTTCATCCATCCATTTTCTTCTGCGGGGGCAGCAGTCTAAGCAGGGACTCCCAGACTTCCTTCACCCCAGACACCCCAGACTTCCTCCAGCTCCTCCAGAGGGACCCCAAGGTGTTCCCATGTCAGCTGAGAGACAAAGTCCCTCCAGTGTGTCCTGGGTCTTCCCCGGGGCCTCCTTCTGGTGGGACATGCCCAGAACACCTCCCGAGACAGGCATCCAGGAGGCAACAGAACAGATGCTTGAGCCTCCTCAGCTGCTCCTCTCAAAGTGGAGGAGCAGTGGCTCTACTCTGAGCTCCATGTGTGACCTAGCTCCTCACCCTATCTCTAAGGAAGCACCCAACCACTCTGCAGAGGAAACTCATTTCGGCCGCTTGTATCCGAGATCTCGTCCTTTCGGTCACTACCCAGAGCTCATGACCATAGGTGAGGGGAGGAACGTAGATTGAGGTAAATCGAGGTAATTCACCACAACAGCCCGATACAGCAACCACATCACTGCCGACGCTGCACCGATCCACCTCTCAATCTCACGCTCCATCCTCCCCTCACTGTGAACAAGACCCCGAGATACTTGAACTCCTCCACTTGTTTCTTCATCAAAAAATAGCCTGGAACACACACACCCTGCAATATTGAGGCTTTCTTCTCTCAAAGAATATTGTGTGTAATATAAGAAGTGCTCCATTGTGTTTTTAAGCTCCATCCACCTACACTACAACTCCAGGTATGTTTTTGAGGAGGTAACATCATTCTAACATCGCTTAAAGCTCACAGGAGTCAATTTTGCAAGATATATAGGACCTTTAAACTTCTAAAAATGAAGATAAATAAATGCATAAACAAAACTTACATGTGATAGAATGTACTCCCAAATAGCATCTTCTTGTCTCTCCGTCTTTACTGAAAATGATATAAAAACAACAAACAAAATCTCACATGCTCGTGATCACACAGGCTCAGTTCTAATCTGGATCTGAGCGCTGAAGTATCTTGACAGGTTTATGTTTCTTATGGTGGAAATATGTGTTGCTTTTCCATAAAAAATACGAAGATGAAACGACTCCGGCTGCTGCTGACAGACATGAAAGAGCTCAGAGCAGAGGAAGCTGGAGAAAAAAATAAGAAATACCTGCACCAGGCTGGAGAAGGAGGAGATGAGGGAGGACAGTAGAGGGGCAGGGCATGAGGAATCTGCTAGAAGGATAAAAATGGACAAAACTAATAAACTGAGGATTAAATTGAGGACTAAACTAGGGTTAAGTGAGGACTAAACCAGGACTAATCCAGTCTGGAGAAGGAGGAGGGGGGACAGGAGAGGAGCATGGCATGGGAAGACTGGTTTAATAGGGCTAAAAATGGACAAAACTAAGACTAAACCAGGTCTAAACCAGGACTAAACCAAAATTAAACCAGGGGTAAACAAAGACTAACCCAGGATTAATCCAGGGCTAAACAAGGTCTAAACCAGAACAAAACCAGGGGTAAAACATACCAGGGGTAAATCAGGACTAAATCAGGACTACACCAGGACTAAACCAAGGGTAAACACGGAATAAACCAGGGGTAAGCCAAGACTAAACCAGGACTAAACTAAGTCTAGGTCAGGACAGTCTAGGCCAGGACTAAACCAGGGGTGAACTAAATCAAAGACAGGACTAAACCATGGCTGTACAAGGGCTAAACCAGGTCTAAACAAGGTCTAAACCAAAGACAGGACTAAACCATGGCTATATCAGGGGTAAACCAAGGCTTAACCAGGTCTAAACTAGGACAAAACTGGGACCAGAACTAAACCAAGAGTGAACTAAATCTAAGACAGGACTAAACCATGGCTGTACAAGGGCTAAACCAGGTCTAAACAAGGTCTAAACCAGCAATAAACCACAGTAAATCTAAGACAGAACTAAACCAGGGCTATACTAGGGCTAAACCAGGACTTAACCAGGTTTAAACTAGGACAAAACTGGAACCAGGACTAAACCAAGTCACAGCCAGGACTAAACCAAGGGAAAACTAAATCTAAGACAGGACTAAAGCAGGGCTATATTAGGGCTAAACCAGGTCTAAACCTGCAATAAACTACAGTAAATCTAAGACAGAACTAAACCATAGCTATGTCAGGGGTAAACCATGTCCAAACTGGGACAAAACCAGAACCAGGACTAAACCAGGTCTCACCCAGGACTAAAATAAAACTAAACCATGGTCAAACAATACTCAACCAAGGCTAAACCAGGATTAAAAACTGGTCCAAATCAAAATGTGGTAGAAATCAGATATAATCCATAAAAACAAATTGTGTTTAAATAAATAAAGGTGTAACAGGGACTAAACTGTTCTGTGATGTTCCTCTCCACATTTGAAGAGCCACAAGAGCTTTTGTTGAAGTGTTTTTGAAACGTGTCAAAAACTCATTTATACAAATATTCGAGCCCACACGTATACAAGTAGAATTCAGCAGAGGCACTCACCGCAGGGAGAAGCCGACTGCATTTGATCTTGTTATGATGAGTTTAAATATAAGTGTTTTAAACTGTGAATGCTGTGCAATTACGCAGGTGTAACACAAGAGCACAACAGGTTATAAAAACGTTTAATAAACTTCATTTGTAATTCTCTCTCTGCTGTGCTCCATGTGAGAGGTCAAAAGTAAATTCATCTCGGTAAATTAGTTTCCTGTTCTCCAGTAGAGAATACAACTGATTATTTAATTCACAAGACAATGGGTGTTTATCAGAATGACTACAGATGTAAAAATAATCGACATATGGTAGTATTGTATCATCAAAGGTCTCACAATAATATCGTGGAGCATCACAATATATCAAATCACAAAATGAATAGTTATGATGCAGCAATAACTAAAAAAACTACATAGACCATGATCCTTTGCTCTGTTTCAGTGCAGACTACATGAAGAAATAACTGTTCTAAGCACTTTGAAATCTTCATTCTTTGGATTAAGTCTTGTGAAGGCATTTTTAGAGGAAAAAGGAGCAGATTCACAGTTATAATATTGCAATAAATCTGGTACGGTGAGATGTATATGGTGAAAATATGGTACAGAGAGATTTGGATTTAGTTCCATCCCTAATGACAATAAATGTTGTACCAAATGACTGGTCAAAGCATTTTGTAATGTCAGTCTTGTTATTATGTAGAATATCGTAAAATCGTGAGCCTCCCCATCATTTCATGAGGTTTCCCACAATATCGCAATAAATACAGTGAGGTTCATACCGTGACGATATTGTATTGTGAGACTTGGATATCGTTACACTCCTAATAATTACCACTGCCCATGAAGGCATCATATTTCACTGATTGGTTAAATCCAGAAGTAAGCAGGAGTGTCCATCTTTAACTCCTTTTCGTAGGATTCAGAAAAAACACTTCTTCAATACTTTACTTTTGAGTTTTGTTTTTTTTTTGTATTTTTTAAGTTTGTTTTTTGAGTTTTGTTGGCCGTGATTAACAGGTGGATCAAAAAAAATATGGCTGATTATGAGGCAAAAATACAGGAAAAATTCACAAGGACTGAAAAACATGACTTTTTTTTGCAGAATCAATGAGAGAAGTTTGCTTTTGTTTGCAAATGATCATGACCAATGAACTCCTTCGTTTCACATGTGTCATTGAAATAAACAAAGCTGATCCAAATCCAAATCCAGTTTATTTCTACAACGCATTTTGCAAACAAAACAGTTTCCAAAGTGCTGCACAGTGATCATAAAATGAAGACGACAAAAAGGTAAATAGCTAAAATTTGGTCACACCAGTCCTAAAATGATGAAACCAATCAAATCAAACAAAAGCAAAACAATAAAAATAATAAAATAGCGGTAAATAAGTAAAATAAAATAAAAGACACAGAGGACCACACAATTCATGCAGTGCAGAGATTCAGTGTGTCTCTCTTCAATTTAATTTCTTTAACTTATAATAGAATATTACACCACCAGGCCTACACCAATAACTGCACTCCCCCACATGTAAATGTGCGATATCTTTGTCAAATATAACAACACACAAAACCATCGACCATCAGTGTTTCTGAGGCAACTTCTGTCCTCTTCACTTTCAGAAGAACTCTCTTCTGATTTCTATCGCTGAATTTCAGACACTAACAACGCTCCCCTTCTTCAATCAGGTACATTTTCCCATGTTCCTGAACAACCTGAAGGAGAAATTGTTTCTCATCTTCATTTGTCGTGAGGATTGTATTAACTTGAATCAGCTTTACTGCTCTTTCAGCTGTGACATTAGCAACTTTCATTGACTGGACCCTCTCTGTTTTATTCTAATCTGCATTATCCTTCCACAAACCAGGTGCCAATGACAGAATTTATATATTTACCTCAATATAACAATGCACAGAAAACAAAATATCTGTACAAAACACATATATCTGGACCATATGGACTAAAGTGATTTATAACTAGTTAACAAAAAACAACAAACCAGCTTCATAGAATCATCAAACTGCCAAAAATAGCGTTAATGTCTGTAAGTAAAGGGAAATACATATAATAACAAATGACCCACACAATGACAAAATAACAAGACAAGACAGCAATTTCTAGAAACTTCATGTGTCTTGTGCAACCTCTAAATCAACTCAGAATTTTCTAAATTTTACTCCTTTTAGATGTGAACCTAATGCAAGGTTCAAATCAGCCAAAATTAAACTTTTACTTTTTTGCATGTTTTCTTGGAGCACCCTAACACATTAGTACTACATCAGTACAAGTACTAGTACTATAGGATCTTGCACAGGGGTAAAAACAGACCTGCCTGGCAACACTTGAACTCCTCATTCATACTTTATAAACAAACTGATTTGATTTGGGAGAAGAAAGAGGAGAAAATCCAGTGTGCTGTCTAAGTTATTATTTCATATTACGTTTTATAACATGTTCACATCAAATCCACGAGGAGATTACAGTCATTTTCTAACTTTCTGTGGGTTTGCGAGACCGTGTGAGGCGCCTTTTGCTGTTATTCATGGATTTACAAAACGGAATTGAATAAAAGGAAAATAAGCATGCTTCCAATCTTCGGGTTTTCATTTTTTCAGGAACAAAATCTTCTCAGTGGAGTGAGTTGGCCTCTCAGATCATTTCATTTACAACCTCAATAAAAGTCAGTTAATAAAAAATGTAATCGAAAACCCACAAACTTCTAAAAACTAAAAATTTCTGATGGAAGAGTGAAAGTAAAGCCTGCCAAACACTAGAGAATTTGCCCACTTTAGGCTGCAATTTGTTTCTTCAGGAGTTCGAGGAGGAGTGACTTGACTTTGTGTCTTTGTGTGTGATTTTGAAGCCGTCGCGCTCCTTGTGTGTGTTTGTAGCTCTGAGCTGCTCCGTGAGATCGTAACCACCGAACCACGGCAACGGCTAATAAAACAAAGCGTCAGGGGCAGAGGAGTGACGGACACAGAGGCGCAAATACAAACTCTGGAAATAGCAAAAATATTTATTGCTCACCTCTCGGAAAATCGTAGATTTAAACTGCAGCATCTCGTCTGTATTGTCGATAGAATTTGTCTTCTGCAAATAATGACCCCAGTCCACAAAACAGCACTGTGAATCCAGGTTGAAGGGCTCTTTAAAGTAAAAAGGCAAGATAGTTCCTCATGTGTGTCAGCCCACGGGTTGAGGTGAAGCTGCAGATTAGCGATAGGGACTCTACTACTACTCTACTCTACTTCCTGTGCACTTTTTTATTTTTATTCGGATCCCCCTACTCTACCTTAGGTCCTCTTCCTGGGGTCCTTCTGTGGATTCAAAATCATGTATCTGAAGTATTGCATCACAGTTTTGACCTGCAAGTAAACTGAGATCCTTTGAACATTTAAGCATCTCAAAGTGACTCATTTTACTGTAGACAGGAAACAGCCAACCTGAGTGCCCTCATAAATTTGTAGCCTGTGGTACGCAGACATATCCCGCTGCAGTCTTTGCGATCAGAGATTTCAAATATCGTAAGATTCCCCTAGTGTCTGTGGTGTTCGCTTTTTGTTGTATGTTTAAATATTGTTTAGTCAATTAAATACAATCAGTCAATTCAAATACTGTTCCACTTTAACTGTAGCTTTTAACTGTATGTTTTAACCGCACGTAATTTGTTTATGTTGTAAGGCGACCTTGGGTGTCCTGAAAGGCGCCTAATTAATAAAATGTATTATGCATTATGTATTAAGACTGGAACATCCTGTAGTGTGTGGCAGCCATAAGGAGCTTTTGGGTGCAACATTTGGTGATTTATCTCTGAGATTTTCTATCATTTAATTTTGAGAAAACAGAATTTGAAGTTACAATTTCCTGAAATTCTATAATTGAATAATGATTTTTTTTAGTTAATGTGTCAATTTAACATTTTCTTTGTTTCCTTGTCACACAAAATGTCTCAAAGTAAAAAGAAATAAATGCAGGTGAAAGGTGAAGATTCTAGAGTGGGTCAAATACGCTGGTAAAACAGTAATAACTCTAGCATGGTGTCCTCTCATCTGATGCGTTTGAAGGAATCTGGGGATTTAGAAAAGTTTCTTCCATCACACCCATGGAAGTTCAATGTCACAACAAAGCAACTAGAGGAAAAAGACAGTGGTTGGGAGGTACCAAATGAATACTAGTGGAAGTTGAATTAACTTCAACCATATCAACTCTGGGAGATAACCCCAAATCGAACCCCCATTTAACTTTCAAATAGTTAAAATAACTCCCTGAAATTTTAACCCTCCAGTTTTTACTGTGTACATACAAGCCAAAACTGCAAAATACTTACTATAAAACAGAAATAACGCATACTAAAAAATAAAAAACTTACAAAAAACAAAGTAAAGGTGGAGGAGGAGAGAAAAGAAGAGGGAGAAGGAAGAGGGATAGGATACTGAGGACAGAGGAAAGAGGGATAGGAGACTGCGAGGAGGGAGAGAGGAAAGAGGGATAGGAGACTGCGAGGAGGGAGAGAGGAAAGAGGCATAGGAGACTGCGAGGAGGAGAGAGGAAAGAGGGATAGGAGACTGCGAGGAGGGAGAGAGGAAAGAGGGATGGGAGACTGTGAGGAGGAGAGAAGAAAGAGGGATAGGAGACTGCAAGGAGGGAGAGAGGAAAGAGGGATAGGAGACTGTGAAAAGGGAAACAGGAAAGAGGGATAGGAGACTGCGAGGAGGAGAGGAAAGAGGGATAGGAGACTGAAAAGGGAAAGAGGGATAGGAGACTGCGAGGAGGAGAGGAAAGACAGATAGGAGATTGCAAGGAGGAGAGAGGAAAGAGGGATAGGAGGCTGCGAGGAGGGAGAGAGGAAAGAGGGATAGGAGACTGTGAAAAGGGAAAGAGGGATAGGAGACTGCGAGGAGGAGAGAGGAAAGAGAGATAGGGGACTGAGGAGGGAGAGAGGAAAGAGGGATAGGAGACTGCGAGGAGGAGAGAAGAAAGAGGGATAGGAGACAGAGAGGACAGAGAAGAAAGAGGGATAGGAGACTGAGGAAGGAGAGAGGAAAGAGGGATAGGAGACTGTGAGGACAGAGAGGAAAGAGGGATAGGAGACTGCGAGGAGGGAGAGAGGAACGAGGCATAGGAGACTGTGAGGAGGAGAGAAGAAAGAGGGATAGGAGACTGCGAGGAAGGAGAGAGAAAAGAGGGATAGGAGACTGCAAGGAGGAGAGAGGAAAGAGGGATAGGAGACTGTGAGGAGGAGAGAGGAAAGAGGGATAGGAGACTGCGAGGAGGAGAGAGGAAAGAGGGATAGGAGACTGCGAGGAGGAGAGAAGAAAGAGGGATAGGAGACTGCGAGGAGGGAGAGAGGAAAGAGGGATAGGAGACTGCGAGGAGGGAGAGAGGAAAGAAGGATAGGAGACTGCGAGGAGGGAGAGAGGAAAGAGGGATGGGAGACTGCGAGGAGGAGAGAGGAAAGAGGGATAGGAGACTGCGAGGAGGAGAGAAGAAAGAGGGATAGGAGACTGCAAGGAGGAGAGAGGAAAGAGGGATAGGAGACTGCGAGGAGGGAGAGAGGAAAGAAGGATAGGAGACTGCGAGGAGGGAGAGAGGAAAGAGGGATAGGAGACTGCGAGGAGGAGAAAAGAAAGAGGGATAGGAGACTGCGAGGAGGAGAGAGGAAAGAGGGATAGGAGACTGCGAGGAGGAGAGAAGAAAGAGGGATGGGAGACTGCGAGGAGGAGAGAGGAAAGAGGGATAGGAGACTGCGAGGAGGAGAGAAGAAAGAGGGATAGGAGACTGCGAGGAGGGAGAGAGGAAAGAGGGATAGGAGACTGCGAGGAGGGAAAGAGGAAAGAGGATAGGAGACTGCGAGAAGGAGAGAGGAAAGAGGGATAGGAGACTGCGAGGAGGGAGAGAGGAAAGAGGGATAGGAGACTGCGAGGAGAGATGAAAGAGGGATAGGAGACTGCGAGGAGGGAGAGAGGAAAGAGGGATAGGAGACAGCGAGGAGGGAGAGAGGAAAGAGGGATAGGAGACTGTGAGGACAGAGAGGAAAGAGGGATAGGAGACTGCGAGGACAGAGAGGAAAGAGGGATAGGAGACTGTGAGGACAGAGAGGAAAGAGGGATAGGAGACTGCGAGGAGGAGAGAAGAAAGAGGGATAGGAGACTGCGAGGAGGGAGAGAGGAAAGAGGGATAGGAGACTGCGAGGAGGGAAAGAGGGTAGGAGACTGCGAGAAGGATAGAGGAAAGAGGGATAGGAGACTGCAAGGAGGGAGAGAGGAAAGAGGGATAGGAGACTGTGAAGACAGAGAGGAAAGAGGGATAGAAGACTGCGAGGAGGGAGAGAGGAAAGAGGGATAGAAGACTGTGAGGAGGGAAAAAGACAGAGGTGGTGACGGGGGCTGTACATAATATGCTTATGTCTGCTGCATAATTTTACATTTTTTAGGGACCTAAAGATCTTTACTTAAAAGTGCACTGCGCAACTTTTCTGGTGTCTATCACTGCCTGCTTGTCTCTATGGAGATGTTATTGCTCGGCCTGGAATGTTTCATGGTATGACTTTAAACAGATTCATGTAGCATTAATTCATTACGGGTGTTTCTGTCGCTCATAATTACAATAATTCTAACTCTCCATAGATCTGGATTGTAATGTAGTGTAGTGCTGTAACCTTCTTTAAACTACACTGTGAAGGCAAAGGAATAACAATACATTTCCATGGAGACAAGCAGGTGCCCTACACTAAAGTTTGATGTGTTATTATTGTTACTATTATTATTAGAAATGTTAGGCAGTGGTGTTTCTGTGGAAATGTTTCTGATTTGTCGCCATGTTCTATCATAAGCATTTTACAGCATTACACTACATTACAGGTCAGATCTGTGGAGAGTCAGCCCTATACCCAGAAGGAATGATTGTATTTTTGAGCAATAGAAACGCCCATAATGAATAAATGCTTGACGGGAATGTTTAATGTCATACCATGGAACATTCCAGCAAAGTGATAACATTTCCATGGAGTTGTTGTATTATTAGGATCCCTATTAGTGGCGTCCTCTTAAAAATAATCATTCCACAATAAAATCTATTACATTCACAATATTGAGAATACAAATGTGCAGTAATGGGGCAATGGCTGTGTTAATAATCGAAGAAAATCAGAGTGAGTCTAGCTTTGAAACATTATCACATGGTCATCTGCATTTTGTCTCCAAGCATGAGAGGTTGTGCAGTGTAACGTTAAGAAGATTTTAAAGGATTTGTGCCAGTTTTTGTTCCATATAGGCCCAACAAGAAATAAACCTTAATCCAGCCCAACAAAACCTCAAACTCCACCTGAGAATAATGACTTGTCTCCAGCGTAATCTTACCAAAGGACACAACAACAAAATTAGCAGTAGTTTTCCAATTTCCCTGCTAAAAAAGTAGTTATATAACCAAAAAGGCACCAAATAATATATCAAGTGATTGCCTACTGCAGTAATCTTGGCTAGCATCCTGGGCATCCTGTTTAAATGAAAGTGTCTCACAGCTTCACGGTTCCTCTGGTCCTTCAGGGCATCGATCTCCTCTCACGTGCTCAGTATCGGACACAGATCACAGACAGAGCACAGACGAGAGGCAGGGTCTGGATCAGTGGGACCTGCAACTAATCAACCATAACTAACAAGGAAGAAGAAGCCAGAGTTTACAAAGCAGATAGTGTCTTGTTCTCAAGGCCGGTCTTGATCTCGGCCGCTGCTGTCGCCAATAAACTTGTACCAGTGTGCAGGGCATGTCTCTACAGGCTGTGCACTGGTTTGCACTTTTTGTTGCACGTTTAACAATCATTAAAGAGTGAAAAATGCTGTTGTGTGTGGCAGCTTTATTATGGGTCTTTAATCCTGTATGACCTAAAAACTTTAGCCGTCCCCTCCTACTTCTACAGTGGCGTGCAGTCAGGGGAATCAAGGAAAGCAGTTGTTGCCCAATAAAATCTAAAATCATCGTGTGTGAAAAATGTAATTGAATAGTTTTTATTACATCCGAACGTCCCCTTAACTTGTGTTGTTTTGCCTTTCTACGGAGGCCTGGAGGCTCATGTGGAGAGTGTGGCTTACAGTCCTTACAGTCTGAGCTTTCTACATGTGCTTTTACAATCAGAGAGGCCAGCAGGTTGTTTTAGAGGTTTGCACATGTGTAGTGAGGACCACAGCCGGCTCAAACAGCACTGAATAAACACATCTTCATCCATGGGAGCCTCATGGGAAGCGGAGATGTGAAGCAGTTTCTAGTAAGTGCGTATGTGCGGCTGGAGACAACAACAGCAGCACTATCTTTCAACACAAGTGTCTAAAGTGTCGCTTTTAAGGACAAGTCATTGTAGGTTTGCGTTTGGAATGATTAGTTGTTAGTTACAAATATAGGCCGTCATTTAGTCAAACAGTGAGCTAGTTTCAGGGCGAGTTTATGTGAAATGGAGGATCCAGACAGAGCAGTGGAGTGAGAGCGACTGGGGCAGTGAGGATTCTGCCTCGTCTGTGTTTATGAAGGAGCGACAGTGTCCGTGGAATAACAGCACTATTACACATGTGTGGCGGAACATGTGTGTGTGTGTTGTCTGGGCCTAGTTCAGGGAAATACAGAACGCTTCTTCTGGAAAGACGTGGGACGGCAGTAGCTCAGTTGGTAAGAGCATTTGTCCACTGATCCGAAGGTTGGTGGTCTCGACATAAACATCATTGGTGAGCGGTCAGATCCACTAACCACAGGTCGCTGGTGTGATTCCAGCTCCCACAGATGAATGCTGTCGTTGTGTCCTTGGGCAAGACACTTAACCCACCTCGCCCCCAGTGTCTGTGTACACTGGTGTATGAACGTGTGTGTGAATGGGTGAGTGGTTCCTTGTTGTAAACCACTTTGAGTGCCTTGATAGGTGAGGTAGAAAAGCACTATAAAAATGTGACCATTTATTTGACCATTTACATGATTTAGCATCTATGAGGTGTGGCCGCATTGTTCTAACCCAGCTGTGTTTAAGGGGATGTTTGTGACACATCAGGCTGTATTATAAGTGCACCTGTTTGACCAGTGCACTACTGTATAGGTTTAGGGTTTCCATTATGTAAATATAACCTCCTTAAAAACTTGTTTATACCACTCTCCATAAGCCTGATTAACAGGCAATTAGCTGGGTCTCAACAAAGCAATTGAAGGCTCAGAGAATTTGGACTGTACGTATGAGATGTATTGTATGTGAACATTCATGTTGTATGGATATGTTGTACATTTGAAGATTGTTTGTTATGTACATGTTTTCTGTGTATTTATTGTCATTGTCTGTTGTTGTGTTAAGCAGCGTTGTCTGATTCAAAGACAAATTTCTCCTATGGGAGACCAGGTAAATATAACTTAACCTTAACCATATCTCTTCATGATCTTCATGAATGTACATGTTGTGTAGTGCATTACACATGTGTAGAGCTGTCATATGTCATTCATTTGGTTTCTCGATGCATAATAATGACAGAGATAACAGTCCTGAAGGCTCAGCTGCATAAATAAGGTGGAGTAGAAACAGCCCACAAATGAGTGCAAAGAGGGCGTCAAATACAGCCCAATATACAAAAAATAATCAACTATATGATCTAAATCTCTCTAATTTGACTCCAGAATGGCTCAGTATACATACAGTTAATGTGAGTAAAAATAAATATACTCTTTTGCCACGTAGTTTGCATAAAGATGGCGTTAATAAAGTGTTATCAACTATTATTGACTAAATGTCTCTGCCCAAGTCTGCCCGCCTACCCATAGTCACCACACGTTACTGCCTCCATACAACATGTTATTTTGCACATTTACGGAGTCAATGTTGTGACTCTATTGGTAGTTTTAAAGGGCTATGAGGAAGAAAACCCCAGACAGAAAACCTCTCCACTGAGGGTAAGAAACTCAAACAGAATGATCGTTGCCACAGAATCGTGTGAGGAAGCTGAATGAAAGTGAAAAACTAGTTACACACTTTAAATACCTACTTCTTTGCCTTTCATGGTTTGAAAATTGGATACTGGCACATTAATAGGTTGTATTCATTCACCATAACATTCCCAGACCATAAAATTGGAGGACTTCTATAGCAGAGATCGCTGTCAAAACTTTCACAATGTTTGACTCGGTTTATGGTTCACGTCTCTGTAATTACCAGGCCTATCCAGGAGAAAGAAAAACAGGCACAAATTTCTTCTCTCAGATATACATACGAGTTTAACTACACACAAATAATATAGCTGCATTTACAAAGTGTTAGAAGAAGAGACCTTTCTTTCTCTCTCATGTCCTAAAGGCCGTTCCATATCATAAATGTTAACCTTCCGTTCAAAGTCTTTCCGAGTCCCCATCAGACGCTATGCTGTTCGATAATGTTCATTTGCAATGATTCAATTCCATAACTGCCCTTTTGCACTCCCTGAATACTCATGTTTAACGGTAAATTTGGTTAACTGGCTCCATTTTCTTCAGTTTTCAGACCATAAAAAACGTCCAAGCCTGTGTTTACTATATCGGATATACAGAACTGTGCTTTCAAAATTATAAATAATGATTGTTTTTATCAATTTACAAAATGCAAAGTGAGCGAACAAAAGAAAAAGTCATTAAGTACAATCTTCAGCGTAAAGAAGCAGAAGTTGTGTTGGTGATGGTCTGGCCCCACAAAGCCCTGACCTCAACATCATGGAGTGTGTCGGGGATTGAGATAGAACAAGATCTGTGCTTAGTAGGTTTGGATGGTATCCAAATTTTGATACCATTAAACCTTTTACCGGGGTGACTAATTAAGAATTATTTTGTAGTTTGCACCTTTACCATTCAGAAACAGAAGAGCAGCATTATATTTGAAGATGAGGCACAAGTTCTGATCAAACCAAACTTCACCAGTGCGTATCTCCCTCCATTTAATGATCTGGGACACGCCAAGACAAGAAAAGCATAGAAGAGGCATATTCTGGAGTAAAAAGTAAAAGGCGACAGACCACGGCGTGTAATATTTCCCACTGCAGCATGTTGTATCTGACAGACCTGCGCTCTCGGCACTCGGAGAAGTTACCGTCTCCTCCGTGAAAGTCTGACTTCACCCTCAAGCGGGGAGCACTGAGCTCCTCTTGACTCTCGGCGTTCAATTCGCAAACTTTTCGGCTCAACATCACACACGAAGCGTCAGTCAGGTTTTTTTCTTCTTCCTCGCTGCGTGTGGATGGAAATCTCAGAGTGTAACGACGTTTGAAGAGGAGAGAGAGCAGAGGGTCGGCGCTGTGCCCTGTGTCTGAAGTGACTGTGGTGGGATCTCTGGCCTGACACAGGGTTGTAGCTCCGTCAACATTTGCTGTCTCTCCCCTGTCATTCAGTCTGAAGACAAAATGCTTCTAATATTATATTAGGTCCTTATGCACTGCAGATGACGGTAATAAAACTGATATTGGTGCTACATTTTGATACCCGTTAGTCCGACATTGCAATAGTCTGAAAATAAACCACTAAAGAGAGATCCCATTAGTCCGACATTACATTAATCTGAAAAAAGAGGACCATTGTTTCAACAGCCCATTACTCTAACAGCCCATTAGTTTTTCTTTATGAACAGTTTATCATCAGCACGTTACAAAGTCATTCATCCATCTCTACTGTGTATGGTCGGACTAATGGGCTGTGGAACCAATGGGCCTCTTTTTTTAACTAATGGAATGTCAGAATTATGGGATCGCTCCTCAATGGTCCATTTTCGGACTATTGGGATGTCGGACTAATGGGCTGTTGGACCAGTGACATGGCACCCCCAACCCTAGTGCTTAGTTCTTCAAGATGTTTGGAACACCTACCAGCCCAGTTCCTTCAGAAACTGTGTGTAAGTAAACCTAGAAGAACTGATGCTCTTCTGAAGGCAAAGGTCACACTAAATATTAATTTGATTTAGATTTCTCTTTTGTTCATTCACTGCATTTTGTTGATTTCCTACTTTTGCACAGTACTTCAGGCTATGACCTTCACCTCCTCTGTGCTTTTGCATCACTCGAGTTTAATTAGGACAAATCTCCTTCCTGCTGCTTCCATGTGTGACTGTGAGGTGTTCCACAGTATAATCCTCTATCTGAGTGAACAGACTGCACCTACTGCTGCCGCTGTGCTGGAGCTATATGCACAAACACATACAAACACATATACTGTACTACTATAGCGTATAGGAGAGTATAGCTACGGAATAACAGAAGAGGCAGCAACAGACTTCAGCTCAAAGTACTAAGACATAATGACCAGAAAACTGATTATGTGACTTCAGCCATTGTTATTATTTGATTTAAAGAGATCTATTGTGTCTTGTGTGACCCCAGCGGATGTTATCACTTGCACATTTTAAGTTAAATGACTAAATAAAAGAAAAAAGATCTGCAGAGGTATGCATTAGAAAACCACGGTGTCCAGTGGGAGATGACGTTGCAGTTGAGCTATGCAGCTGTCTGCTCCTCTGAGAACAGAATCAAAATGAATCCTCCATCTATCACCGATTAAGAAAGTACTATACACGGTAGGCGGTGAACACAGACAGACTGGAGCAATGATGTCTTGAATACAAGTACAACTTCGAGAGGGGAAATAAGGTAACAGGAAACAACTATAATATGGTTAAAAACTCTATAAATAAATAAAAAGTTCTGTTTGATTTCAGTACCCATAAAGTACACCAACTTTTCTGAAACCTGCTTGAATGAAGATCAAATTACTTTGCCTGGAATGTTCCACAGTATGCCATTAAACATATGTATCCCATGTTTCCCGCAGAAAATTAATCAGTCAAGGTGCTTACCTGGAGGTGAGGAGGCGGAGATACCATGCCGGTGAAAGTGAGGACCGGGGAGTGACAGCTGTAGTTTAGGGAGGAGTTTTGCGAGCATTCACATGGTTCGGAGGGACGTAGTTAAGGCCACCCTAACTATAAAGTGCTGCTGAAACACTGACATAGTAGTATAGTGGTATAGTAATAGCTGAGTAGTGAAGCAACATTTAGTGCAGTATACGTAGAGTGCCTTGAAGGTGGAAAAGCGCTGTATAAAGATGTGAAGATTTTAAGATATGAAGATATAAAGATTTTAAAGAGGGGGTATTACAAGTTAATTTCACTACGTAACCTTTCATTGTTTTGAAAATGCTATATTCACATAAAATAATGTATTAACACTCTCTATGCTCAGTCACTCCCCCTTCAGAGAGATATAACATTACTATATATGTGCATTTCGCTGATGAAACTACATAAGGTCAGTTTTGTGAAGTTGTAGTGTATTGTTTCACATCCTGCTTTTGTATATTTAGGGAGAATTGCACAGAATTGTTTGTTATTAGGTTGTTTTTTTCAGTCTAAATGTTTGTTTTAATGCATTTTCACTTGCGGTCTCCTCAGAGTGGTCACGTGATGTTGCTGTGACTTGTTCGGGTCGCTGATTTATACAGGTTTTGGAGCTGTCTTTGTACAGGTGGAGGCAGGGTGACAGCACCATCTGCAGTCTGACTCCCTCAGAACAGTATCCCAGGTGTGTGAGTAAAAAAAAAAACCTCGTCCCAGTTTATAGTCCCCTGGGCACATTTCTGTATCTCGATTGGCTTTTTAATCCAGTGATGATGTTTGTTGTTCTCTGTCCCAATGATGTTTGCTCCATCCCCATCCAGAATGTGGTTCTTCTTTTACAGTGGTCAGAGATGGACGATTTGAGTTGTTCCTGTTCTGCGTTGTGTTTTGTTCCTCGTGTTTTGCCTTCGCTGTTTCCTTCTCACATTCTGTTTTATGTTCCTTTTATCGTGTACTGAACACCCTCCCTGTTTCCCTGATGTATGTTTTATTGCAGGGTATTTTATATATACCATATTTTATATACCATATATGTTCAGACTATAAGTCGCACTTTTTTCAGGGTTTGGGTTTGGGTGCGACTTATACTCAGGTGTGACTTATATTTTACATTTTTCCCACTGACAGTCCACAAACCATACATATGAATCCTATATATGAATCAAAAATGAAAAAAAAAATCATCAATTTTTTTCATTTTGGTTTTAGAGACAAATAATAAAGAAAAGAGCTGTTTTTTTCGTTTTCTTATTTTTGGTTCTATATTGAAAAACTAATGAACGAATGATACATGGATTGTTCTCTATTGGGCTGTTTTTATTACTATAACTTGTATAACTCGCCTTTCAAGATGAAATGTTGGTTCTTGATCTCTGTTTTTATAAAATAAATTTCCCCCAAAATAGTCCAGTGCGACTTATACGTTTTTTTCTTCATTACGCATTTTTGGCTGGTGCGACTTATACTCCAGAGCGACTTATGGCCAAAAAATACGGTATGACATTACATTTACGCTCCGATTCTATTTGATCTTTTGGGTGGATGAGTAATTACGTGAATTTTCTGTACCGTTTCACTGGTGTGTTGGTCTTGGTCTGAAAAAAGAAAAACATAAATTATCAGAAGACTAAATGAACCTCACTGAACAAAATTTTACATCTAACCATATTGAGGGTTTGAATAGGGCTGGGAAAGATCACTAGATTACTCAAACGTGCATGGATGACCTCTAAAACCTCTTCAGTGAGGATTTTGGCAAGGGAACAACGTTACAACATGGTGGAAAGCTCCAAAAAGTCCATTCGGCATAATACCCTTCTTTAACTGAACCATGTGTGTGTTAAAACCACCGAAAGTGCGTTTGCGTCACCTTTATATAACTCAACTTTTCACAGTAACAGTTCTACCTGTGCTCTTGACTCTGACCCTGTTCTGAACTTTATTGCGCAATCACCAGCGCAGAGTTGAAAGCACTGCAGCCGAACAGTGTCGTGATCCTTCAAACTTAAAATTTGCTGGGCTCAAACCGAAGCATTAAGCGATGATGGAGCTGTAGGGGGACGGGGACAGAGACAGGGTGGACGTTTTAAGAGACTCGGAGAGGACTGTGAAAACCTGTAAATCTGGCTCAGAGCAGGAAGACAGATGAGCATGAGTGAAGTGAAAACATAGAGTAGAAGACATTTAGTGAAACCACAGTGGGCTGGAGTGATGGAGCTGGGCTGTTTTTCATGGAGAGAGGAACAGTCAGTGAACGTGTGTGGTTTGCAGCAGACGAAAACTTTGTGTAACAAAATTTGAGTATTGCATTAAAAGGCTCTCATTAGGAGTCTGATACACTTGCGTGGAGTTGGCCCCCTCACACTTAAACCTCCACAAAAACTATGTCAATCATTTGTGCTTCGTTTGTGCTGTTTTGTGCTGTAAAAAAAAGTTTTGTTTGTGCTATTCTGGTTCTTCAGATATTTGCAGTTTTATTTTGCCCCTCAAAATGTGAAACAGCCTCAAAACAGGCAGAAAATTATAGAAAACATTTTTATTTTGTTTGTGCTGTGGCAATTTTCATTTGTGCGAGTTTATTTCTAAAAATGATTCATTATTATTTCTGCAATAATTATAGGATGTCAAAAGTCTGTATTATTATATAAAATATGAATCAAAAGTAAATTACTAAAGACTGTTACAGACTTTTCCACAGCCACAAACAAAATACAAAGGTTTTCTATAATTTTCTGCTTGTTTTGAGCTCTATTTAACATCACACAAACTAAACTTTTCACAGCACAAAACAGCACAAACGAAGCACAAACAACTGACTCCATTTTGGACTGTTTTAGAGCATTTTGAAGCTTCCTGTGGGGCTGACCCCAATTTGACCAATAAAAGAATCATTAATTTCTCCAAAACTAAAGCACAAACAAAACTTTTACAGCACAAACAATTGACACCACCAGACAAACACCAGATCCAATTCTAATAATGACCTTTACTCACTGCTTTAAATAACAAAAAATACTTATCATAAAATCTCATTCAGAACTCATTTATAGTTGTATGCATTGCTTGTAAAATGGCCAAAAATCATTTACACATTCTAACAAGACAAACTAAACTTTCACATTGTCTTGTCTCACATTGCACTGCAGCCCAGTTGAGAATACAAAAAAATAGGCTCAGTTTCTCTTTATCTTGACACATTTGCATATAGACAGGGCACTAGCACAGCGGACGCAGTCATCAGTGTATCACACCTGATCTAAGCATTTGGAGTCTCCTGGGACTTATGCAAGGCTCTTATTTGCAGATTTTAGCTCTGCATTTGATACTGTACGCCCCAATCTTCTTGTTCAAAAACTATTTGACTTGAATGTAAGCTTGTGAAATGAATTTTCTCTCTTAACAAATAGATGGCAACAAGTGAGGGTAAACAATACTTTATCTGAAGCCATTTTGTTCACCCTGTACACAAATGAATGTTGGAGCAGTCAGCCAGGAAACAAAATCATCACATTTTCAGACGACAGGATAATTGTAAGCCTGCTTAACAGTGACGACAGGCCCGTAGCCAGACTTCCAAGGGGGGTGGGTCGTTTTTTAAGCCAAAAGTGACCTTTTTATACGGGTGTCTTTGCGACCCAGTGATTGTACTCGAAGACTCAATTATTTGTTTGTTTTGGTTAATATTCATTTACTTCACTTGTTATCTATTACATTATCTATTGTAATTATGCATATATTGTTAAATTATTATAACAATACAACCAATTATATAAAGTTATTTGCTTATAAGAACTGGAATTTATTAAATATGAAACAAATCTTTATTAGCATTTTAGAAATGGTTTACAGTATATCGCATTTACAGCACTCAGCACTATTTTTAAAAAAAAATTTTTGGAAAAAGGTGACCCCAGTCTCAGGGGGGGGGGGTCGTCCGACCCCCTCGACCCCCCCCTGGCTACGGGCCTGGACGACTGTATTTCTACCTACTATCAAGAGATCAGCTCTTTTCTGTCTTGGTGCAGTGAGCATTATTTAACTCTTAATGTGAATAAAACTAAGGAGATGGTTTGATCCCCAAGCTCTGCAAACCCATGATCCTGTTGTCATTGAGGACAGACAAATAGAACAGGTTGAATATTTGGGTGTGTACATTGACAGTTTGTTCAAATGGAATGTACATGTTGATTTTCTTTGTTCCAAACTGTCCCAGAGGCTGCACTTCTTAAGGAGACTGAGGCTGTTTGGTGTGGATACAAAAATCATGAGCTGTTTTGGAGAGTCTGATCTGCTACAGTTCGGTCGCCTTGTTCGGCTCTTTAACTGTCCAGGGCAAAACTAAACTTGGAAAACTGGTAAATAAGGCCATGAAGGTGATTGGCAGGAAAGAGTTTCCTTCTTTGCAGGACATTTTTCAAAATTCTGTGTTTGTTCAGGCCAGAGGGATTGTGGGAAACCCCTCTCACCTGCTGCAGGTGAATATGAAATCCTTCCATCAGGCAGACGCTATCGAGTGCCTAAGTTTAAGAGTAACAGATATAAACTTTCATTTGTGCCACTTCTGTTGCACTGTTGAACAAATCTGCACAACAAAGGCACACTTAGTCACTTTATGTAATGGTGTAATAATGGCAAAATCATTGTGCAATAGGTTTAGTGCAATAATTATCTGTGCAATATTTTGGACACTTTTTGGTTGTGCAGTGTAACAAATTTCCCCTTGGGGACAATAAAGATTATCTTATCTTATAAAATTTAAGACTTTTGTGAAAAAAATAAGACTTAAACCCTATTCGCACAGGAAAAGTACAACCTGGGGACGTCTGGTAATTTGCAAATTACCGCCCCACCTCTGTGTTACTTGCAGCGCATTTGCACGGGATAAGCAAAGTCTGTAAATTGCTTTATTTTACTGAAATTAGACGGGATATATCGTAACATCACATCCGTTTCTATCTCTTTCGCGCTGCTATACTAAAAAAAATAAAATAAGTAAATGTTCCTTACCGCATGCTGCTACACATGTCATCCAGGTCAACATCATGCGAGAATTGTCTCTCCTCTTGGATCTCTTGCCCTTTTTGTGGATCGGTTTCCATGTAGTCTATGTGTTATAATTTGCCCCTAAAAAGCTTAAAATGCTAATCAAAATTTCTACCGCAGCCGCCATTACTCAAGCCGGAAAGAAAGATATAAAAAGTGCGCAATATATAGAGAAAAGACCGTGGAAATAAAAGTAATAGACAGAAAAGACTTGCAATTACAACAACAAACACTGAGATGCAGATTCGCACGGGTCTCGTATTATCACTGGACATCTGTGTTTGGTGAAATATAGTAGGTCATTTGCGGAGGAATTTTTACTTTACAAATTACAGACATGGCCCATTCGCACGGGATTAAAATCTCAGACATCCTCCACAATTATTACAAATCACCAAAGGTCCACAGGTAAAACTAATCCTGTGCGAATAGGGCTTTGGACAACATAATTAAAGACCTTTTAAGGCCTTAATTTAGGAACATGAAATTTAAGACCTTTTTAAGACTTTTTAGACCCCGCAGCTACCCTGGATATGAGAGTTATTTTTCAGGATACCAAAGCCCCACAGTGTAACTTTATCATTACCATATAATAACAGACCACAATAAGAGTATGTTTTATCATTTTGGATGTTTTTATTGCATTGGAAAAACAGAAAAAAAACATGTGTCCTTACTGTGAGTGGGCTTGCATCTTCAGAAACCTTGGCCTTGTGGAGGGCCTTCTCCTGCTCGTTTCCATGGAAATGTTCCTTTGGCTATAATAGTTCACTGTATGGCTTAAAACTTGTCTTATCTCCATGAAGAATGTCCCAAGTGTGCTTTTAACTTTCTATTCACACTGAATAATGCAGGTGACACGCCACCTCTAGAAGGTAACATGTATGTATTTAGTTTGTTAGTCATGTGGCTGCTTTACTTTACTCGCAGTCAATTTTGTGTGAAAGAATAAATATACTGACCTAAAATACCAATGTGCAATAAATAAACTACTACGACTACTATAAAACAGCCATGCTTCAGAGCTATAAACAACCACAGGGACTTCTGAGGGATTTGGAGAACTCCTCATTCAGAAGCTTTGGGCAGTTTTACCGTACATACATACGTAATATTAGCTGTGGGCAAGGACACGTTTGTATGAATATGTATACGTACATGCACACATACACATGCATACATACATACATACATATACACATACACATGCATACATATACACATAAATACATATACGCACACTGCAAATTTCTCTGATCTGGCCAAGATTTTTAAACTTATATCAGGTTATTCATCTTGTTTTTCAGATTTGTGATCTACTTACTAGTTCTGAGACTGATTCATTCTAGCCTAGAGGTCGTTTATTTGAAGATAATTTGTCAAGTAAAATTATCTGTCCATGCAGCAAAATAATTTAGCTACTTTTAAGTCATTTTCTGATAGATTTACGTGTTTATATTTGAAGATTTTTTTTACAGCACATACATACACACGTGCATACATATGTACACACACTCATACACATACATACACACACACACTCATACACATACACACACACACACATACATACTTACATACATACACTCATACACATACACACACACACATACATACATACACACACATACACACATACACATGCTTACATACACATGCATACTTACATACACTCATACACATACATGTATACTTACATACATACATACTTACACTCATACACATACATACATACTTACAAACATACATACATACTTACACACACTCATATACATACATACACGCACACACTCATACACATACATACATACTTACACACACACTCATACACATACATACATTTTCTTGGTTTTCTCAGATTTTGAAGTGACACATCACCAATGGATCAGCCCAAAGGAAGTCATCATCCCCATGTTTCCAAATGTTTTCCGGTTTTGTGATGTAAGCATGAATAGAGCCGTTTCAGACTTTGCAGTGACATCATGCTGAGGGTGTTCTACATCTATGTCTATAGTGGAATGTTCAGCAATTACCATGGCTACACAATGAGCAAACTCTGCCAAAAACGTTTTAAGATGGTCTGAAAACTCAAGAAAAAGTACTAGTTTGGGACTGTAATTTTGTTGCAGTTCCATCTTTTTTTTCCATTCAATTTATTGCATATATACATGCAAATCATTCTAAACTACTTATTCTAAACATACATCCAAGAAAACAGATTAATATACACCAAGATGACAAGACAGGGGTAGTTTAGGGATTCAGATTGATAATTTCTCTTCTTTATGTAGTTTGCTTGTTTATTTGGAAGGTTTTCTAATTATTTCAAATAATATTATAGCTTTATTTGAATTGAGAGATATTAGGATTGGTGTTATTCTTACAATACTTACAACAATTAATCAATTAATTAATTAAGTATTTTCCATGTAAAATGAGAAAATGTAAAATGTATACCGTATTTTCCAGACTATAAGCCGCTACTTTTTCCCCAGGCTTTGAACCATGCGGCTTTTAGTGTGGAGCGGGGCAGCGTACCTATGTTCCCATGGCCCAATGGTCCCACAGCCCAATAGTCCCATGGCCCATTGGTCCCACAGCCCATTGGTCCCACATCATTAAGACTTTTTTTTTTTTTTAAATTTAGGCCCAATGGTCCCACAGCCCAATGGTCCCACAGCATATTCCCAATGTTCCATGTTCCCACATTTCTAGAAAAAATAAAATAAAATTCAGGCCCTCTGTTCCACAACTAACGCTAACCCTAACCCAACCCTAACCCTAATGCCGTGGGACCAATGGGCTGTGGGTCCATTGGGCCGAGGGAACATAGGGCTGACCCCGCGGAGCGGCTAAATTTTGATTTTTTTTCTTCCACGGCTAGGGGCGCTCTAACCGGAATTTCAAAAACAAGATAGACGGAAAAGAATACGCTACTTTTTATTTAGCAGATATAACACGCATGACAAATTACTAACTGGTAATTATTTTCAAATCCTCGCCCCATAAAAAGCACACGAAGGAGTTTGTATGATTCAAATTTTAAGTTTAAGTTTAAGGCCATCGATCTTGCTCCAGGAAGGAAACCGCTGTAGAGCCCTGCCCCCGCGGGACCCAACACAAAATAGTGCGGCGCGGGACCATGGATGTATAAGAGCATTCTGAAAGAACATTCTGAAAGACTATTGCGAGCGAGGGCGGGAGCGCGACCGCACGGCGCGGGAGCGGGCGGGAGCGGAACAGAAGACTGCAGGAGCGGGCGGGTGCGGGGCCTCTACCGCGCAGACCGCCGTGCTACTGCACGTGAGCTCGGCGTCAATTTCAGCAGAGATGATTAAAGTGACTTGTGGTTTCACTGCACAGGAAAAATGAAGGTAATCAATTACCGGTCTTTTTCTGTTTTTGACCTCGTTTTAATCAGCACAGTTGCTGCCGTGTTAAAAGGCACTGTTCGGAAAGAATCTGTTCAGGTACATAAATGTACATTTACAGTACAAAATCGTTCTGTATATGCAGTAAATATCTAATTTTTCAACATAGATATCAGTGGCTTATAGCCCGGTTGCGGCTTGTACAACTTTTTTCTTAATTTTTTTTTTTAAATAGCGTGGGTGTAGCTTATATACTGGTGCCTCAGAAGTCCGGAAAATACGGTATATTTTTTTTTATTGATATTGCTATAAAAATAATGAAATAAAATAACCCTTTTCCCAAGCACACAAAAATTTTAAAAATTGTTTCAATTTCACACCAAAAAAACATACAAAAGACAGTCGACTGATTCATTTTCTGTATTTCAACACACACACAGGCATGTCATTTTAACTTACTTACTGAAGTGCTTACAGTTAGTGTCACACTCCCATGTAAAGTTGATTACATCAGCTACAAAGTATGAATAATATAATGTAATTTCTCACTTTTATAAACCTGAGCAAGCGCACCTCCACCTCGCTCTCCGTCTCCTCCGCTCTGGGGTGGCTCTGCCAGTATCAATTATGAACAGGCCGCTCTTTGACTAGGCTCACGTACTTAAAAGGCCCTGGAATTCCCTGGGACAACATCAATACGGTCTTCTCCACACTAACGACCTACTAACGTTCGGTATTTCTCCTTGTGTAGCTTAAACTCGCGGCCTTGAGGAGTTACATCATAGCTACATAGGGCGAAGCTGATGCCATCTTCTTTTGTTGGAAAATAAAAGACGAGAATTTCACGGGGGTTCGGTTGGATTCGTGTCGCTGGGCTTTTCATTCCCCATGCTGCTTGATTGGAAAGGCTGACGAATAGTTTTTGATTTAGAAGCTAAGACGAGGACGCTACAGAGATGCGCTGTCGTCATATCTGGACTATTTTAAAGCGCGAATGTCACTGCAAAACTCCAAACTAGGTCAAAGTGTGTTTACAGAGTGCGAGTGTATCGTGTTTCCAAAGTGAACCAACTCTTGCATGGTTCAAATACCCACAGGTCATATATAATGCAGCATTTTAGACTCTTTACACAACTTTTGGACAAGTTCGCCTTGCAAAGTAAAGTTAAGCGCTAGTCAGAACCTGAATGGACGTGAATTGATAGAATTTGGCGTTTTGAGTCTTCGAGATGTTTGAAAAATGGTCTCTGTGCCCACGGTCTTGTTTTATTAAAGCAGACCTATTCTCAAATCAACTTTTCAGAGCTTTAGATCATGTTTTAGTTGTTCTCCCTTCTCATTTACCCTATCAGAGTTAGATTTAGAGTGATTTGTGCGTGTCTGAGTAATCTTTAATGACTTATTTTCAAAATGCCATATTTCCAATCCTCATTTTCACCACTACCGGCATACGCACACTGCTCTGTACTTATTTTGTTTTCCAGTTTTATTTTCTTAATCTGTGATATGTGTAGGGTTTGGTATTGTTGCGTAGTAATTTTGGTAAAAATGGAAAAAAAATCTGCTCACTAGGTTGATCTGCAGCTATACATAGAACAGGGGTTTCCAACCTGTAGCTCGGGACCTAAGAGTAGCTCTCCGCCCCCTTCCAAGTAGCTCGCCAAGGGGTTTCAAAATTATACCACTGTGCTGAATAACAAAAATGTGGTTCATTACATGCCTATTACCATTGTAAATGTATAAAATTAATTTCTTGTGGCTGCTAAATTTAGTAGCTCTCTGGCATTTCTGTTTTGTAAAGGTAGCTCACTGGAGGAAAAAGGCTGGTAACCCCTGACATAGGAGATGCAGACTCTATTGTAATGATGTTTACAGAGACATCAGCTTCCATTGGGCACTACAGATTTTTAACGAGGAAGACAGCATACTTGTTTTTTCTTTTAAGTTTAAGTTAAGACACTTATAATACATAAGCAATTAAAGTAGGGTTGACCAGATTTTCAAAATTTGAAACTGGGCCTGACGTGGCTTTTTTTTTTTTTTCTTCCGCAAACAAGGATTTCTGTATTTTGGTTAAACAAATGACAATTTAAGCTCCTCTTTCCAGTTCCAGGAATCAGATTTGTCAAAAATTGTCATGGTCCTGTTTTAGTCCTGATTTAGACCTGATGTAGTCCTGGTTTAGTCTTACTTTAGTTGTGGCCAAAATTGGCCAAAAATAGCGACACCTTGGACATTTCTTGTATAAAACTGGGGCATATCACTGGTTCTCTATAAATTTGCTGGGACAGGAGGCTCAGGGCTCAAAACTGGGACTGTCCCGGGTAAATAGGGATGTCTGGTCACCCTAGATTAAAGGTTGCTCAAACAAGCACAAAAAACATGTGTAGAGCTGCTTTTAAAAGTAAAAAAAAAAAGTGAATTATTGAATATGGGTAACATAGGTACTTTTGTGGCCTGATTCACCAGCCAGTTTCACTTCGTGGAAACCGTCTGACCTCGCAGCATTAGGATTCGTTCACTCGATGGTAGGCGGGTACTTTTTTTATTTAACCAATCGCTGCTGTATGGTGGTGACGTCTGTAATGCGGCGGAATGCTCAGTGGTGTCCATGTAATCACCAGAATAACAGCAAGTCCCGTAGGAAGAAGGGCAATAACATCAGTCTCCTTGATAAAATTCACCAAACATTCACTTGTTCCGGTTTTAAATCCTCAATGTCGGGAATCGTTGCCAACACAAAATGTCTGGGTTCGTCTACATCCATCTCGACCATAGACCGTATATGAATGGACAACCCATTAGCCGTCGCATGCCAAACAGGAAGTGCTCCAGGAGGCTCATCTGGCTCCTTCTCTCCCTTTTTCCCATTGACCTGCATTGAGATCTTATCGCCCCATAACTCCTGCACTGAGCCTCATCATTTTGGTTTTAAAATGTTCATATGAACCCACGACACATGATCTTGAATTTTTCATTTCGCTATCATTATATCATTAAGATATGAACATAAATAATGGACCTATCAAACGCCTTCATTCCCCGAGAAGGGTGGGCACATTTAACAGCCTCACTTATGACTGGCTCTTGTGGTTGCTATGATACTCGCGGTCGGATTTCCAAATATGGAGACTGGCTCCAGATTCGCTCCTGTAACCGTTCAGGAGCCTCATTTGAGCGGCGCTGAACGCTGTGGTGACGTCACGCTCACTTAGTCCACTTCTTTTATACAGTCTATGATCTCGACGCTTTGTTTACTGTTGTGCTGAACCACAAAAGGACCCAAAGGAGCTGGAGTTTGACTTCTGGCCAGTGCACCGCCTACAACTTCCGGGGTTCTTGCAAACTGCCAAGTGTATTCTGATTCCTGACCAAGTCGCTGGAGAGAAATGAAATTGAGCAAAGGTGGTGCCTGCCTGGCCAGCAGACACGAGCTCGTACAAGCTAATATGCTAACACCGCCCTTCACATAATATAAACATACACCAGTTGGGGTGACAGTCTAAAGCATTAGTGAAAAACACCAACAATCCCATTCTAATCAAAACAAACACTAGATTCTAAATAAATCACTCTGGAGGCCGTCAAAAGCTTTATTCTCCCAAGCTTTATTCTCCCAAGCTTTTGTGTGGTCAGTAAACACACCACAAACAAACTCATGCTAACGCCCGCTAACACTAACCTGTCGCATTATAATCTAATCAAACACTATTTAAATAAATCGATAGGGAGGCGAGCTAACGCTTCCATCTCCTGAGCTTTGGCACGTTCGGTCGGTAATCATGCCACAAACCCACGCTAACACGCCACAAAAACATGCTTAGATGCCACAAACACAAGCTAACACGTGCTGACGCCATCCAACGCTAACCGATCTCATTCTAGTTTAATCAAACACTAAATTAATTGTTGGAAAGATGACCTAAAGCAATATTCTCCGGAGCTGCGGTGTGGCCGGTAAACACAGCGCAAACATGCACAAACACACTAACACGCCACAAACATGAGCTAACACATGCCAACGTTCGCTAACACTAGCATATTGCATTCTAATATAAACAAACAGGACAAATAAAACACTGGGAAACACCAACCCGTTGCATTATATCTGGAGGCCGCCAAAAGCTTTATTCCCCAAACTTTTGTGTGGTCAGTAAACACACCACAAACAAACTCATGCTAACGCCCGCTAACACTATCCCGTCGCATTATGATCTAATCAAACATGATTTAAATAAATCGAAGGGAAGGCAGGTTAAAGCTTTCATCTCCCGAGCTTTGGCGCGGTCGGTCGGTAAACATGCCGCAAACTCACACTAACACGCCACAAAAACGAGCTAACGGCCACTAACATCAACCCATCTCATTCCAGTCCAAACAAACACGATCTAAACAAACCATCAGGGACACGGCGTAAAGCTCCGTTCTCCCGAGGGTTTGGCGTGGTCGGTAAACACACCGCGGGCAGATAGACTTGTTTACACCGCAGAAAGTCAATCTTCTCGCGCGTCCGGCATTGATCGCCGCTGACCTTGGGCGGAGATACAAGGTTCTGGAGCCCGGTCGGGTCCACGCCGGCCGGAGACGTGAGGAGGAGCGGATTGATAGAACATCGATACTGGAGAAGAGGGCAGAGCGTTTAGGAACGTTAAAAGACTGGAGACAAGGGACAAGGGGTCAGACGACGGTTAACTTGTAAGGACGGAAGGCTAATGTAGAGATCAATGAGAAACGAGAGATGAAGATGCAGCTCGTGGCGGCGCAGGTATTGACGAACACATGTTGGATTGATTATAGGTTAATAGGCTACAGAGGTTATGGGGAGTGTGCGGGGTATTGAGCGAAATGAACCTTTTGGAGCTGTTAATGCTTGTTTCTTTAGAGATGCGCTTCGTTCAAACGTGTTTCAAGGTTGTGGCTGTATTTGTGGAAGATTGTTTTGCTTCATCAGGTTTGGAATTTTAAACGTTGTTGAATTTCTCACTCTTAAAAAACATGTTTGAATTATTTTTGAAATTTTAAGTGAGCATTTTCAGTGTTTAAAATTCATTATAAATAATAACACCTTTTAAATATTCAGAACAAATATTTTCAACCTCTCTGATTGAACCGTGAAAATTAATCAATGCACTGTCAAGCATTATAATTATTTATTATTAAAGTAGACTGCATCATTTTGTGGTGATGGCTGCTTGGTGGTAGTAGACGATATTATTGTTTTCTCTGGAATGTTTCAAAGTCTATAATTTATTTCAAAATGATCGCTTCTAAGGCTTAAAGTAAGTAAAATAAAGTAAAATTTCACATTTTAAAATCAATGCAGTGATTCATAGATATAATACTTGTCAAAATTAGGGTGATTTTCAAATTTTAAAACTGGAACACCCCTGGTTTGAGTTGGTTGGTAATAATAAAATTGTGAAGCGAGTGCAGAAATAAGAAAAATTGTTCTGAACTTGGCACATTCATGACAAACATGAGTCAGTATTGTCACATTTTCTTTATGTTTTGGTCATTTTTAAGCAGCTTTTCTGTATTTTACCTAAACAAATGACAATGTATGCCTCTCTTTACTGTTGTTAGGTCTCAAATTGGTCAAAAATGGGAAACCAGGGACATTTCTTGTATAAAACTGGGACAGATCACTGATTTTGGATAAATCTGCTGGGACAGGTAAATAGGTAAATAAGGACATCCGGTCATCCTTGTCAAAATCGTAATTTTCATGTTCCAAAATGTGTCACATCAGAGCTCAGTTTTACTACGATGCAGAGGCGGGAAATTGTAGAGCCAGTTTTCACATCTGGTTCATGACGGCATCAGAAAGGCTGTTGAAAAAGAGTTTGAGGAAATGTTTGATATTTCATGGTAATGTTTGATAATCATTCAAATGTGGATGTGTCGTTGGAGTGTTGTGGAATTTCTAAAGTATAAAGAACAAAACTGAGAAGTTGTCTTAAATCAAAGAGTCCAGCGATTGTGCCACGATCACTGTTGCCTTGACTGTCCCTAACAGAGTGTCTCTCCCTATTCCTGTGTTTACAACACCCATCCAGAGCAAATATACCAACAAGAGATCCACAGACAGGAGTTTACTTCACAAACAGCATCAAGGACAGACACAACGCTGGGTCATTGTCAGGGTTTGGTGTTTGTGTTCCCCCTCCCTTCTGTGTCTGCCTGCTCCTCCCCTCGTGTGTGATTGCCTGCTCGCCCCTCCTGTGTGATTGCTTGCTCCACCCCTAATGTGTTACACCTGTGTCTCATTTGTTTCCCCACCCTTTAGTATATATAGTCGGAGTCTTCCCCTGTGTCTTTTGTCAGATTGTCTTTTCTTTTTCCCCGTGCTTTTTCCCCGTGCTTTTTCCCCGTGCTTTTTCCCCGTGCGTTTTCCCCGTGCAGAATGTATTGTGTCTTGGGAAATAAACCACTTTGTTGAAGCCACGCATTTGGGTTGTCCTGTGCTGAGTCTGATAGCACAATCTGACCAAGATGAACCCAGCGGGCTCGAAGCCACCTGTCCAGCAAAAGCACGGGCTCATCAGTGAAGACGAGGGCACTGCTCTCCCGTGCCAATTGCTTCTGGATCTGATGCTAACCTCTTGGACCACCGCTGGACACCGTTCTCCGTCTGGGGTGGTCAACTCCCTTCTTGGACCACCGCTGGACACCGTTCTCCGTCCGGGGTGGTCGATTCCCCTCCTGGACCACCGCTGGACATTGTTCTCCGTCCAGGGTGGTAGATTCCCTTTTTGGACCATCGCTGGACATTGTTCTCCGTCCAGGGTGGTAGATTCCCTTTTTGGACCATCGCTGGACATTGTTCTCCGTCCAGGGTGGTAGATTCCCTTTGGACCATCGCTGGACATTGTTCTCCGTCCAGGGTGGTAGATTCCTTTTGGACCATCGCTGGACATTGTTCTCCGCCCAGGGTGGTAGATTCTTTGGACCATCGCTGGACATTGTTCTCCGTCCAGGGTGGTAGATTCCTTTGGACCATCGCTGGACATTGTTCTCCGTCCAGGGTGGTAGATTCCCTTTTGGACCATCGCTGACATTGTTCTCCCGTCCAGGGTGGTAGATTCTTTGGGACCATCGCTGGACATTGTTCTCCGTCCAGGGTGGTAGATTCCTTTGGACCATCGCTGGACATTGTTCTCCGTCCAGGGTGGTAGATTCCTTTTGGACCACCGCTGGACATTGTTCTCCGTCCAGGGTGGTAGATTCCTTTGGACCATCGCTGGACATTGTTCTCCGTCCAGGGTGGTAGATTCCTTTGGACCACCGCTGACATTGTTCTCCGTCCAGGGTGGTAGATTCCTTGGACCATCGCTGGACATTGTTCTCCGTCCAGGGTGGTAGATTCCTTTTGGACCACCGCTGGACACTGTTCTCCGCCTGGGGTGGTAGATTCCTTTGGACCACCGCTGGACATTGTTCTCCGCCCAGGGCGGTAGATTCTTTTTTTGACCACCGCTGGACATTGTTCTCCTCGGCCCAGGTGGTAGATTCCCTTTTTGGACCACCGCTGGACATTGTTCTCCGTCCAGGGTGGTAGATTCCCTTTTTGGACCATCGCTGGACATTGTTCTCCGTCCAGGGTGGTAGATTCCCTTTTTGGACCATCGCTGGACATTGTTCTCCGTCCAGGGTGGCAGATTCCCTTTTTGGACCATCGCTGGACACTGTTCTCCGTCTGGGGTGGTCAACTCCCTTCCTGGGTGCCAGTTTCCCTGTGTCCCTCCGTCCAGGCCCCCTCCACCCTCCCGTGTTTGTGTTGTTGTTTGGGACGTCTGGGAGCCGTCCATTGAGGGGGTACTGTCAGGGTTTGGTGTTTGTGTTCTCCCTTCTGTGTGTCTGCCTGCTCCTCCCCTCGTGTGTGATTGCCTGCTCGCCCCTCCTGTGTGATTGCTTGCTCCACCCCTAATGTGTTACACCTGTGTCTCATTTGTTTCCCCACCCTTTAGTATATATAGTCGGAGTCTTCCCCTGTGTCTTTTGTCAGATTGTCTTTTCTTTTTCCCCGTGCTTTTTCCCCGTGCTTTTTCCCCGTGCTTTTTCCCCGTGCGTTTTCCCCGTGCAGAATGTATTGTGTCTTGGGAAATAAACCACTTTGTTGAAGCCACGCATTTGGGTTGTCCTGTGCTGAGTCTGATAGTCATTAGAAGTGAAAATAAAATAACATATGGAAGCAACTTGAATTCAACAAAGATGGAGAGGTATAATTAAAGGAGATATATTATGAAGTGTCTTCTGTAGTTTGAAAGTCCTCGAGCAAACCTTCAGTTATGATTATGTCAAGATTTCCATACATTCCACAGTATTTTAATCCATGCTTGAATCAAATGAATTTAATCAAAGATGTGTAAATGGATTTCTCCTTTTATTAATCCACAGCTACAATGTTCAATGTTTAATGTATTCTTAAGGTGGATGCTTTAATATTACGCCCTTTTGAGTTTTTTGCCTCTTCCCGCATGTACTTTTTTGTCTGTTGTGTTTTTTATCATTATGTTATATACGTGCAAAATAAATAAATTAAAAATTGCTCATAATCGTGGAGGTAGGAAAGAGAAATGCCATACAAGGCAAAGTAATGACATCTCCACTGAGACAAGCCCACGTCCGTGCTCCCAGTTTCCATGAGCGACTTCTCATTACTGTATCTCCGGAACTACATGCGCTATTGAAAAAAGAAAGCAGAGAAGTTGCGCTTTCCACTCATACAGGGTTATTACGGTAAATTTCTGCAGCACCCGGCACAGAGCCTGTAGTATCGAGTGCAGAGTGGTAGAGATTTGGAGAGAGCGGTGGTAGTTTACAAGTGTTTTTTCAGTGCCTTTTCTTTTTTGTGTGTGTGTCTGTTCAAGATGTTGTGTTTTTCTTTTCTTTCAGCTGTTATTCCACATTAATACACATACAGTAATGTTGAACAACTGCCAGATATTGAAAGCTGAACTCATTCTGGTGAAACGGGGCAAAAGCATTTACTCCTGGGACATTTTCTGACATTTTTTAAGTCAAAGGAACACAAAAAAATCCAGGTGGGATTTTGATGTATGGAAATAATATGGCTAAATGGGAGACCACACAATTTTAGGTATTTAATTACATAAGAAAATACTTGACAGTTCTACTTCTCCTGGAAAAGGGTGTAAATTATTTACACATAGGGCATCCTTTGACACAGTTATTGACAAAAATAGACAGTTATTGACAAAAATTCACTTCAATTCAGTGTTTATTTATTTATTTTATAACACGTAATATTTGGTTCATAGTAAGCAAGTATGTAAAAAATAAGTATAGTACTATATAAAAAGTGTTTCAATTAATATAGCTATTATTATAGGGCTAAAAGGGTTAAAGGGCCTATATTACACTATTTTCTAATTTATGTTATAATTAGGGCTGTCAACGTTAACACATTAACGCATGTGATTAATCATTAAAAAAATATTGCACTGTTTTTTGTTTTTTTCACGCAGATTAATCACACAATTTATTTTGAAAGCGACCTGAAAGGCGGCGTAGGTTATTAGGTCAGTCCATATGTGGAAGTGAAGATGACAGATGAGACTGTGACTGGTGCTCAGTGGCAAATTTCTCTTCAAAAATACTGCCCGACAGGACTTTAGATCAAACTGAGGTAGTTTGCAGATATTGCAGTGATGAACTCTCCACAGAAGCACAACAAATGTAAAAATCTTAAAGCAAACAGGCATGAAAATCTCTCACCTTTCGGCGAAATTCGCCGTTTTGAAGTCAAAAAAGGGTGACCTACGTGAATCGTGTAGATCTGAGGAGTTTTTTTTTTTTCTTGGGGGGGTCAGGGTCGGGAGATGTTTTTTTTTAAATTAATGATTGACTTAATGCGCAAACTGAACACTTCAGAAACTGGCCCTTTAAATGACACTTGAATGGTCAGCAAATCGCTGCCGAGAACCAATCATAGGCCGAACTGCACACACTTCACTTGGCAGCAATCTGTGTTTGCCAGCTGTGACATAAGCTGTGTCCCAATTCAGAAGGCTGCAGCCGCATAGGCTGTAGCCTTCAAACACACCTCCGCGGACCGCATGGCCGTGTCGAAACGGGACAGGTCCAGCCCACGGAGCCGCGCCCGTCGCCCAGCAACCGAGACACGCTGCTAATGCTAACAACACGCACCTGCAGATTACTCACACAGATCAGTAACAAAGATTACGCACGTAATCAAATTGTCACATTTTGAGAACAAGTTGGGACGCAAATGAATTGAAAAGGCCTTTTCAACCCCTGACCCATTTTCATGCCTGAGCAAAACACGTGTTTGATTCAGCAGCAGCAACGACGCTACTTGTACCAACAACAAGCATGACAACCCGGGGCAATGTTGTCAACAAAACTACCAGCGATAGAAAAATGGCAATAATATGACTTTTTGATAATAAATTGCATTTTTGTCAAAATATTATCTTTTTTTTTTGAAGAATAATTAACTGCAATTAATCGTGATTAATCAGAATTCTAAAGTGTGATTAATCTGATATTTAAAAAATTATCATTTGACAGCACTAGTTATAATGTTTCCTCATCAAAACCATAAACAGTTTCATTCACACGTTTAACTCACAAACCCTGCATAGTTCTTTACTCAAACAGAAAACACTCCCACATTTGTCCTTCTCTACATAACTAAAGCAGCTAAAAGTTAGCTGTTAACCTGAAAACTACCACTTCATGACATCACAAGGTGGAACAGAGCATTTTGAGCTTCAGAGATGTAAACAGACTCATAATAAAGCGTTTCTCAAACATGTGCGAATGAAACAAAACACAACTCCAGATACGTTTTTGAGGAGATCACAGCATTCTAACTCATCTTAAAGCTCTCAAGAGACAATTTTGCGTAATATCAGATTTTTAAAAGTTATTCTGTGATCTGCAGTGAAATTGTGTAATGGATGCATTCTTTAGCGTCTAGACAGACACTTGAGAATCCATTTGTAAAAAGCCGTCCTACTGGAATTAGATACGTTAGAATGTGATACTTTTAACAGTAGTATTGCACCTTTGAATGAATACTGATAAACCTGCTCTGCCGCCGTAAGACTTCAGAGCAGAGTGGGGTCTGTAATGAGTCGAGCTAATCACTGTTTGGATCCCCATGTGCAGCCGGGCGCTTTCATCTTTTGTGACAAACAAACTGAGCAGAATATGAATGAAAGGAGCAGTGCAGATACATCAGCTGCACACCCATACTGCATGCTGATACACAAAGTTTTATGTTAACATGGGCTCATCTCAGCGTGCTTTTCAGACAGTTCACAGGCGCTGAAAAACCACTGTGGTCTGGGGTACATCAGAATTGGGACTCAGCGAAACCTGGAATAGATTTTTAGATTTTGTCTCTATCTGCAAAGAAAAAACAAGTTACCATCTTACAATCTCCATATATTGTGTATGTTGGGTGCTGTATGAACACCATGACTTTGTTCAGCATAAACTTGAATATAAACATAAATATGTCAAATAAATCAACAATAATAATACAGTAATAAAGTCATGTATGTGTGCCACTTGATGTGCTTTCAACATACCTGATACATATTGTACCACTTCTGTTGCCTTGGTGCAGGTCGGTTACCTGCATCTGTTGGTCAGGCACCAGTGGAGGCAAAAGACCTGAGCCGCGAGACCCACTCACTATCATCCATGGCCTTGTGGCTTTTGGAATGTTTAGACATTTTTCTAGGATGTAAGATTGGTATAAATTTTTTATGATTATTTTATGACATCTTAATAAGTTGAAGTTTCCCCATTGCTAGAGGAAACAATGGTGGTTCCTCACAGTTTAGAATTCGCCAGCATTTTAACTTGGACTATACACTGACATATCAAGGCATTGTTACTCATGACAACTCTACTCTACCGATTAGAAACAACTGCATAAAGATTCTATAAAGGCAAAAATTGATACTCCACTAACTGTATAAAATAGAATTATCCAAAAAAAGCCTATTTGTGTCACAAACTTTGCATAACACTAAGCAGGTCTACACAGGGCTCACAGACACAAAAAAAGGCGGATTAAATTGGTGCAATTTATGTGTGCACCTTTTTTGTACAGCGTAATAATAACGCTGCCCATCATTAACGGCAATGTAATGAATTCATAACCATGTATCCCGAACTGTCATCAGTACACAGAATATTTAATGAAATGGCTGGAGTTACATTATTTGTAACGCAAAAACTCGACTGGCACTTGACTGCTATTGCTAAAGTTGACGTTATCTATGTGTGCTCTTTGTATTCTGTCAACATTGTGGCCATACCGGCTTGTCAAAGCCTGATCCTGTCAGATCTCAGCTGCTAAGCAGGGCCGGGCCTGGTTATTACTTGGATGGGAGACCACTGGGAATTCCAGGTGCCACACCCAGGTCGTCGTTGAAAATGAGAATTGGTTCTCAACCTACGTGGTAAAATAAAGGTTAAAAAATAAATAAAAAACATTAGCGGCAACAAAGAAGCTAATTTTATTATTCGGCTAAAGTCTGATATTTAATAGACACAGGGAAAGTCCTTACCTCGATAGAAAAATACGAGACCCCACCGCACGGCAGAAGATGCACTCGGACAGAGCATCCACTTGTCAACAGGACTTTAAATGTCCGTGTCGCGGAGGCGGGACATAAACAGAAGCTCAGGCTGTAATTGGCCAGTTAAAAGATTGAATGGGCTATTTTGATTGACTCTAGAAATAATGGTGACATCTCGGGTGATTGGCTGTCAAATGCTGGACGCAACCGTTTGAGTGGTCAGGGAAAGATTGATCCACCTGCCTGGTTGGCGAGGGAAAGATTGACCCGCGGACACCATTGGTCCTCATATACAGTCTAGTGGCCGTCAGGTAGAGCCACTGAGAAAATTAAACAAGAGTAAAGGATAGAGTTGGTATAGTTAGTTTAAAGGTTGGGGTAACTGTACAAAAAGGCAACGGTTAGAGTTGTTAAAAGTATCAAATATCGATCAGTTGTCTCAGTTATTTTAAGTTCATGAACTTAAAAGTCACAACCTTCCAGAACTTAAAAGGTTGGACTTGCTACTTGTACCTTTTGAAAACAGCTGAATGAAAAGTGTTTATTTACCCCAACTCAAATATTTGCAGTTAATATGACTCATAGTTTTCTGTTAAGGCAACTCAACATGTTGAAATTGTTTTGTATTTTAGCATGTACTGTATAAATGAAGTTTATTTTCAAATCACCCCTTTGTGAAACATTAGAAATAACACGACTTTTAATGTTTTAATTCTACTAAGTTTTGCCTCATCCATGTTTTTTAAGTTATGTTCAATTATGCCCAGAAAAGTTAACTTTAATAAAAAAAAATATTAGTTAAAATTACTCAAAAAGAAGAACAGGCTACAGCAACTTGACACAATTAAGTTAGTAGGACTACTTCTAAAACTTTGAGTGTACACAACGTCATCTATTTAAATACTTTGAACCTTTCCAGAACAGGGAAGGTAAGGTAAGGTAACTTTATTTATATAGTGCTTTACACAGACACATGTCCCCAAAGATGCTTTACACACCATGATTAACAGAGCATTCTTCATTCACTCCAGACCCGGTGGTGGTAAACTACTGTTGTAGCCACAGTTGCCCTGGGGCAGACTGATGGAGGTGCGACTACCACCAACACTCACTCACACAACTATCACACCTACAGTGCATGTTTTTGGGTTGATGGGGGAAACCGGAGCCCGGAGTAAACCCATCCAGACACGGGGAGAACATGCAAACTCCACACAGAAAGGCGACCCAGGGATCCTGGATTTATTCCCAAAAGGATATTGATGACTTAAGATCATTGTCTGATAATTTATCACTTAAGTGTAAGGAAACTATAAGAGACATCAATGATCTTGGCTCCTCATTCAACAACATGGCTGGTAAAGTGGATTACATTGAGAATCAGTCTCGGCGAAATAACCTGCTGTTTGATGGAATACCAGAGTCTGATCATGAGAAATGGTCTGAGTCTGAAGATAAGATAAGGAAGATAATTTCAGACAAACTAAAACTGGATATTAAGCACATTGAATTGGAGCGTGTGCATCGCTCTGGAAAATCACCAGGACAAGGAGGAAAACCCAGACCAATAGTGGTGAAATTTTTGAGGTACAAGGATCGTTTGGCGGTGATGGACAAGGCAAAACACCTAAAAGGAACAAATATTTATATTAATGAGGACTTTTCTGAATCTATTCGACAAAAACGCAAAGAGTTGATTCCAGCAATGAAAGAGGCAAGGCAAAGGGGTGACATTGCCTTTCTCAGATACGACAAACTCATCACTCATCCACCTTCTAGGCCACCACAGGTCTGATCAGTATTCTTTATGAAATGTTCTGTTTTTATATGTTTTTTCAAATGTTTTTTAATGTTTTTGTTAGTAGTATACACATATAATGAGCAGGTCTGACATATGTCCATTATGTTCAAACAAAAATTAGGGGTCGCATGTGGCTGTTCACTTTGCAAAAATATAAATGATACACTGTTAGTTAATCCATTTGAATTAGACAGAGATGCCCCTCATGGACAGGATTTTGATCCAGATATAAACTTTTTTACTAATGCAGATTTTCATAATGACTGTGAATATTATGACGAACTCAAATTCAATAAGTTAATAAATGAGTCTTCTAGTCTGGATAAAACATTTTCAGTATTACATTTAAATGTTCGTAGTCTACCCAAAAATCATGAGAAGCTGGTTCACTTTTTATCATCTCTAAATCACGAATTTTCTGTAATTGCATTATCAGAGACTTGGCTAACTGAGGAATCCAAAGAGCTTAGTTTATATGAATTGCCATCTTATAACTCCACCCATTTTGTCAGGCAGTCAAGGCCTGGAGGAGGAGTTTCAATTTTTATCCATAGGAATTTAGAATTCACCATTAGACATGATCTTGTTGTGCCATTTAGTGAAACAGAAATTGAATCAGTCTTTATAGAAATACTAGCTAATAATAAGACAAAAAATATTATCATTGGTAATATTTATAGACCCCCAAACAATGATATTGCATGTTTTAATCAGTGTCTGTCAAGTGCCTTGGATTTAACAAATAAGGAAAACAAATATGTCATATTCTTGGTGACTTCAATATAAATTTATTTAATAATGATACACACCATGCAACTAATGAATTTCTTAATTGTATACATGAAAATTATTTTTTCCTAGAATTACCAAACCTACAAGAATCACAAAAAACTCTGCAACACTGATAGATAACATTTTATTAAATTACTTAAATTATGAAACTAAATCTGGAGTGTTATATACTGATATTTCTGATCATTTTCCAATATTTCACATGGTTCAGCTTAGTAAAAATTATAAGACCAATATAAAACCCAATTTAACTTTTCAAAGTTTTAATACAAAGAATAAAATCAAATTTAAACATTTACTGGAGACTATGTCTTTTGAAAAGGTTTTTATTGAAAAGATGCTGATTCAGCTTACCAGGTATTTATGCAACTATTTTTAGTAGCTTTTGAGAAGTCTTTTCCAATTGTTAAATGTTATAAGAAAGAGTCAAGAAAATTTAATAAACCATGGTATTCTAGTGGCCTAAGAAAATCTTCTCAGGTCAAAAACAAATTGTATAGGAAGTATTTAGGTTCACCTTCACCCTTAAATTTAGCAATATACAAATCATATAGAAATAAATACATTTATCTCCTCAGGTTGGCAAAAGAAAAATATTTTAGTGATCGTTTTACTAAATCCATCAATGATATCAAAGGTACTTGGAAAACAATAAATCAACTTCTTCAAAAGAGAAGAGGTCCTGTAAAATATCCCACGACATTTTCCGAAGGAACCAATATTTTTTGTGACCCTTTTGATATTGTATGTAGGTTTAATGATTTTTTTTTCAAATATTGGCACCTGTCTGGCAAAGAAAATTGATTCAACAATTAACAATCCGTTAGATTACATAAAAGGTTCATTCTTATCATTCAATCATTTTGAACCACCTAATTCTACTGAAGTGAAGGAAATCATAGCAGGTTTAAAAACATCTGCTCCTGGTCATGATGGAATATGTGCCAATATTGTCAAAGATGTTGAACCTGCAATCAATGGTCCGCTTACTTTTATTTTTTCTTTGTCCTTAAAAACTGGCATTATACCATGTGACTTAAAGATTGCGAAAGTTATTCCGCTGTATAAAAATGGTGATCAATCATCATTCTCAAATTATCGTCCTATATCAGTTTTGCCATGTTTTTCAAAAATTTTAGAAAAACTTGTATACAAAAGACTTCATCAACACCTGATTACAAATAGTATCTTATATAATTATCAGTATGGATTTACAAAAATCATTCTTCATATATGGCACTAATTGAACTTTTGGATAGAATTCATTTAGCTTTAGACAATAACGAATTTGCAGTTGGCGTGTTTTTAGACCTGTCTAAAGCATTTGATATGGTTAACCACAGTATTCTTCTTTCAAAACTACATAAATATGGACTCACAGATAATGTGTATATTTGGTTTTCCAACTATCTAACTAATCGTAAACAATATGTTTCAATTAACAATATTGATTCAAAAATGAACTTTATAAAATATGGTGTTCCTCAAGGGTCAATCTTGGGACCACTGTTATTCCTTATTTATATAAATGATTTTCCTTCTGTCTCTACAGCTACTTTTCCATTGCTGTTTGCTGACGATACAAGCCTCTTTTAGTTCAAATAAAGATATTACCATTCTAATTGACAAGTTAAATTACGACCTTCATAACTACTCAGAATGGTTCAAAGCAAATAAACTGTTACTAAATGTAAAAAAGTCAAGTTTTATGCTATTTGCCGGTAATAAAAAATATAGTCATTTTGTGAAAATTTATATAAATCATGAATCAATATCAAGAGTCTCAAAAACATGCTTTTTAGGGGTATGGATTGATGATAAATTGGGTTGGAAAGAACATATTGAACATGTTTGTAAAAAGATTACAAAATCTATTGGAATAATAAGTAAGATCAGGCATATGGTACATCATAAGTGTCTCTTAACATTATATTACAGTTTGATTTATCCCTATTTAACATATTGTAATATTGCTTGGGGTCATACTCTTCAGTACTTACCTTCATAAAATTTTCATTCTTCAGAAAAATTTATAAGAATTACAACAAATTCCAAAACCAATGCCTCAAGTGCACCTTTGTTTTTGAGTTAAAGCTCTTAAATATTTTGATATTAACACCCTACTAACCTGTACATTTGTTTTTAGGGCGCTTTATGATTCTAATTGGCCTTCCTATATCAAGAACTATTTTAATTATAATTGTCAGTTCCACCATTATCGAACTCGACAGGCTGTTAATCTGCACTTACCTTTATACAAGAGAAGCCGCGAGCAGTTTTCTATCCGGTTTCATGGATCCAAATCATGGAATTCCCATATAGATCTTTTAAAAAGTGCTATTTCGTTATCGTCGTACAAAGTCAAATTAAAAAATAAGCTGAGGGCTCAATATTTGCTCAGATAAATTTAAATGTATATATACATATATCTCTATCAAAAATCATTCATGTAAACACATAAAAGTGTAACATATAAACATAAAAACAAGTATTAAGTTAAATAGTTTCTATGACCGTAATTTTGTTTAATATTTTTGAGGGAGTGGTGTCTTCAAAAGCCTTTTTGGCTTCTACCACTCCCTGCACATCTGTCGTTCATAATAATTGTATTGTGTTTTGTCTATTTTTTATTTATTTATTTATTTTTTCATATTGTAATTGTATATGTTTTTATATATTTCTTTTAATGTTAATTTTAAATATGTGCGAAATAAATAAAATAAATAAAAAAAAATCCTTCCAAGTAGCTCGCCAAGGGATTTCTGAATCAACTAATGCACTACTACATGGATTAAGGTTTATGCATTATAAGTATATCTAACTGTTCCCCATCTAAGGCCTTCCTATGTTCAGTTCCTTGTGATCGCTAAAATGAGTAGCTCTTTGGCATTTTCTTTTTGTAAAGATAGCTCATCAGATGAAAAAAGTTGGAGACCCCCTGCTTTAGAATGATCTTGAGCTGTATCAGAACAAGTTTAGAGCACATAGACTACCAGGGACCACTACGAAACCTACCTGGACCACTGAGGGATTGTGAAGGACCGTGGTACCGGAATCCAGTCTATTCCTTAGTATCGAAATTCAGTTTCAGTTTAGTGACAGTTCTTATTACTGCGGCCTATGTGACTTTTCTGGTCCACCATCTGCTTGTCTCATTGCTGATGTTATTTTCTTTGCTTGGAATATTCCACAGTATGGCATTAAACGTATCTATCTTGCATTTATTCCAAAAATATACTGAAAAACAAGCTTGGTCATGCCTCTCCATGAGTCTAACTATAACTTGGAAACTTGTGGCATGTCCTTCTTGTCTCTGCAGAGATGTTTAATGTCATACTGCTGAACATTCGAAGCAAGCAGTAATATCTCCATGGAGACGAGCAGACGGCAGACATGGATTTCACAGTGCGCCTGGTTTATGTTGCTGTGGGAATCTAGTATCTGGAGAAGTTAGTGAGTTAGCAGAGGGTTTTTTTTTTGTTTATATGCAGTGGTGGAAAAAGTATACAATTCTGTTATTTAAGTAAAAGTACAGATACTGGAACAAAAAACATACTCAAGTAAAGTAAGTATTTCACACGGATTTTGAGCTCTAATAACGCTTCAGATGTAGTGATTTTGATACAGATCCGTGTAGAATTTTTTTTTCTAGCTCTATTTATTTGTGTATTTTTGTTTGCTTAGACTTTGAATGTGTTAAAAATAAACCCTCAGCCTTTTCAGTATACTCAATATACTCAAGGAAAGTACAGATACAGTCGTCCCTCACTATAGTGCGGTTCACCTTTCACGGTCTCACTGTTTCGTGGTCTCACTGTTCCGTTTAATTTTTTTGTGCAATTTTGTATGCTTATTTTTTACAGCGTATAAACTTGCATTGTGTTCTACGCCCTGATTGGCTGTTCTGCATAATCAAAGGTGGCATGTCTGTTTATAAGAATCTTCTCGCCCAGAAGAAAAACAGCACCAACAGCTTCCCATAACTATGTTCTTCACTTGGTAAAAGACTCCTGCACCCAGGCCTTCAGTGGAAAAAGATGCAGTGTTTCCCCATTATGTGGCGCTGCACCGCTCCTCAGTTTAGATCGTAGACGGAGCCTGTCTGAGAAAAGTGTATAAAGTGTGTGGTGAGGGGTTTTACTAGCCAGGCTGGCGCCACCTAGTGCCTCCGCTCAATTTCATTTCTCTCCAGTGAGTAGGTCAGGGATTACAGTGCACTATACGGTTCACAAAAACCTGAGAAGTTGTAGTCGAGTAGATTCATCTTGAGAAGTGAAATAATCTGCCAGTGGAATAAGTGTTTTTTTCTTAATTCAAGCAACATTTGATTTTATTTCTTATTTTAAGTGCAGCAAGATGTATTTCATATTTTAAGTACAAAAATCTTATTCTTATTGGCAAATAATTTTACTTGTCAAGTGAAATTTACTCGAATCATGGGAAAACTTTCTTAAGTTGGATGTTTTACCAGTCTGTGGTTGCCAGTGTCCTTTTCTACACTGTGGGGTGCAAGGGGGAGCAGCATATCCAAGAAGGACACATCCAGACTGGATAAACTGATCAGGCGGGCCAGCTCTGTGGTTGGCATGAGGCTGGACACTCTGGTGACGGTGGCAGAGACGAGGACACTGGACAAAGTGCTGGACATTATGGACAATGCCAGCCACCCTCTGCATGCCGTCATCATCAACCAGAGGAGCCTGTTCAGTGAAAGACTGCTCCTACCTAAGTGCAGGACAAATAGACTGAAGAACTCCTTTGTGCACCAGGCTATTACACTGTACAACTCCTCACTGGGGAGAGGTGGTAACATAACATAACAGGAAGGACTGGTAGATATGTCATAATGTGCAATAACTGTATTAAGTGCAATAGTCTTTTATAATGTGCAATATCTCACTTGGTCACCCTCACTACAATACTGTAACGTCAACTGTGCCATACTACCCTATTTATTTTATTTTCTATTTTTATCTTATTTTATTTATCTTATTTTATTCTATTTTAGACTATTCGAGTTTATATATTCTCCTTTTGTATCGTACTGATGCCCTATTTTGTATATTAGGAGGTTTTTTTGTTCTATCCTTACTGTTTGTCTTATTCTTACTGTTTGTTCTATTCTTACTTGTAAGATGCTGGAAATTAAATCTTCCTGAAGGGTCTTCCCAACGGGATCAATAAAGTCAAGTCTAAGTCTAATCCAAGTAATTTTAGCTTGACTAGATTTTGTTTTTTGCAGTGTGTGTTGGCCAGAACCAACCTGAGTTGCGATCACAGACTGCACGACCAAATAGCAACAATTGGTTAAATTAAAAAAAAAAAGTACCCACCTACCATCGAGCAAATCAATCCTAATGCTGCGAGGTCAGACGGTTTCCATGAAGTGAAACCAGCAGATGTATCAGGCTAGAGTTTTACAGCCTTAAAACATATATTATAATTGTAAAAAAAAAAATAAAGATTTCTCCTATTGCGCGTTATTTTTAGAAAGTAACCCCCGTGATAAACAATACTTAAGTACAGGACTTTGTTACGTTCCACCACTGCTTATAAGTAAAAGTGCTCATGATTCACCCGTTTAATCTGTCTTTATATAAATACATTGTTTCCTAGTACTTTTTTCTACATAAATAGTAGTTTTTGCGTGAACTCCCCCTGCAGGTGTAGTAAGTGCAATATCTGGTGTATCTGTGCAGATACACAGATACGCAATAGTTTTGGGAGCTTTTGCCACGCCCCCTTTTTATTCAGCGAATCGGTCAAATTCTTGAATGGACTCCAGGCCTCCATTCCTGTATTGAGCTGTTTGTCCAGGTGGCCCCAAATAGCAGATGTGTGTTATCTTCACATCTTTCACATAGATAGAAGATTGGATTTGTCTCCGTGGGGAAATTGCTTTCATAGTTTGATTTTCTAACCTTCTGTTGGTTAAATCAGCCAGTTTGTTGAGCCCTTTGAGGAAACTGCTGTTGTCGTTTTGGGGTGAACAAAAATATATTGAAAAACTGAATTTAGATCAGCTGGATGTTTGCCATTTCACATTTTTATGCAAACACATTTTTAATTCATTCACTGTGTGCGCAATTATGTTGCAACTGGGTATTTTGACCATATCATGATTTTGATGCATATTCCCCAACTCCAAGCTGTATAAACTTGAATTCTTATTTGATTTAAGCATATCAAGTGGTGTATTTGTCTAAAGAGGGAAAGTGTGGCCTAAGGAGATCAACCCCCTATATGAAGGTGTGCAATATGATTAGGCAGCTTCTTTTTCTCAAGCAAAATGGGCCAAAAAAGAAACTTAACAGATTCTGGAAAGTCAAACATTGTAAAAAATCTTTCAGAGGGATGCAGCACTCTTGAAATTGCAGAGATAATGGGCAACCATGAAACTACTACTATTGTTGCAAATAGTCAACAGTGTTGCAAAAAAAAGATGCAAATTAACTGCAAGAGGTTTGAGAATCAAACATGAAGCCACCAGGAACCCATTATCCTCCAGCACTTGTCATATTCCAGAACTACAACCTACCTGGAGAGTCCAGAAGTACGAGGTGTTCAGTGCTCAGAGACAGGGCCAAGGTGAGGAAGGCTGAAACCCACCGAACAACAAACACAAGCTGAAACGTCAAGATTGGGCCAAGAAATATCTGAAGACACATTTTTCAAAGGTTTTATGGACTGATGAGATGAGAGTGACTCTTGATGGACCAGATGGATGATGTGGATCAGTGATGGGCACAGAGCTCCACTTCCACTCATACGCCAGCAGTGTGGAGGTGGGTACTGGTACGGGCTGGTATTACTAAAGATGAGCTTGTTGGACCTTTTCGGGTTAAAGATGGACTCCAAAACCTGCTGCCACTTTTAGAAGGCACTATCTTCAGGCAGTTGTGCAGGAAAAAGTCTGTATCTTTCAAGAGGACCATGTTTTTTATGCAGGACAATGCTTCATCGCTGCATCAAAGTCCTCCACTGTGTGGCAGCCAGTAAAGGCATTAAAGATGAAAAATAATGACATGGCCCCGTCCTCACCTGACCTAAACCCTAGTGAGAATTTTTCAAGAGAGATTTATTAAACAGGAGATTTCCACTGAAGGAAAACAGTGCACCTCTCTGAACAGTGTCTGGGAGGCTGTGGACACTGCTGCACAAAAAGTTGATCATCTACAGATCAAGAAATTGACAGACTCCATAAATGGAAGGCTTATGACCATTATTGAGAAGAAGGGTGGCTATATTGGTCACAGATTTTTTTTTTAAATGTCAGAAATGTTTAATTGTACATTTTGAGTTGTTTACTATTCTGACAGATGAAAATAAACAAGTGAAAATGGAATGTTTTCATGTTTCATTTAGTTTCATAATAGTTCTGCACATTAATAATTGCCCAATAATTGTGCACACATAGATTTTCTCCTAAAAAAGCCAAAACTTCAGTTTTTCTTTCTTAAATATTCAGATTTGAGGTTTATTAACATTTAGGATTAACCGAAATAACTATAGTTTCATCAGCAGGATGCACGCTGGTCGTGTTGAAGGAGGAGTGACTTAGCCTGGAGACCAAAGGGAGGGGGCACAGAGAGAGCTTCAAAAATGAAAACTGAAACTTCTAAAACATGTTAATATGTTGATTTTGGTGACTACTTAATTCTCAAGACAAAAAAGCTGTACAATCCTCCATAGATATACATGCAGTGCCCCAGCGTGATGCTGGGGGGGACAGTGCAAATTAGGGATGGGACAATAAATGTTGATTGTGATAAAAAGGGCAGAAAATATTTGTTTGTGGGACATTTTATATAATCGTGATAATCTACAACAAAGATAATCGCCATAAATCACCAGAAGACACATATCCAATGATGTTTTCCTCTAGAACACTGTTGTTTTCACATTCACTAACAAAGTACAACACTCAGTTGTTTAAATGTGGATCCTACTCATAATATTCAAATTATCATTATTCATATATGTAACATTTTTAAACTGTCAGCAACTGTCATATATATTGTGATATAATCTTTAATCACAATTATCTTGGCCTTGATAATCGTGACACCAAATGTCTCTCTCATCCCATGTCTACTGCAAATAGAATAAAAATGTACAATATGCCCGTCGCTCTTCCTGCTCAGCTCTTTCTCTCTGTCCCCTCTTCATTATTAACAGCCATCTCCAGTCTCAGTCTGTTGTTTGCTGTTTGCCAGTGGCTGGAATGACTCGGTGCAGTTGAAGCGGGCTATTTGCAGGACAAATAGATGTGTTTGCTGCATGCCATGTCCAATAACTGCACAGACCAACGCAATGGGGCGAGGCTTTGCACTGGATCAGACCATGACAAAGGATTGGACGCCATGATTAGCCATTGCCCAGCAGGCTCCACGGTGCGTTTGAACCCCCATTTACCAACAACAGTGGATTAGCTGCCATTATATCTGCAGCGTCAGTGACAGAGAGGCACTTGGGATAGAGCCGAGGTGGGCTCCCAGATAGGTTATGGATTCTTACAGTGTGTTTATTGATAATGCATTAGCTGCTCCTTGCAGTAAATCTGTCATAACATTGAGCTGTATCTAGAATCTAGTTGTTTATTGGCTTGTAGAATGGGCTGAACATATCTGCATCATAAAGTAATAACAGAAATATGTGACTGTCGATACACATTGTAAAATGGTGCAGTAAATATGCGTGGACAATAGAGGAATGAGGACTTCCGGATGAGCTGGTCAATGATTTTCCTGTAAGCCTCTGTTCTAACTTATGGCTCATGGGCCCAAAGTGCATAGAGCTTGTGCAGAATCACAATTTGGGAATCAAAGCCTGGACCTTCCTGAGGCAGTAGCTCTAACCAGGGCAGCACAGTGGCAAAAAGGTTCCAGGTTTGATTTCCTCCAGGCACTCCGGTTTAATCCTGACCAAGACAAGCTCACGATCATGGAGATGGGTCTCCTAGTGTTGTAATGCCGGACAGGCTGCCCCGGAGGCACTGGGTGAAGAATGGGTCAAATGTAAAGAGTGAGTTTTCCTCACGAGGGATCAGTTAGGTTTACCTTAACTTACCTTACCCTGTCGTTATGTCACACATACACTTTCTCCAATGCTCAAGCCCGTGTTAAAAGGCTAAACCCATAAAAGACACTTTTAGCAGGAATCAAAGATCAAAGGGGAAAGTGAAGCTCATTTTTTGTTGTATTGTACTTTTTATGATGAGTTTTAAAATCCTTTATCTAATTACATGTTCAACCAGTGTTCGGAGACATTCTAGTGTAATGATGATGTAAAGATGAAATATCTGTTCACTTGTAATGTTTAGAAGTTGGCATCATTTCTGTGTGAAGTCTGGAAGAAGAGCTGACAGCCAATGTAGGTCAATTAAGTAAGCGTTTTATTTATATAGTGGTTTTCACAGATATACTGTACGTCACAAAGATTCTTTACAGAACATTGTTCATTCACTCCACACTCAGTGGTGGTAAACTACTATTGTAGCCACAGCTGCCCTGGGGCAGACTGATGGAAGCGAGGCTCCAATCTGCACCATCGGCCCCTCCGACCACGACCAACACTCACGCACACACATTATTAAATGAATCTGTGTTTGTGACACACATCTATACAACACAATTTTTCACAAACACATTTTTCACATTTGTCCATAGACTGGAGACCAATGAGACAAAACCTAGCTACACTCACATACACCACACTATCTTTTTCAGACCTGTTCTGTGCATCTTCAACTCTCCAGGGCTGTTACGTATTCAGACCCAAGTCTCACCTGCCATCATCCTTAATTTTATTGACATATGCATGACTTCTGCCAAATATTAAACAAGTTTATGATTTTCCCTTTGTATTGTTTGCAAATTTAGGAAAAAATTACCTTAGTTATCACAGAACTTTCTATTTTCAGCTGCAGCATCTCAGGAGCTCCCAGTGTACAACACCCAGACACGATGCTTAGAGCCACAGTGTTCTGCCTCTTCACAAATGCCGCCTGTTTACTGTGAAATATGCTGGTTCTATTTCCTCCTCATGTCGTGAACTGCCTGCGTGCTCTTTAGCCTGGGGCGCACTGCCGAGCTAAACTGGCGCCTTGAGTGTTCCCTGTGAACTCTGCTTGACTTCACTCGCAAGACAATATTTTTAGGTTACAGTAACTTTGACAGACAAGCAAATGGAAGTGCTCAGACCTCCACAGATCTCAGTGAGGTGATGAGGAGAGAGATTAAGATAGATTTCACATTGAGCGTGTTTACATGAGCTTGAGTACCCCGGTTATGAGCCATATCCCAGTTATGACAGTATTCTACCATATGGCTTTTTAAGAGTTTACAAACAAATACACACTCAAATATACATTCAAGTTAGAACATAAGACTGTGGAGCCCTGTCCCAGCTTCAGTAAAATGCATTTTTAACAACTGAAAAATACAATTTACGAGTCCCACAGTTGCCATAATTACATGAGAATGATAATTCCTAGTAAAAATGATTTCCACTTTTTTTTAAAAACATGTAAACACTTAACTCTTAATGAAAAGAATTATTTGTAATTAAACTTAATTCCAAATAAGCCCAAGGACACAACAGCATTCATCTGTGGGAGCTGGAATCACACCAGCGACCTGTGGGTCAGTGGATCGGACCGCTCACCAATGATGTTTATGTCGAGAGTGGGACTGAAACCGCCAACCTTCAGATCAGTGGACAAACGCTCTAACCAACTGAGATACTGCCGCTTGTGTCATAACGACAAACCGAGATGACAGAAAAGCCGGTAGCAGCTGAAGTGCGTGTTCGATCAAAACCAGGATACTCGAGCTCACATGTATGCACTCATTGATGGTGGTGAAGGGGAGTCGGAGAGGCTGAGGAGGCTGGTGGTTCTTCATCTGTAGAGGATGTAAGTGCAGCAGAGGAGAGTCACAGCTAAATGTCAGGAAAAACTAGGGGAGAGAGCGGCCATATGTCATAGGAGGTGACTGACAGTCAACAACAACATGGCTGAATTTACTCTCAATGTACTTTTTTGAATAGTGTTAGAGGAATACATTTTAGAGTTATAAGACGAGGCTTGCGGTTGGAGTTTTGCATTGTGTAATTTTTCTGGTAGAGAGTCCGTCACCTTTTTGTTTCTACAGATATGTCATTGCTTTGCCTGAAATGTTCCACAGTTGAAGCTTTATTGGGAGTGATTTGTGTATGTTTTGAGTAATCACATTTTCAAAACCCCATTTTGCTGATTAACTCTCATTTAAAAAAGAAATCTTGGAAAAAAAATTAAAAATTTGCTATTAATCGCTATTGATTTCTGTTGTGATGACATTCACGATGACGTCAGCTTGAACTGGACACCGCAGTTTTGTAACACAAAAGTTGGCAAACTTTTTCTGTTTTTCTGTTTTAGATGAATATTGCAATTTAAAATGGTCAAATTCGAACATAATAATCCTCGGGTGTCATAGATTATAACTGTATAGCAGAAACAAGCACAATGTCTTCTATAAAGATGCTGTTGTCCTTAAATGTTCAGACTGGAACACCCTTCGATCTCTGAATTCTTTCTTGCAAACTTGGGTAACATTTCCGAACCCTGAGCTGGAAGTTAGAAAATCCAACCTGGCTAAAATACTGATTGTATATGTGTTACTTTGCCTTTGGAAGTCCACACACTTGGTTATTTATGCACGGTTATGCTCTGTTTTGCTATTCATTATGCATAGCTCAGTCTCTCTTAAACTTTGATTTATACTTATCCTTACTGCAAACCTAATAACAATGTCCTGGGTAATGAATGAACTGACAGAGGATAGCGTTTCGCACAATTTGAGCTCTGTCCTTGTTTTTATTGCTTGTTGAAGTCATTACTGTACATTACTATGATGAACGGCTCATTGTTTTTCCAACCACTGGAGCAAAACTGGAAACTTGGAGAAAATGTTCGTCACACTTTTTTCACGCTTGTTTCTGTCTCTGAAACTGAACATGACTCAATGAAAGAGCAACATCGCAGCTATTTTTGGTCTTTTCGTTCGATCTCTGTCTAGTACACGCAGCATGAAGAGTGTGTTTGTGTGTGCAGATCGACCAGTACGCTCAGAGGGACCTGAAGAAAGGCCTGGAGCTCTTCGGCACCGAGGGGAACATCGGCCTCACCAACGCCTGGATGATTGTACAAACCGACGTAAGTACGCACACATTTCACACATTCTACTGTCCTATATGCAGACTGTATACTGTAAAAGATCATTTGTTTCATCAGATTTTGAGTTTTAAATACCGCTGAATTTCTCACTTTCTATTTTTAACTCTTTTAACTATTCTGAATGTCAGTTTATGAAATTCTACATACAGGAAAAAACAAAATCTAGTCGAGAAAGAAAGTTTTATCATGATTTCACAAGTAAAACTATCTGCCAATAGAAGACTTTTGTACTTAAAATATGAAAAGGCATCTTGCTACACTTAAAATAAGAAAAACAACAACTTTTTGCACTTAAAATAAGAAATAAAATCAAATGTTGCTTGAATTAAGAAAAAAAAACACTTATTCCACTGGCAGATAATTTCACTTATCAAGTTGAATCAATTCAAATAAAGTAAAATGTTCTTAATTTAGGTCATTTTAACTAGATATTGTTTGTGTCCATTGTATGTACATTTTTCAAGGTGTTTAAAATAAATCACCTTTTAAATATTCAGCACAAATATTTTCAAGGCCTCAAATTTAACAGTCAAAATTCAAAGTGAAAAAAATTCATGGGAAAGATCCAAGATGCCAAGGCAGAAGTGATCGATCCGAAGTGATTAGTAACAAACAGGAAATGGTGCAATGAAGCAATCTGATTGGTCACAATTAGCCTCATCAAAACCTCATCTCTTTTATGTGTTAAGCGTAAATCACGGGTTGGGATGGTTGGTATAAATAAAATAGTGAAAAGAGCATGTAACGTGCATTCTCACATTCTCACGTCATAATGTGAGGGATTTCTGTTGCTGCATTTTTGGTTTATTGTCATTTGCAAACACGATTTTCTGTATTTTAGCTAAATAAATGATTTTATGCTCCACTTTACCCTACTGCGACATGTGGTTGAAGTTTGCCTAATAAAAGTCCACAAATGCATCTGTATTTGAGTCAATGACATGACACCAAAAATTTCTGTCCAGTTGCAATTTCCTCAGTTAAAAAGGTTCAAATTTCATAATAATTCAGCACATTTCTGTAGCTCTGACCGCCATGGAACCACATAATTTTTTTCAGAAATCATTAGTTATTCTGCATGTTTTTTGTACTTAAAGTGTTAAAATGTCATGTGGTGCGACCGTGCATCATGTGGTGCGACTAATAACAGCAGGAATTCTATGGCTGGAGTTTGAATAACAGACAAAGTAGTCTTGGGTGAAAGGGATTCTTTAGGCATTTTTCTTCATTTGATGCATTTTACAGGGCAGTAGTTTGTTCAAACACAAGCAGGTGACTGTCATATTGGACAGCAAAAGAAAATATCAACATGCATTAAAAATCTAGAGAAACGCCAACAGTTTGTTTCTATACATTTCATATTACTCAGAACTTAGATTAATATCCCAACCATGTTTAGGAAAAGAAAACCATTTTCAGGTTATTCTCGGTCGCACCACATGATATTTTACACTAAAAATGCTTCATTTAAATGTTAAACATAGATTTATGCACCTGACACTAAATATTTGAAAAAGTTCAATAGAAACTAATATCTTTTATATTTTAAAATGTGCCTGTTGAAAATCCTTATACATCATTGATCCATTTGTCACAACGTTTGTTTGGTAAATGTGCAGAGGCTGATAAATATCACTGCAAAATCACCATGACTGATTCTCAATAAGTAAATAAATTTACTCAAAAGTAAATAAATGTTAAATAAATGCATTTTTGTGGTAGGTAGATCATTTTGACTTAACTTAATGTTTTATCCTGAATAAAATGGAGTGGTGTTATCTGTGAATAAAATACACTTTAAAAATGAAGACACGGATGAAGGAACATTCCATGAGGACACGCAGGTGACAGATCGCCAACCAAAAAGTTACATAATGCACCTTTACACGACCTTCGATATGAAGGACTTGCATGCCCATGCTAGCTTTGTATTCACTCATGGACATTTTACATCACCCTCATTTATTTTGCACAGCCACTTTATGAAAAACAGAAACACATTTCTCATTAAAATCAAGGCTGTTTCATTCACCGCACTTTAATTTGCACAAGCTTTGAATTCTTGTAGCTTATGCATAAACTTTTGAACAAATGACTGCTACTAATGGGATGCATGGTTTTTTAATGCTCTGGATGTGACGTATTAAGACAACTGAGCTCAGGCAGAAGTCAGAAACAAATGGCTTAAACCTCCTCCAGTGTGAGCGCCACAGATTAGCAAACATCACAGAGCTGGCGTGCACTTTCATGTGTCGACAGAGTGTTTTAAAGTCCTCCTCTTGTGGATAAAGCCATACGGAGAAGAGAGATTGGGGAAAGGGGGACGGGGAACTAAGGAACATCAAGATACACTATGAAAAAGAGACGCATCGGGGGTTTAGTATTTAAGTCTTATGTCAAGGTAAACACAAATTCAACTATTTCACTACTAAACTGTGTACTTGTTTTATTTGTTTTAGTTTTTTTAAATGGTATCGTCTACATTTTTCTGTCAAAAACTGAGCTCGTGCTGCCTTCAGTGGCCACAATCCCAAGTATTACATGACATCACGTAAGACTGTGGGACAAACTTTACACAATATACACAATATATTACAATAACAAAGAGGAATATATATATATATATATATATATATATATATATATATATATATATATATATATATCATCCAACAAGGTCGACAAAGAACATATTCTGTCCATAGAGAATTTATCCAGACTGAGAGATTTGTGCAGTTTAAATGCTATAGATGTTCACAGATTAAATATCTGACTGCACAAATCTCTCAGTCTATGCTAATATATCACAAAATCAATTTTAATTCTAAAATCAGTCTGAGTGAAATAAGTTATTTGTTATGTTTTATTCATGACCATAACGTTAGTTTTGCTCAGTAGTTCACTAATGCTAATCGTTAAAAAGGTTTGCCTTAAGTTTTCCTCTTTCGTACCTTGATAGTTGTGGATAAATTCATATGTTCTTTGTCGACCTTGTTGGATGAAGATTTGGTGTTGAGGCAGATTTATGAAGCTGCTCAAAAATATGCAACACTTTTCCACAGGTATTTTGCCGTAGAAAAGCACTGACGGGAAGTTTCATGAGTCAACATCGTGGAACTTCCTGCCATTGGGATAAAAGCCTATTTACCTAGTTTGTTGCCAAAAAATGACTAGGAAGCAGTAGACAATGCTATGAAATGCCATATACCTGGTTTAGTAGCAAAAAAAGTGGATTTAGTGAGAGATACAGGACTATATTCAGACCATACTCCCTACAACTGTACAACAACTCACCCTTATATAACAGATAATACTCCCTACAACTGCACAACAACTCACCCTTATGTAACAGATAATACTCCCTACAACTGTACAACAAATCACCCTTATGGAACAGATGATCTTATGTCCTGTCAATCATTATTTCATCTATGCACCAAGAAATATTTTTATTACGTTATTTCTATATTTTTTAATTTTAATTTTTTCTTTCACATTACACATTTTACATACACATTTATATAATTATGCATGACACATTTTGCATTTTTTCCTTATTTTTTTGTATTTATTATTACCATATATATATATATATACACTCAACAAAAATATAAACGCAACACTTTTGTTTTTGCTCCCATTTGTCATGAGATGGACTCAAAGATCTAAAATTCATTCCAGATACACAATATTACCATTTCTCTCAAACATTGTTCACAAATCTGTCTAAATGTGTGATAGTGAGCACTTTTGCTTTGCTGAGATAATCCATCCCACCTCACAGGTGTGCCACATCAAGATGCTCATCAGACACCATGATTAGTGCACAGGTGTACCTTAGACTGCCCACAATAAAAGGCCACTCTGAAATGTGCAGTTTTGTCTCACAGCAAAATGCCACAGATGGCACAAGCATTGAGGGAGCGTGCAAATGGCGTGCTGACAGCAGGAATGTCAACCAGATCTGTTGCTCGGGCATTGAATGTTCATTTCTCCACCATAAGCCTTCTCCAAAGGTGTTTCAGAGAATATGGCAGTACATCCAACCGACCTCACAACCGCAGACCACGTGTAACCACACCAGCCCAGGACCTCCACATCCAGCAGGTTCACCTCCAAGATCGTCTGAGACCAGCTACTCAGACAGCTGCTGAAAAAATTGGTTTGCATAACCAAAGAATTTCTGCACAAACTGTCAGAAACCGTCTCAGGGAAGCTCAACTGCATGCTCGTCGTCCTCATCGGGGTCTTAACCTGACTCCAGATCGTCACCGTAACAGACTTGAGTGGGGGAAATGCCCACATTCGATGGCGTCTTCCATTGGAGGTGTTCTCTTCACGGATGAATCTCGGTTTACATTGTTCAGGGCAGATGGCAGACAGCGTGTGTGGCGTCGTGTGGGTGAGCGCTTGCTGATGTCAGTGTTGTGGATCGAGTGGCCCATGGTGGTGGTGCGTTATGGTATGGGCAGGCATCTGTTATGGATGAAGAACACAGGTGCATTTTATTGATGGCATTTTGAATGCACAGAGATACCGTGATGAGATCCTGAGGCCCATTGTTGTGCCATACATCCATGAACATCACCTCATGTTTCAGCAAGATAATGCATGGCCCCATGTTGCAGAGGATCTGTACACAATTCTTGGAAGCTGAAAATGTCCCAGTTCTTGCATGGCCAGCATACTCACCGGACATGTCACCCATTGAGCATGTTTGGGATGTGCTTGACCGGCGTATACGACAGCGCGTACCAGTTCCCACTAATATCCAGCAACCGCACAGCCATTGAAGAGGAGTGGACCAACATTCCACAGGCCACAATTGACAATCTGATAAACTCTATGCCGAAGAAGACGTGTTGCACTGCATGAGGCAAATGGTGGTCACACCAGATACTGACTGGTTCTGAGTCCCCAGACCCCAATAAAGCAACAACTGCACATTTCAGAGTGGCCTTTTATTGTGGGCAGTCTAAAGGTACACCTATGCACTAATCATGGTGTCTGATGAGCATCTTGATGTGGCACACCTGTGAGGTGGGATGGATTATCTCCAGCAAAGCAAAAGTGCTCACTATCACACATTTAGACAGATTTGTGAACAATGTTTGAGAGAAATGGTAATATTGTGTATCTGGAATGAATTTTAGATCTTTGAGTCCATCTCATGACAAATGGGAGCAAAAACAAAAGTGTTGCGTTTATATTTTTGTTGAGTGTATATATATATATGGTAATAATAAATACAAAAATAAGGAAAAATGCAAAATGTGTCATGCATAATTATATAAATGTGTATGTAAAATGTGTAATGTGAAAGAAAAAATTAAAATTAAAAAATATAGAAATAACGTAATAAAAATATTTCTTGGTGCATAGATGAAATAATGATTGACAGGACATAAGATCATCTGTTCCATAAGGGTGATTTGTTGTACAGTTGTAGGGAGTATTATCTGTTACATAAGGGTGAGTTGTTGTGCAGTTGTAGGGAGTATTATCTGTTATATAAGGGTGAGTTGTTGTACAGTTGTAGGGAGTATGGTCTGAATATAGTCCTGTATCTCTCACTAAATCCACTTTTTTTGCTACTAAACCAGGTATATGGCATTTCATAGCATTGTCTACTGCTTCCTAGTCATTTTTTGGCAACAAACTAGGTAAATAGGCTTTTATCCCAATGGCAGGAAGTTCCACGATGTTGACTCATGAAACTTCCCGTCAGTGCTTTTCTACGGCAAAATACCTGTGGAAAAGTGTTGCATATTTTTGAGCAGCTTCATAAATCTGCCTCAACACCAAATCTTCATCCAACAAGGTCGACAAAGAACATATGAATTTATCCACAACTATCAAGGTACGAAAGAGGAAAACTTAAGGCAAACCTTTTTAACGATTAGCATTAGTGAACTACTGAGCAAAACTAACGTTATGGTCATGAATAAAACATAACAAATAACTTATTTCACTCAGACTGATTTTAGAATTAAAATTGATTTTGTGATATATTAGCATAGACTGAGAGATTTGTGCAGTCAGATATTTAATCTGTGAACATCTATAGCATTTAAACTGCACAAATCTCTCAGTCTGGATAAATTCTCTATGGACAGAATATGTTCTTTGTCGACCTTGTTGGATGAAGATTTGGTGTTGGGGCAGATTTATGAACCCAGTTCCAGGGCTACATCGTCTTCTGGAAGAACAAATAACAAAAAATGCTGCTGTTTATAATATTTAAACTCACGTTGCAACCAGAATATGATCGTAACTGACTTTATTATTATTACATTACACACACCAGCTCCTCTGTTTTCATTTTGCTTTTTGCAATTGCAATTTTCCCATCGTGCAATTTACACAGAACCATTTTATAAAAGCTACAAACGATGTAAATGATGTCCCTGGTTATGAATGTGTCACGAATCTGATGCAGAACTCAGTGACTTGGTAAAGATGTTAAATGAACATTTTTGGAGCTTTTACCATGCTATAATGTTCCCTTATCAAAAACATGTCTGGAGAGGTTTTAGACGTCATCCAGGCATGTTTCAGCCATCCAGCGATCTCTCCCAAGCCCTATTCAAACCCTCTTTATGGTTAGGTTTATGCTCCTGTCCATGCAGTTAATACAACATAGTTTACAGGTCAGATATTACATCAAATGGATTCTTGTGCTCACGTTATAATCCTGTTACCTCCTCAAAAACAGACCTGGAGTTGTGTTTTGGTTCATCCACACGTTGTTTGAGTCCTTTATTATTAGTCCATCTACATCCTCAAAGCTCAAAATACTCCACCTTCCACCTTGTCATGTCATGAAGCGATAGTTTTCAAGTCAACAGCGGTTACAAGCTGCTATTCCGACATGGACATCTAATTGTCGGAGTAGCTGCATAAACATTTTTCAAGCGTCCCACTTCTTTGACTTTTTTTGGTTTTCATTGTCGGTGTAGTGGTACTTTACTATTTTTCAAACATTCTCCCTATTATACTTTGCGCTCCCATATCATAAGATGCTTGGGCCAGTGCAACGCATTTAAGAGAATACTAATATTTGTCATTATGTTGGTTATGATTCATGCTCAATTATACTGAAATAAATACATAAAAATACAGCATATATTACAGAAAAAGGAGGAAGACTTATGAGTTTAAATACCACCACGATTGGTTTAATGTGACAGTAAAGTACGAGGATACGAGGATGTAGTGAAATTTCAGTTGGTGAATTGATAGTTGTTGAGATTGATGGGCCGTTTACATGACAACGGTAACAGGTGGTAAACGCAAAACATTTGGCCAGATGTCCATATCGTTTAGACGGCAACGGCATTTTGGGGGGTAGAAAACGCAAAAATCTGAAAATGCCCTCCAAAATGGAAATCTTGGAAATGCCCCATTGTCATTGCCGTGTAAATGGTTGAAAACAGAAAACTGTATTTTCCGACCAAGGCATTTGGCAAATTGCAAGTTTTGCATCTCCTTGCACTTTTGTAGCCTAAGAACATCGAAGAACAGCGAAAGACGTGCCTGGGTAGACTGTCACAACACTCAAAAACAGAAAAAAAATTACATGTCGGAATATCGGTATTAAAAAGTGTCAGAAAACCGGTGCGTCTAAATAGAGGGATGTTGTCATACCAGCATGTCGTAATGAAGGGGTGTTGAAATAGGCGGAGGACCCAGTCAACAGTTACCTTTTAACCTTTAACCTTCCCGTATTACCACGTGACATCGCAAGGTAGAACAGAGCGTTTTCCATTCAAGAGAAGAACTTAGCTTAAATACGTAGGGTTTGTGTGTTAAACGTGTGTAAATGAAACAAAACACAACCACAGGTCTATTTGTTATGAAGAAACAACACAGTATGGGCCCTTTTAAACATTTTCACATTCATGAGTTTGGATTCTTGTGCCATCAGATGAAGAGAAGGCCACACTTTGGACATGTCACTGTGGACTTGTCATGAGTGAGTGTGACCTTGGCTGGACGGGCTGATTGCACAGGTAGCACGCTGAGGCAGTCTGAGGCTTTAAAGTGTGCTCTCAAGTCCTGCAATCTCAAACTTTTTACTTTTCAGGTTCAGAAATAGTGTCGTCTGGTAATATTAGCGCTGCGCTGATGTGCAGCTAAGTCTGTGTGATTTTGAGAGACTTTCTGATCCAAAGATCATGTCAAATTGTACAAGCAGAGCAATGAGATGGGACGGTGAGAAAAAGTGGATATGACTACTTAAAAGATGCACTGTGTAACTTTCCTGATGGAGGGGACAACAAATGCTTTACTTCATGGAGATGTTGTTGCTTTGTCTGGAATGTTTCACAGTATGGCGTTAAACCTTTCTATCTCCATGGAGACCAAACCACCTGTAACTGAATAAATGTAAGGTAGATTAATGTATTATAAATTGTTATTAAGTTATAATTGATAAGAAACCAGTGTCTCTTTGTAATGTGTATATGCTTTTGTTTGTCCGTTTGTTGTGTTTTTTTTCCATCTAATTTATCTAATGTCAAATGTCGACTTAGTATCGTGTAGTTGAAATATTGTACATTTTAGGATTAAAATAAGATGTGCTTCTTCCTGGTTGGAGTCAGGACCCGAGCTGCACTGTTCTGGATGTCCTGCAGCTCTCACAGCTCGTTTGAAGAGGCCGTTACAGGATCTAACCTACTGGAGACAAACACATGGAGAAGTCTCTCCAAGCTTTAGACAGTAGAACTTTGACTTTTGCTGTTTTTTAGTTGGTTAAAGGCTGTAGATGTTGTTAGAATCATCTGGATAATTTCAGCCCTGGAACTCCAACTCTCTAGTCAAAAGTTAAATGGATAGTTTGGGTTTGTTGACATGAATCTGTACGTCCCCGTCAGCAGTGTCGTGCATCAACACTGACTTACCTCCCGACAGCGTCCGGTGAGCCGAGTTCTTCCCCAGTTTCGGTGCTGATGAAAGTGTCCGGCAAGTTGTCTGGGGTCATGAAAATAAAGCATTTTTCTTCTCAAAACAATATGAGGTCTGACTTTTTCATCGTTCACGTTTTGTGACGCAAATGAATCGCTTTTGAACACATATTGTTTTGAGGAAAAAAAACGCTTTATTTTCATGTCCCCAGACAACTTGCCGGACACTTTCATCAGCACCAAAACTGGGGAAGAGCTCGACTCACCGGACGCTGTTCTGGAGGTAAGTCAGTGTTGATGCACAACACTGCTGACGGGGACGTACAGATTCATGTCAAAAAACCCAAATTATTCATTTAAAAGCAGCTGTTAGGTTGAAAACTACCTCTTCATGACATCACAAGGTGGAAAAGAGCATTCTGAGCTTTGGAAATGTACACACGAATAATAAAAGATTACTTAAACATCTGTGAATGAAACAAAACACAACTCCGGGTCTGTTTTTTGATGAAGTAACATTAAAACATGGCTAAGGGCTTTACTGTCATCATTTCTTTGCACTTTTACTATTTTATACCCTTTCACATGGCACTAATGAAAAGATAGGACATTCTCTATATTGTTGGGACAGGGGACAGAGGTCTGAATGTCTCTGCAGGACAAAGGGGGAGGGACAGCCCGTGGACGGCCCCTCACCTCAACCACATGCGCAGTTATCCGATTATTGAAACGCCAAGGCAACAGTTATATCTGATTTGCCCGTATGTCTGGCTGTTCACATCCGTGCAGGTTTTGACAGGGAAAATTACACTAGAAATGACAAACTGGCCCGGCACAAAGAAAATGTTTCATGCCTGCAAACTCTTGGTCAACACAAAAGACAGGACAGTGTGGAATCAGCTTTACTCCTGCGACAGACATCGAAATACTCCATTCTCCCCGTGAGAAGGAGACGCTCGAGATGCTCATTTTCGCGCCATTCAGAACCATGTCACAATATGAAGTGAACTTGAAAATGTTGCAGTCTAAATAAAATCTACAAAACTCAAAGTCAACACATCAAGATACATCCGGTACGTGTGAAAATGAAATGACACACCCGGGTTGGGACGGGTGGTATGAATAAAATTGTAAAAAGAGTGTGTTACGTTGTACATTCTCACGTCTGTCATAATCTGAGGGACTTCTGACGCTGCATTTTTTTGCTTTTTTGTCATTTGCAAGCACGGTTTTCTGTATTTTGGCAAAAAAAATGACAATGTATGCTCCTCTTTACTGTTGGCAAGGATCTGATTAGTCAAAAATGAAAATGAAAGTCTTGTTTTACACTGCAGAAAACAAAATCTAGTCAAGCTAAAATGACTTGGTTTACTATGATTTGAGTAAATTTCACTTGGCAAGTCAAATGATCTGCCAGTGGAATAAGACTTTTTCTACTTAAAATATAAAAATACATATTGCTACACAACTTTTTGCACTTAAAATAAGAAACAAAATCAAATGTTGCTTATTCCACACTTATTCCACTGGCAGATAACGTTATTTTAACTTACCTAGATATTGTTTTTTTCCAGTGTAGTCCTGGTTTAGAGTTGATATAATCCTGGTTTAGTCTTAGTTTGGTCTTAGTTTAGATCAAATTGGTCAAAAACAGAGACATCTGGGACATTTCTTGTATAAATCTGCTGGGACAGGGGACACAAGGCTCAAAACTGGGACTGTCCCAGGTAAATAAGGATGTCTGGTCACCCTAATTTATGCAAGACATTTTTGTGTAGAACTGTGAGGGATCATTTTTTCATCCCGCTCCCGCTGAATTTCTGACCATTACCACCCAAACCCGCAACGTGTGCACAACGTGACCGCCGAATCCTGCAACGTGTACACTCACTCCCACCCGCAACCCCGAAACTCTGAACACTATGTCCGCACATGTACAGTAGAGCCCAATAGAGATGCATTGATTTAGTGTTTTCTCCATCCCGCAGGAGAAAACAAGCCATTTATTCTATTAATAAAGAGGTTCATGGAAATAGTAATAAGTGCACTTATACTTATTTTCAAGCAAGGTTTTCTGTATTTTAGTTAAAAGGGGACTAAATATTGGCTCTTTTACTGCTGGAGGGTAACAAAAAGAAGAACAATTGGGGCATTTTTTGTTTAAAACTGGGACAAATCAGTGTTTTGGAGAAATCTGCTAGGACAGAACAAACCTACTACTTTGCCCTTCAATAACCCAATATTGGATTTTTAAAAAAGTATTACAAAAAAAAAAAGAAATTTGACATACAAAAAACAAAAATGCTATTGAGTTCTGAAAATGTTGATTCTGGAAAAGACTGATTAATTCAATTTAAGTTTTAATATGTGTACCCCAAAATAAAATAAAATAAACAAATATTACACTACAACTTCACAAACCTGATGCAATATGATGTGATAAAACATTTTAAAAACAATAAAAAGTAACACAATGATCTAAATATGTTATGTGGTAAGTACAATATGCCATCTTTAAAAATTGAAAGGGTTATTTTGAAAAAAAAATGTGTACTTTCTTTTTCCAACTACAGCACAAAGAATCCATGTATTCACTTATGATCATCACATTTCCTGTAAACACAGACCAAAACTCTGATCTAAATATTGGGTAACTGGATTATTCTAGTGACCTGATTTACTCATCACAAACATACCTGGAGTTGTGTTTTTCACATTTTGAGAACACAGATGGATAGTGGTTCGTAGAGGAGCAGTAGAAAGAGTTCTTTACATTGTGGCTTCGTCTCAAACAGAGGAAATGAGCGCCGGCTCCGTGGATGTGAATAGTAAACAGCTTGGAGCATGAATACTGGAGCTTTTATTCAAATGTTCTGTAGCCTCCAGCTGTACAGTCGTCACCTGCTGCTTTACCATACACTCTCATCTAGTGCTCCTCTACTTCAACCTCTCTCCTCTCTCCTTCATCTCTCTCTCATCTCCCTTTCTTTCTTTCTCTCCCTCATGTCTCTTGCCCTCTCTCTCTCCTTTATCTCTCTCTCATCTCCCTTTCTTTCTTTCTCTCTCCTTCATATCTTTCGCTTTCACTCTCTCTTACCGCTCTTTCTCTCACTCTTTCTCTCCCTCGCTCTCTCTCCCTCATGTCTCACTTTCTCCCTCTCCTTCATTTTACTTTCTTACCTTTTTCCTCTCCCTTTCTTTCTCTCTCTCCCCTTCATCTGTCTCTCTTACCTCACTCTTTTCCTTTTCTTTCTTTCTCTCTCTCATTTATCTATCTCTTTCCTCTCTCTTCTCCCTTTTTTCTCTCTCTCATTCTCTTTCTTTTTCTCCCTCATGTCTCTTACTTTCTCTCTTCCCTTCATCTCTCTCACCTTTCTTTCTTTTCTCTCTCTCATGTTTTTCACTTTCTCTCATTTCGCTCTATCTCCTTCATCTCTCACCTCTCTCTCATCTCTCTCTTTCTTTCTCTCTCTCTTACTCACTTTCTCTCTCTCATCTCTCTCTCCATCTCTCTCATCTCCCTTTCTTTCTCTCTCTCTCTCTCTTACTCCCTCTCTCCCTCATGTCTCTCATCCTCTCTCTCTCCTTTATCCCTCACCTCTCTCATCTCCTTTTCTTTCTCTCTCCTTCATATCTTTCGCTTTCTCTCTCTTACCACTCTTTCTCTCACTCTCTTTCTCTCCCTCTCTCTCATGTCTCTCACTTTCTCCCTCTCCTTCATTTTGCTTTCTTACCTCTCTCAGCCCCCTTTCTTTCTCTCTCTCTCTCTTTCATTTGTCTCTCTTACCTCTCTCTTCTCCCTTTCTTTCTCTCTCTCTCTTATTCCCTCTCTCTCTTTCTCCCTCATGTCTCTTACTTTCTCTCTTCCCTTCATCTCTCTCACCTTTCTTTCTTTTCTCTCTCTCCCTCATGCTTTTCACTTTATCTCATTTCGCTCATCTCTCTTTTTTTCTCTCACTCACTTTGTCTCTCTCATCTCTCTCTCCTTCTTCTCTCTCATCTCCCTTTCTTTCTTTCTCTCTCTCTCTTACTTCCTCTCTCTCCCTCATGTCTCTCACTTTCTCTCTCTCAACTGTCTTTCTCCTTCATCTCTCTCATCTCCTTTTCTTTCTTTCTCTCTCGCTCTCTCTTACTTTCTCTCTCTCTGATTAGTATTTTGGGGAGATTCTGTTGATATGATCCATGAGTTGTTGTTTTTTTTTCTAATATGAAAACAACACTTCTTTTAAACTTTAACATGACGTAATTCCCTGAACTTATGAGAGAATGACCTGCACCGTGGACAAACTTCCTCTTATCGCTCACATGTGGTGATATGTCTTACGAACAAACCATAAACTTAAAACTTAAACGTGACGCTCCAATGGAACTCTTCTCTTTTTTCTCTTTCTCACTGTGGCTCCTTCACCAGCGCCACAGTCTCTAGAGCCTTTTAACGCTTCTCCAAATACCTCTACGTACGATTAGCAGCCTTTTAGCAACCTCTCTCTCTCTGTCTTTGTCTCTCTTCTCTCACTGTCTCTCCTCTCTCTCCCCTCTGTCTGTCTATCTTTCTCCTCTCACTGTCTCTCTCTACTTCCTCTGTCTCTCTCTTTCCCAATCTTTCCCCTCTCTCTCTCCCTTCTCTTGCTCTCTGTCTCTCTCTTTCTATCGCTCTCCCCTCTATCTCTGTCTTTTTTTTCCTATCTCTCTCTGTCTCTTCTCATTCTGTCTCTGGCTTCTCTCTCTATCTCCTCTCTGTCAGTCTCTCCCTCCCCTCTGTCTCTCTCTCTTCCCTCTCTCTGTCTCGCTCTCTATCTCCTCTCTGTCTCTCCCTTTCCCAGCTCTCTTTTCTGTCTCTACCCCCTGTGTCAACCTCTCTCTCTTCCCTCTCTCTGTCTGTCTCTATCTCCTCCCGGTCTCTCTCTTCTGTGGGTCTCTCCCCTCTCTCTGCTGTTTTTCTCCTTTCTCTTACTCTCTGTCTCTTCTCTCTCTTTCTCTATCTCATCTCTCTGTCTCTATCATTCTCTATCTTTATCTCTCTTTTTCTCCTCTCTCTCTTTCTCTCTCTCTTTCTCTATCTCCTCTCTCTCTGTCTCTTCACTCTGTGTCTTTATTTATCTTCTCTCTCTTCTCTCTCCTCTCTGTCTCTCTCTTCCCCTCTCTCACCCTTCTCTCTCTACCCTCCCCCACTTTTTGTCTCTCTCTGTCTTTCTTTCTCTTCTCTCACTCTACTTTTAGCTGCCTTTTTCTCTCTTCCCTCTCTGTCTCACTTTCCCTTTTGCTCTCCTCTTTCTCTTTTCTCTCTCTCTGTATTTTGCTCGTTGTCTCTTTCTTTCCCTCTCTCTCTCCTCTCTCTCTATACTGTTAACTATAACACATATATTTCGATCACAACTTTACCTTTTATTGCTTCGAAAATGTTCTATTCCCTGAAAACAACACACCCTGCCTTTGTTTGCTCTCCACACTAACTTACTCCCCATTCAGAGCTCTACTGCAAACACACCTGCGTCCCGCTAATGAAACTACTGCACATCGCATCAGGTTTGTGAAGTCGTAGTGTACAGTTTTGTATCATGTTTTTGATACTCTTACCACTAACCATAAGGAGGGTTCAAATAGTGCCCAGAAGAGATCGCTAGATTACTCAAACATCTATGGATGACTGATAAAACTTCTTCAGGGATGTTTTCGATGAAGGAACATTATAACATGGTCGATTTTTTGCACAATATTCCATCTTTAGAGCAGCGTTCCGTAAGGTTCTTGCATGACTCCGTGGAGACTAAACGGTCAAATCAAACTTCTCTTTGGAGATGGACCAGTTTTACGCCGTTCTTTAGGAAGGTTGCATTGCCCTGGAGACAAACAGGTGGTAGATATTTCACGAGGGAAGTTACAAGTCAGGTCTGTGGACACGAGAGACAAACCTCCTCAGGTTTCAATGCCACAAAAACACAGATAATGAAACGAATGCCTCCAGTCTAAGTCTATTTTCGGCTTGCGCTGTGTCTACCGTTACTGTTAGAATGTGATTTAAAGGTGCAACTTTTCCGGTGGAGGAACTGTCAAAAGCTTTTCTCCATGGAGACGACATTGCTCTGCCTGAAATGTTCCACAGTATGACATTAAACAGCTCTACTTGATTTGTTTCAGTACTATTAGTTTTAGGGATCTGGTTTTAGTTACCTCTGAAAACCCTAAATGAAACATCCTTAAATGAATGTGTTTTATAAGTCTGTTTTTTGGCTGAAATATTCCACAGTGAGGCTTTAAGTTAAACCTGTCAAACCGTAATGCTTTATCCTATTGCACGGCTCACCCCCTGCTGTTCACACCTCTCTGTCTCTCTCTCTCTTCTCTCTGTCTTTCTTTCTCCCCTCTCTTTCTCACACTTTGTCCTCTCTGTTTCTTCTCTCTGTCTCTCTCTGTCTCTCCTCTCTCTGCCTCTCTCTGTCTCTTTCTCCGGTCTCTCTCTCTGTCTCTCTTTCCCCACTCTGTCTCTCTCTCCTGCCTGTCTCTTCTCTCTATCTCTCTTCTCTGTCTCTCTGTCTCTTTTCTCTCTCCTCTGTCTTCCTCTTTCTCTTTCCTCTCTGTCTCTCTATCTCCCCTCTCTTTCTGTCTGTCTCTCCTTCCTGTCTCTTCTCTCTCGCTCCTCTTTGTCTCTCTATCTTCCCTCTTTCTGTCTCTCTATCTCCTCTCTGTCTCTCTCTCCTCTCTGTCTCTCCCTCCCCTCGTTCTCTTTCCTTCTCTCTCTATCTAGTCTCTGTCTCTTGCTCTCCCCTCTCCTATGTCTCTCTTCTCTCTCTCCTGCCTGTCTGTTCTCTCTCTGTGTGTCTCTTTCCTCTCTCTCTGTCTTTCTCGCCCCTTGCTCTTTCTCTGTGTCTTTCTCTATCTCTCTATCACCTCTCTACCTGTCTCTCTCTCCCCTCTTTATCTCCTCACTATCTCTCTCTCCTCTCTTTCTCCCCTCTCTATCTCCTCTCTGTCTCTCTTTGCCCCCTCTCTTTGTCTCTCTAGCTCCTCTCTGTCTCTCTCTCCTCTCTCTTTCTCTCACTATGTCCTCTTTGTCTCTCTCCCATCTCTGTCTTTCTCATTTCTCTCTCTCTCTCCCTCTGTCTCTTTCTCCATCTACTCTCTGTGTGTGTCTATCTCACTCTACGCTCTTTCTCTGTGTCTTTCTCTATCTCTCTATCACCTCTCTACATGTCTCTCTCTCCCCTCTTTATCTCCTCACTATCTCTCTCCTCTCTTTCTCCCCTCTCTCTCCTCTCTGTCTCTCTCTCCCCTCTCAGTCTCTCTCCTCTCTGTCTCTCTATTTTTTCTCTGTCTCTCTCTCTCCCCTCTCTTTGTCTCTCTAGCTCCTCTCTGTCTCTCTCTCCCCTCTCTTTCTCTCACTATGTCCTCTTTGTCTCTCTCCCATCTCTGTCTTTCTCGTTTCTCTCTCTCTCTCCCTCTCTGTCTCTTTCTCCATCTACTCTGTGTGTGTGTCTATCTCACTCTACTCTCTTTCTCCCCGTCTCTCCCTCTCTCTCTCTCTCTCTCTCTCCCTCTCCCCTCTCTCTCTTTCTCTATCATCTGACCCCAGTATACTGTATATACGAGTGTGTGGTTGAAGTGGACGTGCCTTTTCTTCCGTCACGTTCCGTCGTGGGATCAGGGCTTATCCCGTGAACGAAAACACCACAGACACTTCGCCGGAGCCCACCGCTGTACGCCCTGGAATCAAATTATGAACAGAGAGAGAAAGAGAGAAAGAGAGAGAGAGATGATCCCAGAGACGCAAATCTATAGCAATCACAAGGGAGGAGGGAGGATGGATGGAGGAGGAGACACAGAGGAGGGAGAGAGCAGCAGAGGGGAGGAGTGAGGAGACAAATGAGAAGATGAGAGCGCTGGAGAGCCGCTATCAGATGAATTGTTTTTCGCACGCACCAATTTATTCACGCACACACCGGGCATATGAATCATTCGGAGAGAGATGGTTATCAGGTTTATGTGTATTCAGAATCTGTGAGCGTGTGTGGATTTATTTACTTAATAAAGTGGCCACTCATCCCTCCCTGTGCTTAAAACTGCAAAAATGTACTCTGTCCAATTGCAATAATAATTCACCACTTTTCTGTAGCACCTCTGACCTTCATGGAACCAAATCATTTTTTTCAGAAATCATGAGTTATTCTGTTTTTTGTACTTAAAGTGTTAAAATATCATGTGGTGCGACTGTGCATCATGTGGTGCGACTAATAACAGCAGGAATTCTATGGCTGGAGTTTAATAACAAAGTAGACTTGGGTGACTGGGATTTAGGCATTTTTCTTCATTTTCTGCATTTTACAGGGCAGTAGTTTGTTCATTAAACGCAAGCAGGTGACATATTGGACAGCAAAAGAAAATATCAATATGCATTAGGCCTTGGCAAAAAATCGATTTAAAATAAAAAATCAAGTTGGCATATCAAAATGATTCTTTTTTTTTCTTTTTTCTTTTTTTTCTTTTCTGAACTTTTAATTTTATTAACTTAATGTTGTATTTGTAATGTTATGTTGTGTTCCTTGTATTGTTATTTTTGTGCAGTGTCTTTGAGAATCGTGAAAAGCGCTATATAAATAAAATGTATTATTATTATTATTATTATTATAATTAAAATAAAAATCAAGTTGGAATATCAAAATATTCTTTTATTTTTTTTATTTTTTAGATTTTTTTATACAGCGCGTACATTTTGCATTCACCAAGACTTCCTTTAGGCTTTCCGTAGTCACTTCCTGCAGTGCGTCTCTTACTTTCCGCCGAGAACGGCACAAACAAATCTCTGACACAGAAAAAACGCTCATATATTCGTGTCCTTTAGTCTGACAGAAGCATCCCTACTGTGGACCCTATGAGTTTATTCGATGGAGACCTTATCAGTTTATTCGATGGAGAAGAAAGGTTTTCACAACATGGTCACAACGTGAATCGTGAGTTTTTATTAAAAAATGTAAGATGTTTTTGTAGGGGAATATCACCCAGCTCTAATATGCATTTAAAATCTCAAGAAATGGTAAAAGTGTGTTTCTATACACTTCATATTACTCAGAACAACCATGCTTTACAAAAAAAAACAAAAACATCCATCCATCCATCTTCTCCCGTTTAATCCAGCTGGGTCGCAGGGGCAGCTTGCTGCCCAATACTCATAGCACCTGACCCCCCCTATGAACCCCTCTGCAGGTGGTGAGCCCACAGGAGGGTGGACAGCATGGTCCTTGATGTTAGTTCATAGGGGTGCTGGCATGTTTTGGGTTGATGGGGGAAACCGGAGTACCCGGAGGAAACCCAACCAGACACGGGGAGAACATGCAAACTCTACACAGAAAGGCCCGGGCGACCCGGTGATCAAACCCGCAACCTTCTTGCTGTGAGGCCTGAGTGTTGCCACTCAGCCACCGTGCCGCCAAAAAAAAAAACATTTAAGGTTATTCTCGGTCACACCACTTTTTTTCTTTTTTTTTTTTTTTCCCATCACAATAAATCCTTCAAAAATTGTGAACCTTCTATAATGGAGCTGGAAGCTTGATTTTGCCTCTTAATATTATGACAAATGATTCCACAGTGTAAAGACACACACATAACACATGGACACAGGCCTGGTGGCTGAAGTGTTTTGCCTATGGACACAACAGTATACGTTACCTCTGTTGCACCTGATCCAGGCCCTCTCCTCTTCTCATTCCTAGTGCTACACTGTTTGAGTACAGTAGAAGTGACAGTGTGTGTGTGTGTGTGTGTGTGTTTGTGTGTTTGCAGTTCCGCTGCTGTGGAGTGACCAACCACACAGACTGGTTTGAGGTGTACAACGCGTCCCGGGTGCCAGACTCCTGCTGCCTGGAGTACAGCGACAACTGTGGCCTGGACAACCCTGGCACGTGGTGGACCGCTGTGAGTACATTTTAATACGGCCCCCTTTAATACAGCGCCATCTTATACAGCGCCCTTTTATACATCGCCATCTTATACAGCGCCCTCTTTTGGTCGTGTGGAACAATATGCACATGGTGATATCATGGGTTCAGAGAAAACCAGGCACACTGCCTCAGAGGACACATGAGGAAAACAAACATGTTCTTTTTGGCTCTCTGACGCATCATAACTGACAGGATGTTTCTGAGGATGATGTTTTTCACAGTTTCTTGAAATGCATTTGGCATCATTAAAACACATGATGCTACTGAGAACATGAAATATTTAATGTTAGCAAAATGTCACCAAAAAGCATCATATATTCTTGGAAAAATTCTTTGCGGGCCAAGGAGCTGTTGTATACCATTTATACCATGGCACATTTTGAGTAACAATATGAACTAATGAGCTACACTAAAAGTACAACTTTTAGTGTAGGATTGACATTTTGACATTTAAGTTGTAGGTGATTTTATACTTGTTATTCTTTTATATCTCACATCAGGAGAAGTGCTTTGTCATCACAAAGTCATGTGACTGGAGGCAAAATGAAACAGCCAGAATACATTTTTAACTAACAGACTGAAAGATTTTATAACAAAAATAAAAAACTATTTTGAATTTCCAAGGGTAGAAATGCCAGCTGCTTTTTTCTTAAGAAGGATGCAAATATAGTATTTGAAGTTCACAAAAAAGTATAATTTATAGTGAACTGTTGAGTATACAGTATCTGTAGATGTAGTTCGCATAACATTTCTCTAAGTATTTGTCCAGTTAAACCTAAACCTGTGGATTTTTCCTTCATCACAAATGCTTAATGTCCTAATCTTCTGTTCAACAAACTCATCTTGTACATCACACTTGTATATGTCTTTGAACCAGGCACTGACATCACTCTGGTTTTGAAATATTCTCAGGTTAATCCCACTCTCTCCATTAAAAACACTTTCTGTTCACTTCAACTTTTGCCTCTGCCTCCATTCCTCCTCTCCCCAGCGGACAGTGTTTTTGTGTCCACATTTCATATCAACATTTGTTATTGGTCCTATGGCGGCCAGAGGAGAATAGACTCTTCTTATGGTTATAATGTTTTCCCAGTTAAAATGAAATAGTTATTCCAATTTTCTGGGTTTGGAAAGGTTACATTTATTTAGGTAATACAATGTCCTCTGCAGAATACTCTCTATGGGCTTTTATTTTTTATCAAAACTATATCTTAGATTGCTACAAATACATTCTGAAATGTGTGGGAGTTTACCTTTTGTGCGGGAGTTTTGTTTACAATCTTCTTTCAAATGTGAATGCCTCTGGTGTGATTCAAGTTTGTGGTGAAAACTTTGAAAAATTTGATGAAAACAATAAATCACAAATCTAATTGCAGCAGAGAAAATTATGAAACGTAATACTGTCATTCATTCTCTCATTCTTTCTGTTGAGATGAATTGTCCAAGGGCTCAGCAGCTTTTAATACAAAAGTGGAAATTGAACCACCAACTTACCAACCTCCTGCTACACTTAAAGCACAGGCTGTACATGTTATTGTTTCTCAAAGCAGAAAAAAAGGATTGATTCTGACTATGTCTATGTTGGAATTTTCAGCCGTTACCATGGCGACACAATGCACACATGAGCAAACACACCATCCATCCATCCATCCATCTTCTCCCGCTTAATCCAGCCCCAAAATGTTTTTAGATTGTTGGTTCTTTTCGGTCATTTTGTTAAATTAAAGCTCAGATAAAAGTCGAACAAACCCTCAGACAGAGCAGGACCTACGGTTAGCATCCCACACCCAAGGAATGTTGACACACGAAATCTGTCATGGTTCCTTTACCTCAACATTAAAGGTGCACAGTGTAACTTTTCGGCTGAGGGTTCATCACATGTTTGCTTCCATGGAGATGTCATTGCTCTGCCTAGAATGTTCCACAGTATGACATTAAACAGCTCTACCTTATATATTCAAGAGGCTATTATCACAACGACAGGAAGTGCGGCGATGCTGAGTTGCCCAACTTCCAGTCAGTTTTTTTCTACGGCAAAATACCTGTGGAAAAGTGTTGCATATTTTTGAGCAGCTTCATAAATCTGCCCCAACACCAAATCTTCATCCAACAAGGTCGACAAAGAACATATTCTGTCCATGAAGAATTTATCTACAACTATCAAGGGAAGAAAGACGAAAACTTAAGGCGAACAACGATTAGCATTAGTGAACTACTGAGCAAAACTAATGTTATGGTCATAAATAACTTGTTCACTCAGACTGATTCTAGAATTAAAATAAAAAATCAATGTTGTGATGTTGATATATTAGCATAGAGTGAAAGATTTGTGCAGTTTCAATGCTATAGATATTCACAGACCATTTCAACTGCACAAATCTCTCAGTCTATGCTAATATATCTACATCACAAAATCGATTTTTAATTTTAATTCCAGAATCAGTCTGAGTGAACAAGTTTTTTATGTTTTCTTCATGACCATAATGTTAGTGTTGCTCAGTAGTTCACTGATGCTCGTAGTTGTTTGCCTTAAGTTTTCATCTTTATTACCTTGATAGTTCTGGATAAATTCTTCATGGACAGAATATGTTCTTTGTTAAAGATTTGGTGTTGGGGCAGATTTAAGAAGCTGCTCAAAAATATGCAACACTTTTCCACAGGTATTTTGCCGTAGAAAAGCACTGACCGGAAGTTGCACGACTCAACATTGCAGCACTTCCTGCCATTGTGATAATAGTTTATTACAGGTAGTTTTATAGATTTTACAGCTCAAAAATACCTAGAAAAACAACATTCTGATTGGGCGGGGTTGCCTCTCCACAGATCTGACCTGTAAGTTTGTCTGGTTTGGTCTCCATGACGACAGAAAGCTTTAATACCCTACTGTGAGAAATTCCAGACGAAGCAATAACATCTCCATGGAGAAAAACATTTGCACACATGACAAGTGGCAGTTTTCATGTCCCGCTAGTTTATGTTAGTTTACAACATGTGTGCCCATATATCCAAATGGAGTGTGACTCATTCATGGTTATGTTGAAGGAAGTGGCTCTTTCACTTGCTTCTATCTCCTCTTACTGCTGAATTCCACTCTCCGCCTCACAAAGTACGCGAGCGCCGTCCCAGCCCCAGCTGCCAGCTTCTGCATTAGTCATGCCTTATAAATCCACTCCACCTCCTCCTATAGCTCTCCACCTTCTTTGTTTTCAAGAATGTCCCCACGCAGCAGGAATCAGGGCCCATTATAGCTCCGTAGCATCATTACCCTGTCAAAGCAGTGCCGTTGAGCAAGTCACTGTGCTGATGAAAGTGCCCACACTTGTCCACGGTCCCCGGGGAGCTGGTACTGCAGTACTAGTATTACAGTACAGGAGGTTACATAACACTTTCTACTCAGCAGGATTTGTCTGTATGAATATCCCACGCATCATACAGTGTTTCAAATCATACCGACAGTATTTACCATGTGGAATACAGGTTAGACTACTTTACTGAAACATTGCTTACATAATTAGATCTGACTAAAAATCTTGCCTTTTTTGTAGTTTGGTGAGGTTTTGTACTTCCTTTTATATTATTTGAACACTCATTTGGTGGAATTCAGAATACAGTTCATTTCTTAAATTAAAAGGAATATATAACAGTATTTCATTAAGCAATGTTGGGCTTGAACTGCACAGTATCCAATCTAACTTTAATAGCACATTTTATAAACAAGACTGTTTCCAAAGTAAAACATTTCATTCATTCAGCAGAGTTATGTTCCAGCAAAGTTATGTTTTTAAAAATTCCATCCAGTCCTTGTATTTGCAGAGGTTGCTGGTGCTAGGCTAGTGCATGTCAATGGCCATAGTTGTCCTGCTTCTAAAAACAGTCTTACCCACTCCACAGATCACCCGAGGCAAAATTATTATAACCCCAGACTGTCGAGTTGAATGTCTGTGTGGATAGAATACTGTCTGAAATAAAACTAACCTTGCATCACGTGAATCATCTCATGTTGAGGGACTATTTTCTCATATATTAGTCCCCTGCTGCCGAGCTTTCTATCAGGAAGTAAAACTCACTGCTGCTGCTCAGACATAAATCCTTCAAATGCAAGGTTGGTTTTACTTCTAAAATGAGTTAAAAGTTATCATAATTTTGCCTTGGGTGCACTGTGGAGTGGGTAAGATTGTTTTTAAGGACTAGATGGAATATTTTAAAAAGTGTCTCCACACGTTTCCAACACTCTGGCTCACTAGGAAATGAAGCCCTATGTCCAAAATTCGGACCTGTTCCTTTAGAAGTCATAGAATAAAAGCGGGTCTTCATACAAGACTTAACACTTTTTTGTATAATTCTTATTGTTGTGTTTTTAGGTTGACAGTGTTTACCATCTGCACTACAGATGAAAAATAGCCTCTCTGGCTCATTCTGGTACATTTGAGACATTGAGAATATAAATTTCCATCACACTCCACTCCAGACTCCCATGGTGCACCTGGGCTCGCCTTAAATAAGGAGCCACAGAGTGCAAAATAATACAAAAAAATAAACATTACTTTGGTAAAGCTATGATTAACATCAGCAATAATTAATTGAAATAAAATGTAAATAGATCACATTATTTTTAAGTAAATAATCGACAAATAATCACGTTAACCATAAAGAATGACCAAAATGACCAAAAATAATGCATTTGAGGTCAAACAAAATAGAAATAATGATCTCAGTAATGAAAATTGAGTTTGGGCTCCAACTAATTTTGCACACACTTTGCAGAAACTGGAACAGAACATTCTCTGCTCATATCAATAATAATTTTCTGTTTTACTAAATATTTTGTTGCATTTGGAAAGTTTGAACATTTACAGAAATGTTTATTAACGTACACTGTCCCTGCTAAATACACCAAATAAATTTTAAAAATTAATTAATTAATCTGGATGATGTCCAAGATGTAACATGGGGCCAGTCAATTCAATGCTTTAAAAACAAATGACAAAATCTTATTATAAATCTTATAATCTTAATGAAACTGTAATGCAATTCAGTGTATTATTCAGAATGCAGCACTAAAATTGGACCATGCATCTGAATATGTTACAAAATACTAGTGCTGTCAAATGATAATTTTTTAAAATCAGATTAATCATGATTAATCACAGTTAAATATTCTTCAAAAAAAGACCAAAATATTTTGACAAAAATGCTATTTATTATTAAAAAGTTATATTATTGACATTTTTCTATCGCTGATACTTTTGTTGACAACATTGCCGCGGGTGCCAACGTTGTTTGTCGTGTGCCGCTTGTTGTTGGTGTACATACAAGTAGCGTTGTTGCTGCCGCTGAATCAAACACGTGTTTTGCTTTAAGATGGTATTTTAAACTTGTGCTTCTGTGGAAAGAGAGTTCATTGCTGCAATATCTGCAAACTACCTTAGTTTAATCTAAAGTCACGTATGGACAGACCTGATCACTGACCTAATAACCTGCGCCACCTTTCAGGTCACCATCCACACTTTTGATAGAGGAGTGTTCAAAATAAACTGTGTGATTAATCTGCGTTAAAAAAAAATTCATTAATTAATGTGACTTTTTTTGTGATCAATTTCATGCGTTAACACGTTAACGTTGACAGCCCTACAAAATACTGTAACTAAATACATTTTCAAAGTATTCTTCCCTTCACTGATACACAATCACAGCACAATCAGCGTGCATCCTACTAATGAAACTACTGCACATCGCACCAGGTTTGTGAAGTTGTAGTGTATTGTTTTGCATCACGCTTTTGTATATTTAGGGACGTAGGCTTGTGGACAGAGCATTGCACAAAATCTTACAGTTAAGCAGTAAGAAGGGTTAGAAAGGGCCCGTGAGAGATCACTAGATTACTCAAACATGCATGGATGACACCTAAAACCTCTTCAGGCAGGTTTCTGATGAGGGAATGACACAGATCAGAAAATATTGAAATATGGGCCTTTTAAACCAATTTCAAATCTGTTCTCATTCACATTAAAATGAATCATATCTGCGGGGTCACAGTAGCACCTGCACAAACTTTTTCTTTTTTTTTTTAATAGGAACAATATTAACGTGGTAAAATGGCTGATTGAATACTGTTCAACCCATTTTACAAAACACATTCACTATAAAAGGCTGGCTGCTGCAGGTGGGTGGATGAAAAGTGTGAAAATACATCTCCAGGTAATGAGTCAGAAGAAATGTAAAAAATGGTTGCATAGATGTAAATCAGATGCCCTGTTTGGCTCTTCAATCAAGCATTAGCACAGCCTTAGCCCTGGGTTAGTCATGCCTGTTATTCACCATGTGCAGAACAGAATCGTATGATCATTTCAGTCCAGAAACTGCCAATCTCTACAGAACAAAAGGTAAAAAGGAGCTGTTAACTTAAAAACTACCGCTTCATGGTATTATAAGGTGGAACAGAGCATTTTGAGCTTTGGAGATGTAGACAGACAAATAATAAAACTACTCAAACATGTGTGAATGAAACAAAACACAACTCCAGGTATGTTTTGAGGAGGTAACAGCATTATAACATGTCTTAAAGCTCACAAAAGTCAATTTTGTTTAATATAGGACCCTTAATTATAATACATTTTGACATGAAACTGGCCCAAAGTGTCCAACTCATCATAAATATTGTAATTTCCAAATATCTGTGAAGTCTACTGTTGTGGATTTTTAAATCTGAGAAGAATAAAAATGGGAGAGAAGTTGTCTTCAATCAAAGAGTCTGGGTTTATTAAAGCAATTGTGCGCACAAATGCAGAGAAAGTGAAAAAGAAACCTATCTGTCCCTCACGCAAGGTCCATCTCTCCCTAATCTGAATGAATGGCAAAACAAAAACGGGCTTCTTAGGCCATGTACACACGTAGCCGGGTATTTTTAAAACCGAACATTTCCCCCCCTCCGTTTATAAAAACAGTTTTATCCACACCACCTCGTCTTCGAAAAAAATACCTTCCACACATAACCGAACATCTGCGTTTTCAACCACATTCATGCACATTCCAAACCTGTAGATGGCGTTATTTCCATCACTTAACCGTCACTTCCGCCTAAACTTAAACAACAGAAAACATGGCGCCGAGCTCCTTTGTCTGGACAGACTTGGAGTCAGAATTGCTCCTAAACACAGTTTAGGAGCAATTCTGCTCTCAACACACACACAGCTCTCAAGAAACAACTCCGATCCTTAGTTTGCTTTGGCTTTGGCTTTTGCAGTCGCCTAAACAAATGTCGCACGTTTGACGTCAGAGCAGATTCATATTTTTTGGCGCAGACAGTGACGTTTTAAAACGCAAAACCCCAGTTATCTCTGTCCACACAAACACGCATAAACGGAGTTTTCAAAAATCTTCACTTTGGCCGGAGTTTTCCCTGAATACTCGTTTTTGATGCGTGTTCGTGTGGATGACAGGTCAAAACGCAGCAAAACATCTTCGGTTTATCAGATACCCGGATACGTGTGGACAAGGCCTTATACAGTCGACAAATGTCATAACATCAACATGAGGTAAAACATACAGTATATCTAAACAACCTCCAAACAGAGACTACAGGTCTGGTATTCTAAATGATGAGAATAAGCAAAGCAACAGCTTGTTGTTTTAAAAACATTGGATAAAGACAGAGCAGCGTGTCCTGTCCTGAGATACCCCAGGAACAGTAGATTACACCATCACATGTGACAGGAACACAGAAATGCTTTAGCAGTTGTGAGTTAGTAGTTCTCTAAACCCAAACAATACATTCTTTAGCTTGTCAAAGTAAAAAATTTCCATCACACTACCTTTAAAGTGCCTCAAAAGTGAAATAAATCCACGGAGAGTGATTCAAGGGCAGTTAAAACACTCTTTACTGAGTATTCACATAATTGACAACATACAAATGTACAAAAAGGGAATATTAACAGGGAATGTGCCTGTTTGGCTCCTGTTGTGGAAAAAAAAAGCTCTTCAAGAAAAAATAATGAATCCATTTGCAGAGCCTGATGAGTTTTTGGAATACGGACAAAGATTTATTGTTATACAGCAGGTATGGACAGAGCCTTGGCCTGAGACCACAGATCAACAGCCTCTCTGAGCCTCTATCCCAGGCATCTCCTCCTGTCTCTGCCCCGAATCCTCTTGTATCTCCTCCGGAACATCTGATCTCTGAGTATTCATACAGAAATATAAGTTACATACATATCAAAACAGAGTGACTTTTGTTCATAGATTAGTGCTAACCTAATCAATACTTAACTTACACTTGAGGACAGCTAAGACGACAAAGGACTTCCTGAGGATAAAGACAGTTGTGTCTGCTGAGCTTTTACACATGTTCATGATGAGTCTGGTCTCAGGTAGAAATCACATTCATTTACACAAAGTCAGATTGAGAATATAAATTTCCATCACACTCCACTCCACACTCCCATGGTGCACCTGGGCTCGCCTTAAATAAGGAGCCACAGAGCGCAAAATAATACAAAAAAATAAACATTACTTTGGTAAAGCTATGATTAACATCAGCAATAATTAATTGAAATAAAATGTAAATAGATCACATTATTTTTAAGTAAATAATCGACAAATAATCACGTTAACCATAAAGAATGACCAAAATGACCAAAAATAATGCATTTGAGGTCAAACAAAATAGAAATAATGATCTCAGTAATGAAAATTGAGTTTGGGCTCCAACTAATTTTGCACACACTTTGCAGAAACTGGAACAGAACATTCTCTGCTCATATCAATAATAATTTTCTGTTTTACTAAATATTTTGTTGCATTTGGAAAGTTTGAACATCACATAAATGTATATCTTCATGAGTAAATATTGCGTTTCTTATACAGGCCTAATGTAAAGGTGCTGAACATTCAAAAGATGTGGCCTCCTATAAGCTACAGCAACAGTCACAACTCGAAAATGAAAAAATACCTAGTTGGCAAATATAAGTACCGTATTTTCCAGACTATAAGCCGCTACTTTTTTCCCAGGCTTTGAACCATGCGGCTTTTACAACGGTGGGGCTATTCTGTGGATTTTTCTTCCACCGCTAGGGGCGCTCTATCTGGAATTTTAAAAACAAGATAGACAGAAAATTAATGCAAAGAAGAATACGCTACTTTTTATTTAGCAGATATAACACGCACAACAAATTACTAACTGGTAATTCTTTTCAAATCCTCACCCCTTCATCATGAAAAGCACACGAAGGAGTTTGTATGATGCAAGTTTTAAATTGAAGGCCATCGATCTTGCTATTCGGGAAGGAAACCGTGTTGTAAAGCCCAACACAAAAGCCCACCACAAAACAGCGTGGCACAGGACATATTCTGAAAGCTTATTGCAGGCGCAGATGGGAGCGCGACCGCACAACGCGGGAGTGGTACTGAAGAATGCGGGAGCGGGACTGAAAATTCTGTCCCGCGCAGACCTCTACCGTGCTGCTGCACGTAAGCTTGGGTCAATGGTTTCAGCGAAGATGATTAAAGTGACTTGTGGTTTCACTGCACAGGAGAAATGAAGGTAATCAATTACCGGTTCTTTTCTGTTTTTGACCTCGTTTTAATCAGCATAGTTGCTCCCGTGTTAAAAGGCACTGTTCGGAAAGAATCTGTTCAGGTACATAAATGTACATTTACAGTACAAAATCGTTCTGTAGTAAATATCTTATTTTTCAACATGGATATCAGTGGGTTATAGCCCGTTTGCGGCTTGTATATACTTTTTGTTTTTTTGTTTTTTATAGAGTGGATGCGGCTTATATACAGGTGCGCTCTATAGTCCGGAAAATACGGTACTATTTCGACTAGTATATCAAAGTAGCAGGTCTATGGGAGAGCCATATCTGCGGTCTTGATAACATGCAGCATTTAGCGAGTCAATCAGAGCAGAGTTGGAGCTGCGAGCGGAGCCCTGTGGCAGCTGTGGTAATCAGAGCAGCTTTCCCCCTGACAGCGCTCGTATTATTAGCACGGTTAGCCTTCATTAGCCTTGGATTAGCGGCTGCATGTTCTCGTCCCCACAGCCCAGGTAAACGGAGCTAAAAGGAGCTCTTCATTTAGACCAGGATTGGGCGAGGTGCACCGTTTGGATCTCGGGGCGCACCTTTTCCTACATGTAATTTGCTATTTATTAAGTATCACTTGGAAAAACAACCACATGATAAAGTTGTGTCTTTATCAAAAACCTGCAGGGCCTCCACGCTTATGAAAGGGAACGCGTTATACTACTTTGAAATGAACTTGTATACTAACCTGTGGGGGGTAACGATATCCAAGTCTCACAATACGATATTGTCACAGTATGAACCTCATGTTACAATATTTATTGCAATATCATGGGAAAGTTCACGATATGGTGGAGAGGCTCATGATATTACGATATTCTACATAATAACAAAACTGACATTCTAAAATGCTTTGACCAGTCATTTGGTACAACATTTATTGTCATTAGGGATGGAACGATATCCAAATCTCTCTGTATGATATTTTCACCATATACATCTCACAGTACAATATTTATTGCAATATTTTGTTTAGGCACACAAAACTGTGAATCTGCTACTTTTTCCTCTAAAAATGCCTTCACAACACTTAATCCAAAGAATGAAGATTTTAAAGTGCTTAGAACAGTTATTTCTTCATGTAGTCTGCACTGAAACAGAGCAAAGGATCATGGGCTATGTAGTTCCCTCTGTTTTTTGTTTTTTTAGCTATTTCTGCATCAGAACTATTCATTTAAGCAAAGAGATTGTGATTCGATATATTGTGATGGTGCACGATATTATTGTGAGACCTTTGACAATACGATATCACCATATTTTGGTTAGTGTTACACCTCTACTAACTTGTATCATAAAGAGTTGTATTTTAAGTGATTCATGTATGTTGAAGTAATCCTGCATGTCCTGCATTTGAGCTTTAAGTGCTCAGAAAATTTCTGGTTTAAGCTCTACCTTAAACGTGCCCACTGCTCTGTACTGATCCTACTTGAGTCTTTAAATTATTAAAACTTTTAAAACTCTTCAATTTTTTTCATGAAAATAAAAGTTACTAGTCCAACTTACTGTAATGTAATTACTCAGTTTTTAGTAGTAACTGGTTACATTAGTGTGTTACTAAAACTAGATTAAAGTGATCCCTTACTTTATAACTGCTGTACAACACACTGGAACTCTAAATATAAACTCCTAAATCTATCAGAAAATTACTTAAAAGTAGTGAAATGATGTTGTTGCATGCTTAGATCATTTTACTTGACAAGTTATCTTAAAATAAACGACCTCTAGATTAGAATGAAGCAGTGTCAGAACTTGTAAGTAGATAATAAATCTGAAAACAAGATGAATAACTTGATAGAAATTTTAAACTCTTGGCCAGATTAGAGGAAATTGCAGTTCCTGTGCAGTTTTGTACAGTCAATGGACTAAGCTGTTTTAGATCAATATACTGTTCCATATCTATAGCTATGGATTTCAGAGAGATGAAAAAGTTGGTCTATTGCCATAGCAACCATTGGTATTCTGCAAGGATCTATTCTTGGCCCATTACTCTACTCCCAGCACACATGTGCAGACCGCACAGTAACACACACACAGCAACAGCACCTCACAAGTACTCACAGTCTATGGTTCATGTCTCAAACGGGTTCAGTCAGTCTTGTCTACAGCTCGATGTAAATACAACTGTAGCAATGTTCTCGTCCAAATCCAGCAACCCTATACAAGCTGATCTCTGGACAGAGGCTTGAAGGTTGGTCCTGAAAACAAATACCTTGGAGTCCAGATTGACCCTAAATTAACATTTAAATCACAAGTCAAGAAACTCAAATTCCACCAGTTCAACTAGCGTTTCATCAGACCAGCTGTCACTCAATGCCTAAACAGTCCATGCACACTATTCTCCATATCAAATACTGTCTCACTACCTGTTCACAGGCAAGCATCACTACTCTCAAACCACTCGAGTCATTATTAGGGTTGTAACAATGACCGAAATATAGTGATATGGTATCGTCAAAGGTCTCACAATAATATCGTGGTCCATCACAATATATCGAATCCTATCGAATATCTTTGCTTAAATGAATAGTTCTGATGCAGAAATAGCTAAAAAAAAACAGAGGGAACTACACAGACCATGATCCTTTGCTCTGTTTCAGTGTAGATTAGATAAGGTAATTATAGAATTCCAGAATGTCACGATTTCCAATGAAATAAAATTTTAAACCTAAAAAATGGGAAAACGAGTGTGACTTTTGCAAAAACCTGAAATATAATAATCTTAACTTACCAGTAGGGATGTAACAATAACTGAAATATGGTGTTATCGTAGTGTCAAGTTTTTTCGCATAAATTAGGGAGGGAACTACATAGACCATGATCCATTGCTCCATTTCAGTGCAGACTATATGAAGAAATAACTGTTCTAAACACTAAGAAATCTTCATTCTTTGGATGAAGTCTTGTGAAGGCATTTTTAGAGGAAAAAATAGCAGATTCACAGTTTTGAGAGCCTCCATGAAATATTGCAATAAATATGGTACCGTGAGATGTATATGGTGAAAATATGGTACAGAGAGATTTGGATATTGTTACATCCCTAATGACAATAAATGTTGTACCAAATGACTGGTCAAAGCATTTTAGAATGTCAGTCTTGTTATAATGTAGAATATCGTAATATCGTGAGCTTCCCACTATATCGTGAGCTTTCCCATGATATCGCAATAAACATTGTACTGTGATGATATCGTATTGTGAGATTTGGATATCGTTACACCCCTAGTCATTATGCAAAAGAACAATAAAAACACTTCATTACTTCAATCCATTTTCATCACTGGACAATATTAAACAAGCTCCTCCAGCTCCTGACCTGGGACCACATGATTAAAAACACTAATCTCTGTATTTTGTTTAAAATCATAAATGTTTGTTTCCACTTACACAATTCATTACCATAAAATCATCTACAAACTGGGTCCCTGGGGGGGCAGTTACAGACCGGGTCACTTTCCCCATCCCCTCCTACTCCTGATACGCTGACCAATCCAAATCTTCATATGTTTTCCATTTAATTCATTTTATGTCACAGCAAATGTGTGGTTCGTCACCACGCTCCTATTAGCAAGATTCATTAGCCTTCATTAGCCTCCAGTTAGTGTCAGCACGTCGTCCTCCCTCACCTCCTACCTCTTCCTGGCCAGGTTTAGCATCTGAGCGGCACGTTTCAGAGCTCGGCTTAGTCTTTAGAACGTGTCAGATGGACAGGATGAGCGGTGACGGTGGTAGACGTATTAGATGGTGTTCTATAGCTCCACACAAGGACATGTCATTCCAGCATCTATACCGCACTGCACCATCTTTGATGTCTGGATGGCTCCTTATGGGTTTCCAATGACAGCTCTGGACACTTTTCAGATGGCATGTTGGAAAATTGGATAACTGGCCTAGTCAGATTTAAAGAACACATAATGAAAAAAATGTCCCCATGTCAAAAACGTACCTAGAGTTGTATTTTGCTCCTATTTTTATTAATCCTCTGTAACCAAACAAAAGAAACATTTTAAATTGCCAGGATTGTGATGTCATAGATAGAAGCCCAGTTTTTCAAGTTGCCATCAGATAGTATTAACTGCTGTGTGCAAATATTTAACCGACAGTTCCGAATTCTGGACATAGGGCCTCATTTCCTCATGAGCCAGAGTGTTGGAGACATGTGGAGACACTTTTTTGAATCTTCCATCCAGTCCTTGTATTTGGAGAGGTTGGTGGTGCTAGGCTAGTGCATGTCAATGGCCATAGTTGTCCTGACACTAAAAACAGTCTTACCCACTGTACGGTGCACCTGAGGAAAAACTACTAGAACTTCGAAATAATTTCAGAAGTAAAACTAGCCTTGCATTTGAAGGATTTATGTCTGAGCAGCAGCAACGAGTTGTACTTCCTGATAGAAAGCTCGGCAGTGGTGGACTGATATATGAGAAAATAGTCCCTGAACAATGCACAATTCATACGATGCAAGGTTAGTTTTATTTCAAACATTATTTTATTCACATGGACAGTCTAGAGCAGTGGTTCTTAACCTGAGTTCGATCGAACCCCAGGGGTTCAGCGAGTCAATCTCAGGGGTTCGGCTGGGGTCAGACACACATCCAACTCATATGATTGGTGATGACACGCCCCATTTGGCCGTTATTGGCTGCAGGAAATTTTGTGCGTGCAATAATCTTGTGACTGTCGTGATGGTGTCGTGTAATTTCTTTCTTAAAATTTTCCCTTCATACGAACTATGTCGAGCAAAAAAAGAAAATGGTCGGACGAATATGTGCAATATGGATTCACCAATAAAGTATATATACCTATGTTTTGAATTTGAAAAAACATTTTATTTTTCCAATTAAGAAGGGTTTGGTGAATGTGCAGATGAAACTAATGGGGTTCACTCCAACAAGGTTAAGAACCACTGGTCTAGAGTTCTAATAGTTTTGCCAGGGGTGCACTGTGGAGTGGGTAAGACTGTTTTTAGTGACAGGACAACTATGGCCATTGACATGCACTAGCCTAGCACTAGCAACCTCTCCAAATACAAGGACTGGATGGAATATTTAAAAAATTATTATATTATTATTATTTATTTATTTTAATGATTATTTATTGTTTTTTATTGTATTAATTTGTCTGTGTAGCACTTTAGAGACTGTCATGTTTATAAAATGCACTGCAGAAATAAAGTGGATTGGATTGAACATTGTGCAGTGTGGTCTGAGGTTTTGGGGTAACGATGAATTGTTTTGATTTGGTTCTGTAGCACAGTTGGAGTTCTCTGTGCATTTAAACAACATCGTGATTGTGGCTACTATATTATTAAAGGAATAATCCAATTTGTTCTAATGCAGGTATTCATTTACATGTAATTAGTAACGTCCTTGCAGTCTCATTAATGAAACACTTAAAACACTAATTAAGTTATGCCTGAATTGTAAAAAATAGCTTTGGGCTCTGGTGTTCTTTAATTTAATTAATTTTTTTAGTTGGGAATTCTGTTTTATTTCCATCATTGTTTATTCTCAAACCGGCACTGCTACTCTACTGCCTCTGCTCACCTCAAAAAACTAAGTCCTCCAGTTGTTTTATGGTTCGTATTTTGCACAGACCAGTCAAAAAGCTGAATTCATTTTTAATTGAAGTGGCATTGTGTAACTTTTCCGGTGGATGGTCTGTCAAATACTTTTCTCCATGGAGATGTTATTATTTTATCTGGAATATTCCACAGTATGGTATTAAACCTTTCTATCTTCATGGAGACCAGACCAGACCAAGTTACAGGTCAGATCTGTGGAGAGGCGACCCCGCTCACACTCAGAATTGATGTTTTTCTAGGTATTTTTGAGCTGTAAAATCACATGTATTTTAATTAAGGGTGGGAGTTGATCTAAAAAATAATTTGTAATGAATTAATCTCAATTAATCACAGAACAATATTTGCCCCAAAAGCAACATTTAGTTTATGCAAATTAATTTAGTGGACTCATTTTCTTCCTGAAGCCCATCATCATCATTGTTCAAGTTTGGGCGCTGACATCTTTTGTTTGTACTGGACCCAGAATTGAACCGCCAACAGCTCCAGCAGGTTCTGTCCTGCTGTGACGTGTTTTGTATTTAAATGTTCTCGTAGGGTTGAGGTGTTTCTGTGATCTGCAAACTCTTTTCTGCACAGTTTGCCATAAACAACGCCTTTGTTAATACTTCCATCCGGTCAGTTTTTGAAGAGGAATTTACCATCCAGCAGACCCAGAGCACTTTTCATGCTTTGTTGTTGTTGTAGTCAGAACTGTGTGCGTCAGTATAATTGGCATACCACGACATGCTGCACAAACATTCCATCTTGTTTAGCAAACTATGATAAAATACGTTCATATTTTTAATGCATTAATTTCTTTGTGATTAATGAATCGTACTTAACGTGTTAATGTCCCACCCCTAATTTGAATGAATGTAAGATAGAGCTTGATGAATGTCTTACTGTGTTTATTCATTTGTAAAGACCAATCAGGAAGCTAAATTGCCACACATTCATCAATTGTATTTATGTATGTATACTGTATATGTATCGGCCAGTCTGGTAACAGAATTAACCCTTCATTTTGTTGTCAACTGTTTGTTTGTTTTTGTTTATTTCATTTTATGGGCCTCTGCGTTCACAATCGCAAATACGCTCTCATTCATACACCGGCGTACAGACACATGAGAGCATAGACCGTATATATGAATGGATATAGCTAAAACGTTAGCTGCCGCGTGCCAAACAGGAAGTGCTCTAGGAGACTTTTCCGGCTCCTTCTCTCCCTTTTTCCCATTGACTTACATAGGGATCTTATCGTCCCTCTTATCATCCCTCTCTCTGTAACTGCTGCACTGAGCCTCGTCATTTTGGTTTTAAAATGTTCATATGAACTTGTGACACAGGATCCTGAATTGTAAATTTCTCTATCTTGTTCCTAAATCAAGATATGAACATAAATAACGGACCAATCAAACGCCTTCATTCCCCGAGGTTGCTGCAGCTGCGTTAGCAACAGGTTTGATTGACAGCTAGCTAAGTCAGTCCCCTTCCCGCTTTCCTGCCCCAATTTTTGAAATAAAATGACAAAATATCTCAAACAATTACAATAGCTAACGTTACTAGAATCTTAACTAGCATAATTTAACTAGCATAAATTAAAGTGAATTTCGTTAATTTGCGACTCTATTGTTGTTCACACGTAACAGAACATACAACATAACTCAATGACTTAAACTTACTGTTTAAAGTTTGATGATAAAAGCTAAAAGTTTCCTTCTTATTCTCAAGAATCACTGAAATACAGCGGTCCGTGCAGAATGGTGCAGAGTATCGCAGTTCTGGCATGCTATGATACTCGCGGTCAGATTTCCAAACATGGAGCCTGGCTCCAAATTCGCTCCTGTAACATCAGGAGCCTCATTTGAGCGGTGCTGAACGCTGTGGAGACGTCACACTCACTTAGTTCACTCATATATACGCTCATGAGAGGGAGGCCCGGCAAAGTGTCTTGCCCAAGAACACAGAAACAGTAACAGCGCCCTCATGAGATCACAGACTCTCCACATGTTTGCACAATCTAACAGCAATTTGATCTTACGAGATACAGAGGCACGAGATCTACGACCAAGTATAACGAGCTTTACCATCATGAGCGCCTTCTTTTTGTCTTTTTTCATCTCTGTTCTCGAGGATCTATTTACACTGAATCTTTGCTGCTATTGGATGTTTGTTGTTGTTGAGTAAAAAGTCCAAAACCAATCACTCTCTGGTCTGGTCTTGATGAGTACAATAGTCAAAAACTGGAGTCAAGTCAGAGTAACGTTACTTCAAAATAATATTACTCAAGTGATGGTCTAAGAAATGACTCAAGTAGTGTTGCGGAGTAAAAAAATATTTGGGAAAAAAGAGTAATTTGCAGGTGCACTGTGTAACTTTCCACAGGGAGGGTCCGCCACCTTCTTCTCTTAGCAATGATGTTTGTCTGGAATATTCCACAGTACGGCATTAAACTTATATATCTTGCATTCATTCAATTAAAGTTGCTCAAAAATGCCTTGAAATCAGTGTTATAGTGGGGATTTTTTCAGTGGGGGTAAGTGATTTGCTTTCAGTTCAAACAAAAGGCGCAGGCCCAGTAAAAATCTGTCATATTTGTTTGTTTTTTTTACTCTAAATTATGTTGAATCATTCAGAATCATTCATAATCAGCTATAGAACATAGGCTACAACGCATGTGAGCAGATGGCGTTGTGTCACCTGAAATGATCAGTGAATTATTTGCTTAACTCCAACATCATGGGGCATGATCATATTCAAATTCACACATAAACAGTTTAGCCTACTTGATGCCAAGTTATGCCAAGTTACATTTATCGACAAGCACACCTTGCAGCCTTTTCTCGTCCTTAGCGTCGATCCAGGGACAGGCCTCCTTTTTCCTCTTCCACATGTCTTCCATCCATATCGTGAACAGTGAGCTGTCGGAGCTCCACCACCTCAGCGCTGCATTAGCTGAAGCTGTGAGAACTTCGGTGTTGTTGGCACTGGCTGGGTGCTCACACAAAGTCTCTGGCTTGGGTGTCTGAATGCTGGTGGAGTCTTCCCAAAAATAAAATCCCTATTTTTCTGTTGAGTTGCCATTTTGGTGGAGGACCAAAAACAAAGCAAAATTGAAATACATAACATATGGTAAATTACGTCTTTGTTTACAAAGAGGAAGAATATTTTAAAAAGAAAGAAAGGGAATTGTAAATATCTTGATCAAATGATAAAGAAAAAGAATGTGTAGAATATGTCATTTAACACTCTGGAAAAGGGGTGGGAACCACCCACTCCTTTTCAAATGTGTATATCATTCATTGTATATAAGGATTATATTAAGATTAAATTAGGGATGCACTGATACCGATACTGGTACGGAATAATATTGAAGAAAACTTTGCTGTATCGGATATCGGCTTCCAAATATCAGTTCAGCTATTTACCGGTCATAGTCAGCCCAGAAATGTTTGAACTTTTATTTTCACAAGTTGTTCTGTAGTTACCTCATAGAAACTGTAAATAACTGCTACATAACACACATCTGGATCAGTTTTGTCTTATTGTACTTTTTAAAGGAAATACAGTAAATGTTGATCTCACTATCTGCACTGGTATCGGTAAGTATCGGCAGATACGTAAAGCTAGTATCAGAATTGGTATTGGAACTGAAAATGCTGGATCGGTGCATCAGTATCTTAAAAGTATCTTTAAAAAAAATTACAAATCCTCATTACAGGTTGGTTTTCTTGTGCTTTATATGTCTCAAAACAGTTTTTTTTCTATGTATGTTTGAAATAAACAACAAAAAGTTACTAATTAAATATATAATAAATGAGTACTTCCCGCCTCTGCTAATGAATATTTTTCCATTCATCACCGTCCCTCCATCTGACACATAACACAGACACTCTATACTGAGTTTGCTGTATAACCGCTAACTCTCCCCAAACACACTCATCGCATTTGTTTCAGACACAATTTCATTTGTCTTCCCCGCTTGGAGAGCGAGGCCAAGCGCCGGTCGAACTCCCGTGCTTTTCAATTATGGCCATAAAAAGATATAACCTTTCAAAAACGTCTCCCGGAGCTTCTAACCCAGTTCCCCCACAACGCGCCGCTTTTACGAACAATTCAGCCCCATCCGTCGGCCTTCAATCCACCCACCCGCTCGCGAAGCTCCCGATACAAACAGACTACAAGGACCAGCTTCCCCCAGGCCGAGCATCGATCATAACGCCATTTGAATACGACGACGCACTCCTCCACAGAGTCTGATTAAAAGTCAACAAGGCCACGCACGCTAGTTAAAGGTTTATGTTGTGCGCGGGTCCTGCAGGCACATTCTGTCCGCTCACTCAAATTAAGCGCATTTCACACGGCTCCAGAGCAAGTGAGGAGTGGGGGCGAATACAGATGAACTAAAGACCAATAAAAGGTGCAGATGTTAGAGAGATGTGCGGTTAATTAAAGGGTTATTACAGGAGGGCTGAGTAATGGGTTTGAATATTATTTTGTGTTTTTGATTGTGTGATGATAATGAATAGGGGAAGTGAATCATTTATAAGCTATGGAGGGTTGGCAAAAGTATTGAAAATCAGGTACTTTGGGTTAAAACTACAGTCCTCCCAAGCATTGACTATGGAGACTTAGTTTACAGATTTGCCTCAAAAACACTGCTCCATAAGCTTGACGTGATTTATCATGCACCCATTCACTTCATCACACCGTTCATTACCATCACTGCACACTTTACTCCCTGGTGAAGTGGCCTCTCTCCACCCTGGTCGTTCCTAAAGTCCGCACAGCTTTGGGCCGCTCCCCATTTGAGTTTTTTGCAGCAAGTGACTAGAACCACCTTCAACAGACTCTAAAACTTTGTTCGTTTTTACCTCTGTTGACTTTTAAAGGCTCTATCCAGAGTATTCTGCAGGATCATTGCACATGCTTTTAACACTTTTATATCTTTAATCTGCAAATGTTTCACTGTCTCACGTTTCTATTCACTGTTTTATGTTGTGATTGATGTGTGAGTGTGTTCTGCTTGTGCTGTTTTACACTGCCTATTGGCCAGGTCATCATTGCAAATGAGAAGGTGTTCTCAATTATATTGAATAAATAAATACAATAAATAAATAGTATCAAAACTAGATACTCATTTGAACAGGTCACATTCATGAGACAGAAATGAAGAAATTAATGAAAATAAAGAGCACGTAGACTGATATATGCCCATGGACCACTATGGAATCTAGACCACTGGACCATTGAGGATTACACAGGTAAAAGGTTGCGTGGTAATATAAAAGAAAGTACTGTGAGTTAATGGTGAAAATTACATTCTATTGTCTAAATAAAAAGTGTTTTATTATTATTGTGGTGTCAGAATCAGCACTGAAAATCAGGTTTATTCTTGAGTATCAAAACTGAGATTGAAATGTTAATATTGTGACAAAACTGATGCTATGTTTTAGTGGTTGAATCAAATGTAACAGAACGCACACCAAAGTTCTTGTAGAGGTGCAAATGAAAGGAACAGCAACATAAAGGTGAAAAAATTGCATGGCACACTCAGATGGCTTTTTTTTACTTTAAATTATGTTTCGGCAAAAAAGCCTTCTTCAGAGCAAGAAAAAATATCTGAACAAGGCTTTTTTGTCTAAACGTAATTTAAAATAAAATACCCTTTTGGACCTCAGCCATCTGAATGTTCTATGCAATTTTTTCACCTTTATGTTTTAGTAGTCGTACATTAATTTTGTACATTTGTATTGAATATCACTTTACATGGTTGTGCATTATTCAGTCACTCTACAAGTATACAGGGGTATACTGGCCAGAGCTCCTTGTCAAAGTCTAAATTTGCTGTATCGGATATCGACTTCCAAATATCAGTGCAGCTATTTACTGGTCATAGTCATATGATGTTTGAACTCTTATTTATACATACATATAGTTGTTCTGTAGTTACCTCAGAGATAAATAACAGTCATTCCATCTCAATTCACCAAAAAAAATGCTATTTGAACACTCACATTGTCCAGTTACATTGGTGCAGTAGACATATAGGGCTACATTTACTTACTGTCAATTTTTGGATTATGATTTCCCCTTTCCAGAGATCATTTGGTTTTTGATATCGGATCAGTAGTTCTGCATAAATGCAAATTAAATTCGACAACCACGCAAAAAGGTGAAAACCTGAAATTGTGTTATCTCTGAAAGCGTTGGTCAGATCATGTCACAGTCAGACGTCATCAGAGCTCAGGAGCTAAGCAGGGCTGGGCCTGGTTAGTACTTGGAAGGGAGACCGCTGGGAATTCCAGGTGCCACAGTGGGGCGCCCATTGCGAAAACTGTCCTTAGGCAAGACACTTCACCCTAGTTGTCTGTAGGAATGTGGTGTGTGAGTGATTGATGGCGGTGAGAGGGGCAGATTGGCAGCCTCACTTCCATCAGTCTACCCCAGGACAGATGTGCATATAGAATCTTACCACCACCGAGTGTGAAGTGAATGAATAATGCACAAAATTGTTATGCGACTTCCTGGAAAACTTGACTTTATTGCTCTCCATAGTGAAACTTTGCCTTTGGTTCATCATCACATGAACAAAACAATCATTAAATCAAAACGCTACATAAAACGAATGCATCATTATTATTCATGTTAAGTGTTTTGCCAAAGGCCACCACAGCATATCTGTTGAACCACTGAGCCACTGCCACCCTATAATGGTCTGTGCAGACATAACAGCCCTGCAGCAAAATGAGACAAAGCTGCCATCCTGCTCCTGTGGCCTCTCCCATCGCCACAAATAATGGATCCATTTTACTTTGAGCTTTAAAAGTAGTACAAGCATATCAGAGCGCTTTATATATAGCACATAATTCATTCTTCTCACTTAAGGTAAGCGGTCTGACAAAGACATGGCTGAAGTGTCCTGCCCAAAGACTTAATGTGAAAAGCAGGACTCAAATCAGTGTCAGGTCAGTGTTTAAAGTAGTATCACAAGCTTAAATTCATATGCTGTATAAGAGTTGAGCCTATTATATGTAACATGTAATATTTTTAATAGGATTTTTGCAGAACATTTGCTGAATTTAATATCATTCAGTTCTGGTATTTCTGAAAAAAGAGAACATCAAGGGCCCTAAGGCTGGCCCCTGAGGCACACCACAGGCTCTATACCCTCAGGGACCGGCCATTTTCCATTTGCCTTCTCTGGCTTCACTGCTTCAAATGCAGGTTCTCAGCATGTAGCTCAGTGTAGATGATGCTCGTTCATCAGCCTGGTTATATTTTCATGATTTTATTCTTTAGAAACAGTTAATTACATGGGCCAGGCTGAAGTGTCTTGCCCAAGGACATGTCTTTAGTAGGATAAAAATCAAGTCAGTGTTTAAAGCTCTAGTATCATGTCAAATGTTTTTTTAGAATTTGCAGAAAAATAATTGGGATTTTTTTGCAAGAAACAGTTTCAAGGTTCCGTTTGCACATTTTAGTCACATCCAGGAATACCTTAACTGGGTCACAACATTTAGCGTTATAAAGAGCCCAGAACTCTTTTAAGTTTTGTTTCACTATGAGTTTGTTATAAATTCAGAAGCTGCATGCGTGTGGTCTGAAGTAGGGCTGTGAGAAGTATAAGCTCTATTCATGTTACGTCACAATCCAGGAAGACGTTTAGAAACCTGTGACAACGACTTCTGGTGTAGTTCCCGACACTGGGCTTGACCAACTGTGATCAAACCTACTAAAGTAAATGTTGGTAAAATGAAGACTGCAGATGTATGTGCTGTTTGGAATCAAGTTGAATTTGGCGCCCTTGTCTCTTCTAATAGCATGGACCCAGTGCAAGAGAGAGTTGTGTGTCAGTGGGGAAATGATGAAAACTGAGGTGTGGTTGGAGCTGTTGATTAGTCGAACAGAAAACTGGACCATTTTCTCATTTTTCCTAGATTTTGTCAGGCTTATTACCAACAGAGCCCACTGCAAGTCATCATTGCATGTTTCCAAACGTCTTCCTGGTTTGTGACGTAAGTGTGAAGAGAGCAGAGGTGGAAAAAGTACTGAAAAATTGTAATTAAGTAAAAGTATCTTTAGCTTGCTTAATTCCTAATCAAGTAAAAGTAACCATCTAAAAATCTACTTGAGTAAAAGTAAAAAAGTAAACTAATGACACTACAATAAAAAGGAAAGAAAATTAAACCAAAATCAAAGTATCCAAAATGAAAAAGTTGCACACGTCGCACAATGACTGCTGATAGAAGAAATTAAAAAGTGCTCTACAGAATATTCTGCCCACTGGATATTACAGCATCACTTTGCTGTAAAAGCTTTGGTTCTGCACAATGACTGGGCATTCTATAGTGAAAATGCCACCCCCGCAAGCCTGCGCAATTTCCTTTAATTTCCGGCAGATTGTTTTTGTTTTTTGTTTTTTTGGCATTTCATTTTATTCCTCTCTCAATCTGATTATACTCAGTAAGGGTGGGTTCCAATGTAAAGAAGCAAAATACTTGGGTCAAAATGTACTTGAATGAAAAATGATAAATTACACAGATATAACACAGATTGGGTTTTTTGGAGTTTTTCCTTGCTGAGAAGGAGGGTCTAAGGACAGGGGATGACTGGACGCTGTTTCATTTGCTGCTTTACATGAATGTTGTTTATTCTTGTTTTGTCTGTGTGTATGTTTTACTCATCCAAATCTTAGAACGCCCTTAGAGGCAACTGTTGTTGCGATTTTGGGCGCTACAAAAATAAATTGAATTGAATTGAATTGAATATAAGACCACATGGGAATAGGAAAAAAAGTACTATGATTTAATGTTGAAAATAGCATTGTCCAAAGAAAGAGCATTGTGTTGGCATCGTGACACACTAGACCGAAGGAGGAAATGGAAGTACAAACACCATAATCATTCATATATTAAAGGCATATCTCACATTAGTTATCCCAGCTCCCGCCTCTGCACTGAGCCAAACTTTCCTGATGACATGGAGTCCCTCACAGGCGCCACAACTTTTAATTGGCTTTCACACTTGTAGGAGGCACAGCACCACAGTACTGAGAATGTTCAGGTGCACAGAGCAGAGGAAGTGAAGTCTGAAGGGCTAAACGTTAAATTAACTACACCTCATTGATGATGGTTTTAGGTGGTCAGGCAGTCAAAATGTTCTCTTATTATCGTTAAAAACCTGTTAACATGTAGTTCAGACCGCTATAAACATGTTCTGAAATGCACGGAATTCTTGTTTAAAATTTGTAGTTCATATTTGATTTTTCTTTGCTCACATGTTTGGGACTAAATGCAAAGGCTCTGCCCACAACCACAGTTCAAACAGACCCTTTTAGTGTTAAACAGCCATGACATAGGCTCGGCTGCGCACGCCTTTTGGCAACAGAAGTACGGCAGAACTCAGCAGCTTGTCGAGGATTATCGTCAAAAGATCGTGAATATTTCCTCAACAAGCCGATTTTGACAAATGGTGTCCAACTCCCAGATCCTTGTGTGATCAGTGAGTAAAACTTTAAAACTTTAGTCCACCAGTAGAATATCGATTCTGACAACCGCACACATAACAACCAGACATTTTGGTGCTGGAAATGTTTTTATCTCTGTCTTCTTCTGTCTGTGTTCAGTCTGAATGAATCGGAATGAATGAGGAACAGTGACACTTCTATTACCAAAATGCACCTGCAGCTTTTTTTATCACTTCCACCCTAAAAGGGTCTATAGCGCTGGGCTGTACCTGGAAGAGTAAAGGTAGGTAAAGGAGGTATAGAGAACAGAGTGATTGGAATCCACACTTCAAATTCCACCCCTGTGATCAGAGCAGTCCTGCGAGATGTCACAAATAGCCAGACATGACAAGGAATTAAATGACCATGTACACAAAACCACATGACTCATTTGCCTAAACTGCAAGTGCTGAAAAAACAGCTCTTTCCTTGTGCTGCTGATGTGGTCAGCTTCTGTTGGACTAAAGGACATAGTGGAATATGAGTGTACTCTCTAGCTGTTTTCAGTCATAAAGTGCTCACTGGTGAATGACCCATGTTCAAACCATTTAAGTGAACCCATGAAGCATCATCGACAGAGGGTGCAGATTTGCCATCAAATAAAACAAGCCCATACTAAATAACAATCATGGATTGCATCATTCTCACCAGCGAGGATTTATACTCATGCAAATCATTATTTATTTTTACCAAGCTCTACTGCAACATCTGCAGCAGCGACTCTTTATGTTGCAGTAACCAGGATACTGTGTATGCACCATGATGAAAACGAGATACTCAAAAAACTGGGATACTGATGTACATGTGTACACACTCACTGACCCTGCATGTGTTTTAAATATATCCACTGTGAACAGAATCTTGAGACTTTTTCTCATTAAACATGCTGATTATTTTTTTCCATGTACTTCAAAGTCCTATAAAATTTATGAAGTGATTTAAAAGTTACACAATAGGCTCAAATCATTACAGTTTTCAGAAAGATAGCATATGAATTTAATATTGTTCAGTTCTGGTGTTTCTAAGCAAAGATGAAGAGAACATCAGGGGCCATAAGGCCGGCCCCTGAGGCACCCCACAGGCCCTATACCCTTAGGGACGGGTCATTTTCCATTTGCTTTGTCTCTCCTCACCACTTCAAATGCAGGTTCTCAGCATGTAGCTCACACAGAGGGACTGGAGATACAGATTGGATTGTAGAATGCGCTAGTCTTTTACCCTGGATATATTTTTACAGCTGCCCTCATTAGAAACTGTTAAAGTTGGCTACAATTACTCACACTTAATCAAGTTAATTACCCTGTTTTTTGCTTGGATTTGTTGGCACTTCTAACACATTTTCACAAATGCTTGGCTGATATTTAATAAATATAATGACCATATTTAAACTATAAAATAAATTCATGCAGATCAGCTTTTTGAGGCTATTTATAGAGTGACTTAAATGAAACAACCGTATATAGCTCAGGTGATGTTCAGTGCACAAGCTCTTTTGTTTCTTTTGAGATACATTTTCTGTTTATTTTTTGCCTACATTCACTGCATTTAAAGAGGCGGTATTTTACTTCCATGGGGTATTAACTGCTAACACATAACATATTTAGATCGCCTTGTTAACTTTAATTAAAAATGCTATAAAACAATGTATTAACGTGTTGTAGAAGTTTCTTCTCACCATTTACTCACCCAAAGTTGTATTTGGAGTGATTCATGCATTGTTGTGATGACATTTATGGCAACATCAGCTTCCCATTGTTTTCTAACTTATTTCTTTTATTAAAGTTTTCTGGTGAAGGGTCTGCCATCTGCTTGTCTCCATGGAGATGTGACTGCTTTGTCATATCCATCTTGCATTCACTCAATAATATGGGTTTTTATTTACTTAAAAAATAGCATTCTTACTGTGAGTGACTCTCTGTAGATCTGACAGGCAACTTGGCCCTATGGCGTCACCTGCTCTGTCCATAGAGATGAATAAGTGGACTGTGGAACAATCCAGGCATCATTTCCATAAAGAGAAGCAGGTGACGGACCCTCCACCAGAGAGCAGCCATAAGCACAATAGATCTGCTTTAAAGAGACAGTTTGGAATTTTGGACATCGGGCCTCATTTCCTCGTGAGCCAGAGTTTTGGAGACGTGTGGAGATACTTTTTTTTAAATCTTCCATCCAGTCATTGTATTTGCAGAGGTTGCTGGTGCTAGGCTAGTGCATGTCAATGGTCATTGTCGTCCTGCCAATAAAAACAGTCTTACCCACTCCACAAAGCACCTGAGGTAAAACTGTTAGAACTCCAGACTCTCCATGTGAATGTCTGTGTCCAGAGAATAATGTTTGAAATAAAACTAACCTTGCGTCGTATGAATCGTTGCATGTTGACGGACTATTTTCTCATATATCAGTCCGCCGCTGCCGAGCTTCTATCAGGAAGTACAACTCACTGCTGCTGCTCAGACATGCAGCTCTATTATCAGTATCTGAGAGTTTACTACTTATAGCTATGTGTTTGAGTAAAATGAACATTTTTGTTTCATTCTATAAACTACTGACAATATTTCTCCCAAATTCCATATAAAACTTGTCATTTAGAGCATTTATTTGCAAATGGTCAAAATAACAAAAAAGATGTAATATTTTCAGACCTCAAATAATGCAAAAAAAAAAGATCATATTAATTTTAATACAATACAAATTTTTTAAGTTAGGAAGAGTTCAGAAATCAATATTTGGTGGAATAACCCTGATTTTTAATCACACTGGTTTTCATGCTTTTCCTCCTTAAATCAGATTTGGTTCAGGTGATCTCCTCATCAGTGCCTCATGAAGCAGAATGAGGTGTGTTTGTGTTGAAATTCAACAGACGCTGGAATGAAACGACCGTCACAGATGTAGAGAGGCTGATTTCAGTAAAAATGCAGTAGTCTCTTATTCTTTTTCCAGAGCTGTAAATCCTTCAAATGCAAGGTTGGTTTGACTTCTAAAATTATTCTATCAACACAAACATTCACATGGACAGTCTGGAGTTCTAATAGTTTTACCTCAGGTGCTCTGTGGAGTGGAGTAAGACTGTTTTTAGTGGCAGGACAACTATGGCCATTGACATGCACTAGCCTAGCACCAGCAACCTCTCCAAATACAAGGACTGGATGGAAGATTTAAAAAAGTGTTTCCACATGTCTCCAACTCTCTGGCTCACCAGGATATGAGGCCCTATGTCCAAAATTCCAAACTGTCCGTTAGAAAGTTACTCAAGTACATGTATCAGCACTGCCCACCTCTGTGGATGCTTCTGCTGCTGTGGTGCGATGGGGCTGAATAATGATGCAAATGTACTCATGTTTGACAGCAAGGGCACACTCCATTTTTCAACTTATACAAACAAGTGTAGCTATAATCGCAAATTTCACAGTAAAATGCGACATCTGCCTGAGTCTGACATTCCCCTCTGGTCATTTCTTCATATTCCTGTCTGGTTTATTGTCGCAAAGTTGAATGTCAAAACTATAAAATCTAATTTATACATTTTCGGATGCAACTTTTATTTCCGGGAGCTTTATGGTAAGTGTCGGATAAATAATACCGAGGCTAACCTACTGCTGGCTCACTGCGTCTCCTTGTATTGATCTGGCCAAACCTCGTTCTCCTTGCGTGGGAGCAGATTTATTTTAGGTTTTACTGACATTTCGGAAGCTCCGTATTGTGGAATAAATTGTGTTAACGCTCTGACCGGGCTGCAGGCTAGTTTGGAGAGGAGGAGAGAGAGGGAGGCACCGGCGTGTCTGAGGTTATGAATAATAGAACCACAATAGAGCTGTGCAGCGGGCGGATGTGAGCTCAGATCGATCGACTGTTTGCAGCTGGTTTGTTGTTTAGGTTGGGGAAGTATATATATAGAAACATGTTCAATATGGGAACACTGGTCATTTCTTCGTGTTAGTTTCAGCGATTATAAAAGTGCTCCATTTTGTGACTTAAAAGTGTAACTTTTTCGTCATCTAAAACAATTTAAATAAAGAAATAGTCCTTAGACGACCGCTTTGGAAACATGTTGTGAACAAAATATTAGGTTTACTAAGGTTGGTTCCTTGCAAGGCCACACCCACATCACCCCGTGTTGACATATCACCACCAACAGTAAGTCCGTAACACCGCCAACTCAGTGGATGCTGCACATCGCGTAGAGCAGCTTTTTTTTTTTTTTGTACTAAAATGAGGACACTGCGCTGCTGTATGCTATGTGTAACACTGATTGATAAAATGAAATTGTAGCAACATGATTAAAAGCTCTGAGAAGTTGATTTTGTATAACAGGTGTTCTTTAAAATACATTAAAATGAAACTCCTCTACTATAAAGGATTTTACTTTGGCATTATCAATGTTCTATTTCAGCATGAAGTGATCTAAAAATGAGATAATCAAATCAACTAAAATGGAAAAAAAAATATTAAAAACATGATTAAAAAACCACAATACTCTGTTTATTATTATTTACATGAGAATGCATTCTTTTCAATCCCATTGCCAGTGTCAATGTATTGATATTTTGTGTTAAGAACAATGAGGCTGATGATAGTTCATCTGGTAGAGCGTTTGTCCACTGATCCAAACATTGGCGGTTTGAATCCCACTCTTGACATAAACATCACAGGTTGGTGGTCTAGTTCCATCTCCCACAGATGAATGCTGTTGTTATGTCCTTGAGCACTTAGATGGTGTCCACACGACAAAATTTTTATGGTTGAGACGGTGAAGTTTTTATTTGTTTTGGCCTTTTGTTCACACACACAGTTTCTGGTGGGCGAAAACTGTGTTTTTTAAAAATGGGTTCCAGAGTGGAGAAATCTGAGAACGCCGGTGTTGGATTGTCGTGTGGACAAGCAAACCACAGCTTTTGGAAAACAATGATGTCACGACCCTGTCATCACCACATGACCAGAAGAGAACCCCGCACAGCAACACAGTAACAACCAGAACAACAACCAGAACAACAACCATGGAGGACGATGGAGTTGAGTTTGTACTGCGGACTCTTCTAAGTTTATTTGCACTGTTGCATCACAACCTCATCATCTTCTTGTGTTGTTTGTTGCAGAAGAGAAAGGACTTTATGTGCATGCACTCTTTGTAGTGTTGTGTGTCCAGTGGCTCTGGCTGTATCCCGTTACAGCACCACATACAGGTGTGGCATATGTATTACATCGTTTTCACTTAGTGCTCCGTTGTTCTGGACCCAAATATTTATTGATCCGACATGTGTTTGGCCGTGAATTATTTTCAACCCACAAAAAAAAATCCAGGAACGTTGTTGTGTGGACACAGCCTTAGTCCACCTCAGCGTGTGTGAATGTGTGCGTGGTTCCTTGTTGTAAAGTGCTTTGAGAGCCTTGAAGTCACCTTCAAGCGCTGTATAAAAATCTGACCTTTTACCATTCAACATTGATCCACCCATCACAACTACTTTTTATTTATTTATTTATTTATTTTTTCCTCTTTGTGTCTTTTTTGGCCTTTTCCTGTAAAGTCAGACTCCTCCTCACACCCTCCTGACTTTTCTGTACCCAGTAAGAATCAATATTACAACTACTACCACCATTTTGAGCCTATGCTTTTTGATGCTTTAAATTTTTTCTTCGTTTTTTTTCCTGCTTTTGTCTCTTTTTGCCACCTCCTGTAAAGTCAGACTCAAACACAATGTGAGGTGTGAGCTAAAATGTTGGCATGCTCTGCCACAGCATTACACAGTGACATGAGCTGGTTCTTAGACAGCCCCGTTCCAACACAACCGCTCCAAACTTAAACGCCATTCGGAAAACCTCAGACCAGCCAAAATACCTTTGTCACATGTCAAACCCGACACAAGACTGACAAAAAGCAGCTGCGCCTTTATATAAGTGAGGAAAAGTAGGAAAAGTTGTCAAAAAACTTCAAATTCACGTTATTTTTGTGTCTAGGACACTTTCATTTTAATATATATTGTTGGATCGTAATACCATTTGATTGTGTGAAATTACAGGCCACGCTGAAATCATCCCTACCCCACCCCACACCAGATATTGCTGAGAAATTGTCTTGAAATTGTCCATAAAAGCTGCAGTGTTGTTATGTCCTCGAGCAAGACATTTCACCATCTCTCCTCCATGCCGGGTTATTAGCCAGAGGGTTGTCGGTGCGATTCCCATCAGAGCACACGCTGTCATTATCCCGCCTTTTCTTTCCTCAACCACAGATAAACATATTACCTACTTTCCTAACAGCATACTTTTACCTCTATTTGAGTTATATTTTTACTGAAGTAAAAGTACTCTAAAGCTTCATGTTGACGATATGAAATTATTTGTACGTTTGTCTTGCTCCGCTCCATCTCATGTTTGTTTTCTTCCCCTCATTTTTGTGTCGATCTTTGAAAAATATCAGATTTGGTTCATTATTTGTCCTTCAAATTACATTCACTTCAAATTATAAATCTAAAGACAGTTACTCTTTAAGATACTCATGAGTAGTATTTTTCGCACATACTTTTTACTTACTTGCTTTACTTTACTTACTATTTACTTTTAATTTCTTGGATCACTACTTTGTACTTGTACTTGAGTAATATTATGTTGAAGTTACTCTTACTTGAGTACAACAGTTGGTACTGTACAGAGGTGGTAGAGCACTACCACCTCTGTACAGTACAAATGCTATGTCTATAGAATCGCTACAATTACTGAGGCAAACTTAAGGTGAGTCTCCTAATGTGGCGCATGTAACTTTCCTTCAGACAGAATGTCAACTGCTTGTCTCCATGGAGGTGAAAAACTGCTTCTCTGAAACAAAAAAGAGACGTATCCTGTCATCTAATCATTTAAAATAAATGTGTTATTGAAAAGACTTATGTTTTGGAGCACCTATGAAGAGTGTGATTCACACGAGGAAGAGGCTGTATAATCTCATATCACTTTGTGCACACGCATGCACGTGGATATAGGATGTGTCTGCACCACGGTCCATGCGTGTGCATGAACACTGTGGTGTGTGTGTGTGTGCGTGTGTGTGTGTGTGTGTAGTTTTCCAGTTGAACAACTACCTTTTTCCTTCAGTTCCGTGAAGACAGCAATTCCTGGGTTGAAATCATCCAAATGATTCTAGTGAAGGTGTATTGAGTTTAAAAACACAGTGGAGCACTTCCTCTATTACCACCTTACATCAGTCAATCAAGTGGAACAGAGTGTTTTCAGTTTGAGAGAAGAACTCAGCCTAAATACACAGGTTTGTGTATTAAACATGTGAATGAAACAAAACACAAGGTCTCCAGGTGTGTTTGTGATGAGGAAACATTAGAACAAACTGTAGATCAGAAAACAGCATAATATGGGTCCTTTAAATGCCGTACTGTGGAACATTCCAAACAGAGCAATAATCTCCTGAAATAATCCTTCACCTGAAAAGTTACACAGTGTCCTCTTAACAAAAGTTTGTACTGAGCATTTTGTTCCTTTTAGTATGCATGGGCCTGCAGTGACTCTATAAGTTAAGCTGAATCTGTAAAAGTTTGAATTCCCCCCAAACCAGAGCTACTCATCTTTAATTAATCCACCGCTGCATGAACAATGAGGGAGTAGAAAAAAAACTTTATTAGTTTCACTTTTGTTACAAACTTTTTTTATAATAACAGAGACATATTGAGGACTTTTTCTGTAGTTAAAGGGCCCATTTTGTGTGTTTTAAAATTCCATACATCTTCACGAGAATCACTCAAATAATTTAAGTCTTGGAATTGCCCATCTCTACTGAACAAAAGGTAAAAGGTAGCTATAAACTTGGAAACTACAGCTTCATGACATCACAAGGTGGAATAGGGCATTTGGAGAGACTAATAATCAAGACTAATAATAAAGAGTTACTGATTCTAATGAAGTAATAACATTCTAACATGGCTCAAAGCTCCCGAGAATCCATTTAGCACAGGGGTCTCAAACTCAATTTACCTGGGGGCCGCTGGAGGCAGAGTCTGGGTGAGGGTGGGCCGCATAAGAGATTCCACAAAAAAAAAGAAAGAAAAAAAAAGTCCTCAAATGTCATTAACAGTTTTAATGATTTCTTCTGAACACGAAGTGTCCTGAACATGAATGGAACATTGAGTGAAAATCATGAATGGTTCTTCTGAACATGGCTTCTCTTGCCTACTCCTTGCTGCCAGAGACTCACTAACCATGTAGCTTCGACTGCTGCAATATTCTCTTTGGTTGCTTTCTTGAAGAAATCTTGTTGCCTCAGTAGACATGTTTTAAGACTGGCAACCCACTTGGCTCTCGCATCCCCCTGGTATTTTGCACATTCCTCAGCATGTTTAGTTGAATAATGGCATTTAACGTTGTATTCTTTGTGCACTGCAACTTTCTCTGTGCAAATAAGACATGTGGGGATGCCCCTGTGCTCAACAAAGAAATACTGCGTCTCCCACTTTTCTTGAAATTGTCTGTGCTTGTCACCGACCTTTCTCTTCACTGCAGGCTTTGATGAAGACATGACTGGGGTATGACAAAATCTAATTGATTCCGCTTAGTGGCGTTCTTGTTTCACGTTTCAAACAAGTGTTTCGCTAGCTAATTGCGCACAGAGAACGTCTTAACGCTTTGTGACGGAGTGCGCCTTAACCGGGAGAGCGCTCCGTGCGCTCTGCCGCGCTCTCGAGCCAGAGTGAGAGGCGCCGGTCGGGGAATGTCAGGGCAGCTACAGGTGCTCCGTCACACGCTTCTATCTCTAACAGCAGCGTAGACAATAAACAGCCCGGTAACAGTCACCGTTCTTTTTGCACTCGATCATGACATTTGTGGTAGAAAGTACGATAGAAGGCAAGCGCAAAGGCGACTGCTGTCTGGCTGTTCATTACACGCCGTGCTGTTGTTGCAAGCGTAAAGTGCACGAAGCTGGTGTAGCTTAGCCTTGCCCCGACCAGGGACGGCGCGCGGGAGCTGGCTGCCTGGCCCTTCGGAGGTCCACTTTCTCCGCGGGCCACACTATTATACTTTCATATTAAGGTGCGGGCCACAAAATATTGTACTGCGGGCCGCACTTGGCCCCCGGGCCGTGAGTCTGAGACCCCTGATTTAGCATAATACTGGACCTTTAAAGATGATACAGCATAATGACAGACATGCTGCTGCTCCCCCTCTTCTAAGAGGCTTCTTCCAGTTAAGATCAGAGCAGATGACCACAAGATCTCGCTCATCTGTAAATTCTGATTAGACCATTCCCTTTAATCGCACGCTGATGGGTCAGTCGGCTTTCTCATACACAGCAGCAAAAAACTGGACGACTCTTCCAGCTGAATTTAAAACTTGCACAAACTCCCACACTTTCTCTCATGGGCTAAAAAACACTGACTTCTGATCAGACAGGCGTGTTAACATCAGGGTTCTTCATACATTTAAACATTCTGACTGATTGTACTGTAGATGTATTGTGTAGCTGAAAATGTCTTACTTAATTCATCTTTGACTTATGACATACTTGATTGTCAACAATAATAAAGGACAATAATACCATATTTTTCAGACTATAAGTCACACTGGTCGACTTATACTCAGGTGCAACTTATAATTACATTTTTCACGCAGACAGTCCATAGACCAAAAATATAATCGTATATATGAATCACAAATGAAAAAATAAATCGTTATTTGTTTTTTCATTTTGGTTTTAATAAAGAAAAGAGTTGTTTTTTAGTTTCTTATTTTTGGTTCTATATTGAAAAATGAATGAACAAATGATACACGGATTGTTCTCTATTGGGTTGTTTTTATTACTATAAGATGAAATGTCGGTTCTTGGTCTCTGATTTTATAAAATAAATTTCCCCCAAAAGTGCAACTTATACATGTTTTTTCTTCTTCATTGTGCATTTTTGGCTGGTGCAACTTATACTCCAGAGAGACTTATAGTATGAAAAATATGGTGCTGACAAATTTGGTAAATGTGACTATGGCATTTTTAGAAGATAATGATGAATTTGAAATCTTGTATGTATGGAAATTAGAATGAATGAATTGTTTTAATGATGAAATGTTGTGGCGAGAGTTGTAAATAGTTTCTCCAACGTATTTAATGCATTTTATACCTGCCCGAGGACTACAGATGGAAAGGAGCTTGAAGCTAAATCTGGCACAGATTTAGCAGATTTTTCTCTCTGAGATTAATGTTTTATGTGCACTGTCCTTGTTTTAAATTAATAAATAAATAAATAAATAAGAAGGCAATCTATATCTTCATGCCTTCATCTCATCTCCTCAACATCTCCATCTTCTCCTCTTCATTATGTGTCGGTCTCAGAAAAGATCATTTAAAGGAGGTATAACACTTCTACGGGGTATAAACTGCTAACACAACATATCTGCATGACCGTGTTATATTTTATTGTTTTGAAAATGCTATATTTGCCAAAAACAACACATTAAAATGTATCAAATTTCCATTTGTGGAGTTCTGAGTCTCCCCTCCCTTTGCTTCCCCACTAATGAAACTACTGCACATTGCATCAGGTTTGTGAAATTGTACTGAATTGTTTCGTATAATGTTTTTGTATATTGATGGAGAATTGTAGTGTAGGAGCATGGGTGAAATAGGCTTGTGGACAGGGCATTGGACAGAATCGTACTACTAACCGTATAAGCAGGGTTTGAATAGGGCTTAGGAGAGATAGCTAAATTCCTCAGACATGCATGGATGACATATAAAACCTCTTCAGGCATGTTTTTGACGAGGGAATGACGTTATAATACGATAGAAAGCTCCAAACAGTCTATTGTGCATATTATTCTGTGATAAAGGGAAAAAACATGCACATTTGAGTCATCCAATCTAACTTTATTTGTACAGCACATTTTACCAACACAAAGTCCCCAAAGTGCTGCACAGAGTCAGCACAATATAAATGAACACATTAATTAAAATAAAATAATAAATAATAAAATAAATAAATAAGCAAATCAATTAAAAACCTCAAAGAATATACTAAAACTAGCTGTCTGAAATAAAAAATACCAAATAAAATCAATTAACGACAATCAAAGGACCACACAATTCTCACGCCATGTTTAAAAGCCAGTGAGTAAAAGTGTGTTTTTAACCAACACTTAGAAGTGAAGAACCCAGGGTCACCTCAGCTTTTGAGTCTCATTTTTGGAACGCCAAGTTGGAGCTCTCAGACCTCAAAGTTAATCCCATCTTGTCTCAAATTTAAGCCATGAGTATTAATTTAAAAATTTAAAAACTTTTTCCACCTATCACCTATCCTCGCTCACTGCTCTGTATTTACTTGCCATTTTTGGAACCACAAAATGTTCCAAAAAGTTTGAGTAGCCATTTTTCAAAACGAAAAACATCATGAATGAAGTCAGTCTTTGGATCTTATTTTATCTTATTACTTTTAGATAAAGAGTGATTTACAATAAACAAATGTAAAATTTTTATCTACAAATGATAGTGTAGGGAAGTTTATATCCAAAATTAAGCATAATACGTCTCCTTGAATAAGTCCATCATTCTCCACAATCATCTGCCGTCATTTATCCATTATTCTCGAGTATCATTTCGTCTCTGACACCACTGTAAAAAACTGAAAAATAAGTTTAAGCGTAAATTGTCTCGGCATTTCAGAGTTTTCGATTTGGATTGTTGAGGACATAGGCAAAAGGATTTAGTTTAAGAACTCAGCACTACTTCCTGTATTTTTCTGCTATTCTTAACTTTTTTTCCCCACAAACTGTCACTTAAAGGGATAGTTCAGGATTTTTGACATCAATCTGTCTGGCATCCCCGTCAGCAACACTGACTTACCTCCCGACAGCATCCGGTGAGCCAAGTTCTTCCCCAGGTTTGGTGCTGACGAAAGTGTCCAGCAAGTGGCTGGGGTCATGAAAATAAAGTATTTTACTTCTCAAAACAATATGTGTTCAAAAGAGTGATACATTTGCATCACAAAACATGAACGGAAAAAAGTCACACCTCATAATCACTTGGTACTATTTTCTCTCTGGTCATATCACAGCAGCGCCTGTTTCACTGTGTTTACTGCTCGGAAAGTTCACGCCAACATGTGTGACTAAGACACTGACGAAGAAGACATGGCCTTTAGCACATGGCCAAGGGGAGATCTTTATGAACCTGAATACTGATAGCCAAATTCACCAGAGAGAGTCAGAACGGGCAGAGAGAGAGAGGAGGGACAGAGTGGGACAAGCTGAAGCTGGATTTTTGTTGGTTCAGCCTGGAGAATCACAAGTGGCCATACCGGCTCGTGGTGGCCATACCGGCTCGTCAAAGCCTGAACCCGTCAGATCTCAGAAGCTAAGCAGGGCCGGGCCTGGTTAGTACTTGGATGGGAGACCACAAGGAATTCCAGGTGCCACAGTGGGGCGCCAGTTGCAAAAACTGTCGTTGTGTCCTTAGGCAAGGCACATCACCCACATTGCCTAGTATGAAAGTGGTGTGTGCGTAAGTGTTGGTGGTGGTCGGAGGGGCCGATGGCGCAGATTGGCAGCCTCGCTTCCGTCAGTCTGCCCCAGGGCAGCTGTAGCTACAATAGTAGTTTACCACCACCGGGTATGGAGTGAATGAATAATGCTCTGTAAAGCGTCTTTGAGTGTCCAGAAAAGCGCTATATAAAACTGATGCATTATTATTATTATTATTAAGTCTGCACCAAGTCTGCACCATTATATTTATATATATATATATATATATATTATGGCATGCCGTTTAGGAAATTAAAGAATATATTGAATGAAACCTTAATATATATGGAATGAATGCTTGAATATATTGAATGAACGCTTGAATATATGGAATGAAACTTGAATATATGGAATGAAAGTTTGAATATATGGAATGAAACTTGAACATATGGAATGAAACTTGAATATATGGAATGAAAGTTTGAATATATGGAATGAAACTTGAATATATTGAATGAACGCTTGAATATATTGAATGAAACTTGAATATATGGAATGAACGCTTGAATATATGGAATGAATGCTTGAATATATGGAATGAATGCTTGAATATATTGAATGAAACTTGAATATATGGAATGAAAGTTTGAATATATGGAATGAAACTTGAATATATTGAATGAACGCTTGAATATATTGAATGAAACTTGGAATATATGGAATGAATGCTTGAATATATTGAATGAATGCTTGAATATATTGAATGAAACTTGAATATATGGAATGAAAGTTTGAATATATGGAATGAAACTTGAATATATGGAATGAAAGTTTGAATATATGGAATAAAACTTGAATATATTGAATGAATGCTTGAATATATTGAATGAAACTTGAATATATGGAATGAAAGTTTGAATATATGGAATGAAAGTTTGAATATATTGAATGAACGCTTGAATATATTGAATGAATGCTTGAATATATTGAATGAAACCTGAAAACGATGTCATCACGGCACTGGCGCCATCTTTTGTTTCTTTCATTTCGTAGCCTACCTACCATTGTCAGCATGAGCGAGTCTGCACGAAATTTAGTTGCAGCAATAATAAATAACGAGGAAGCAATCAATGCCCTGGCGAATGCGTGTAGTTTTACGAGAAATACAAATTTTAACATATACCGCTCTACGGACGAAGAAATTCATTCCTTTTTTAATAGAGGTGGACATGTGAATTTTCACAGGCCAGGTGTGTCAGTCAACCGTTTCAGAAACATGCCTGCGCCTCAAAGGAGGAACCTGCAGCCCCAACTCTACACCCACGTCCATACACACGAAAGGGCCCAAGACACAAGAGGTAAGGAAATAATTTAATACATTTTAATTGCGGTTGAGAAAAGTTTCATTTCGTTTACTCTAATTAGTAACAACGAACAACAGAAATATTAGACATGTTAAACCTTCTAAGATTATTTAGCAGTAATGCTAATCGCTAATTTGTGTAATTATACAGTAATAGCAAGCAACTTTTCTATTATCTTACTCAAAGAGGGAGAAGGTTTAGAAGAGACAAACCATTCCAGCTGTCTAATGAGAGATGTCAGTGCATGTAGTGAGAGTTGAGTGTATGTTTCTGTGGTTGTAGGATACTTTCCCCTGGTATCTGAGATGTTAAACATGTTTTAGCCTAATTGCATGCGATTGTGGAGACGGTACGCACAACAGCCCCGTTTAACCTGGTGCTTCAACTTAAGCCTAGCCCCTGGAGGTGTTTATCATGGACTATTGGCCTAGCCCAGTCCAGTATAAACACCTCCAGGGGCTAGGCTTAAGAAACTTTTCTCAACCGCAATTAAAATGTATTAAATTATTTCCTTACCTCTTGTGTCTTGGGCCCTTTCGTGTGTATGGACGTAGATTGTAGGTTGGGGCTGCAGGTTCCTCCTTTGAGGGCGCAGGCATGTTTCTTGAAACGGTTGACTGACACACCTGGCCTGTGGGGTTCACATGTCCACCTCTATTAAAAAAGGAATGAATTTCTTTGTCCGTAGAGCGGTATATGTTAAAATTTGTATTTCTCGTAAAACTACACGCATTCGCCAGGGCATTGATTGCTTCCTTGTTATTTATTATTGCTGCAACTAAATTTCTTGCAGACTCGCTCATGCTGACAATGGTAGGTAGGCCACTTAAAATGAAAGAAACAAAAGATGGCGCCAGTGCCGTTATGACGCTGCTTTCAGGTTTCATTCAATATATTCAAGCGTTCATTCAATATATTCAAGTTTCATTCCATATATTCAAGCGTTCATTCAATATATTCAAGTTTCATTCAATATATTCAAGCGTTCATTCAATATATTCAAGTTTCATTCCATATATTCAAACTTTCATTCCATATATTCAAGTTCCATTCAATATATTCAAGCATTCATTCAATATATTCAAGCGTTCATTCAATATATTCAAGTTTCATTCAATATATTCAAACTTTCATTCCATATATTCAAACTTTCATTCCATATATTCAAGTTCCATTCAATATATTCAAGCATTCATTCAATATATTCAAGCATTCATTCAATATATTCAAGCGTTCATTCAATATATTCAAGCGTTCATTCAATATATTCAAGCATTCATTCAGTATATTCAAGCGTTCATTCAATATATTCAAGCATTCATTCAATATATTCAAGCATTCATTCAATATATTCAGGTTTTATTCCATATATTCAAACTTTCATTCCATATATTCAAGTTTCATTCCATATATTCAAGCGTTCATTCAATATATTCAAGCGTTCATTCAATATATTCAGGTTTCATTCCATATATTCAAACTTTCATTCCATATATTCAAGTTTCATTCAATATATTCAAGCATTCATTCAATATATTCAAATTTCATTCAATATATTCTTTAATTTCCTAAACGGCATGCCATATATATATATATATATATATATATATATATATATATAAATATATATATATATATATATATATATATTCTTATATAGCTTATACAGGCTTATATACTTATCGCTGTAGCTCTCACGTTAGCTCTCTCACGTCGAGTCGGTTAAAAGTCTGAGCACGTAAACACTGCCGAACTACTGAAAAAAGGGTTGGATTCATGCATGGCATCACCTGGTGGCAGCGCGGAGTGATATGGGCAGAGAGAAAATAGTACCAATCGATTATGAGACTTTTTCATGATTCATGTTTTGTGACACAAACGTATCACTCTTTTGAACACATATTGTTTTGAGAAGAAAAACACTTCATTTTCATGACTCCAGCCAACTTGCCGGACACTTTCATCAGCACCCAAACCAGGGAAGAACTCGGCTCACCGGACGCTGTCGGGAGGTAAGTCACTGTTGATGCACGACACTGCTGACGGGGACATACAGATTCATGTCAAAAAACACAAACTATCTAAACTGACCACATGACCACATGTAAGTCCACCAAAGTCAGAATTAGAAAATCATGAAAACCTTTTGCGCAAAATTGACTAAAAAAAGTTGCGTTTTGTTACATTCACACATTATTTTTAGTCTGTCTACATCTCCAAAAGCTCAAAATGCTCTGTTCCACCTTGTGATGTCATGAAGCAGTAGTTTTCATGTTAAGAGCTACCGTCTGTTTAGTAGAGATTTGAAATTCCAGCATTGAAATTATCCAAATGATGCAGGGTTTGTGCGTGTGAATGAAACAAAAAAACACAACTCCAGGACTTTGTGACGAGGAAACATTATAACATAGATTATAAAATAGTGTAATATGGGCTCTTTAGCGTGTCTGTGTGGGTCCTGATGTATTCTAGCCGTGTTTGTCTAAAGTCTGAGCAGAGTCTTGTTTTTCTCTGTGGAGGAAGTCAGGACAGAGGCCGGTCAGAGCCTGGGGAGGGGTCAGTCTGCCCCAGGGCACATGTGGCTATAGGTGACCACTGCAGAGAGACAGTGGGGTGAATGACAAACAGAGGTGGGTAGCACTCAGTTACATTCATTTGAGCAACTTTTGAACTTTTATTGAATAAACACTACTCTTACTTAAAGCGTTGCGCTTCCTTTTTCCACTGTAAGTCTACAAGTGACAAAAACTTTCTGTTGACAATATGAAATAATTTGAATTTGCGTTTCTTGCCTTGTGCATTGCTTCATATTTTGTCCTTCAAATGACATTCACTTCAAATATTACATCCTGATAGTTACTTTTAGTAGTAGTTTTTTCCAAATACGCTTTTACTTACTGCAGTCATTTCCTGGACCACTACTTTGTACATCTATCCATCCATCCATTTTCTTCCACTTATCTGGCGCTGGGTCGCGGGGACAGCAGTCTAAGCAGGGGCTCCTAGACTTCCTTCACCCCAGACACTTCCTCCAGCTCCTCAGGGGGGACCCTGAGGTGTTCCCAGGTCCAGAGACATAGTCCCTCCAACATGTCCTGGGTCTTCCACGGGGCCTCCTTCCGGTGGGACATGCCCAGAACACCTCCTGAGGGAGGCGTCCAGGAGGCATCAGAACAGATGCCCGAACCTCAGCTGCTCCTCTCGGTGTGGAGGAGCAGCGGCTCTACTCCGAGCTCCTCCCATGAGACCGAGTTCCTCACCCTATCTCCCGGCCACTCTGCGGAGGAAACTCATTTCGGCCGCTTGTATTGGTAATCTCGTCCTTTCGGTCATTCCCAAGAGCTCATGACCATAGGTGAGGGGAGGAACATAGATTGAGGTAAATTGAGAGTTTTGCCTTTGGGCTCAGCTCCATCTTCACCACAACGGTCCGATACAGCGACCACATCACTGCCGACTCTGCACCGATCCACCTGTCAATCTCTCACACATCTACACATCTGCTTGAGCAATATTATTTTGATTGTTACTCTTACTCAAGTATTGTATTTTTTGGACTATAAATTGCACTATTTTCATGGTTTGGTTGGTTCTGCAACTTATACTCAGGTGTGACTTATATATAAAATATATAATTTCACATGTTGGTTATTTTCACACTGACAGCCGCGAGAGGGAGCTTTAGGCTTGTGTCCCAGTATCCACTAGTCCTATTACTCCTGTACCACTGTCACTTGGAGCTCTACTGCACATGTCACCGGCAGAAAGAGCCACTGTCCTGTCTGGTATCATGTCAACCTGCAACATGCCGAATGGGAGGCCCCACCCACCCATCCCTGCTAAGGTGTCCTGGTTTTCACAAATAGAAATAGGGTCACCCCAGTTTACTCCTAAAAAGAATCTTAAACACATATTATGCACATTTTACTTTTTATCTTTTAATCATGTTATATTGTTGTCCCCTCATCAAAAACATACCTGAAGTTGCCCTCTATTTCCACTCACACTTGTCTTCAAATCCGTTAATCCAAAGCCGTCTTTCTGAGCCCAAAAAATGCTCCGTTCGCAATTTGTCTCTTCATTTGCATCATAGGTAAAACTCCAGATTTGCGCTGTTTTTAAGCACAGGAAACATCATCGGACTCATTCTGTGGTCAGATTGTATTCACAACAAACACATGGATCTATTAGCGTTGCATCTACGGGGGAAAAGGACTTCATTTACTTTCTAAATGTTCATTCCCGACATTATAGGAAGCTCCAACACCTAAATTCCTCATTGCAAACTGAGGTGTAGTTTAGAAAATGTATCGTAAAGTGTATTTCCAATTAGAGAGATTACCTACTTGTCTCTAGGGAAATGTTACTGCTTTATCTAGAATGTTTTATAGTATAGATTAAACTTCAAGTGGGAGACAAGCAGGTGACAGTACTACACTACATTACAGTTCAGATCTGTGGAGAGTCACACCTACACATTGAAGAAATTACAGTATTTTGAACAATAGAAACACCCATAATGAATAAATGTTAGATGCATCTATTTAAAGTCATATATGTATACATGACACAACTATTAAAAAACATCCTAATTAATACTAAAAAGTGCACATAAATACAGCAAAATGTGTGAAGAGAGCGAGAGAAAGCAACAAGGTGAAAGATAGATGATAGAGAGAGTGACAGATATAGAGAGACTGACAGACAGCGATGGAGATGGAGAGGGAGGGAAGGTGAGAAAGAGAGGAGGGAGGAAAAGTATTACAGCCCTCGTCTCTTGAACAGCCTGCAGGAGGACCTCAGGGCTGCAGAGGATGTTCATGTTTTTAAGATTAGGCTCAAGACCCACCTTTTTAGCTTAGATTTTGATTGAAACTTTATACTTTTAGGTGTTTTAATACACACATTTTATTATATTTATTTATTTTGGGCATATTTTTAGGATTTACAGTGTTTCCTCGGTAGGGGCCCTCTGCACCAGGAGCACTGGTCGGCTGCAGCTGCCTGTATTACCGTATTACTACCCAACCCTACTATGTGTACTTTTATGTATTTTAGCATGTACATATGTGTGTGTGTGTCTGGATTGTTTGGTGGTGTGGGGTCGGGCAGCTGTGGGTAACAGGTGGGTTGGTGGAAGGAAATGGAAATGTGGAATCGTTTTTAATCACTGTAAAACACTTTGCGTTAGAATTTCTGCATGAAGAGCACCTTATAAATAAAGTTTGACTGATGGACTGAGAGAGAGAAAGACAGATAGGACAGAGATATATCAAAGAGAGAGACAACGAGTAAGAAATACAGAGAGAGAACAAGAGAAAGTTACACAGATATATAGAGACAGGCAGACAGATGGACGTGGCGATAGAGAAGGAGAGAGAGATAAATGGGGACAGAGATGGATGGAGAGAAAGTGAGAAGGAAACAACAAAGAGAGAGATCCATAGATATAGAAAGACAGATAGAGAGAGAGATAGTGAAAGAGAAAGATGGGCCTTCCCTGTTCTTCTCCTCCTCTGCTGTATTCTGCAGACTGGATCCAGCTGTAGGCCTGGCTCAGTTTTGGTTGAATTTTGATGATTATGGTGATGGTGATGATGGTGATGAAGATGCTTGTGATCCATTTTTGCTGAGTCAGGCTCTTTCACCTCTCCAATTAATGAAATAAAATCACTGACTCAACATCTCCTGAAGGACAGTCATCAAAATATGAAAATGTACCAGAGGGTTGATGTTAAAAGGATGTATGAGAGGGAAAACTTTTTTTCAGTTTTCAGATTCTGGGTCAGTTTTCTTTCTTTCTCATGGTCTTAAAGTGTGAAAAACAGAACCAGTACAAGTGCTGTACAAAGCGCAATCGAATACATACAAATACACAATAAAACAATACAATACAAATGTCCCATTCAGCCAGTGCATACAAATGAGTTTTCAGCAAAGATTTAATTCTAATACCCAGAGGAAGACTGTTCCAGAGCGTGGAACCAGCTCAAGTGAAAGCACAGTTCCCTCTAGTTGGGAACATCTAAAACCATCTGGTCTGCTGATCTCAAGGTTCTCCTGGGAATAGGGACAGACATGAAGCTCATAGAGATAGGCAGGGGTCAAACCATTTAGATATTACAAAAATAAAACAACTACGGAATCTTAAACTCAAGCCTGAAGCTGACTGCACTGGTGACTAGGTGTGTAATGATATCCAAGTCTCACGATACGATATTGTCACGGTCTGAACCTCACGGTACGATATTTATTGTGATATCGTGGGAAAGCTCATGATATGGTGGGGAGGATCACGATATTATGATATTCTACAGAATAACAAGACGGACATTGTAAAATGCTTTGACCAGTCATTTGGTACAACATTTATTGTCATTAGGGATGGAACGAAATCCAAATCTCTCTGTACGATATTTTCACCATAAACATCTCACTGTACCATATTTATTGCAATATTTTGATTGCGAATCTGTGACTTTTTCCTCTAAAAATGCCTTCACAAGACTTAATCCAAAGAATGAAGATCTCAAAGTGCTTAGAACAGTTATTTCTTCATATAGTCTGCACTGAAACGGAGCAAAGGATCATGGTCTATGTAGTTCCCTCTGTTTTTTTTAGCTGTTTCTGCATCAGAACTATTCATTTAAGCAAAGAGACTTGTGTTTCAATGTATTGTGAGGTCCATGATATTATTATGAGACCTTTGACAATACAATATCACCATATTTCGGTTATGGTTACATCCCTACCGGTGACCAAACACACATCTTCATAAAGTATTAGAGGAGTGTGTATTCTGGATTGCAGGCAGTTGTTTCTTCGTAACTCTCTTTATGCAGGGCTCTACAGTGCGCCCATTTCACTCGCATTTGCGAGCAAATATTTCGGCACGCGAACGAGGAAAATAAAACAGTCGCGCGAGTGCTTCTGCAGCCACAATAAGGAGAGCTGCGCACAGACGTAATGTGAGTTAAACGTTCTAAATGTGTCAAACATTAGGGGTGCACTCACACTAGGACTTCAGAATCGTGCCCAAGCCTGGATCGTACCTAAAGCGCGGCACGCAGGCCCAGGGCGAGCGTAACCGATCCGAACCGTGCCCAGGCATGACATCTCCGACCGCGCACAACCCCAGCATACGAGCTCTGCATGTGCGGCGATATCACTCATACGAACAAACTCCGCTTCAAAACACACCCACGCCACCTTAACCGAGGAGCGCGCACTGCAGCGGGACCCACACCTGTACCACCACTCAAGACACCCCCATGCCGCAGGACTTCCTTCTCTGCTAAATCGATCTCGTCTCGGACTCGAGCGCATTTGCTCTCGGTCTTGTCACGGACTCGATGTCTGAATACTGAGTGTGATCATATTCCATTACAGCTGCTGCTGTCGCCAATAAACTCATACCAGTGTGCGGGACTGGGCGGGACGTCTCTCTGCAGCCTGTGCGCTGGAGCCCATGGACACTGCATGGCACGTCACCACATGCCCTCCGCTCTTCGCCTTTTCACGCTCTCTCCTCCCCACCTGGAGCGCACAGAGGCTCCTCCTCAATGCGCTGATTAGAAGAGCAGGAAGAAACGCGAAGCAAAAACTAATTTTCTGTCAGTGTCCGCACAGAGCAGAGCTACGGCACAGAGGAGGCGATATGTGAGCTGAAGTTTGCCTAAGAAAATGCCAAATAAATCTGCTTGTCACAATGTGCGTTTGGTTTGGTAAATGTGCAGAGACTAAATACCACTTTAAAACAAGAGAATGTAACTCCAGGAATTTGAAAATACAGGTTTAAAAATTCTACACACTCATTTCACTTTGTAGCAGTTTTCTGTAAAGTGCCAATGGAGGTTCTCTGTGGGTCTAAAAAGAGGTGCAGAGTGTTTAAGTGCAGTACAGATGGCTTGGCTTATTTTAAGTCTAAATGAATATTAATCAGATAAAATGGAGATAGATTTATAAAAAAAAAAAACAACAACAACAACAACAACATTGTGATCATGCTGGAAAAGTACAGTCATATTTTTTTTGTTTAAAATTTATTCAAATAAGTTGGTGTGTGCAAGTTCTGCACTGTAATAAACGTTAAGAATAAAAACCTATTTGTGCCCCCATTTTTTTTCTGTGCTCCTAAAAATTTTAACTTAGGGGCACGTGTGCTCCTGAAAATAAAAGTTAGCGTAGAGCCCTGCTTTATGCACCTTTGCCCTTCATGCCCAGAACAAAACTTTGTGTTTTTAAAGCTCCTTCCTCTTCATCAGACTATTTAGATTTCAATTTAATTCAATTCAATTTATTTTTGTAGCGTCCAAAATCACAACAACAGTTGCCTCTAAGGGCGTTCCAAGATTTGGATGAGCAAAACATACACACAGACATATCAAAACAGGAATAAACAACATTCATGTAAGGCAGCAAATGAAACATTGTCCAGTCATCCCCTGTCCTTAGACCCTCCTTCTCAGCAAGGAAAAATTCCAAAAAACCCAGGGTCCTGGGAAAAAGAAGAAACCTCGGGGAGAACTACAGTGAAGGAGAGATCCACTCCCATGGACGGACAGGCTATAGATGTCCAGGCCCGTGGGCCAGTTCGGTATGGCCACAGCTACCCAGGTGGGGAAGGAGCCGGGCGAGGAGGGGAGGCTGGGCGAAGAGGAGGAGGCCGGGCGAGGAGGAGAAGCCGGGCGACGAGGAGGAGCCGGGCGACGAGGAGGAAGCTGGGCGAGGAGGAGGAGAGGGGTCCAGCTGCCATCAGGCGTCTGAAAGAGTTACACTCCACAGGGGGAGTGGGACAGGGGAATAGCAATGAACAAGCTACAGATGAGAACATAGTAAGTGATGCTGATGAGAAAATAGGAGGAAACAGAGGACAGTGCTCAGGTTGCCACACTTCCCCCAGCTTGTTATCTCCTGCGGCAGCTTATCTTAGTAACATCAACTAAGTAACCTGGTCATAAGCTATTCCGAAGAGGAAGGTTTTAAGCCTGGTCTTAAATAAAGAGACTGTGGGTGCCTGTTTAACATCAACAGGGAGTTGATTCCATAACACAGGAGCTTGGTAACTGAAGGCTCTCCCCCCCACTGTACTTTTAGACACTCTAGGAACCACTAATAATCCTGCATTCTGAGAGCGAAGTGCTCTATTTGGCTGATAGGAGACAATGGCATCCTGAAGATATGATGGGGCCATATTGTTTAAGGCTTTGTATGTCAGGAGGAGAACTTTGAATTTAATTCTAAACTCGACAGGAAGCCAGTGAAGTGATTTTAACACATGATGTGATCACTTCTTTTAGTTCCTGTTAGGACTCTGGCCGCTGCATTTTGGACCAACTGGAAGCTTCTTAAAGTACCTTTAGCGCAGGCGGTGAGCAGAGAATTACGGTAATCTAGTCTGGATGTAACAAATGCATGGATACGTTTTTCAGCATCATTTTTAGGCAAAATATTTCTGATTTTAGTTATGTTTCGCAGGTGAAAATATGCAGTTTTACAAGCTTGGTTTATATGAGCTGTGAATGAGAGATTTTGGTCAAATACGACTCCAAGGTTTTTTACAGTAGAGCTAGAGGCTATACTCACATTGTCAAGTGAGATTATCTGGTCGGACAGAGAGTCTCTCTGACCTTTAGGACCGACAACAATGACCTCTGTTTTTTCAGGGTTTAAGAGCAGGTAATTCAGGGTCATCCAGGTTTTGATGTCCTTCACACAGGCACTGAGCTTATCGATTTGATCGGTCTGATTTGGTTTCATTGATAAGTACAGCTGAGTGTCATCAGCATAGCAGTGGAAATTAATGCCATGTTTTCTGATAATGTTACCTAATGGCAACATATACAGGGTAAACAGGATTGGACCAAGCACAGATCCTTGTGGAACGCCGCAAGCTACTTTAGAGCAGGGAGAGGTGCACTGGTTTACACTAACAAACTGGTACCTATCTGATAGATAGGATTTAAACCATTTGAGGGCGGTCCCTCTGACACCTATGTCACATTCTAACCTCTGCAGTAGAATGTTGTGATCAATGGTGTCAAACGCTGCACTGAGGTCCAGTAGGACCAGGACTGAAGCCAGCCCATTATCAGCAGCTAGTAGCAAATCATTTGTCACTTTAAGCAGAGCAGTTTCTGTGCTGTGGTGAGCTCTGAAACCAGACTGAAATTTTTCAAATAAATTATTGTCCTGCAGATGGTGACAAAGCTGTTTCACCACAACTCGTTCCAGAATCTTTGAGAGAAATGGAAGATTCGAGATAGGTCTGTAGTTGGCTAGTTCGTCAGGATTTAAGATAGGTTTTTTCAAAAGCGGTTTAATTACAGCATATTTAAAGGACTGAGGAACATAGCCATTTTCTAATGACATATTTATTATGTTATGGATGGAACCTATCATTAGGTGGAGAGCTTCTTTGAGGAGTTTGACTGGAATAGGGTCGAGCAAACAAGTTGATGGTTTGGATGACATGATGACTGAGGTAATCTCCACCTCATCGACAGGAGTAAATTTGTCTAATGCTATTAGAGGATTTATGTGGGATATTGGTGTTACAGACTGGATTTGCTCGGTGCTGATTTTTTGGAGTGGCTTTGTTGATCTTGTCTCTAATGGTTGTAATTTTGTAATCGAAGAATTCAAGAAAGTCATCACAACTGAACTTTGAGGGGCGAAGAGACTCAGGGGCAGTGTGCGAGTTTGTCAGCCTGGCTACAGTGCTAAACAGAAATCTGGGGTTGCTTTTGTATACTTCTATTAGTTTTGAATAGTATCTGGTTTACGCTTTTTGCAAAGCGGCCTTATAAGAGAGCAGGCAGAGCTTCCATGCCTTCAGAGACTACTCGGAGCGCGAGCAGCGCCAGAGCTTCTCTGCGTCTCACGTGTTGTTTGAGTGATCGCAATTCTGGAGTATACCATGGAGCCGGAGGTCTTGGTTTAATGCTTTTCTGTCTTAGCGGAGCTGCAACATCGAGAGCAGATTTTAAGGTGAGCATTGTCCTATCAACAAACTGATCCATGATAATTGGATTAAAGTTGTTCTCATTGTCACATGCCATATCATTTAATACTGGCTCGATTATTTCTTTGAACTTGGCTACCGATTTTTCTGATATTGTTCTTTTCATTATAGTTTTCTCCTGCCGAGCTGGATAGTCTTTTAGTATGAATTGAAAGGTAATTAAAAAATGGTCAGAGAGTATAGGGTTTTGAGGAAGAACAATTAAATCATTAATCTCAATACCATAAGTTAGGACGAGATCAAGAGTGTGATTGTGACAGTGAGTCAGCTTGTTCACACTCTGGGTAAAACCGACCCCATCCAGGAGAGCACCAAAAGCACTGCTGAGGCACTCACTGCTGTTATCAGGATTTTAATTGTCTCAAGTCCTCCTCCTAAGTATCTGTGTTTCTTATAGCAGAGGTGTAAATAATCACAAAGACTCTTACTTGAGTAAAAGTTTTGGTTCCTCTTCCCACTGTGAGTAAGTCCACAAGTGACAAAAGCTTTAGGTTGACGATACGAAATGATTTGAACATTTGTGTTTCTTGTAGCGCTCCTTCAGCTATGGCTTAGTTTGTCTAATTTTTGTGTGTATCCTAAAAAAAAAACAACTTTTTTTGCTTTCTTTAAATGCTTTGACCTCCTGATTACATTTTTACACTTTTCTCAAATACGTTTTACTCTTACTTGGATATATTGGACCACGACTTTATACTTTATATTATTATTACTTAATATTATTTTGAACTTTAATGAGCACAATTTTTGACTATTTTACCCACATCTGTCAGGCAGTAATCATAACTTTTTTTGTGGACCTGTCTGTTGTGTCCATGGTAACAGTGAGGTCTAACCCCTCCCCTCTCTTTCTCCACAGCCCTGTTATGAGCGTGTGAAGGACTGGCTCAGCGAGAACCTGGTGGCCCTGTGGATCTTTGCCCTATGCACAGCCCTGACACAGGTATGCTGCTGCACCAAACCTCACACCAACCATGGTCTACACAGAGGAACTATGGTACCTACACAGAGAAACCACGGTCTGCACAGAGGAACCATGGTACCTACACAGAGGAATCATGGTCTACACAGAGGAACCATGGTACCTACACAGAGGAACCATGGCACATACACAGAGGAACCATGGTCTACACAGAGGAACCATGGTACCTACACAGAGGAACCATGGCACATACACAGAGGAACCATGGTCTACACAGAGGAACCATGATACCTACACAGAGGAACCATGGTACCTACACATAGGAACCATGGTACCTACACAGAGGAACCATGACACATATACAGAGGAACCATGGTCTACACAGAGGAACCATGGTCTACACAGATGAAGCATGGTCTACACAGAGGAACCATAGTCTGCACAGAGGAACCATAGCACCTACATAGAGGAACCATGGTACCTACACAAAGGAACCATGGCTCATACACAGAGAAACCATGGTCTACACATAGGAACCATGGTACCTACACAGAGGAACCATGGTACCTACACAGAGGAACCATGACACATACACAGAGGAACCATGGTCTACACAGAGGAACCATAGTCTGCACAGAGGAACCATAGCACCTACACAGAGGAACCATGGTCAACACATTGGAACCATGCTACCTACACAGAGGAACCATGGTCTACACAGAGGAACCACGGTCTACACACAGGAACCATGGCACCTACACAGAGGAACCATGGTCTGCACAGAGGAACCATGGCACCTACACAGAGGAGCCATGGCACCTACATAGAGGAACCATGATGCCTATGGTCTACACAGAGGAACCATGGTCTACACAGAGGAACCATGACACCTACACAGAGGGGCCATGGTACCTACATAGAGGGACTGTGGTACCTACACAGAGGAAACATGGTTTACACAGAGGAACCATAGCCCCTACACAAAGGAACCATGGCACCTACACAGAGGAACCTTGGTCTACACAAAGGAACCATGGTACCTACACAGGAACCATGGTCTACACAGAAGAACCATGGTATCTGCACAAAGGAACCATATTCTATACAGAGAAACCAGGGTCTACACAGAGGAACCATGGTTTACACAGAGGCACCATGGTTTACACAGAGGAACCATAACACCTACACACAGAAACCATGGTCTACACTGCACCCAAGACATAACCTACAGGCTTTAACTGTACACAAAAGAGTAGTTTAGTTTAGTTTATGTACTATTATCAACAAGGAGAGACTTAAGTGACACTAAACACTAAATCCAGTTTTTTTTTCTACTAAACATGGTGTTTTAATAGCATTAGCTTCTGTTCCTAGTTACATTTTGGCAGGTTTAGTGTAAAGTTAGTACATTTTCAAAAACTGGATGTGCTGCCTCTAATTTCAAGTACTATGTGACGTCACACAAGACTGTCCTGACTACAGCCAGGCGTTTCTGATTACAAACACTGCAGGGGAAGAGTTTGAAATGTGGATCTCTGTTTAGACCAATCACACTGTTCCTCCAGACTTCGCCCCTCCTACCCCCTCTATCTCGCCTTTAGTCCTCCAGGTACTGCCCAGTTTGTGGTTGTGGGCAGAGTTTAGGGGTTTAGTCCCACTTTAAGCTGTAGTTAGAGGATCGAGTACAAGTTTTTCCTCATTATATCATGATTATATCTCAGTACATACAGGGGTGTCCAAACTTTTTTCATCAAGGGCCAGATATTAAAACACAGACCAGAGGGCTGATCGAGGGTCATAGACTGGTGGTCAAAATAGTGAGTAATTCAAATCTGTGCATTTATAACAGGTTTAAATGACCCACTAGACCTTTGTTCATGCTTAGACCCTCAGAAGGACGCAAAACATGTGCTTGATGCAGTAAAAAATACTACTTGCGGTAATTCACCTGGAAGTCTGAGGGACAAAACAATTGGTCCGAGGGCCACAATTGTAGTTTGGACATGCCTGACAGAGACGGATCATGTCTCATGTGAAAGCTCAGAACTTCCAGGGTTCCCCTCTTGAGCTCCAGAGGCTGCATTAGCACTGATTCATGCTTGGCTGCAGGTTCAGGGGTTTAGGTAGTGACCATTCAGATCTGAGAGAGGCATTTAGGTTTAAACTAGAGCTGCAACTATCGAATATTTTTGGAATCGAGTATTCTGTCGATTATATCATCGATTAATCGAGTAATCGGATAAATCACACTTTTTTGTTTTTATACAACTATATCAATAGTGTGTAACGCAACATGAAAGGCCTCTTAAAATGAGCCAGCAATTGCTGTTATTCCTCACAAAAAAGGTTTTTATTTAAAGTCAACATTTTTTTTAAACAAGTGTAAAACCTTTGGCTTATTGGCTTATAAGACAGGAGTTTTCTAAGTGACAACGTTAATCCTTTAACTAGCCTAATTAATAAGCTAAATATAGAACTAGCGAACACATAAGTGTTAAGTAACGTCGGTAAAATATTTCCTTTCTCTGATATTGGAATTATTGATGCCAGCGGTTCTACATTAAATCAGATTTTTGGTAAAAGTAGAACAACGAACTAGACGTTTCTGATGTGGGAAACACCGAGTGTGTGCGTGTGTCTGTGTATACGTGAGGAAGGGAGCGATTTGAGTGAGATCATTTGCTCTCTTGCTGCTCATTATGCCTCGTTACTATCGACTCATAACACAGGTTACAAATAATTACAAATACTGTACATTCTAATAGGCGTTACTTTTCATTTCAGTTAGCAATCGTAAAAGTATATTACCTCGTAGATTCTCCGACTCCGCTTAGAGAAGTACAGTTCACATGAGGATGCTTTCGCTTTAAGTGCTGCAGCATTGAAGACGTACTGTTGTGGTACATCAGGTTGGCTTTGCCAGTGCACACTGGCCCCGGCCACATCATTATCTGCCATTTCCACACCGTGGAATAAATCGCGCCGCTTCAAATCTTTGAAATGTACGTCATTGATAACTGTCCGTGTGAAACAGTGATCCCAGACTGGCGCAGCAGTCTACAAAGGAGGAGTGATACGATAGCAGAGACATTTTAAATAAATTGACTTTGGTGACATGAATTAAACGAAGCCTCGAGGCAAAGAATTTGCCCCGAATATTTTTTGTAATCGAATTATCCGAGTTACTCGAGTAATCGTTTCAGCCCTAGTTTAAACCAAGTGAACTGAGAGCCAAAACACCTAATTATAATGTACACAACTAGAAAATCATTTAAAATCAAAATACTGTAGCTTTGGTTCCTTTAAACACCAGCACATTGGTACAGTTGGCTTTTCCACGGCTTTTCACTAACCATAACTCACCAAAAACTTGATAATGATAATTTTGGTAGTTATTGCATGTTTTCTTCTGATTTTATATTATATGAACATCTAAATCCAATATGGCGACAGCTGGGGTGTTTGTCCTGTATCTGGCAAAAAAAACATGAAATGGAATTGGCTTACGGTTTAGAGTTTGTCAACAGGAGACAGGACACAATGTGACTGGTGGATGGTTCCACAGTATGGCATTAAACTTATCTATCCAATGGCGAGAACCAACTGGTATCCTATAGGTCAGATCTGTGGAAAGGCAACCATACTCAGAGTAGTGTGCATGGTTGTTTTTTTTTCCCCTCTTCAACAAAAACACCTGGACTTGAATAACTGCAAAATAGATCAGTTTAACGCCATACTGTGGAACATTTTCGTCCAAGCAAAAGGAGACCGTTAGAAAAGTGTCAAAGCATAGCCTTCGCTCCCCTCCCCCTCGTCGTCACGGTGACAAGCTGCCGTGGCCGCGATTGGTTCAGCACTACACTGACGGGAGAAATGATTTGTGTGAGTGCATGGTCCCGGATATGACATTTCGTTCAGAATCATACATACACCCCCGCGTCGTAACAGCAACAGACTCATCATTTCAATATTCCAACTGCCGCCCAATCAACCGCTGACCTTAACACACAATAATAAACACAATAATACACGCTCACTTTGTCCCACATTGACCGTAACATCAGTAACACTCTGCTCCAGCTTCTCTCTGACCCCCCACTCACACACACACAATTTACACATTAAAAAAAAATATATGTAGACTGTAATGTATATATAGACTAGAATTATAGGGAAATATAGAGAAATACAATAAATCTTATAGTTTACATCATGGATTTTACAGATGAATTACAACCATCAATTATATGAAGTGTTTGTGTATGTGTTGTGTGTATGTATATAACAATATGTATGAATACTAATGTGTACTGTACATGGATCAGTGTTTGTGTGCGTGTGTGTGTGGTTTAAACCTGGTCTAGTCTTGGTTCAGTCCTAGTCTAGTCCTGGTTTCTTGGTGTATGTACAAATAGGAGTGTGTTGGTAACACACAGGCCAGGCTTGTGTGTGTAGAAGTGGATATTCAGGATGTAATAATAACCGAAATGTGGTGATATCGTATCGTCAAAGGTCACACAATAATATCATGGACCATCACAATATATCGAAACACAAGTCTCTTTGCTTAAATGAATAGTTCTGATGCAGAAATAGCTAAAAAATCAGAGGGAACTATAGACCATAATCCTTTGCTCCATTTCAGTGCAGACTACATGAAGAAATAACTGTTCTAAGCACTCTGAAATCATCATTCTTTAGATTAAGTCTTGTGAAGGCATTTTTAGAGGAAAAAGGAGCAGATTCACAGTTTCGTGAGCCTCCACAAAATATTGTAATAAATCTGGTACGGTGAGATGTATATGGTGAAAATATGGTATAGAGAGATTTGGATATCGTTCCATCCCTAATGACAATAAATGTTGTACCAAATGTAAGTCTTGTTATTATGTAGAATATCGTAATATCATGAGCCTCCCCAACATATCATGAGCTTTCCCACAATATTGCAATAAATCTCGTACTGTGAGGTTCATACCATGACAATATTGTATGAGACTTGTATATCATTACACCCCTAGTGGACATGTATGTGTGTGTGTGTGTGTATGAGCATCGACATGTATGGGATTGTGTGTCTGTATATGTGTATGTCTACATACCAAAAGAATGAAGTATTCTTTCCTGCATTCATAAAAGAGGAAATAGATGTTTTGCCGTCTTGTATCCTATTCTATTTCTTAATAGGGTTAAGCAAAATAAGTAATAATAATATTAATAATAATACATTTTATTTATTAGGCGCCTTTTTGGCCACTCAAGGTTACAACAACATGAACAAATTAAATACGATTAAAACATGCAGTTAAAAGCCTACGGTTAAAGCAGGACCGTTCTGAGTGATTATATTTAGTATTTAGTATTTTGTTAGTATTTAGTAAGTGTTAAACTTCAGTCTGAACCTCTTCGGTCTGTAGAATAACTTTAGTGCTACAGTGACAGTGGTCCTCATTTATCGCAGGATTACGTTCTAAATATAACCCGCAATAGGCAAAATCCATGAAGTAATCATCTTTATTTTTTACAATTATTATATATGTTTTAAGGCTGTTAAACACCTCAGCACACACTTTATACACTTTTCTCAGATAGGCTCCGCGATCTAAAGTGAGGAGCGGGGAGGGTGGCCGAGTGAAGAACATATTTATGAGAAGTTGCTGGCACTGTTTTTTCTTCTGGACGAGAAGTCTCTTATAAACAGACGTGCCACCTTCGATTACGCAGAACACAATGCATGGGTCCTCCCTTAGCCAATCAGAATGCAGAACACAATGCATGTTCATAAGCTGTAAAAAAAAAAAAAAAGAAAAAAAAAAAAGAAAAAAAAATCAGCAAAAGGTGCACCACGTATAGTGAGGGACAACTGTATATGTAATTTTTGTGTTAAATCATTGTAATATGATTACTTTATTTTTCTTAACATAATCATTAACTTATCCTGATCTTAAAGGTCTTGTTATTACGCAAAACTAACTTGTGAGTTTTAAGCTATATTTGCATGTTTTTATCTGATCAAAAACATACCCGGAGTTGTGTTTTTTTTCAGTCACACATGTTTGAGTCATCTTTTATTATTAAAGGATGTCTATATCTCTAAAACTCAAAATGATCTGTTCCACCTTGTGATGTCATGTTGTAGTAGTGAAGGTGCGTGCATTTGGTTGGACAAAGTGTCTGAGAGAAGAACCTAAGAGCCTAAATCTACAGGTTTGTGTGTTAAACTGTTTGAATGAAACAAAACACAACTCTAGGTCTGTTTGGGATGAGGAAACAACTTAATAACATAGATCAGAAAATTATGGGCCCTTTAACCACTACTTGTTTAGTCACTGCTTGCCAAACCCCAAAATGAACTTGGATCTAAACTTAAAAAATAGCCAGAGCTAGATGGCAAACCTTTACAAACAACCTATGGCAAACGAACGGCACAGACTCGTAATCAGTGCAGTTTAACAGCACAATTTCTCCCTGTTGGATCTCCAAACCACATTTTTATTTACACAGGATTGGCTGAAGATCTCTCCATTAAAAAGACTCAAGCTGCTCACTGACATTTAGACATGACTGAATTTCCATTTAATTTCAAATGTGAATAATTGCCCTGCTCTACTGTGCACCATGTTGCAGATCTAATAAAGAATTGAATAAAGAATTGATTTTGTCCCCTTAAAGTACATAGGACAGGTTTTTCTGATCATGACTTGTTTTGGTGGGATAGTAGGCGACCTGTGGTGAATACTTCTCACAGTTTTACATGGGTTAAGGCAGTTTATGGGAAAAAAAGAAAAGTGCAAGTACAAGAATTGCAAGCGTGATGTCACTTCTGGGTCCAAGGTGCATGAGCTGATTGAAAATAATGTTTACAGCACTCTCTTTTTTTTAAGCAATGACACATGTTAAAAAGAGATTGCCGTCATTTAAAGGTTGCATAGAGGATTTTCCAAGGAAAGAGAAATACAGCAACTGTTTCTCCTTCAAAATGTTGCGCATGCCCCTCCACAGCTCCCTTAGTAGAGTCAGTTACACTAGAAACATAAGGAGTTTGATTGACAACCAGCCAATAGACAGTGAGGCAGCCTTGTTATCTATTGGCTGATGTTTATCTGGCCCCATCATGTTGATGGATTTTCATTTTTTTCTTTTTGGTCATCATAACTACAAGGCTGCTGCATCTCTATAATGCTATTTTGAACTTTCATTGACAATTTGAAACAAAAAAAGAAATCCTTCATACAACCTTTAAAAAAGTGTTCAAGTTTGATGTAATAAACTAGGCTAAAAGAGCATTAGCAGTGACCGGCAGTTAGTGTGACATAGCCTACACACTGGTAATCCTATGTTATGACAGATTATTCCTACATTACAAATTTAATACAATATATGTTTAAACATGCCTTTCTGAAAGAAAACTACCTCTTGTTTGATCAATAAAGAACAAAAACAAAGTTTGAAATCAGCTGTGAAGTTGCTGGTTAAACCCAGAAGTGACATCAGCATATACAGTTGTGCTCATAAGTTTACAGAATTTATGATTTCTTGGTCCAGAAGCTGCACATGGGACGTACTTGGATATTTCAACATGATAATGATCCAAAACACAAAGGCAAGTGGACCTGTCATTGGCTCCAGCAGAATAAAGTGAAGGTTCTGGAGTGGCCGTCTCTTCTGACCTCAGTATCACTGAGCCTCTGGGGAGACCTCAAGCTGCAGTTCATACAAGAGTCTAAGAATTTACAGGAACTGGAGCCTTTTGCCAAGAAGAATGGGCAGCTTTACATCAGAGAAAAGAACACACCCACAACTATCATAAAAACTCCTAGCTGCCATTGGGTCATTTGAGTAGTTCCTGTTCTCATTATGATTTAAGAAGAGGAAACACAGTTGTTTGATAATAAATGGCTTCACCCAAGCACTAACCATGAGTGAAAGAAAAGTTTTTGTGTTATCATTCATATTCTCTGAAAGATGGAGAAAACAATCGAATTCTGTCAGGGTATGTAAACTTATGAGCACAACTGTACCCACACTTCTACCTCTGCCATCAACACCAAAACGTCTGATCGAAATGCGCATACAAAGCACATTTTCCGGCCATTTAAACATGCATTTAACCAAAAAAAAGGGTTTTATAGTTTTTATATTAATCCCAAGTGCCATAGTGTCATTTTTGTCCCTTGTTTACTGTATGGCGCCTAGGTAACGCACGCTTTTTACTGTCTGAGATCAGGAAGTACACGTTAGCCTGGTAGTTGCACTAAAAGTTGCGAAACACGCTCGTAAACTCATCACAGTGAATAATTAGGATGCTCAGAATGCATAAGGTGAGTGAGGAATAACTGTTTAAAATGAACTGTGTCTGTTTTCGCGTTTTTGAAATAAATCGGGCACTGCGCCTTTACGGAAAACATGACCCCATGAGTGTGAGTGTGTGTACAGACCCACAAACACATAGAGTATAATCAGATTGAGTGCGTTGTATAATCCAAGCTGCTCGATGGGCCCCGGCTCTGCGTTTGAAGTCGGTTCCACTCCTTCACCTGCACAGCTCATGGACACGCCGATCCTACGCTCCAAAGGTTCAAACGAAACACACAAGCTAAGAGGCCGTCTTCTGAAATAAAGGAGCTGGAAGATCACACACACTGGATGGTTAGAGAACTCTTCATGATTTCATACTTTGAGATGGAAATGGAAGGATGTTCATGCTAATATGGTAGAATTTGATGGTAATTGATACAACGCAGTGACATCTCATTGAGGGTGTTCTGCATGGATGTGTGTGGGAGAATGATTAGAAGTTACCATGGTGACACAATGCACACATTAGCAAACACTGACAAACATGTTTTAAAATAGCCTCAAAACTTAAGAAAAATACAAAATTGATTTAAACAGCACATTTTCCGGAGCCTGTGATCATTCCGAGTGTTCATGGTCCTGTTTAGGAGTTTGATTTTCAACAAAAACTTTCTTGGGCCACTACTACTTAATATGTACCATATTTTCCGGATTATAAATCACTCCAGAGTATAAATCGTACCAGCCAAAAAATGCACAATGAAGAAGTAAAACATATTTAAGTTGCACTGGACTATATGTCACATTTTTGGGGGGAAATTTAATTGATCAAATCAGACACCAGGAACAGACATTTCATCTTGAAAGGCAAGTTATAGAAATAACAATAGAACAGAGAACAACAGGCTGAACATGTGTCTGGTGTGTTCACGTCACATATGAACAGTTATTCAGAAAACTAGAGCAGAAACAACAGAACAAGTTTACCGAACTCTCCATCTCACTCCAAATAATTATTGTGTCTTGCCTAAGGACACAACAACAGAACTTGAGCAAACTACTCTAACCACTGAGCCACTGTCACCACCGATTATTGACAATATAACAATTATTATTTTTTAAAGGGCTTATATTACAAAAAATGTCTGGATTTGTGTTTTGTTTCATTGGCACCTGTTTACCCTTTGAGTAACTCTTTATTACTGGTCTGTCTATGTCTCCAAAGCTCAAAATACTCTGTTCCACTTTGTGATGTCATGAAGCGGTACTTTTCACATGAACAGCTCCTTTTACCTATAGTTCAGTAGAGATGGGCAATTCTACAGTTGAAATGATCCAAATGATTGTAGTGAAGGTGTATGGAGTTTAAAAAAAGAACTTAGCCCAAATATGGAGGGTTGGGTGTTAAACATGTGGGAATGAAACAAAACACAACTCCAGGTCTGTTTGTGATGAGGAAACAACATTAGAACATAGATCAGAGAATACTTTAATACTTAATGGGCCCTTTAACAGATTATTTCAACTACACTCTCTTTTTCCATTGGCTCTTAAGCTTATCTGTTGCTGTCAGGAGTCGATTTAGTTTAGTATAGTCTTTTTATTTCTCAGTTTTCACGTTTAAACTAAAACTGGTCACAATTTTGAACTTTGTATGACTAATTCAACCATGGAAAATGAAAGATCGAAAGTGCAGAGACTAAGTTGCTGCTGATGGATTTGTAAAATGCCTTTTGAAGGTTGCTGAAGTTTCCAATGAGTAAACCGGCCGTGAACAGTATGTATGAAATATTAAAGTGCTTTCCCAGATGTTATATGAGAGCCTTGATAGAATGAGCCATCTCTGAGCTGGAGTGGATAAAGGTGCATTACATTAGACTCTATGTCCTGAAAGTAATACAGTAAATGGAATAGCCTTGAAGTAAAGTCCTGATAGTCCTGACCAAGCAGCTCAAGATGGGTCCTCAGGCGTGACAATGCAGCACCCACTGCTGTTCTGCTGTTGTCAGGTGGTTCTAGTTCCATGGATGGGTCAAATGCAAAGTAGGGATCATTTTGAAAAATATCTTAACTTTAAAGCCACAGTATCTGGTTTTGTTGTCTTAAATCATGGTAAAAAATAGTAGGACTTGATGAAAAATGATAATTCAATGAATTACAGGCTTTGTAATTAATTAAGCTCAATTAGTTCACTCTTCTTCCTGAAGCTCATCATTTGTTCAAGTTTGGGCCGCTGACACCTCTGGTTTGTACTCGGACCAGAACTGCTCCCGCCAACAGCTCCAGCAGTTTCTGTGCTGCTGCTGTGTGTGGCATACTACAACATGGTGCACTGACAAACGTTCTTCGTTGTTTGATGCATAAAATCTGTCAATATTTGAATGCATTATTTTCTTTATAATTAATTAATCATAATGAACGCGTTAATGTTCCACCCCTAGAAAAAACACTTTATATATTTATAAGTTCACAACTTCAGAGACCAAAGCAGTATTTTTACTGTATCATTAATGCTAATAACAACTAGCGTGCTAACCATACACTTTCTGGTTCTGTATAAAATGCTTTACTCAGAAGTAGACAGTACACAGCAGACTTATTTTGACCTCAAGAGCAGCTCATACAAAATATCTGCACTCGGGCAAGGCAGATATTGTTCAAAAAGAAGGGAAACACTGGGTATATGGCTTTTAATCTTAAGACTTGTTATCAATCAATCAAACTTGATTTATAAAGCGCTTTTCATACAAAAAAAAGCAACACAATTTGCTTTATATAAATGGGTACATTCAAAGAACTGGTTGACAATTTTTATACCAGAGCGAAGATTTTAAAGCTTATATCAGGTTATTCATCTTCTAGTCTAGAGGTATTTTATTTGAAGGTAACTTGTCAAGTAAAATGATCTTGCTGCATGGACAGATCATTTCATTACATTTAAGTCATTTTCTGATAGATTTAAGTGTTTATATATTCATTTTTGGGTACGTTTTTTGTGGTGTGTGAATGCAGTTATAGACAAGGGCATGTGTGGAGATGTGAGGAAATGTGTGGATAAGTGTGGAGATATATGGAGATATGTGGAGTTATGTGGAGATGTGTGGAGATATGTGGAGATGTGAGGAGATGTGAGCAGACTGTCTGTCGCTGTGACTTAGTGACAGCTCTGGTGTGAAGGAACATGGAGATGAGATGAGATGCTGAGCAAAATCCACCTCATCAAGTTTTTAGATAAAGTTTCCTCTTCATAAACAGATCTGCACTTGTGGTTTGTTTTATTTACTTCACTGGCAGAGGAGGAGGGAGCGGAAGTGGAAAAGTCTAAATAAGGCTAAAACCTCTGTGCTGTGGACTGTGGAAACACAGAAAACAGCATTCTTTTTGGTCTTTTGTGTGTATTAGAGGTAAGAACATTTGGGTCTGCACCTGGTTTTAAACCTCCAGTCTGTTGTGGAAATGATCTGTAAAATAATCCCAAAACATACAAGATTGTCTATGTTGGTTTATTACGTCTGCATCAGTATCAAATGGTCCCACTACTGACAAACAGAGTTTCTGCTGCAGAGCAGTGGGGTAATAACACTTAAATACTGTCAAGCCATCCCCCAAGAACAGTTTGCATTTAGGTCAATCTGGCCATTTGGCTTTCTTAGCTCAGAGAGGTAACACTTTACATTAGCATCTGAGTACAGGTCAGGCGGACCAAACTCTTGTGAAATAAACCACAGGCATGTACACAGCAAACCCATAGGGCCCTATAACTTTCCTTTGAGAGAAAGGATTAGACCAGGGGTCGGCAACCTGCGACTCTTTCATTTTTCTGTTGTGGCCCCCTGTGTCTTTGTGCAATGTATTTTTATTTTAGTTTGTTAGTTTTTAAATGTAATTTTAAATTTGTAGATAATGGTAATCTTGTAACATTCATCATAAAACATTTTATATTTTTGTTGCTCAAAATATGAGTGAAAGCCACTGATGTGCAACACCTGACACAGATCTGGCAGCCACGAGTTACCGGCACCTGCACCAGCAGCAGGATTTATTGAGCTTTTTGACCCCTGGTTGGTAAATGATGGACAAATCCAAGAAAAAAAGTTTCTGAAGAAAACAGAACGTTTAATATTCCGTTGGCAGATTCACTCACGCTCCAGGACATGCAATAAAATGACAAAGGAACACAGAAGCAGACACATTTTTGGTTCGCTGCGTGAGGATAATTTAAGTTTGGATTATTATCTCTTACGAGGAGGACTCAAATATGCATTTAGTAATAATGTGTTTAATGCAGCTTTGCACACATTTCTTTACGGTTTACAGAAACAAAACCACATGGCTCATTTGCATACACTATAAACGGTCAGCTTCTGTCGGACTAAAGGACAGGAATGAGTGGAATACAGGTGTTCTTTCTGTGACACAGGATGTGCTGCTGATGGAGTCTGTTTTGTGCTTCTATCGCATTGGAGATGGTTCGTGTTAAAATTTTCAGAGATTATACATCTGCAGGACGCTTAGCTCGTATATATGAATGGACATATATTCTCTGTAGTGTTTCATTGATTTTATAAATGCAACACACTATTGTCTTTTATACAGTGCAGACAGGTAAAAAAAAAAAAAAAAGATATGCGGTCTTCATTTTAGAGTCAAAAGGGTTTTGTGGCTCCAGGTGTTTCCTTTTCTGTGGGAGATGCTCCAAATGAGTATTTAAGGTTGCCAACCCCTGGATTAGACAAAGAATAGTGTGGCTTTTAACACTTCTTACAGTGTATCTTGTACAACAAAAAGAACAATACAAAATACTCAAATTTCCAGCACAAGTCTAGTTTGATCAGATTTTCTACTGTAAATAAAAAACTGGGACATCCCTGTTTTTTTGTAATAATAAAAAAAAAACAAGTGCGTAATTAAGGGAAATTGTTCTGCACTCAGCACTAATGTGAGTCAGTGTAGTCACATTTTCTTTGTGTTTTGGTCATTTTTAAGCAGCGTTTCTGTATTTTACTGAATCAAATGACAATGTATGCCTCTTTTCTGTTGACAGGGATAAGATTGGTCAAAAATCGGCCACCTAAGACAGAGACATTTCTTGTATAAAACTGGGATAAATCAATGCTTTTGTATAAATCTGCTGGGACAAGGGACGCGGGGCTCAAAACTGGGACTGTCCCGGGTAAATAGGGTCATCTGGTCACCCTACACAAGCAGAAATAGGTTTTTTGAATTTTTACTCTTGCCCACTCTCAAGATGAATTCATGTGAGTTTGTGAACTTTACAATTATCACAAGAATCCATCTTGAAGCAGGATTTCATCTCATAACAGCTCTTTCACTAGCAAGGACCACACCAACAGCACATGTGCGTAGAGAAAAGAGTTTATTATATGGAGACGAGGCGGGTTGGCTGGGTTGAGACTCAGGGTGGGGGTTCAGTCTCAATCTTCGCATGGCCCACCAGGAACGGGATCCCCCTCGTAGGCGTCTTATGTCTGGAAGAGAACAGATCGCGATTGGGAGGGTGGCGTCGAGTTATTCGGGACAAACTGGGTTGCCGGCATAGGCTGCTACAAATAGGCTTCAGGGAAATTGAGGTGTGGTAGAAGTAAGCTGTGATTCGCTGGAGAGGGGGCGAGGGCGGTTGAGGCGTGGTCCTGCTCCTGAACCTAAGTCAATTATATTAACTACATAGAAATAAACTAAACCATATCTGACCTAAACATTTTTTCGTTTGTGTTTGCAGATCCTGGGCCTGGTCTTCTCCATGACCATGTTCTGCCAGGCCGTCAAAGTGGACACCTTCTACGCCTAGAGCTTAACCTCCCACTTCCTCCCCTCTCCCCCCTCATTCGCCCCGTTCCTCAGAGACTACGCTTCCCCCGGACTCCTCCCCCTCCCCCGAAAGTGACTCCACCCCCCCACGGTCACCTCTCCTACCCCGCCCCTTCCTCGCTACCAGTCGACAAGCACAGTGTATCCGTTGCCCCGCCTGAGTTGCATCATATGGTTTGTGTCCGACGCTACTTTTGTGATACATTTTTATGAAGCAGTATTATTCTTCTGATATGAATATGGACCTGTATAAATCTAGTGTAACCCTGTAGCATCAGCCAATGGGAGACAGGCAGAGCACACATGCAAAAGAGCCAGGATGTAACGGCTGCATTTAATGTTATCGCCACCGTGTCGTCATTTCACAACAATTTTCTGACCTGCTTTTTGTTCTTTATTCAGTATAAAGTTTAAGGACGCTCTCGTTCCATGGTTCAGCTGGTCCAACTCTGTGAATGTGAGTTAAACCAATCTGAATTCAGAGCTTTAACATATTTTGAGTAGAGTTGACAATATAAGAGTATATTTTCTACCCCAAAAAACAAGAGAAAAAATAAATAAAATCCAAGATAATTTAAAGGAACTGTGTGTAGCCTTCTCTTACTTAAGAACAAAAAAAAAACTAGTACTCGGAACCTAACCTGTGCTTTATGTTATTAAATCCAAATGTTACATACAGTTCCTTTAAATGAAAACATATTTTGTGAAACCTACTCAAATTAACAAAAAAATTTGAATTCAGGTCATTTAATCATTTAATTGTCTAATTTGTTCTTTTTTCCCCAATCTTTTTTAACCTGTATAACAGCACTGCCACAATCAAACAGCAATAGTAAATCTGCCATGAAACTTTGTAATCTTGCAGGACTCCTTGGTTTTCCTTCTTAAATCCTATTTCCAACTATTTATAATGATGCAAATTTAAACATTACGACATAAGATTTGATAAGAGCATGTTAAAGGCTTAAATTGTTCATGCTTGTGTAAGTGACATTGCATTTTTTCATTTAAAAAATGGTCTGATACTTGCCGCCATGTTTCCTTCTCTTACATCAGGCCGATTTAATGATAAATTTGAGTCTGAATTCTGATATTCTGTTGTGAAATCGTGTCCACATAACTGTTCTAATGAAACATAACTTTGACGTGCATACACTAAAAGAACCAGGGACATTGCCGGTTTTGGAATATTTTTTTTGCAGAATGTAAATTTGAATATTTGTTTGCGTACACACAACAAAGGAAATGAACAATTTTTTCTTGTCTTTTCTGTTTCTTTGAAGTTTATTTAATGTAACACATTGAGTTTCTTCACATTAGAATTGTTGCTTTCAGTTACATAAAGGTGTCACAGGCAATGTCCTAATATATTCATGACTTATTTTTATGATTTATTTACTATTTAAGAAATGTTTAGTGTGATTTAAAGGCCCTGTACCTGATTTTTTTTTCTTATATTTTTGAAGAAAATGTTTCCTGATGCACCCATCCATCCATCCATTCTTCAGGTGGGCAGTGACTAAGCTCCTCAGCCTATTTCAGCTACTCAGTGGAGGAAACTCATTTCCAGCTCTTGTATCTGCCATATTGTCCTTTTGGTCGTTACCCAAAGCTCATGACCATCGGTGAGGATAAAACGTAGACTGAGCGGTAAATGGAGCACTTTGCCTTTCGACTCAACTCCTTCTTTACCACAACAGTTTGATACAGCAACCACATCACTGCAGACGCTGCACCGAACCAACTGTCAATCTCCTGTTCTGTCTTTCCCTCACTTGTGAGCAAGACCCCGAGATACATGAACTCCTCCACTTGAGGCAGGGACTCTTCATCCACCAGTAGGCCTCATATTTAAAGAACCTGTTCTTCATCCCAACTGCTTCACACTCGGCTCAAACCGCCCCAGTGCATGTTTCAGGTCCTGGTTTGATGAAGCCAACAGGATAACATCATCTGCAAACAGCAGAGATGAGATCCTGTGGCCCCAAACCAGACCCCCTCTGGCCCCTGACTGCACCCAGAAAGTCTGTCCATAAATACAGTGAACAGAACCGGAGACCAAGGGCAGCCCTGGTGAAGTCCAACATGCACCAGGAGGTCTGACTTACTGTTGGCACTATGATCTTACCCCATTACATATACAATACATTGCACACATTTTATAAATTCAAAATAAGTCAGATACTGTCTGTCAGGAAGGACACATTAGCATACTATTTGCTAGCTTTAGAGTCATGGCAAAGCTCTTATAACTCATCATGGTGAATAATTGGGATGCGCTGAATGCATAAGGTGAGTGAGGAAGAACTTTGGACCACTGCAGACCATTTAAAACTGTTTTTCGAGTTTGTAAGAAAATCAGGTACAGCGCCTTTAAGAGTTGTTTATACCTTTTTGTTTTGATTGTGAAGAATTTGATGATTTTTAGTTTCATCTTCTGTTTTCACACTGGCTCATGTCACTTTCCTTTTCCAACACGTTTGAAATGCATTTATCCAGACAGGATGTGCAGTGGGGAGTGCACTGTCAGTGCTGGTGCATGTGTGCAGGGAGCAGAATAAATGTTCCACCATAACCTCTGGCTCACTGTGTGTGTCTCTTTATAGTCTTGATGTTTGTTAAAAATATAAAAATATAATATAAAATGTGTCTGAAGAAGAAAAAATTAAGAGGGATTAGCCTCCTTCAGGACCGTGATGCACAGATTCGATACTGGTATTGGATATCGGTACAGATACTGAGAAATGTACTGGATACTACAGAGATACTTCAAATATCGGTTAAATCGAAATCCTGGTTGGGCAAATGAATTGATGTAAGAAGACTATTTACTGATTGCAATCAGCCCAGAAAGTCTCAATTTATTTATTTCCATGCCTACGTATGGGGCTGCTTGTTTCCTCAAAAACAAATGTCTCTCGACCAGAAAACACTCCACCTTATGATGTCATGTGGTAATTGAGGAAGTGCTCCACTGTGTTTTTAAACTCCATACACCTTCACTTGGATGATTTCAGTAATTGCCAATCTCTATTGAACTAAAGTTAAAATGTAGCTGTTAACTTAAAAACTACTGCTTCATGACATCGCAAGATGGAACAGAGCATGTGATCTTTGGAGATGCAGATAAAAAGTGTGAATGAAACAAAATATTCTGACACGATTTAAAGCTCACAAGAGTCAATTTTTTGTAATATAGGACCATTAAATGAAGGTATGGTATTTTCTATATTCCTCATCACAGACTTTCATTATGTTCTGTCTTTTTTATACATAATTCATCGTAGTGAGAAATCCTCATGCCCAAAAGTGCTGATCCATATAAAAGTATTAAAACATCAGGTCAAAAATCCTTCTTTTGTCAGATTCCCACAGACAGCTCTCGAAACAGTTCAATAAAGGGCACCCCCAGAGCTCCAGAACATGATTTAAGAGTTTAGTTTGATAAAAGTGAACCATCAAGCGCTGGACTGGAGGGATGCTGTATACGAGGCTGGGTGAGGGTTCGATTTTTTGCTGGGAGTATGTTTGACAGTTGGACACTTTGGCCAGAGAGCGTGGGATACTCTTTTATATCCATGGTACATTAAAAGTGCATTATGTAACTTTTCGGTCAGGGGTCACCATTGCTTTGTCTACTCAGCCTTATGTTTCTTTAATTCCAGGTGGTTTTATTGCTCAAAAATATACTGCGCCAAAAAATTTAAGGAATCTCAGTGATGCCTTTACACAGACCTGGGAGAACACCATCTGTCGTCTCATTAGGAGCGTGTGTCAAACCTGTCACATCATTATTGCACTTTGACTTCCCTTTGTAGGATGAAATCTGTATTTTTATTAAAAGAGGTGGCATCCTTTTGTTCCTAAGACATTGCCCTTCCCATATAGTAGTAGTAGCTTTTATTTGTCAATTTCTTCACATGTACAAGACATACAAAGGAATTGAAATTGGACTTGTCACCCCATCTGTACATTTAAACACATAACACATGACATGGGGGTCTAGACATGGACCGGACCGAAGGACATGTAGCAGAGGAAGAAACAATGTAGCATAACATGAGGATAGGGGGAGGAGGGAAAAAAAGAGAACAGCCAGACCATGCTCCTTAACTGGGACTTACAGTTGTGCTCATAAGTTTATAGACCCTGAAAGAATTGATGATTTCTTGGTCCAGAATCTGCACATGGGACGTACTTGGATATTCCAACATAATAATGATTCAAAACACAAAGGCAAGTGGACCTGTCACTGGCTCCAGCAGAATAAAGTGAAGGTTCTGGAGTGGCCGTCTCTTCTGACCTCAGTATCACTGAGCCTCTGGGGAGATCTCAAGCTGCAGTTCATAAAAGAGCCCAAAAATTTACAGGAACTGGAGCCTTTTGCCAAGAAGAATGGGCAGTTTTACCATCAGAGAAAATAAAGAGCCTCATCCACAACTATCACAAAAGAGTCCAAGCTGTCATTGGGTCATTTGTGTAGTTTCTGTTTCATTATGATTTAAAAAGAGGAAATACAGTTTTTTGATAATAAAGTGGGCGGCACAGTGGCTGAGTGGCAACACTCAGGCCTCACAGCAAGAAGGTTGCGGGTTCGATCCCTGGGTCGCCCGGGCCTTTCTGTGTGGAGTTTGCATGTTCCTCCCCGTGTCTGGATGGGTTTCCTCCGGGTACTCCGGTTTCCCCCATCAACCCAAAACATGCCCGCACCCCTATGAACTAACATCAAGGACCATGTTGTCCACCCTCCTGTGGGCTCACCACCTGCAGAGGGGTTCATAGGGGGGGTCAGGTGCTATGAGTATTGGGCAGCAAGCTGCCCCCGCGACCCAGCTGGATTAAGCGGGAGATGATGGATGGATGATAATAAAGCACTAACCATGAAAATGGTTAAGTGAATGGAATGGAAAACTTTTTGTGCTATCTTTCATATTCTCTGAAAGATGGCCAAGAAATCATAAATTCTGTCAGGGTATGTAAACTTATGAGCACCACTGTAGTTTGGTGTGAGTTACACATAAAAAACACCCCCTCTGCAACATCAGCACAGTCAAAACATAGAACAAATATTTCACAGGACTGGCAACAGGGTAGGGGAGGAGTGTCGACCTGGCGTAGGCGGAGCAGCCATTCAGATCCTGCAGCCGCCGGGAGTGCAAAGCTGCGAGGGGTTCAGGAGGGGCCAGTCTCTCTCTGCTGTACTGTCAGGTCGGAGGTGACTGACTGATGTGACCTTGGCCGGCGTTGGCTTGGGGAGGCCAAAAGTTAAGATTGAATTGTTTTGTTTTAGAGCGAGCGGCTGCGTCCAATTTCCATATTTCCATGCTATGTTTGTCCATTGGTCTCAAGATCTCCTCTATGGGTAAAGTAAGGTAACGTTTATTTCTATAGCCCTTTTTCACAGACACATGTCCCTAAAGACGCTTTACAGAGCATTATTAATTAATTATTATTGCAAAGCCCTGAGTTTCCTCCCAGATTTTTACATAAAAGTTGTGATTTAGAGCCACCATATCCAACCAGGTCCATCAGTGGTCAATGACCCCGACTCCAGCCCATAGTCACAAAGTTTGAGTGCTTGAAGCTCTGCCCCTCACTCCAATTCCAGGCAGCCAAGTGGGGCTTTTGAACAGCCACCTCAGTATTTGAATTTTCAGAAAAATCAGGCCCATGCATAATCCCAATCAGCAAAGTCCCGTAATCCTGATTTCAAATAGGTAGATTCTCTGTGTCCTCCGCAGAATAGTTCCGACAGGGCAGGCACGCAGGTTCACCCAACCCACTTATCTTGTTAAAGTGTCAGAGACCAGTTTATCGAATCCATAGTTCATTTAGTTTGCATAGATATTCAGCTTTTTCACATTTGGATCTGATGTGTTTTCAAAATGGAGCTTTATTTTTTTTTTAGCAGTGTATATATAAAAACAGGCATTCTGACTGTGAGTTCAATTCAATTCAATTTATTTTGTAGTGCCCAAAATCGCAACAACAGTTGCCTCTAAAGGCGTTCCAAGATTTGGATGAGTAAAACATACACACAGACATATCAAAACAAGAATAAACAACATTCATGTAAGGCAGCAAATGAAACAGTGTCCAGTCATCCCCTGTCCTTAGACCCTCCTTCTCAGCAAGGAAAAACTCCAAAAAACCCAGGGTCCTGGGAAAAAGAAGAAACCTCAGGGAGAACTACAGTGAAGGAGAGATCCACTCCCATGGACGGACAGGCTATAGATGTCCAGGCCCGTGGGCCAGTTCAGTATGGCCACATCTACCCAGGTGGGGAAGGAGCCGGGAAAGGAGCCGAGCGAGGAGGGGAGGCCGGGCAAGGAGGAGGAGCCGGGCGAGGAGGAGGAAGCCGGGTGAGGAGGAGGAGCCGGGCGAGGAGGAGGATCCGGGCGTTAGGAGGAGGAGCCAGGCGAGGAGGAGGAGAGCCAGGCGAGGAGGAGGAGGCCGGGCGAGGAGGAGGAGCCGGGCGAGGAGGAGGGGTCCAGCTGCCATCAGGCGTCTGAAAGAGTTACACTCCACAGGGGGAGTGGGACAGGGGATGAGAAAATAGGAGGAAACAGAGGACAGTGCTCAGGTTGCCACACTTCCCCCAGCTTGTTATCTCCTGCGGCAGATTATCTTAACCTGGGTTTTAAAGAACACATATTATGCTAAATCAACTTTTTTTTAGCTCTTTGGTAGTGTTTCCTGGGTATATATGGTTTGTATTGACATAAAAACTCAGTTTCAACCATACAGTAGTTGCAAAGATATCTTTATATCTTTTAGACATCTTTCACTTCTGGCCCAGACACGCCGTTTTAATTTTCTGCGATCTGTTACGTTTTCTCGATCTGTTACATCACAGAATTTCAGCGGAAATCTCCTAAAAAGGAAATACAAGTTCAATAACTTCCGTCTAATTGCTCTCCGGGTCCGCCATCTTGTTTTTGGTTTGTAGTCCAAGCGCAACATGATGAGGAAAGTCCGTAGCGTTGGTTGTATTAACCAACACACATCGTTACACCGCCCGCCGGCCACAGAACTGTTGAGAAGTACATGGATTACTGTTATTTTTTGAGGAAATCTGCCTGCAAAAGTTCCCTAGACGCTATTCTATGTGCTAACCAGTTCAAGGACAACCGCTTCACAAACCTGCACCAGTACAGCGAAGGATTTGCAGAAAGGCTTCATTTTACAGACGGACCATTTCCTTCAATCTATCCAACTGATGCGGTAAGAAAAAAATAACACCAAAATAACGATAAATACTATTGTTGATATGATGTTGCGGTTTATGTAATGGTTTTGACTTTAGCATTAGCTATGTGCAATGTAGTCATTGTGTTGTTTGTATATCTACTTGTATCATGTCATTTGTGTAACTACTTGCATCAGGTCACTTGTGTTTAGTTCGGTGCATAGACCGTATATACACGGTCTATGGTTCGCTGTAGCTTTTAGCACACTATAGGCTAATCGCTTGTTTATGCGATGCGCGCAGGCTGCTACTTGGTCAGATGTAGATTTGGGTAGTATTGTGTAACTGTGGATCTTCACAAACTAGTTTTAATGCGTAACGTTATGTTCCAACCACTACCAAGAAGAAACACAATGGTGTTTAGGAGCCTGTCCTGTTATCGCAGGATAGGAGGAAAACATACGGTGCATTTCAGTGGAGGAGCAGGCAGCACGACAAGTAGCTACAAAAATGTAAATATTCCTATCAGAGAGAGTTTTAGCAAACAACCAAGTGACCACATGTGAGTTGTAAGAAAACATCAGCTACTGTATCGGAGAATTTAGCGATAAATGAATAAATAAAGTATTTAGCTAGCTTGGAGTCGCGTGTAGCGTCGAGTAATAATAGTATAGACCGACATCGCAAAGTTTATTCCCTTGTTTTGATATCACGATGGAGAAGCGTCTTCCTAAATATTAATTTTAAAACAGAATACCTAATGGATCTGAAAGAAATGTTGCTTATCGATTGCATATTGTAAAATTTGCATGTTGTTGTTTAGGGAACTTCCAGTGCAGCCGTTGTTGTTTCTGTCAGACCAAAATGATAACAACATGCACAACTGGGACACAGCTGTCTATGAAAACCCTCCAGCATCATTTCAGGAGTATAGGTATGTGACCATTTATACTATAAAGAGGTAAAAATGTTAATGGTAGCATGTGTGGTTTTATGTGAGTTTGAGTAGAGTATAGATCTTGGCCTGAAATTACTTAAAGGCTATTATTATTTTGTTTTTGTTTTTCTTGTACATAGGAACTCCGACAACCCCACAATGAAGAAGTTGAGCCCACACTTGCAAACTTAAGCAGTGGAATCATTCCACAGTGTGATTCTGCGCTTTGTGCCAAAAAGTGCATCTTTTCCTTTCCTGGGAATGCTTTGCAGGTAGATGAGTATTTGAAAGTACTTTGTTTAATTATCTAACAACAGTACTGCTATTTCTTTTCTTTTTTAAAAATTTTTATACTGCACCTGGCAGCTATGCATTTCAATGAGAACACCTGACGTGAAAAAGCTACAAAAGCAACTGGAGAATACATGTCCAGGGTGTTTTACCCAAAGTATAAAAAGGGAGAAGGCATCGCAAGGCCCCTCAAAACTGCGGCTACTTTTCTGAAGTAATTGCTCTGTTTTTAATTAATTTTGTGTCCCAAAATTTATCATCACAAACTATATAGTACTGTGCCATATATGCAATATTTTAATAACAGCTATACAAAACAACAATTATCAAATGTCACAAATAACTTGCAAAGCAGGAATACAAAATCTCTGTACCATAAATAATATGAACTCCAAAATTTAGAAAATGTGTATACAGACACATTATAAATAGAATATGTGAAACGGTCAAATAGGTAAAAGTAACAGATGATTGTCCATTTTTGCAGAATATGTTGACTACATCCTGGACCTGATCTTCAAAGAGGTGTTTCCAGACCCAGCTCTATTTGTCCAGGAGATGCTAAGGATCTCAGCACCCTCGTCCAGACAAAGAAACAGTCGTCTCTGCGTTCACATCAAGATTTAATCCAGCACCGGTCTGAAACCCTCATACTGCCCCTCTTCATCTGGGAACTCTTGCCACATTCGGAGGACGATGCAAGATGGCAGAACCACACAAACTCTCCGACCCAGCCATCCCCAGCACCGAGACACAAAAGATCTGTAGGCACAGTACCTGTAATGACTGAAGCACAGAACTCATTATACTGTGTGCAATAATTAATTTATTCTTATCTATTTATATTTTTGTTTTGCAGTGAAAGCAAGTCATATAGCATGCAGTAATTTTTTATTCTAAAAAGTTAAATGCGTATTGATATTACAGTGTGCAATCCTTATTTATTCTATTTGTGTTTACAGTTTATTCAGTGTGCTTTAAGTGACACTACAGTTATACTGTATATAGTTATAAAGTGAGTAATATTTATTGTTAAATAAGTTTATATTGTCTGTGTTTTGTAGTGTCAGTAAAGTACTTAAAATATTTATTAATACAGTGATATGTTTTTTGTTTTTTTATTGTAACTTTTAGTGTTTGACTATAAAATGGCACCATAATGAAAGTAAACTTACTGTACCATTCCTCTTAGATGTAATGGTCCAGACTGGGCTTTGTCCACATTAATGGCATTTTGAAGGGAGTAGATATTGAGACACAGGTTCAAATCCTGGATATTCCACCATGCATGTGGGTTGTTTGGGGACTTCTTCCATTCTTGCTCGCACCTACCAAATATATTATAAATAACAGTGTACATAACGTACAGTAACTGAAAACAAGTTTTTGTAAAACAAACGCACCTTGGGGGTTTCTTGACAGCATCTGTTTTCCACTTCTGTAGCCATTGTAGCGCAGTTGCCACGTGCACCTAAAGACACGAAATAAACTAAATGAACTACAACAAGTGCATGTATATACACTCAACAAAAATATAAATGCAACACTTTTGTTTTTGCTCCCATTTGTCATGAGATGGACTCAAAGATCTAAAATTCATTCCAGATACACAATATTACTATTTCTCTCAAACATTGTTCACAAATCTGTCTAAATGTGTGATAGTGAGCACTTTTGCTTTGCTGAGATAATCCATCCCACCTCACAGGTGTGCCACATCAAGATGCTCATCAGACACCATGATTAGTGCATAGGTGTACCTTAGACTGTCCACAATAAAAGGCCACTCTGAAATGTGCAGTTTTGTCTCACAGCAAAATGCCACAGATGGCACAAGCATTGAGGGAGCGTGCAATTGGCATGCTGACAGCAGGAATGTCAACCAGATCTGTTGCTCGGGCATTGAATGTTCATTTCTCCACCATAAGCCGTCTCCAAAGGCGTTTCAGAAAATATGGCAGTACATCCAACCGGCCTCACAACCGCAGACCACGTGTAACCACACCAGCCCAGGACCTCCACATCCAGCAGGTTCACCTCCAAGATCGTCTGAGACCAGCTACTCAGACAGCTGCTGAAACAATTGGTTTGCATAACCAAAGAATTTCTGCACAAACTGTCAGAAACCGTCTCAGGAAGCTCAACTGCATGCTCGCCGTCCTCATCGGGTCTTAACCTGACTCCAGATCGTCGCCGTAACAGACTTGAGTGGGCAAATGCCCACATTCGATGGCGTCTGGCACGTTGGAGAGGTGTTCTCTTCACGGATGAATCTCGGTTTACATTGTTCAGGGCAGATGGCAGACAGCGTGTGTGGCGTTGTGTGGGTGAGCGCTTTGCTGATGTCAATGTTGTGGATCGAGTGGCCCATGGTGGTGGTGGGGTTATGGTATGGGCAGGCATCTGTTATGGACGAAGAACACAGGTGCATTTTATTGATGGCATTTTGAATGCACAGAGATACCGTGATGAGATCCTGAGGCCCATTGTTGTGCCATACATCCATGAACATCACCTCATGTTTCAGCAAGATAATGCATGGCCCCATGTTGCAAGGATCTGTACACAATTCTTGGAAGCTGAAAATGTCCCAGTTCTTGCATGGCCAGCATACTCACCGGACATGTCACCCATTGAACATGTTTGGGATGTGCTTGACCGGCGTATACGACAGCGCGTACCAGTTCCCACTAATATCCAGCAACTTCGCACAGCCATTGAAGAGGAGTGGACCAACATTCCACAGGCCACAATTGACAATCTGATAAACTCTATGCGAAGAAGATGTGTTGCACTGCATGAGGCAAATGGTGGTCACACCAGATACTGACTGGTTCTGAGTCCCCAGACCCCCAATAAAGCAACAACTGCACATTTCAGGGTGGCCTTTATTGTGGACAGTCTAAGGTACACCTATGCACTAATCATGGTGTCTGATGAGCATCTTGATGTGGCACACCTGTGAGGTGGGATGGATTATCTCAGCAAAGCAAAAGTGCTCACTATCACACATTTAGACAGATTTGTGAACAATGTTTGAGAGAAATAGTAATATTGTGTATCTGGAATGAATTTTAGATCTTTGAGTCCATCTCATGACAAATGGGAGCAAAAACAAAAGTGTTGCGTTTATATTTTTGTTGAGTGTATCTATGTGTACAGATTCTGAAGGCTCTGCTGTGAGTGTAAACAAACTTCGTATGCACACGTGGTTTATGATAGTCTTATGTATCACTTTCATTCATATTTGAGTCTTATATAGCCAAGCTAACTATATTTTTGTTAAATTAATTTGTTATAGAAGAGAAGCATGTAAATGGGCTTGAAAACGTATGGGCAACAAAACATGCATTATATGGACTAGTCTATATCAAATCCTGAGCAGCATATAAAAACTAAACGATTTATTTCGAGCTGGCTAGAAATGCACCTTTGTTAGTATATAATTACAAGTGAACCCGCTAACCATTGAGAAGAGTTAATTTCAAGGCTAGAGTCCAAAGGTTCGTCTTGTTCGACATCTTCGTCCTCCGGGTCAGATTCTGGTTCAAACATGTAGAGTTGGACAGTAAATTCTGGTTGTGCCATTTTTAATCCGTAGAAAAAAGTTATCTAATGTCAGGAAAATTTCCACACCGCGCGGTTCTGTTATGTAGTGGACTACAACAATGGCTGCGGGGGCGTAGCGCAACAGTCCCAGGTGCCGGGAGGGGGCAGGGCTGTGAAGGAGCTCATTTGCATTAAAGGAGCCAGAGCAAAACGAGTCATTTTCTGTAAGTGCTCTGAGAGAGGGTAGGAGAATGGGCTCTGGAGCATAAATTATGAGAAATTAAGATGATAGGATCTTATATTACAGGTATTTTACACAATTCATACATGTTTTGGTATTTTGTAGGAGCATAATATTTGTTCTTTAATGTCACTCCCAACCAACCTCGCCAGAGTGGGTCGCCTCTCCATAGATCTGACCTGTAACTCCACTGCAAAAAATGCCTATCAAAAATAAGAAAAGGAAAAAAAACTAATTTTGAGGTAAAAATGCCCTATTTTAAGTGAAATTATCTGCCAGTGCAGTAAGAAATTTTCACTTACCAAGTTTTCTTAAGACAAGACGAAATATGAATCTTGTTCTAAGCAGAAAACACTAGTTTCAAGTATTTATGGCAAGATTTTTCACCTTATTGGTTTGAGAAGGAAGTTAAAGAGGCCTAATCTGACTTGATTTAATATAAAAAGTGCTTAGAATAAGTTGTAATATCTAGATAAGATATATCAGGATGGAATATCTTGAAAAAAGTTTTTAAAAATCTTATCTTATTAAGTGAAAAAAATCTTTAAATTGATCTTTTAAGATGAATCTGCTTAATTCAAGCTAGTTTAACTGTGCTAGAAAATTCTTTTTTGCGATGTTGGTCTGATTTGGTCTCCATGATGATAGAAAGTTTTAATACCAGGCTGTGAAACATTCCAGACAAAGCAATAACATGCAGAGAAAAGCTTTTGACAGACCCTCCACCAGAAAAGTTCCACAACACACCTTTAAAAGAAAGAGTAAATAGAAAAGCAACTCTCCACCACTTGAGCTGCAAAAATGCCTGGACTCCTGCACCTGTTTGCCACTGTCTACTATTACACTCTCTACGCTCTTGTCCCTGCTGCCCTGGACCTCTGTCAGGTTCTGAGTAGGCGCTGGTTCAGACGTGATGGAGACCTCAGAAGTGTCCATCAGCAGCTCCATGGCCCCAGGCTCAGAGCACTAGACTGTTGGCTGGAGTGTGAGTGGAGCACTGACAGGCACTCACAAAGCATCAAAAGCCCACACTCGAGTCTTTATCCTGGGGAGAAGGACCGTAGTGTGAGGGTCTGGTCACAAATGTGCAACTGTTTTACCATGGAACTTTTAAAGGGTTCATATTACACTATTTTCAGATCTATGTTATCATGTTTGTTCCACCTTGTGATGTCATGTGGTAGTACAAGATGTGCTCCACTGTCTTTTTAAACTTCATCCACCTACACTTGAATCATCTGGATAATTTCAGCCCTGGAATTTCCAATCTCGACTGAACTAAAGGTAAAAAGGGAGGTGTTAACTTGCAAAATACCGCTTCATGACATCACAAGGTGGAACAGAGAATTTTGAGCTTTGGAGATGTAAACACATTCATAATTACTCAAACATTACTCAAACAAGCAAAAAAGAGGCAGGTTATTTGGTGTTAAGTTTTATTTATTTTATTTTTTTATCTTGCTTTTTTTTGTTTGTTTATTGTTTTTTTGTTTTGTTTTTTTGGTGTAGGGTTTTGGTTCATTTACACATGTTTATTGAACCCCTGAGCGGCAAACAAGCAAAAAAAAAGTTTGGGCTCCATTTTTGGAGTGTTTTTTCTTTTTTTTAAATCTTGCTTTTTTTTTTGTTTCTTTTTTTTTTTGCACAAACAGTACACCTAGGCTTTGGAGTGCTTGATTTTAGATAATTTTTTTCATCAGCCACATCATCAGTAATAAAAAACGTAAAAAAGTAAACCATTATTTGTTTGTTTGCACCAACAACTCCCCCCAAAAAGTTTTTTTTATTTTTTATTTTTTTTGCACAAACAGTTACACTCAGTTACACACAGAGCCTAAGTGTGTTGTTTGTGTGGGAAAAAAAGCAAGATAAAAAAAATTCAAAAATGGAGCCCAAATGACGTGTGACTTTTTTTTTTTTTGGCTTGTTTGCCACTCAGGGCTTCCGTAAACATGTGAATGAAACAAAACAACCTCAGGTATGTTTTTAATGAGGTACCAACATCATAACATGACTTAAAGCTCACAAGAGTCAATTTTCCGCAATATAGAACCTTTAAAACTGTGCATGGTCTCTATCTATGACATCACAATCCTGGGAAAATTTGAACACAGTGTTTTGTGAGGCTCAGACAAGGAACAAGCATTACTGAACCCGACGTGAATGAGCGAAATGTAACTCCAGGGAGAGAAGAGTATTCAAGCACGGTTAAAAGCTCAATAAAGCCCAGTGAACCCAATATGTGTTCTCCAAAAGTGAGTCTACTATAACCTTTAAACTCCTCCCTTGTCCACTCAGCGCTCCTGTGATTATTTGGGGGCACAAAAACAAGTTGAATTCTGGGAGATAGCGCTCCAGCAGGGGAAGATACTCTCCTCTGGGATGGTTTAATCACAGTCTCCCCAGTCAGATCAGAGCTGGCAGCCCACGGACCCAAAGAAGAAAGGCGAATTTAAACAGTGACAAAGGCCTGGGGGATTGGGAGGGCGAGGATAAGTGGAGAGAGAGGTGCTGTGATGGGCTGGAGGGAGGAAGGAGTCCGCAGGTCCCCACGGTGTGAACATGTATTGTGTGTTGAAATGGGAAAGTTTTCTAAAGCAAAGTCTGATATCAAAGGAGCAGATAGAAGATAGATTTTGATAATGGACTTAGATGGAAAAGTGGAGTTACATGAAAGGAGAGAAGAGTCCAGATTCTCAGACTGGTTTAAAGTCCAACTGTGAATTATAAGACTGGAGTACAGAAGTGACTCATTCAGGTCATTGAACAGAATTTCTCAAATATTTTTCAGAGCTAACCGGCGTGTGCAAAATTGATTTTTTTTTAGAGTTTTCTACCACGTTATAACTTTGTTCCCTCCTCAAAAAACATGTCTCAAGAGGTTCTAGGTGTCATCCATGCATTACATTTGAGTAATCTAGCGATCTCTCCAGGGCCCTATTCAAGCCCTCCCACACGACAATTCTCCATAAATATAGAAAAACATGACACAAAACAACTTCACAAACCTGACGCGAAGAGCAGTAGTTTTGCTGATTTTGTTGTGACAGAAGGGGGCGTGACTTAGCACAGGGAGCAATGGCAAGAGGGACAAACTTATGAAACGTGTTACGACACAGCTCAGGGTTAGAGAGGTAACAAAACCAAGATGTTCAAATGGTAAAATAAAGAAGTAATTGAATGAGCTGGACTGTAAAAGGTAAATTAAAACAGATCTAAAATAGTTATACAAAAGGTAACTTAAAGCTTTCTCCAGGGCTGGGTCGTGGAGGCATCAGTCTGAACAGAAACTCCCAGACTTCCCTTTCTATGCACACCTTTTCCTCCAGCTCTTCTCGGGGGACCCCAAGGCGTTCCCAGGCCAGCCAAGACACATAGTCCCTGAAGCATATCCTGGAACATGCCCGAACACCTCTCCAGAGACGCACTTCAGCTGGTTCCTCTCAACATGGAGGAGAAGCGGCTCTACTCTGAGCTCCTTACCCTATCTTTCATTCATTTCAAAAGCTTGTAACCACGATCTCGTCCTTTCGGTCATTAATTAACCAGAGCTCATGACCGTAGGTGAGGAACGTAGACTGAGGTAAATCGAGAGCTTTGCCTTTCAGATCAGCTCCCTTTTCACCACAACGGTCCAATACAGCAACCATGCAGCGTCTGCATCACTGCCGACGCTGCACCAATGCCGACGCTGCACCAATGCATCTGTCAATCTCAAGCCCCATCCTCCCCTCACTCGTGAGCAAGACCCTGAGATACTTAAACTCCTCCACTTGAGGCAACCTCAAAAGAAAAACCAGGTTTAAACAAAAGAGGAACAAGAGGAAGTCTAGTCTAACTAAGAAAACTAATAGTATAATTACAGGACAAAATCTTGACAAACACAAAGTCAGAATTGAGATGGGTCAAATGTGCCTAGGAAGCCCCTTTCTTTATCAGTGATCTGTACGTGCGTCGTCTGTCATGACAAGGACCATCCAAACAGATCATTTATTTCACTTACACACAGTCACTTTATTTATGTCAGCTACTGCTGTGATGAAAACACTGATAGGTTTAAATCATAAGACTCAGCATCACTAATGGAGGATGGTAAGGTTGGTGTAGTCCGTTTTCTGGGAGTTGTAGTTTTGACTGAACAGCTATTGTCCCAGTTGCTGGTTAGGAGGATCCGGGTCCACCTAAAGCAGTGATGGCTACTCCTCACTGCTACATCCTCCTCCCTGGTCCTTATACTTGAGCTCATGACGTTCCCTGAGGTCAGATGAAAGGACAAGACAGAAAACAAGAGACACATTTCACAGACTAAACATGTGTCTTTTTTAGTGAGACCCGCACAGAGACCTGACAGAGACAGAAATTACATACTGGTCACAAAGAGCTGCAGCAGAGAATGGCAGGTGAGCAGTGGCAGGTGAGCAGTGGCAGAGAGCAAGGCTTCAAAACAGTTCACCAATCCAGAACAAGAGCTCAAGGTTCCAAGGTCTGCATTTCAAAACAGACTTCACACAAAATACGGTACACCAGGAGGGGAAAGAGCTAAAGGTCTGGGACTGTAAAAGAATTGAATTCATGAACATGTTAACAAGTCGTTTTCGGTGAATAGAAAAGGAGGATCTGCTAACATATATTTGGATCACCATGTAAACCTTTATTGATTTGAAAATGCTATATTTGCAGAACAATGAATTTGTGATGCTTTGAGTCTCCCCTCCCTTTGCTCCCTGTGGTAAGTCCCTCCCCCTTCAGAGCACAACACAACATAACAGGCTCTATTCACACTTATGTCACAAACCAGGAAGATATTCATAAAGATGCAATTACAACTTCTGGTGGGCTTTGTTCAAGGTAGTAAGTCTGACAAAATCTAGGAAAAATTTGAAATTATTTTAATCATCTGCATGTCATTGTAGTGTTCCATTACGTTCAGCTAATCAACAGGTCCAACCATACCTCAGTTTTCTTCATTTCACCACTAATACACAGCTTCGAGTGCACTGGGTACATGTGATTAGAAGACACAAGGGCGCCAAATTCAAGATGATTCCAAACAGCACAGACGTATGCAGTCTTCATTTTCCCAACAATCACATTTACCTTACAGCCAAATGTCACAGATGTGTAAAAAAAAAGAGACAGTCTCAACTAAATTTGCCTGGAATAAATGGTACACCTATTTGTGAGATCATTTGTGAGTTTCACTCCCCCATGATCACGACTATACTGACCCTCCACCTGGTAGCTCATTATGTTCTAGTGCATATAAAAGGGAAGTCATCGTAACTTATCATGATTACATTATTATAATATATCAATAATTAATGCTAGTATAGTAATAGTGGATGGGTTGTATTTTACTGCTGTGGTTTATTATCATGAGCACTGATAAGTAAACACATATTTCATTGACAAATCATTTATATTGTGGTTGTTTGCAGGTTCCTCTGATTTGGCAGCTGTAGAAATAAGGAGGCTTCAGCTCAAACTACACGAGCTAACAACTGCACAGAAGCAACCAAAATTCAATCACTTCTGTGCCTCTGGCAGTGATTTTCATTTTTACACCAATTTTCCATTGGAGAAGGTGTTCCAGGTGTTTTGGGAGTCTCTGTATCCCTCAGCATCCAGAATGGTGTACTGGACCCCAGTCCTCAGCGGAAGCTGCCACTAATTGATAAATGTTTTTTTTTCTTCTGCCACCTCGGTTTAAAGGAAAAGGTGCTGTCATCGATATTCGTGTAAGCCAATCAACTCTTATTATAACTTGGGTAAACTATTTCTATCAAGTCCTGGGAGCACAGCCTGTGTGGATGCGTAGATCACAGATCCAAGCAACACAGCTAGGGCTGTACACTGGCTCGATTTCAGAAAAAGAAATCACTGAAAAATCAAACCTGACCAGTTTTCTTCAAGCCTGGAGACAAGGTCATGGCTGACAAGGGCTTCATAATAATCTTCTGGCTACAATTGGTGCCAAGTTGACCATTCCCCCATTTAAGAACACCCCCAACTGACCACAGAGGATGTACTTAAGATGCAAGCTACTGCTCGCCTTAGGGTGCTGGTTGAGAGGGCCACCCGAAGAGTGAAGGAGTATCACATCTGGGATAGAGTTGTGCCCCTCTCCTTAGCTGGGACTGTGAGTTTGCCGTCTGCTTCCTCATTATCAAGGCACTTTGGACATCCACAGTGACAAGTCAGTTTGATTTCCTTTTGATATCTATTGTATAACTTGTAATCAAAATTGTAATTTCTATTAAATATTTATTTGTATTAATATTTATTACTTAAAATATGTTTGAAGAATGTAGAGCAATGCAATATGATTTTTTACACCATATGATTGTATGTTGAAATGTTTGTATATAACAAAAATGCTTTCAGTGCTTTGTGTTGCATTTTTTGTAGGAATAGTGCTCTATAAATAGAGTTTGATTGATTGAGTTACTTTCACAACAGAAAAGAATTCTTTGTTTAAATGTTGGTTCTGGGTGACACTAAACAGAATACTTTAATGATTAAACAGAAATCAGAAATCACACAAATGTGTCCTTGTTTCTACAGGATTCTATCAACCTTTATGAACACAGACAGACAGTAAAGAACATGATGTCACATAAACTGCAAATATACAACACTGAACAAGAGTCCACCTGGAGAGAATGTGTTTGCTCTCTCTTCCTCATAGACCTGTGACCTCTGGCCCGGATCGCCACCTCTCCTTCAGTTATACTACTTATATTACTTAAGCTGTCATTAGCATCATATCTGTTAGAACACAACTCAGACTCAGGAGCAACACTTGAACCCGATGATGCTGTCTGATCTGTGAAATGTCATAGTTCAGTTATATTCATAGACTGTATAAGGATAATATAATATATATAAATATAATACTTTATACAGTCCATGGTTATATTCCATAGCAAGTCTGCAATTGGAGTTCACATTTAGATCTAGCTGTAAAATGCTAATCAAAGTGTTTAATTAAGTAATTTGTAATGCATTCATCTTAATCTGCCAGCATAATACTTACCCTGGTGGCCAAACAAGTATTTTTCTACAAGAACGTGTAGCCTTTCACTAGTTTTGAGCTGTGTGTAAGTGACATGAAGATGCGATTAAAGTCCTGTCCCTCATGGAAAGCTTTGTCAGGTTGTGAAGATCACCGCTAAAGGCTGCTGGATCCACAGTTTTATCACACTTCAGTGGGTTTTATCACAGTCGGTCGGTAAGCCCATTTCTCTCTCAAAAGAAAAACACACTCTTATTGATAATTTTTTTAAACTTTCAAATTGAAAATACATCTGGGCTACAAATATGTACCTTAAAGCAGTTTTCCAATGTATAAAACATAAAGTGAATAAAATATACTTAGAACATGAAAAAATAAACTTTGTTAAGCTTTAGTGCAATTCTACAAAATCCAGATCAAACATTTTTGTTAACAACACCCAACAAATTGCATGGGTGACAAGCTACTGAAATGAACTTTAACTTCAGAATTCTTTGTTGTGGTGTTTGTCCAGAAACACCAGCCTGTTAACACGATCAGGTTTCAGAGCTGAACAAGCAAGAAACAATATTTCCACTAGTGCTGAAGACTCTCCGAAGAGGAACTTGTGGCAGGAATACACAAATATTTCATGGCAAGATTTGACAGATGTGGGTAGATTTTAGCTTTTGAATCTCTCCACCATGTCAGAGGGTCCTGCTCAGGTTCTAGTGTCTCCATCTGGACTGGATCTCAAGAGCAATGACTTGGTCCTCTTGGGGAGGAGGCCCTGCAGCCTTGTCTGTGGTGGCCTTGAAGAAGCTGCCCAGGCCCTTCTTCCTCTTCTTGTTGGGAGCATTCTCTGTACCAGCGGGGGAGCAGCTGTCTTAAAAGAGGCTCTTTCCTTAGAGCCAAAAACAAAAATGGGAAACACATTCAACAGCTGTGTGTTAATGTCACAATATTTGCCAACAAACAAACTCACATAATCTGAGATGATTATTTTCATTATTATTACCCTGGCACTGGCAGTCTTCACATCCCTCGTCTCCACTTTCAGTCAATGGATTTTTTTATGCCTTCACCCACATATTTTAACGTGAACCTTGGGTCAAGGGCATCGGCCATGTCAAGTATCTCTTGTGTTTCCCGGTCACTATATTTCTCATTTAGATACTCCGGTATGTTATGTTTGATGGTTTTGGCAAGTTCTGTGTCATCCTCCTGGTCTTCCAAGACTGAATTATTGAAGAGGTGAAGGGTTGGCTTCACAAGAGACACACTTATGTATTTCGCTCTGAAAACTCATCAGTGATTTCAACCACAGGGCTCAGTGACTTACTGACAGTTTCCAGTATCAATGTCCTGCAAGGAGAGAATGAGATGTCAGATCCTGCTGCTCGAGGATCTGGCCCAGATCCCATCTGGTTGGTCATTCTGTCTTTAGGGAGTATTGAGGCAGATTCAACGGCTTCTGCACCTCTTCTTGATCCCTCTTTTTTTGTAGATGAAACTGTTGACCAGCCTCTTACAGACCCCACTGCACCGCTGATCCTGTGATCCTTCATTGCATTCTCTAGGATAACAAAAATAAAATGAAAATAAAAACATTTTCAGTATCACATAGTATGACAGAATATTAAATGGGAAGGCTACACTACACAACTGATGACGACAGACATTGGCGTTTCCCCTTCTACACCTCTGCCACACATTCGTACATACTATGGGCCTCTAGCTCCCCCCAAGTTAAGCATAGGATAAGATAAATAAAATCAAATATTATATCATATTTAGCATTTAGTATTTAGTATGCTATAACACAGTATGAAAAAAGCCTACTCGGACAGTGATGGGAGACTACACAACTGTAGGTCTACACTAATTGCTTATCAATTATTTGTTTAAAAGTCACAATGACTAGGTCTAAAATTAAAATCCGCTGGGTGCTTATCTGAGGTGAGTACCATCACAATTTTTTTAACCTTCATAGTATCTTTCACATTAAAATAACTGCTACTCACCTATTTCCAGTCTGTGCCGGCTGTATGTTAGCGGCATTATCTGTGGTGATGCAAACTGGCTTTCCTTCATTTAATCTCTATTCCACCAGAGTTTCCCTCAGTCCATGCGCAATGTTTTATCCAGTCTGGTCTTCAGGCATAGACACTGTTTGGAGACATTTTACTTTCAGATTGAATTCTGTGTTGATAAAGTGTTTTGTGAGGCTAATATGGCTCCGCTTTACGGCTGGACCAAAGATCAGTTGTCACCGCAAAGTCATCCACTTTAGACACTTCTTTTGTGTCTTCATCTCGACACTGTCGGTGCATGTTTGGCAGAACCATTCAGCTGAAATGGTGCCGAGATGGCAACACATATCTCAAACCTGTTGATCATCTTCTTCAACCCCTCGACTGCACTAACAGGCTGCACGTCTTTAGGTAAAAAGTTTCCCGTGACAGCTGTTAATGCCTTGTGCCTCTCCAAACTCTTCGGATAAGAAGTGGCATTAAGCAGAATGGCTGTGATTGATGACTGAGTCTGCGTTGACGTGTCGACTGGTTGTGGCACTGGCTTTGTCTTTTTGTTTCTTCATTACTTCGTCATGAATGACTGTGTGCTTTTGTTTAAGATGGTTAAATACATTTGTTGTGTTGCCAAGAGGTGCAGATATTACCTTATAGCAAATCTTACACATTATGTGTTTTATATAAGAGAACTTTTCCAACCCTTTTTGTCAACCAAACGACTCTCCTCTCCCTCTGCCATTACTCAGTCTCACTCAAGCTGTTTTTGTAACACCAAACACCTCCTTCGCACACAGCAGCAGGGAAGGAAACCTAGTGCGCATCGCTTTCAGAAATTGTGTATAGAAAAATAGCAAAAAAATCATTTCAATTCAATTATGAGTTTGGAGATCATTTGACACACAAATCAAAATCGCATGGGTGACTTAGGCTTGTGGACAGAATCGTGCAGTTAAACATAAAGAAGGTTCGAATAGTGCCCACGAGTTTGCTAAAGTAACATGTAACTCAAACATGTATGGGTGACATCTACAACCTCTTCAGACATGTTTCTGATGAGGGAACAACGTTATAACATAGTAGAACGCTGTTTTCTGATAATACCCCCATTTTAATTTCAATATTTCAATATCTATTATTAATTCTCCAAATTTAACAAAATTATAAAGTGGAGTAAAAATAAATTTGCACTCGACAAGATAAAAACTTGCAGCAGTGTGTTTGAAAAAGTCTGCTATTCAGTCAGAATGATGAGAAATTCATCATTTGAATGTGTATTCATTATGAGTGTGATCGTTCTGAAACTGCAGAATTTCACTGAGCAAATGGCCTTTACCTTCTCCCGAGATTTGAACATTTTTTGAAACCCAACCCAAACCTCAGATGGCATTATGCATAACAATATTTTCTGAATGTGAAAATGTGAAAGTTTTTTGTTTGTTTTGTGACAGGGCATCTGGTGCATTTAATGGAAAGACAAATGAATCCCATTAGAACAGAGCACTGGCATTTTGTGGAGTCAGGAGCCAGGCTGGTGGTCAATAGCTCTAACATGACCACACAATATTTCTCTATTAAATATGAGTTTGTGTGTGTGTGTGTGTGGGTGGGTGTTTCGCAGTGTTTGCATTTCCTCATGTGGACAATGCATGATTCTTAATAGTAAACAAGAAAAAATGAGTTTTGCTGAATCAGTGGAGTCAATTACCTCTCTTAAAGGGCCCATGCTACGTTATTTTCTGACCTATGTTATAAACAGACCTGGAGTTGTGTTTTGTTTCATTTGTACATGTTTAACACACAAACGCAGCACATTTACAGTCGACTGAGCTCTTGTCTCAAACAGAAAACACTGTTCCACTTAGTGATCTCTGGAATTGCCCGTCTCTACCAAAGAAAAGGTAAAAGGTAGTCGTTAACTTAAAAATGAAGGCTTCATGACATCACGAGTTGGAACAGAGCAGAGTCCTGCACAGGTTCGGGTACCTGCGGATATCCAACAGGTTAACCGCAAATTTTAATGAAATGGGTGAAAAATGTTGTGCTGTGTCAGATGCAGGAGATGTAGGAGAGCGTGGGTCTAATCTGCGGTTTACAAAGCATTATGTGCTAACAAAAAACAGGGCTGTATTTGAGTGAAATGCAAATGTAAAATCCAAATGTTTTTGCCTGCACGTGCACGTTCCACAAATCCCTGTAACATTCATTTTCAAACCACACATGCAATGTCCCACAGTTCAAAGTGACTCCCGAGGAGCTGAAAAGAAAGTTACCGAGTGGAGAGTTCGGTCGTTGGTGTGTATTTATAGCAGGTCGGATAGCGGGTCAGATTTCGGAAAACGGGTTGGGTGCGGATTGAGATATGACGGGTACGAGCGGGTGTGGTTTGTCAAAATCAGACCCGTGCAAGACTCTGGAACAGAACATTTTGAGCTTTGGAGATGTAGACAGACTAAGAATAAATGGTTACTCAAACATGTGTGAATGAATCACACAACTCCAGGTCTCTTTTTGATGAGGTAACAACATTATAACATGGATTAAAGCTCATGAGAGTCAATTTTGCGCAATATCCACCTTATTCTGCCCCACCCATTTTTGTCTCTAAACGCTCCTAAAACGTTCTTTTTTGTGGTGACACTTCCGGTTTGTTGTGGAATTTCTATACTATACTCAATAAAAAAACTGGAAAGTTGTCTTGAATCAAGGAGTCTGATTTATTTAAGCAATCGTGCGCACAATCACCAACTGCCGGACATAACAAAGCCTACAGAGGCAGAGGGCACCTGGCCGATGCTGAGGCACACATAACAGGTTTAAAGCTTCTACAGGTTTACAGCTTCTTCAAGGACAGGTCGGACACCAAAGCCGGGTCAATGGAAGCAAAACAAAGTGTGGAAAACAAGTCGGCTCCAGTGAAGACGTAATTATAAAGATATAACAAAGTACAAATCTGATCAACAAAGGGATTACATGTGGCGATGTAGAGAAATCACAAGGCTAACTTATGCACAGCTTATATGAGCAATTAGATGAATGCAAAATGCAAAGATATGCAAAGATTTCCATTACAGGTTAAACAGGGATAAGATTCATGTCAATAGAGAATTCGGGAAACGTTTTGCATCTTAAATATGACATTAAGTCGGTTCATTTGTGTAAAATGTTCAATTTTCATGTGCACCGATTCTCTGGGAGGCTTTAAAATGGCTTTATCGTCCGTGTTGAACTTATTTGCCATCAAGATTGGCAGCCCCGTACAAAATAATACAACTCGAATGATGATAATGGGCGCCCACGGCAACATAAATAAAGAGACTAGGATTAGGATGTTAAACTGAACATAAATTTGAATTAATCTTGTGTTTTGAACCAACTACACTTCCCCTTTCTTGCTCTAGTGTCATATCTCAGGCACATTGGAAAACTCTCTCTCTCTGACATTTGTGAGTGTGTGTCCGTGTGTGTGTGTGTGTGTATGTGTGTGATACAGAGAGCGTGTTAAGCGGAGGCATTTCCCAACTAACCTTTCAGCGTACTGTGACGATCACCTCAAATGTGTCTGCTCCCCACAAAACCTCAGCCCATCAACTACAGTCACACTCCAGAAAACATCCCCGAGTGTGATGTAACGTGGGAGTCATCAACCTGTCCCCGGGTAAGGATGTGCGGGGGACAGAGGAAAGAGAAGAGAGAGGTGCTCCCTTCAGCACAAGTGTTCCATATGGGTCGTGGAAGTGAATGAAGAGATAGTGGAGGCAGTGACAGTCAGTGGAGCTTGTGTAAACGGCTCTGATGGGTTTGTAAAATGTGAAATGAATCATTATTGGCTGTAAGTACTGGGGTTCAGGTCGTGACCAATCAGATCAGAGAGGCTTTTTTAAAGTGAGAAGAGCGGGGGTGGGATTAAATAAATTTTCTTCTTTCCACTCCTTTTTGGCAATTTTTTTTCTTGTTATTTCTGATATGATTTTACCAATGTTATATGGATAATACGTTGTTCCATTGTAAAAGAATGTAAATGTTCTTCTTACTAGCCGAAAAAATAAATAAATAAATTTAAAGGGGCCTCTTTTACACAGCAGAACAATTATCATCAAAGCTCAATTTAGATTTTTCAATGAGTGTTCCAAGATACTTATAAGAGTCGACACACTCGCTGCACAGAGTTTCATCCTGGGATCAAATGAATCTGCAAAACTCGTAATTTAGCACATGCTTAGTAAATATACCCTTAAGTCACTTCCCCTTCAGAGCGCTATCACAATACAATCAGCCGCATCCCACTAATGAATCTACTGCATCTGCTGTGTAGTTTTGTATCAAGTTTTTTGTATATTTGTGGAGAATTGTCGCGTGGGAGACATAAGTTTGTGGGTGGAGTATTGGACTGAATCTTACAGCTAACTGTAAGGAGGGGGTCCGCTGCCTGTTCCGACATCCCTTCATTACTACATGCCTCTATTTAGACGTTTTCCAACACTCTTTTAGTATCACTATTCTGACACATCATCTGTGCATATTTGGGCTGCTGTCCATGGTGCTGAATGCAGCAGATCGATTGATAAGTAGGTAGGTTTTTTCCAAATATAATTAGTCTGTGTAAGACAGACATCCTTAGTGCCTACAGCCCCGTTGCCCCCTTCTATCAGCCTAATATCTTTACCTTTAATATCCTACTAGGATGTTGCAGGAGAAGTTTCTTTTCTGTTCTGTAGCGGTGCAGTGGAGTGTCCAAATTGCAATGCGTAGCCAAGCTTGGCCGCAGCCACCGAGATGGAATTGATTTGTCCAAAAGAAATAGGGGCCTAATACGTGTACAATCAAATTTTATGGTCATATGTAGGTAGTCAAATGTGTGTTTTGGGCTGTGAAAGTGTCATCTCATTGAGCTGGCGCCATGAACTTGATTGGTTATTTCTTTAGGCAATATGGTGTTCTCTGCAGATCGCCTACATGACCAAATGAATGAACCACAAAGGGCCCATGCAGCCTTCGTTTTAGATGAGATATTTTCCCGAAGGCCTATGCTCTTTTTTAAAATGCATGACTGTTTCCCACGGAGATTAGTGAGGACATTTTCCCACTGTCTGATCTCCTCTGTGGCCCAAGTATTCTCTGATCAAGAGCTTTACACTGGCCCAAGCATCTTATGATATATGGGAGTGCAAAGTATAATAGCCCATCACATTAATATTATTCATGTCGGAAAAGTGGAATGTTTGAAAAATGGTAAAGTACCACTACTTCAAGAATGAAAAAAAAAAGGTGAAGTAGAGGGACACTTGAAAAATAATGTTTATGCCGCTACTCTGACAGTTACACGTCAGTGTCTAAATAGCAGTGTGTGACTCATAAGAAGGGTTCAAACAGGACCCGGGACAGATCACTGAATTACTCAAACATGCATGGATGACGTTTAAAACCTCTTCAGGCATGCTTTTGATGAGGGAACATTCTAATATGGTATAAAGCTCAAAACACATTTGAATATAAGGAAAATGCTCCTTGCACCAGCTTAACAACTTAGTGCTGTTTGTTTGCCAAGTTTGCATTTTCTCCCTGTGGGCACATACTGAGGTCTAGTGAACCTTGAATGTGTTGTTTTTATTATAGGATTCTGTCCTAAATATTGTTGGACCTAAAAGTGGAGAACTTTCTGGTCACATTGACACTATATTTACCCCATCACATGAATGATGCATGTGCTCTTATCAGAGCACAGCGGCCTGTTCAATAATGAAGAGGAGAGTCTGGAAGTCTTCAGACTTATACCAACAGCCAAAGTCCTCATCTTTAAGGTGTTTTAATATTAGCTTTTGGATAGGGCAGACTGCAATAAAATGTGGTATAAAAAAATAATGGAGTGGTTGGCTGCTTCTGGGGCTACCTGCTCACACACTTTTCACAGTTTGTGAAAATTTTTGTTTTTTGGAGCCCATCATATCATGGGATTTTACCCAACTAAGAAGGACGACGTGCAGATCAAATGACAATGGCAGAATGAAGTAAGGGACTGTTGGATTGTGTGAAATTAACAGTTTTCTTCCTCATATCCATGGAGACTGTGAAGAGGCTAGCTCAGGAGCTAACTATGGACATTTGAGAGGCTACAGGACTTTTACACCATATGTGGCAGAAGACCTTCCAGAGGAAACACTCTGAGAGAATGGATTATTTCATCAACAACCGAAACACCAAAGTCAGAGTGAGGCCTTTCCTACTGTGTTCACAGGCGCCCCCTGGAGGCTGCTGTGATGCTGTAAGACACAGAGGAGGAACACTTTTGGCTTTTCCACAGACCTGCTGACCCTCCCTGACCAGTCCTCCTGTTAAACTGACATGAGACCTTTGACTGAGACAAAAAAGCCACTGAGATGTGCAGAGGAAATGTTGCTGCAGCAAAACCTGAACTGCCCTTGGGATCAATAAAGTACACAATATGAGTGCAAGTTTGAACTGTGATTAAACAACATAAAATCACAGTCACAAGCTAGCTTAGCCAACAGTTTTCAGTTAATCACTGTCACCTTTTTTGTTGAAAATCAAACCCCTAAACAGGACCGTGAACGCTTGCATTGATCAAAATTAAAATATGTTGTTTTCGAGATTTTTCTAAAAAAAAAAAAAAAAAAAAAAAGCTATGTGTGCTAATGTGGGCACTGTGTCACCATGGTAACTGATGAACTCATTGATATAGAAGAATACACATATATCGATGCACAGTTTAGTAGCAAAAGAAGTTGTTTTAGCGTTTAGTTCCACTTCTGCTGACAACTGACTCACCATATCCTTAACCATAAGTGTTGTTAAATGCCGATATTACACAACATTGACTCAACATTGACTTGTGAGCATTACCTCCTCAAAACCATACATCATACAGGGCCCAGGCTGCCCTTTGTCAGCCAGTTCTGTTCATTGTATTTATGGACAGAATTTATGGACAGAATAGGCTCAGCTGGGCACTCTCACTCTATTCTGCTGTTTCTGTTGGTGATGAAATTATTCATTCTAACAATGTATTTCCTCCTTAGTCAGGCTCTTACACGATCACCACAGAATTACACATCTGTTCAATGAAAACTGAAAAAGAATTTAACAGATCAACACACCTGTCAGCCTCGGTTCTTGTCCGAATTGATTGTAGTTAAAATAAATATCTTTTTATTTATGGGTCAGTGTGTGTTAATGGACAGACATGATATCACATGAATGTAAACAGACCCGATTATAACCAAAGGCTGATTTCCATCCATTGTCCCAAAAGATGATCTGCCTAGTGTTTTGTAAGTTCCATGATTCATCTATAACTTCCTACGGGCTACTCAACTCTTTGTTTCAGAAATATATTTGGAATGGCATCGTTCAGATGGTCAGAGGTACAAGTGATGGCGTCTTTATCTAATTTCAGACTTCTTCTTTGTGTTGAGAGGTCTGTCCTATTGGTTAGACAATGCAAGGATATTGAAAAGACCAGACTCCATTTTGTTGTCACCAGAAGCGAGCGCTCTGATTGGCTGAAGCATAGACACTTGTCAGTATCCCGCCCCTGCACTTCCTTCATGCCTCATTCATCGTATTCACGTCTACAGCTCATTCCGGGGTCAGTTTGATCTATAAACAGAACAGAATGAAGAGTCAATGTCATGAGTCCAGGTTTCAGGAGGTAAGATGTATGTGTATGTGTATGTGTCTAAGGTGAAAAAAAAAAAAACCTTAAAAACATGAAAAACTAGTTCATATTAAAGAGTTTGCAGTGGTCCAAAGTTATTCCTCATTTCACTTTATGCATTCTGAGCATCCTAATTATTCACCGTGATGAGTTTGTTTTCCTACCACTCTCAGAGAGTTTTGCCAGTAAAGTAAAACACTCTTTCTTGGACAATAAAACGCTTTGTAATTAGAAACGGACAGCACACTGCGTACTTATTTTGACCTCAAGGACCATTTATACAATATATCTGTACTGAGGCAAGACAAATTGCTGAAATATACGAAAAAATGTGGTACAGAGCTTTTAATAGGGGCCAGTAGGAAAAAATATTTAATGTGCCATATAATACCAAATAAGCCAGAGCGTTTATTTGTTCCCTTAACAGACCAGGCATTTATTTGAGACCAGGCAGTAATTTGGAGCAGGCGATTAATTCTTTCCTCACAAAAATTTTGCTCAGGCAAACTGGGAAAATCTGGTAGTCAAATTATTTTAATCTACTAGAATTAGAATTAGAATTAGACTAGAATTTAGGAGACTTTCTATCAGACATGGGACCAAGTCACACATATGCAAGTCTCAAGTAAGTCTCAAGTCTTTACCTTCAAGTCCCAAGTAAGTCTCAAGTATTTTTTTCTTGGGCAAGTCAAGTCAAGTCAAGTCTCAGGCTATGTCAAGTCAAGTCGAGTCATGTAATTGGTGAAGTCAAGTCCACGTCAGGTCACCTTTGGCGTATTGTAATTTTAGTTGCAGAATATGATCTTCATAAAGTGAAAGGCAATATAAGAAAGTTTAAGTAATCACCACTGGATAATGTGACAGGGTCTTATCTGAAAGCCGAGCACGATGGGGTCTCATAATGATTCCACCATGGCTGAAGACTCTTTCCACTGGTGAACTTGAGGCTGGCACTGATAAAGCCTTCATTGCAACAGGAAAAAGGGCAGGGAGGACAGCCCTGTTTGCATCCCAGAAGGACAGACAACGCTGCCCACAACAAAGAGAAAAATTGTTATTTAGCTGTGTCTCTGGGTTGGTGGTTGGGTCCTGCTTGCGACGTTTTCTGTAGCCTGAGAATAAGCCAGTGCTATCTTCTTCCGGGTTTTCACTTTCCTCCTCTTGGAATTCAGGCCTCTGGGATGTTGTATGAGGTTGCACCTCACATAGAATCAGATCTGGTTAAAATTAAGATAAAAAAAGGGCAATAAGGCCATGTTTGTTTTAATACTAAAACGTTACTTTAAAAACTACAAAATAAAAAAAAACTTACAAAAGAATAAATTCACACAATTGTCGTCTTTGGTGTCTTAATGATAAGATAGGATTCACACTGTTGCCAACTTTGATTTAGAGACTACTGGCATGACTTTTTGACCAAGTCATGTACAACGATCTACATGCCTGTGAGAAGGACAGGATCCCCCTGAAGCTACCACACTCCCGCCAAGCGCGGAACGTGCCCTTTTGCCAACATTGCCAAGTTATATGCAGACTGAGACTGTTGGCAAAGACAAGTTTTGATCACAGTGCATGTGTCCTCCTCAACTTTGCCGCTTAGCCTAGCAGTATGTTCAGCTACCTTATTTTATCAATTGTATAGCCCGTTTACCCATAGCTCCTAGATCAAGATGCCTGGCTTGTCTTTCTTGCGCTGTCAGTTGTATGGTAGACTACGCATATCAGAGGAACTATCACAAATGCATTCTTTTAATTCAAACATACGGCAGTGTTTATAACAGTAAATGAATGAAGCATCACTTTGACGCAAGTTACACTAACCTCTCGTCTCATTGTAAGAATTTCGCAATGACACCCTGTGCAGCGGCTAAAGCGGCTATATTAGCTAACAATTAGCTAAAGAGTTTGTAGCTGCTAATCGTACTTACTGGACAGAATGGCTCTTCAAATGGCGTATGAAATTTGACGTGGTGGTCTGGCTGTTCGAAATTTTTGCGTGGCAAATCTTGCACTCCGCAGTTCGCCGTTTACCGTCTTGATTGAAGTCTTTGAAGCCGAAAGTTATTACTCTCGGAGGGGCTGACATGTCAACAGGACAACGTGAACTGGACAACGTGTGTGTGTGGGCTCGAGGTGTGCTGCATAAGGTAGCCCTGGCAGAGTGGGCGTGGCGTCACAGCATTTATCTGCCCGCATTCATGAGTTCGGCGAACATTAAATAATGAAATACAGACATTTATAGCTTACAATTTATATTGAAAACATGATGTGAACACGCAAGTCATTCAAGTCATCGTGTCTGAAGTCAAGTCAAGTCCCAAGTCCTGTACTTCCAAGTCCGAGTCAAGTCTCAAGTATTTCACTTTTTGTCGAGTCAAGTCACAAGTCATAAAAACAGCGACTCGAGTCGACTCGAGTCCAAGTCACTAAGTCTCAAGTCCCCATGTCTGCTTTCTATACAACAAAATGCCTATGTAGTCGGGTGTTTCCCACAAGCTTGCAAATGAGCCATGTGGTTTTAAGTTTCGTTACTGTGCATCAGCGGCACAAGGAGCTGTTTTTTCAGCGCTTATAGACCCTTTTAGTTTGAGTAAATAGTGATGATGTAGGCATGGTTGCACACACATTTTGGCAACAAAAGTATGGCAGAACACAGCAGCTTGTCGAGCTCTGTAAAAGGATTATCATCAAAATATCGTGAATATTTCCTCAGCAAGCCAACTTTGACAAATGGTGTCCGACTGCCACATCCTTGTGCGATCAGTGAGTAAAACTTTTAAACTTTAGTCCGCTGGTAGAAGATAGATTCTGACAACCACACACAGAACAACCAGACATTTGGGTGCTGGAAAGGTTTTTTATCTCCATCTTCTGTCCATGTGCAGTCTGAATGAATCACTTCTTTTGCCAAAATGTGTGCAGCTTTTTTGCATCCTAAAAGGGTCTATAGTTTATGCAAATGAGCCATGTGGTTTTAAGTTTGCTTTGTGTAGAGATGACGTGAGCATCAGTCCTGCTCCTGTTGTTGCAGCACGACTTCTGTCTTCAGCACGTACATTAGACTCAGCGTTTATTTGGATCCGGCAGTTATTTATCAAAATATACACCTGCACCCGGCGTTTAAAGGGGACCGGCGGTTAATTGGAACCCAACTCTTATTTGGTATTTTATGGTAATAGTAAAAATGTGTTTTAAGAAAATGCATCTTATGTGAAAAATGCCCTTATTTATTTCTCTTGGGTTTGCACTTTACCAACTTTGCACTTTATCAACTACGCATGTGGGATGCTTCAAACGCAATTTTGTTGTTCTTTTGAGACAATTACAACAAATATTTGAATCTTGAATCTTGACTGCCTGAACATGGCTAAACAACAAAGTTCTCTCAACTAGCGATACATAAATGCCAATATTCGCACTTTTAGCATATAGGCTACAGACCTTAAATCTCCAGCACAGACCAAGTTTTGATGGTTTGAGAATGAAACAAAACACAACTCCAGGTCTGTTTGTGATGAGGAAACAACATTAGAACATAGATCAGAAAATAGTGTAATATAGACCCCATAGAAGTGTAATACCACCTCTTTAAAAAAGGCTACGAAAAATGCATTAGGTATTGTTCAGTGTTTCCTTTCCCCCTTTGGGGACTCTTCGCCTTCCCATGTGTAAATGGCAGAGGGATCAGGTAGAGACCTTTAAAATCTCTCGGGTTTGGTGTAGGTCAAGTCCCTCATGAGTCTCAGGAGGATGGAACAGGCTTATCTACTCTCACAGGCTGAAGAAGTGTCCCTGGCTCTGTCCATCCATCACCTGTCCCTCTTCTCGCAAATAATGACTGCAGCTTTTGTGAGGACTTAATGAGCTCCGTCTCTGGCCCCGTGTCCTCTGAGCTAATGAACGCAGACTCAGTTTTGTTACTTAAAAAGTGCGTTGTGGAACTTTTCTAGAGTGTCCATCAAATGTTTTTTTCCCAAAGGAGATGTCATTGGTTTGTCTGGAATGTTTTGCAGTATGGCATTAAACTTTTCTATCATCACGGAGACCAAACCAGACCAAGTTACAGGTCAGATCTGTGGAGAAGCAATCCCGCGCACAGTCAGAATGACTGTTTTTCTAGGTATTTTTGAGCTATAGAACCACCTGTAATTGAATAATTGTAAAGTAGAGCTGTTTAATGTCATACTGTGGAACATTCCAGGCAGAGCAATGACATCTCCATAGAAACAAGCAGGTGGCAGACCCCCAACCAAAGTTACACAGTGTAAGTAAAAGTACAGATACAGCGGCTAAGTATTAGTAAAATTAAAAGTGTCACATGAAGAAATCAACATAAAGGCCCCATATTAAGCGATTTTTAACTAAAACTATCCAAGTTAAGAAGTACTTTTCCCAAATACTTTTTTACTTTTACTTGAGTGATTTCTTGTACCACTACTTTGTACTTATACTTGAGTAATATTATTTTGAATGAACGTTACTCTTACTTGAGCACAATTTTTGCTACTCTGCCCCCTCTGCACAGCCTTATTTAGGGGCAGTGGTAGAAGAAGTACTCGATTTTGTTACTTAAGTAAAAGTGCAGATTAAAAAAATACTTAAATAAAAGTATCGCATGAAAAAAAATACTTCAATAAAAATATTAAAGTACCAGTTTAAAAATGTATTGTATGGGAGTAAAAAGTAAAAGTATTTTAGTAAAAGTTAGATCTAATAAAACTTCAAATGTGGTTATTTTGATACAGATTTGTTCAACAGAAACAACTGAACTAATCTTTTTTGTATTTTGGATTTGTATTTGGATCAAACTATGAATTTGTTAAAAATAAACCCTTATTTTTTTCAGCAGGTCTCAAGCTATAATAAAAGTCACTTTTACTTTTGAGTCCTGTTCAAAAATTTGGGGTAGAATGTAACAGTGGTCTCTAGACCAGCCTCGAGACCGTTTTTTCACAGTCTTGGTCTCGTCTCAGACTCATTGGACTTGGTCTTGAAGGCGCTTGGACTCTTGAAGTCCTGTCACGGACTCGAGGTCTGACACTCAACAACTGTATTATGACTGCTGTTGTCGGTAATAAACTTATACTGGTCCCTCCCTGCATATAATGCACACAGGCTTCCTCCTCAATGTGCACTGATTAGAAGGACAAGGCGAAAAGAAAAAGAAAAATGAATCCAAACTTATGTTACAGTGTTCGAGCAGAGCAGCCCTACGGCGATATGTGGGCTGAAGTTTACCAAATAAAAGAGCACACATCAGGTTCTATTTGTCATGATGGGCGTTTGGGCTGGTAAATGTGCCGAGGCTGGTAAACCAGTAAGAGAAAGTGTCCCAGTTAAGAATATGAAGAAAAAAAAAAGAACAGGTTTGACCAACTTTCTTCACTTCGAAGCAGTTTTCTGTCTGTCAAGTGCCATTGGAAGTTAAAGAAGGAAGGCTTAAAGAAGGGATTCTGTGGATGCAGTACAGTTTGCTTAAGCCTAAATGAACATTAATCAGATCAAATGGGGATAGATTTATAAAAACATTGATATATATGTGTTAAAATAACTGTAAAATACAAATAAATATAAAAAATGACATAGATGGTCTTGATTTGGTCTTGATGGGCCGTGGTCTTGGTCTTGCCTCGGTCTCAACCCACAGAGGTCTTGGTCTTGTCCTGGTCTCGGGACCCTGTGGTCTTGGACTGGTCTTGAATAGTGCAGTCTTGACTTCAACCCTAGAGCGTACAGATATCTGCTCTCTTTACTTTACTGTGTTACATTTCCCTTACTAGGGAAAAGGGAACGCACAAAAAAAAAAAAAAAGATGTATGGTTTAACTAAGAAAAGTGCAATTTATTTATAGTGAGGAAAGAAACAGTTGACCCCAAAAATAACAAGGAAGGGTAATGGAAAAACAAACAAAGAAAGGGATTTTTAAAAAAAGGAATTACTAAACCAAGAACCCAACACGAAGAATTTAACTAATGGTGTACTAAAATAACAAAGTGTCTCAAAATAACAACAACAGCTTTACAAAATCAAGAGACACAGCAGAATCAAAAGCAAAGCGAAAGTGGCATGCTGCAACAAGACATGTTGAGCTGCCCCGAACAGGTAGACTCGGCGGCTTTTATGTCCCGCCCCCACAGGTGGCCTCCGCGGATTGGTGAGGGCGGTAGGCGTCCAGCCAATCCGGTAGCGGTAGCAGCAGCATCCCAGCCCCATCCAGCGCATCCGGGTCTAGGGCTCACGGCCCAGATGCCTAGCACTCACAACGCAAATAGAGGGCAACAGGAGCACACAAAAACATACACACAAGGGCTAAGGCCCGTAACATACTGCTTTTCCTTCATTACATTCCACCACAGTTGAGGGGTTAATGAGCTTCACGGCGCAGCTATATCCACCCACAGATGTGAGCCGCCTCCACCACCATCGCTGAGCTGTTTGGACAGAGCAGAGTTGGAGGCTAGTATTGATCAGAGTGGAGATGTAGTGGAGACCATAACTTTTGGAAGTAATGAAAACCATAACTCATTTAGAATGCAGCCTCTGGAATATTTGTGTCTCTACGAAGAAGCGCGAACAGCTCAATAACGGGAGTCTGAAGGAGATACCGAGAAGGCAAGTTTGGATTTGTAATTTGTAATACTACATTAGAGATGGAATATTTCACTTCTACGGGGTATTTAACACCACCAGTCCTTCATACATAGACAAGGTGAGTAAGTGTCTTACCCGATGATATAACCGCAAATGCACACCCAAACCTCATTAAAACTTCAGATGATATGATTCGAAGTTGCATCTTTGCACCTATATAGATGTTATGTTTCCAAATATATTCTACAGGAATCGATGTACAGATGGTTCTTACAAATCAAATTTAAAGCTTGGAGGAAAATCACTGTGGCGTTAAGTGTTTCTTTGCTTTCACTTTTGCAGAGCCCCTGAAAGCTACAGCCTGCATACACGCCTGAAACGCCACTTTTAAATTATAACTCTGAAAACAATTCAACGGAGAAGCAGATGCCAACGGCCAGATCAGGAGGTTTCTAATAAAATCGCTTTTTTTTTAGCTTCTCTTTGGCCTACACGAAGTACATCAGTTTCTCAGCTTTGTAAAGAACCAAACACTATTTTCCATCTTGGGCTCGCTCATCCCATACTAATCTGTAATATGTATGTAATCTGTAATCTAATGTAATCTACAGTAATGCAGGACCGCAGAAGGAATTACCATGAGGAAAACAACCAAACTAGAGAATAAGGAACATGCTAGGCAATATTAATGAACGCGATTTGACGGAAGAGGGCAATGAAGGGTCTTAAAAAGTATGGCGTCTCTACCTGTGACGTCACAATCCTGGGAAAATTCAAAGCGAGTGTTTGGTGATACAGTAGCTCAGCGGGGACTGGAGTTACTGCAGATTCGTCAAACCAGTGAGAACGATGCATAACACAACTAGGTAGGGTTGCAAGTATGTTTTTGGTATGGGAACAATGTCAAAACCTAAATTAAAACTACTTCTACTACTACAACTAATGTCTGATGTGTTTGTTTTATTTTGCTGCGCTGCCTTGGAGTAAAAGGACTAAACTAAGGCAGGAGCAAACTGAACTAACTGAACATTCCCTCCCACTCAATATATGAAGGAAGATCTAAGCCAAGGAGTCATGAAAGAGGAAACAGATGTGCCACCAAAAGCCTATACATCGCCTGGCAAGAGATACGTCCATCCATCCATTTTCTTCCTCTTTATCCGGCTGGGTCGCGGGGGCAGTTGTTCGCCACCCAGTCCTCTGCACACCTGACCCCCCCTATGAACCCCTCTGTGAGTGGTGAGCCCACAGGAGGTAAAGGAACGTATATTGTGAATTTTGTGGGCGAGTGAGACCTGAGCTGTGACAGAGGGCTAAGAGGCACTGTTTTTATTTACAGCTGCCCGACCTCTACGCACCGGAGTTCCCAGAGTAGACCGGACGCAGAGGCATGGACTTAACGCCTGGCAAGAGATAAGCAAAGGGACGTACCCTGTGAACCTTGTGAGCATGAGTGAGGCCTAACTGCGACCCGAGAGCTAAGAGGCACTATTTTTATTTTCAGCCTCTTGACCTCTACGCATCAGAATCCGGAGCGAGCGCGGACGCAGACCAGACGCAGGCGTACCGAGGTGGCAGCCTGGACTTAATGCTGGACTGAGCTAACCGAGCACGTGGCGAGACAGGGGCTGGCCTGGGGAGACCGAACCCTCACCAGATCATAGACTCTTACCGCACCCTAAGTAGGTTGGAGAGTCGTTTTATCCTCCATTTTAACCAGCGGTGGACCTTTTTAGAATTAACTTTTAAACTTTTACATACTTTCTTTTATCTGGACATTGTACATTTTGTGCTAAATTTCTAGAATTAAATTGTTAACTTAGCATATGTCCTTGCCTCCTTTTCAAACAGTTCGGTAGATAAATTAACAAAGAACCTGACACTAATACTACTATACCTGGTTAAAAGCTCAAAAAAGTCAATTTGTGTTCTTGAAGTGGAAATCCTTCTTGGAACAGGAACGGTGGGTTAAGATAATCGTTGTGTTAAAAATCTGCCCCGTGAGAAGTGAGAAATTAAGCCAGTCAAATGCCGTACACCCACTGAGATCTGGCATAGGTTAAGTTAATCAGAATCAGGAGAACGAAGCCACATCTTATCTACCAGACTGAGAAAGAGCGTGGAAAATCACATTTACTATTTAGATTTGTGATCAAAGGCAGAATGAGCCTCTCTCTGATCTGAAAGTCTTTTCTGTAAAGCTCCTGCTGATTGGACCTCCCTACAGAAAACACCCTCCTGCAAGAGCTGGAAATGCAGTCACTGACTGGGGACTGCTCCTAACTTTTATACTGTTTGGTTCATGTTTATAACTGTCTGATTTATATGAAATGTGGTCTGTAGGATGTGTTGTTGATGCCTCTTGGTCAGAGCTCTTCAAATAAATGTTTTGGCCCTTTTTGGGCCGATTTTTCACTTGTGCAACAGTTTTTGGGACCGGCCGAATTTTGTCTTAAAGGGACAGTTTGGAATTTTGGACATAGGGCCTCATTTCCTTGTGAGCCAGAGTGTTGGAGACGTGTGAAGACCATCCATCCATCTTCTCCCGCTTAATCCGGCTGGGTCGCGGGGGCAGCGTGCTGCCCAATACTCATAGCACCTGACCCCCCCTATGAACCCCTCTGCAGGTGGTGAGCCCACAGGAGGGCATGTGGAGACACTTTTTTAAAATCTTTCATCCAGTCCTTGTATTTGGAGAGGTTGCTGGTGCTAGGCTAGTGCATGTCAATGGTCATAGTTGTCCTGCCACTAAAAGCAGTCTTACCCACTCCACAGAGCACCCGAGGGAAAACTATTCTAACTCCAGACTGTCCATGTGAATGTTTGTGTCGATAGAAAAATGTTTGAAATAAAAATAACCTTGCATCACATGAATTGCCGCACGTTGAGGGACTATTTTCTCGTCTATCGGTTAAAGCTTTCTATTAGGAAGTACAACTCACTGCTGCTGCTCAGACATAAATCCTTCAAATGCAACGTTGGTTTTACTTCTAAAATTATTCTGTTGACACAGACATTCACATGGACAGTCTGACGTTGTAATTGTTTTGCCTCGGGCGCAGTGTCGCAAGAATATCAAACCTGCTTGAAATCCAGTCGCCTCTCATGAGGGTTTCACTGTTGAATAGGGATTCCACCTATCTCTGACAAAAACCCTGGACATTTCGGCAACTCAATCAAACATTTTGCTTATAAGCAGCGACGTCCTTCACACATCTAACCCATGACAAAAATTGCCCTTCTACAGCCAAATTGAACATAGCTTTGTGATGGAGCTATGTTAGTTTTGCTTTAAGAACTTACTGTGGTTAATGTCAACGGATGTGTTTATTATTATTATTATTATTATTATTATTATTATTATTATTATTATTATTATTATTATTATTATTAATAATAATAATAATAATAATAATAATAATAATATTTTGCTCCCATTAGTAATAACATTTTGATACTATTCTGTTGCTAGTTATTTGTTTAGTTAATTGCTTTACATCATTTGTCTAGTCTTTATTATTTTGTCTTATTTCCGACAGTTTTTGGTTGTAGACACAGGTAGGCACAGGCAAAAGGTGAATATAAGGCAGAAGCTGATAGGAGGCGAGGTGGCAGGCATACTTTTGTTGTTGTTTGTTTGTTTTTACCAGAGTGAGACAGACAATTAAGTTCTACTTGTTTTCTCATGTGGAATGAAAAAATCATTTGATTTTTAATTTTGCCAAGTTTATTTGACACTGCATTTACAGACACCTCAAGTATTCCTGACTGAACCAGGACTAATTCAGGTCTAAACCAAGACTGAACCAGGTCTAAACCAGGTCTAAACCAAGGACTGACCAGCTCGGCTGGCCCCGCAGCTCCGAAGCTGGTTTAATCCAACACTGAACCTGGTCTAAACCAGGTTTAAACAGGATTAAACCAGCTTCGGAGCTCGGCTGGCCCCAAAACGATTCTTCCATAAAAAAAGTGTTGTGACTGTAGCCTCCTAGTGTAGTTTTGCTGCTGTTGTTGGGGCTGGTGTGAGCAGTGTGTCAGGTTGGGCTCTGATATAGTTCAGCCAATAGTGACCAAAATGACTGTCTGCTTCTGTGAGGTAAGTGCCCAGGGGAACCACACTGGCTTAATACGACCCTGTTCTGTACTGTTACTTGAGAGATAAATAACAGCTCCCTAACACATTTGGATCTTATTTTCATTTCTTATACATAAAATATAAATAAATCTTTATATTTATATTTTTTCTATGTCCACATTTACCAATTAATAAAAATCAAACAACTGCAGTATGTGAATTTAAGTTTTGACATTTGAAACAATAAACCTATAACTACCACAGACATTTAAGAGAACATAATGATGAATAAATTTAGTTTTATTTTTTCATAATGCAAAGGGTGAAGGGTAACGTTTGTAGGGGCTTTACTGCTGGCGCTGGTAGTAGAGCTGGAGCAGCCTCCTCTGCTCCTTTGACTGTACCTTTTGGGCAGCTGAATGGCTGTAAGACTGCACCTTTTGGGCAGCTGTACGGCTGCATGGACAGATCATTTCACTCCTTTTAAGTCATTTTCTGATAGATTTAGGTGTTTATATCTTACATTTTGGCCAAGCGTTTTTGAAGTGTGGACACCAAACCAGTCCAAGTTACAGGTCAGATCTGTGCAGAGGTGACCCCGTTCACAGTCGGAAAGCCTGTTTTTCTAAGTATTTTTGAACTATAAAACCACCTGTAACTGAATAAATATAAAGTAGAGCTGTTTAATGCCATACTGTGGAACATTCCAGGCAGAGCAAAGACATTTCCAACTAAGAAACAAGCAGGTGATGGACCCTCAACCAAAAAATGACATTGTGCACCTTCTCCTGGAGTATCAACACCTCTGCGTGTGGAAGTATAGTCACACTCTGATCATAAACGGCTGACAGTTCAAGTAAAAGTTCAAGTTTCCAAAACAGTTTTTCGATTTTAAGTGTAGTTGTTTTGTGTGCAGTTTTATATATTGAAAATCCGGTGATGTTGAACCTCCCTGAGAGCCTCCCTCTCAAAGCCAGAAGAGAGGGAGGTGTAGCATGTGCACTGATGAAGCCTCTGTGTGCACATTGTTCTGATTTCACCGAGTTACATCATACAGAGGAGCGCCCCCTACTGGCCATACAAGAGCAGCATGTACTATTAAAGAAGCACTTGACTTGTTTATTAATACCTTGAAAAACATCCATTCTTACTTTCAGCATTCTCGCCTCTCCACACATCTGATCTGTAACTTGGCTTGGGTTAATGGCCACGTTTACATGGTTTTTAATTCAAAATGAATAGTTCTGAATTAAAATATTCTCCTTTGAGTTTAGATGGAAATAATAATTCCGAATTGAGGTTTACATGAAAAACATGTTAAATTGTCTTTATTTAATTCCGCTCAGTGTTTGGGGGTGGGGAAGGGTTCTGACTGGACAGAGACACAAATGTATTTACGTCTTTGGGAAGAAAACACACACTTCAGCTGCTACCGGCTTTTCTGTCATCTCGGTTTGTTGTTACGCCGTGGACACAAACATGATCCAAACTTTTTCCGCAGTAGTTTCGATGATAATGAAGCAGCAGCTGGAGAATTCTCTCCTCACATTTTACGTCTGTGAGCTGAGGAGGAGAAGGGAAGAGTGTCAGAGAAGGAGGAAGAAGACAAACTGAGTCTGAGGCTGCGACACCTCAGTCCACTCCCACATCCCGCTCACAAATCCAAAGAGCAGTGGAGGAAAGTCCAAAGAGACGACTGGAGGAGCCGGATCGTTTGGATCATGTCCAAAGGACGACCAACAAGCATGAGCTCAACAACTGAAATTATTTTTAAGAAGAAAAACTTTTACATATTAAGGAATAAATTCATTCGACTTTAAAATCGGAATAAACCACCCACTTACTTGGAAATAAGTTTAATTTCAAGTAATCATTTTCATTAGGAATTAAGTGTTTACATGGTCTTTTTAAAGCAGAATGAATTTTTATTCAGAATTAAATTATTTTTATTCGGAATCAAAGCTCTTATGTAAATTTTTAATCTCGTAGGTTAAATGTCACTGACATAGTGGAATATGCAACATTACAGATTATGTATAAAGCAGCAACAATCAGCTTCCAGGTAATATTAAAAAAATGTTCACTGTAAAAGAGGGCAGATATAATCTTAGAAGTGAACTCATGCTAAAGACGCCATTAACTAGAACAAGTATGAAAAGTATGTGTAGAACAGTGAAGGGGTAAAAATGTGGAATAATTTGAGTTTATCACTAAAACAATGTCAGAGCATAAACATATTTAAAAAGAAGCTTAAAGACATTATTTTGATTAAATATGGTTGTGAAGAAACATGTACATTATGAATATGTAATAGTAATAATACATAATTAATAAAGGTAATATATTAAGTAATTAACAAACTCAATCAAGAATATTCGAATGGTTACGTGTAGTATTAAATAAAAGGATAAATGATATATAAATATATAAATATTATTCAGATAATATGTCTGTATAAATATTCATACATAACAAATTATTGAAGGGGAACAGGAACAATAGGAAGAAACAAAGGAACAAATAAGCGTTAGCATTTTTTTAATGTTATGAAACAGTACCATATTTTGATTTGCTACATGTCTGAAATAAACTGACTGATTGAATGGATGATGTAAACGGGGAAAGTGTGGCACATTCTAGTTAAAGCAAGACCCTCATCAGAAAGGTTACATGGTGGACCTTTAAAGTGGAACTCGACACTAAATCAAACTATATATGGAGGGCCTTTTAATAGTATTGCATATGTGCTTTTCTTAGTCCCTTTTGGCATGTTTGTGCAAACTAAATTGTGTAACATAAGATTTTTGTTCAAAAACCATGTGTCCCAGCTCCAATGGCCACCTCAGTGTCAAGTACTACGTGACATCACTAAAGACTGCCCTGATTACAGCCAGGTATTTCTGAAAATGCGTTGAATTGTGGAAACCTGTTAGGCCAATCACACTGTTCTTTATATGTACTTTATATGTAAAACTTATCAACTTTTCACTTTTTGACAATCACATATTCCCCTTTGCTTCACTTTTCCTGAGGAGGAGGGGTGCATTTTCTGCCCCACTATATCCCTATGTGTCAGATGCGCTCCCATCTTCGCAGCCTCATCAGGACACAGGGACAGAGGACACTTTGAGACAATTAAAACGGTGAGGACAGATTCACACATGTACAGCCTGGATGAGAGGAGCTTTGGAGATGAGCCACCAGGAGAGAGGTCTGGCACTGGCCCAGGGAGAGGCACTGAGCCTGGGCCTTCTGCCAAGTTTATCCACCCTCCCTCCACCACCACCACTAGCAGCCGGTTCACGCTCCCAGCCCTGTGCTCTCAAGTCCTTTCAGAGGAAAGTTCACACCAGGACAAGAGAACAAACGCTACAGCCGCACTAATGGGTAAATGTTTATCTAGTGGAAAAAGTTTGGCACGAGCAGGCTGATGGTTCTGCTTTGACTTTGTAATACGGTCCCTGGTGAGTCACGGTAGCCGATGATTTACGGAAATTTGCACATGAGCAATTGTCACACCTTTGTTGTTCCAAACTGAGTTGTTAAGACACACTTTGGACCATTGCCCAGTCCTGTCTGCACCCGACCCCCATGTGTCCCCCTGCACACGACCAATATGTGTCCCCCTGCACACGACCCCTATGTGTCCCTCTGCACGTGACCCCTATGTGTCCCTCTGCACGTGACCCCTATGTGTCCCTCTGCACACGACCCCTATGTGTCCCTCTGCACGTGACCCCTATGTGTCCCTCTGCACGCGACCCCTATGTGTCCCTCTGCATATGACCCCTATGTGTCCCCCTGCACACGACTTCTATGTATCTAATTAGAAAGCACTTTAATTGTACAAGAACAAGGAAGTATGCTGTTAGCATTCTATTTGTTAGCTTTACTATCACAGCTAAACTCTGCACTGGTCTCTGAAAATTCTGAAAAGTGCTTATTTAATCATTAAGATACTCACAGTATATAAGGTGAGGAATAATTTTGGACCAAAACGTTTAAAATGAACTAATTCTGTTTTTGCTGTTTTTAAGACGAAGCAAATCAGGTACAGCACCTACATAATGGGCAATAATAGAAGAGCAAAACATCTAAGCCATTTGTTACGACCCAGCTCTGCTAGGGACCGCGGAAGTAACAAAATAACCAAGATGTAAAATGGAATAAATAAGGCAATTTAATTAAAAGGAATATACAAGGTAAATTAAACAAAACAGGCTAAAATATGTACATAAAATAACCTAAACTAAGAAAAAGAACAGGATAAGTTGTGCCAAAAACAAGTCATGTGGGCTTACACAAAAAACAAGTGACTAAACTAAGGGACGCAAACAAAACTAAATCACAAGTGTCCCAAAGTAAAATCACATAAACCCACAAACAGAATCAAGTGACAAAACAAAAAGGCACAAAACCGAACTAAACTAACCAAGTGTCTCAACACACACAAAGTCACATACTAGTACAAACAAAGTGACTGACAGAAAGAGACAAACTCAAAATGGCAGACTGGCCACGAAGGCCAGCAGCCCCGAACAGGTGAGAGGAATCTTCTTAAATAGGGGGAGGAGGCTGGAGGTGAGGTGGGAGTGGCCGAGGGTTGAAGTTCCCACCAATCAGGGACCAGGGCTCTCCCAGCAGGAATCCAAATGACAAAAGAAATTAAAGCACACAACACAAATCAAAGAACTGGAGGCCTGGGGCCGTTATTATTATGGGGGGCATTTATTATTATTAAGGGCAGAGAGGAGAAGTGTCTTGCTCAGAGACATAAGAGCCCCACCTCCTCCTTTCAGCAGGTTTGTGTCCATCATTCCATCATCATCCATATACTGTAGCTAAGGTGGGGGAAGTGTCATGCCCAAGGACACAACTGTAAATAAGGAGTGAGTGAATTATGGAAAGGGATATGCGGAAAAGTATTTTAGAAGTGCTTCTGAACATTCAGTGTGATCTGAGCATATTTCATGTTTCAGATGAGGAGGGCTGCAGGGGGAACAGTAATGAACACAACTCTTATTATGTGGTGTTCCTGTTGTGGAGACTAAGCCGAGGCTGTAGAAGGTGAATGTGCACATGACACTTCCATGTTTTTCTAATTCTGATTTGGTTCAGTGGGATAGTACAGGTGCTGAATATTTATCTTATTTTTACCTCAGTTGAGTGGCAGTCTGTGGAAAAAAAGAAAAAAAAACTTGTAAAGAAAAATATAAAAATTTAGAAAGTAGGGCTGAATTCTTAAAGGAACATAGGACATAGTTAAAGGAACACAGTTCCTTTAACTATGTCATGAACACTCAAAAACCATAGAGCGTATATATGAGTGAACTAAGTGAGTGTGATGTCTCCACAGCGTTCAGCGCCGGTCAAATGAGGCTCCCGTTGCCACGGTTATAGGAGCGAATTTGGAGCCAGGCTCCATATTTGGAAATCCAACCGCGAGTATCATAGCAACCACAAGAGCCAATCATGATTAAGTCGTTAAATGTGCCGCCCTCCTCATGGCAGAGCTGCGATGCATCATATATACGGACTATGGATGTGATACTCTGCACCATTCTACATGGACCACTGTATTTCAGTGATTCTTGAGAATAATAAGGAAACTTTTAGCTTTTATCATCAAACTTTAAATCGTAAGTGTGAGTCATTGATTTATGTTGTATGTTCAATAGAGTTTCAATTTAACAAAATTCACTTTACTTTATGCTAGTTAAATTATGCTAGTTAAGATTCTAGTAACGTTAGATATTGTAATTGTTTGAGATATTTTGTCATTTTAATTCAAAAATAGTCAGTCAGGGCAGGAAAGCGGGAAAGGAACTTACTTAGCAACGAAACGAGCTGTCAATCAAACCTGTTGCTAATGCTAGGGGGAGGGAGACCTCGGGGAATGAAGGCATCTGATTGGTCCGTTATTTATGTTCATATGTGTGGCCATACCGGCTTGTCAAAGCCTGATCCCGTCAGAACTCAGACGCTAAGCAGGGCTGGGCCTGGTTAGTACTTGGATGGGAGACCACTGGGAGTTCCAGGTGCCACAGTGGGGCGCCAGTGGCAAAAAGTGTCCTTAGGCAAGGCACATCACCCACATTGCCTAGTATGAAAGTGGTGTGTGTGTGGGTGATGGTGGTGGTCGGAGGGGCCGATGGCGCAGATTGGCAGCCTCACTTTCGTCGATCTGCCCCAGGGCAGCTGTGGCTACAATAGTAGTTTACCACCACCGGGTCTGGAGTGAATGAATAATGCTCTGTAAAGCGTCTTTGAGTGTCTTGAAAGGCGCTATATAAAACTGATGCATTATTATTATTATTATTATCTTGATTTAGGAATGAGAGTGTGAAATGAAAAACTCCTGTGATCCTGTGTCGCGGGTTCATATGAACATTTTAAGACCAAAATGACGAGGCCACAGCAGCAGGTCCACAGAGAGGAGAGATAAGATCCCAATGTGAGTCAATGGGAAAAAGGGAGAGAAGGAGCCGGAAGAGCCTCCTGGGGCACTTCCTGTTTGGCATGTGGCAGCTAATGCTTTAGCTATGTCCACTCATATATACGGTCTATGTGAAAAACACATTCAGATTGCAGGGACAGTTTACATGTTTTCTGACAGATTAAACAGTAGGTTAACTCACTATATTAGACTACACTACTGGCATAGCACAGCACGCCACTACACGGTGAAGCTTTTCCATGCAGTCGTTACCACCTGGAAGTGGGTGGAGCTGCGGGGTCGACACAGTGTCATTTTTAGGCGGTCTTCACAATCTGCTCCATTGTTTCTCCTTTGTTGACGTGTTCACTGTTGTCGTTTTGTCGATGTGTTTTTTACCCATGGCAGGTGATTATTTAAAGATCCTCGAGCTTCGTTGTCCTCTGACCAGTCAGTGGACAGCAGTCTGTATACATCACGTTGTCGTATCAGCTCAACCCAGGTCTAACCCCTAGTCGAAAAGCAAACAAAGCATGTCATGTTGTGCTGTGCCAGTGGAAAATACCTGTATGTGTTACCATTTATCATTTATCTGGACACTCCAATGATAACCACTGTGTCATTTAGCCCTGGTTTAGTCACTTTAGCCCCGCTTGGCCCTGATTTACACTTGCTTTGCTTAGACATGATCTGTTCTGCAAAATGGACTTTTCTGAGCGTTCAACCATGTTATAGTTGATGCGTGTTTGAGTAATCTTTATAGTAATCAGAACTCTTTACAGTATTCATGATGTCATTGCTCTGACTTACCTGAAACCAGAACCGCACACTTGGACAAAACCTTACAAATATTATTAACTGATTAGAGAGACATATGCTAAAAAAGGAAACAAATCTACATGAAGGGCTGGAGAAACAGATTTTTTTTTATAGAATCAACAATCAAAGCATCAAACTATGACACATTTCAGGTAAAAGAAGTTCTATATTTTGTTCTGAATGCTATAAGAATTTTGGAGAGGAGATGTTTTCTGCGTTTGACCAACATGATACAAATGAGCGTCTGCGGTTGGATCATCTCAAGTTTGGACGAAGGTTTTTCAGGCTCTATGCTCCGGTTCCATTCCCTTTTGGATTTGAACAGAATGTACAGTAGAAGGGACTGGACGCTCAGGCAAGCATGTTTGAGTAATCTTTAGAGGAATCTTTATCGTATTCTTTATAGTATTCAAGACATCATTGCTCTGAGCAACCCCTGTTTTTACCACCACTGCTCTCTACTTACTTCATTCTCCAGTTATATTGTCTTAATCATGATACCTGTAGGATTTGGAAGTGTTATGTATAGTCATTTTGGTACAAATGAAAAAATAAAAATCTGCTATTCACCAGTGTGATCTGTAACTATCCATAGGAGTTTTCTAATGCAGAAGTGGGAAAGGCTTGTTTCTATTTCTTTTATTAAGTTGTTTTAGATATATATTGTGATTTAAAGTGTCCAAATTCTGACATAATGATCCACGGGTGTCACAGATTATAACTGTATAGCAGATACAAGCACAATAGATCTTCTTTACTGCTGGTTATACAGGGTGTCCCAAAAATTTGACATAATTTTAAAAGCAATTATCCAGCTCAATGATGATGTTGATGTTGGTCTACCAGATTCTTTAGCCCTGTATAAGCACCTTCCCCTTTACATGTTTAGTCCCAAGTCCAAATTTGTTGGCCAGTTGGTGAAGTTGTTCCAAATTTTGCATTGAAGGCTGCACAATCTTGGGTGACTGTGTGCGAACAGATTCCAAGACACAAAATGACTTCTCTTTGGGAGTGAACGGCTCAACCTGAAAACAGAACAAAAATTAAACATCAAATATAAAATCTTGATCTGTTTCTAAACATTATGTGAAAATTTGAGGTTATTTAAACAAGAATTGCCAAAATTAATGGCCTGTGAAATCATGTCAAAAATGTTTTCTGTATAATATTCCTTTTTGAGCAGGTTAACAGGGTTCATTTTCTCCTGTTTATTTCTCATTTACTCCGAGTTTAGCGCTTTACTCTTGCATTTCCAAACAGACCCTTTGAAGCCATTTTTATATTTCGTCTCCACACTCAAACGTTGCAAAATGGCCTTTCAGAAGCAGTGCACTCCAGCTCATGAAAAGAGCACCAGAGAAGGGCCCTAGAGGAGTGAGGGTGACAGCAGTCAGAACCAGAGTGGACTTCACCCCTGACACCCACAGTCAGCACGTCACACTGTAGTGGAAAACACTCTGAGCCCAGGTGCATGGGGAGAAAAGGTCCAAATTACAACTGCAGCTTTCAGACACAGGAAAATAAAAGTAGTCTGTGTACTGTCATCAAGATACTAACATTTTAAACTCGACTTCGATGCGGAGCAAGGGCGGTGCCAGCGTGGGGGCTTGAGAGGGCACCACCCTCCCCGTGAATGACCAATGTACCCCCCCACTACACATGTGAGTCCCATTGTCATAGCACATTCGATCTTGATTAAACATGTTCAAAAGGCAAACACAGAATGAGAATAATAATAATAATAATAATAATAATAATAATAATAATAATAATAATAATAATCCAATAATCTGTATCACCACATGACATCACAAGGTGGAAAAGAGTGTTTTCTGTTAGAGGAAAGAACTCAAATTAATAAAACAAATATGCAGGATTTGTGTGTTTAACATCTGTGAATGAAACAAACACAACTCCAGGTGTGTTTGTAATGAGAACATTATAACGGTGAAAAAGAAAGAAAAAAGCGTAATATATGAACTATGGCCCAACCGATATGGATTTTGTTGCGGCTGATTAGATACCGATAAAATGGGAGTTGGAGCTGCCGATATAATCGCTGATATATTTATGATGTCAAAATTCACTTTAAATCTTCAGTTGTTTATAAAACTTAGGTTTGGCTCTATTGGATTTTCAGTTGGGTTTATTTAGGCAACATTTATTGTTCTTCTAGCTCTTTACGTGATATTTAAAGACAGTAGTTCAGCCTAATGGCATTTTTGTATGATGTTCTATCTAGACTGTAAAGAAAGTACTGTAAGTAAACTACCGCTATTAGCTTTTAGCGGTAAATGTGTGTGTGCTGTGGTAATTAATGATCTGCCAAATGCCGATAAATCACACTTCTATTCACAGCTCATTTACATATCAGTGCATGTCCAGTAACATATATACGGCCACTATAGTCACTTTACAGTCGGTGATAGAAGAGAAAACAGCCTGTTTATGTGTGCGAGCTACAGCAGCTAATCGCTAACCAATAAGAAAGAACCAAAACGCGCTTCAAAACCGACACATTTCGACACTCACACAGGCTCCTCTCAGATCACAAGTCTTCACTAAGAACTGTCCTTTTAATCCAGACTCAAACTGATCGTCCGTAAAAAGAAGAGAATCTCAATGGTGCGCACGTGGATCTATGGCTGCAGGTGTAAACAAGTGCACATGGCGATGCGTTCATATGACGACACAGACAAATGACTTCAGATAACTACTGATGCGGAACCACATATTTGGACCTTTATCTGTCTGTAAATTGGATTAAACAGGCAGAATATAGAGAGTCTGAGCTTTATAACAAGGTAAAACATGTCCACTTGGAATATCGGTCCATATCGGCAAGATTTAGGCGGATAGTCAATATGTTTCCAAGAACCCATATCAGCCGATAATATCAGCTGACCCATATATCGGTTGGGCCCTAATATAAACCCTTTACTTTACTTTACTTATCATCACTGGGTTTTTTGTAGTATCTGAATGCGTCCTTGTAAAGTAGAGGTGTTGTGTGAATGCCCACACTAGACTACACTTCATTAAATCTAACCTTCACTACTGCAGCAGCTGCATACAAATACAGAAGAACTATTCAACCTATTCAACTCACTCCAACTTTACTTTTGAAAACTTTTAAAGGGCCCATACTGCGCTGTTTTCACTAAGTGCTTCAGTCAAACAGAAAACACTCTACTCCACCTTGTGATGTCATGTGGTAATAATGCATAATCATAATACAGGAAGTACTCCAGTGTTCTTTTAACCCCCGAAGACCTAAGGGCAATTTTAGTACATTTCTCCTCGCCTGGATTTTTTTCTTAATTTTGCTTTTAAAACTGCCCCTTTTACCCTCTATTGAAATGTTCTACATCCTTTTGTTCAGTCCAACCTGTTATTTCACAATCTGCTGCTGTAGTTGTGTCCTGTGGCTGTAATAAAAGCTACAGGACCAGAAATAGAAATGAAAAAAAACAACAAAAAAAAACAGATAATAAAATTCACACTCTTTTATACAAAACACACCGCAAACATGAATAAACAACTTTTTGGACATAAAAATGCTTAATTTAGGGCCTTAGCTACAAAAATACAAAATATCAAGTCTGTAAGTAAATAAAAAATCTCTTGCCCTAAAAACAAAAAAATGTAATTGCCCCATTACTTTCCTGGTGCCAGTGGAAACAGCTCCTGTCAGGTCCAGGGCCAGAGCCACAGCATTTCTGCATTTCCATGGTGGAATTTACATTTGCATTTGTACATTTTGAGTGAAATAAATCTTTCAAATAAAAATAGCAAGGGATGCACAATTACGCAGATCAAGATGCATAATTTGCCATTTATTTGAGAATAAACTGCACTTTTTCAATTGTCATACATGCTCGAGAGGAGTCGACCATTTTGACTCTTGACTGGCAAAGTTTGGGCCGATCAAAATAGATGGAGTGCATGAGCTTGGCAGAAAACAAAGTTCCTATTGGACACTCGTTTTGTGCACGTCATCACGCAGTGTGAGTGTGTAGGATAAAAAAGTTCCTATCATTTACGGTTAGAAAGTTCTGCGCGGTTATATAAAGTATATTCCTTGGAATCATATATGATGTTGTAGGTCTTCGAGTGTTAAACTCCATACACCTTCACTAGAAATATTTGGATCATTTCAGAATATGGAGAATATAGTTATAACAGAATCAGCGTGTGTGTTATTGAAACTGTCATCAAGTGAATTTCACATTAGAGGATAGGTCAAAGAAAGCTTTGAATACAGAATATAAAACTCTAAGAGACATGATAAGACAGCCTGTATTATAAAACAGATTTTCTTTACCCTGTTAGCCTTGTTACCTCTGCTGCTCACAGTGAACTTTAATAAAAAGCATGAGCAAAACTTTTACAGTTGCTTTCAATCGTTTCAGCACCTTTGTAAAAACTTTTAATTCCATCTTTTGATTCAATCCTGTATCTGAACAGAGGCTCAGGTGGTCACATCATTTAATAAATAATAATAATACATTTTTATTTATAAATGTTAATATGATTACCTTAGGTACAGGAGCAGGATCACACCTCAACCGCCCTCGCCTCCTCTCCAGTGAATCACAGCTCACTTCTACCACACCTCAATTTCCCAGAAGCCTATTTGTGGCAGCCTATCCCGGCAACCCAGTTCGTCCCGAATACCTCAACCCCACCCCCCCAACCCATATCTGTTCGCTGTTCGACATAAGACACCTCTGAGGGGGGTCCCGTCCTGCTGAACCATGTGAAGATTGAGACCGAACCCCCACCCTGAGTCTCAACCCAGACAACCCGTCTCGTCTCCATATAATAAACTCTTTTCGCTTCGCACATGTGTTGGTGTGGTCCTTGTTAGTGAAAGCACTTTTAGAAACAAGGTTTTACAAAGTGCTGTACAAGCAGCAATGAACAATACAAAACACATGAAAATAGCACAGAAAACAAGTCAATGATGGAACTAATCAGATTCATTCTAATAAATAAAGAAATAAATAAAAAGAATAAAAAGAAGTAGGGAATAAAAAGAATTAAAACCTGTTAAAGGAAGTTCAACCAATAAAAGTGAGTTTTAAGAAGTGATTTAAAAGATGATACTGATGGTGCAGCCTTATCTCCTCAGGCAGGTTGTTCCAAAGCCAAGGCCCCAGACTGAAAAGGCCCCATCACCTTTGTCCAGAGTCTGGACTTTGGAACTGCCACAAGGACCTGAGGATCTGAGGCTGCAGGAGGCTCATACAGGGTTAAAAGTTCTGAAATGTAACTAAACAAGCTTTAAAAGTGATCAGTAAAATCTTAAAATCAGTTCTAAAACACACAGGAGCCAGAGAAGTTAAGGTAAAACAGGGGGAATGTGTTGATGTCTGTTCAAACCAGTGAGGAGCTGGAGGCGGGAGATGGATTTGGAGTCAAGACCGAAGAGGAGGGAGTTGCAATAATCTAAATGGGTGAAGATGAGTGCATGGATGACTTTTTGGACCATTTCTCATCAGTTCACACAATTCTCAGGCTCTATCTCAGAACACTTGGCACACCTCATTCAGAAACATACTGTACATGAGTAGTGGATTCATCTGTCCTCAAGTGGTAAAGGACTTTGGCCCAAACTGTCATTTTCAGTGTGCAAACTGAAACACAACAGCAAATCAAAATGTGTGAGCATTAAAAATCTAACAGGAAAGGATTTCACACGAGTCAAGACTTTTTGTCTTCATGTGCGATTTTGAAGCCGCTGCTCCTCATGTGTGGAGTCGCTGTCAGTACGCTACAGTATCAGCCAATAAAACAGAGCGTCAGGCGCAGAGGAGTGATGGACACAGAGACACAACATACAAACTCAGGATATAGTGAAAATAAAGACTTTATTACTCACTTCCCATAAAGTGGTAAATTTAAAGTGCAGCATCTGATCCACTTTATCCATAGAAATTTTCCTCTGCAAATAATGACCCAGTCTACAAAACCGCGCTATTAATCCATATTGAAGCGATGTTTGAAAGTCAAAAGGCGAAAGTTGTTCCTCGCATGTGTTTGTTTACATCAACAGAGAGTAAGGCTGCAGATCAGCGATAGTGACTCTACTTCCTGTGCACTTTATTGTCAAGTCAAGTCTCTTATGCTTTAAAATCCTGTATCTGAAATATTGCACCACATTTCACAAATAATAACACAGTTTGACTTGTATCTAAACTAGAAGTGCAGAGCTCTGATCTTTGAACACTTCAGAGTCTCAGAGCGAGTGGTTTTACTGTAGACAGGAAACAGCTGACGCCATCGCACTCACAACTTTATATCCTGTGGTCCACACACACATCCCGCTGCAGGCTTTGCAATCGGAGATTTTAAGTCTCATAAGTTTCTTGTCATGTCTGTGGTGTGTGCATTTTGTCGCACATTTAAAAATCGTTTAAGACCGAAAAATCCTCTAGTGTGTAGTGGCCTTCAAACAGGGAAAAGGGTCTCCACACTGAGAGACACTGAATACATGTACACTGCAAGTTTCTCTGATCTGGCCAAGATTTTAAAACTTCTATCAGGTTATTCATCTTATTTTTCAGATTTATGATCCACTTACTCGTTCAGAGATGGCCTAATTCTAGTCTTGAGATAGTTTATTTTAAGATAATTTGTCAAGTAACATGATCTGTCCATGCTGCAAGATAAGTCATTTTCTGAAGTGTTTATATCTTAAGCTTTTTTGTATTGTATAGCTATAGACACAGACTTTCAGAGACATACCATACTTGATTTTCAAGTGCACATTACATACCACAGAACAAAAGTAGTGTTGATTTTCTCACGCATAAATATTTTTCAAAACAAATACTGCAAAATCCACTCTGCAATTGGTATGCACATTTATGCATACCAATTATATATATATATATATATATATACACACATTATTATTATTATTATTATTATTGTTATGTATGAACTAAGTTAGTTTCATAAAGGATACAATTCAGTGGAACTTTCCAGCCAGGCTGACTTTCCAGCTGATTCCCACAAAGGAGCACAGTGGAAATTTGCTGCAGCAAAACTTGTATTTCCCTCTGGATCAATAAAGTCTCTGTCTCAGTGTAAATGGTGTTTGAAAAGCCCCATCTACTGTTCCTAGTCATTTTTTGGCCACTTTAGTGCAACTAGGTAAATTTCCTGATTTCTGTTCCAAAAAAACAATGTCTAAATCTAAGTTCGTGCTGCCTCCAGTGGCCTCTGCTATTTCCAGTAGTTGGTGACATCACTCAGAACTGCCCTGGTTAGGTGGAGTTTGAAAGTGTGGATACCTGTTCGACCAATCACACTGTTCCTTACACCTCCAGACCCCACCCCTCCTCCTCCCTCTCACTTTCAATTAGATTTGATTTTGACATTATTTGTTATATATAAATTGTTATATTGTTATATATATATATATAAAAATCATTTTCCAATTCTGGCCTCGCCATTTCTAATTTCCTCTATTTAACATTTCTCTCATTTTGACTTCATTTGGTGGTATTATCGCTGCTGTAAATGTAAATTATAGTTTTACACCAAGCTATTTGGGGAGATGTTGAAAATTACAGGAAGTGGAGAGTTCCAAACACAGAGATGACATCGCAATGGGAGAATTCTGTCCAAATGTTCGGCACATTATTTCAATTATTATTTATTTATTTATTATTATTATTTCAACAAAATAAAGGTGTTTCGATAGTTTTGATAACAGTTATGGAATTCCCTAGTGTGATAACGCGATTTCCAACCACAAAGAAAATTCTTAAGCCTAAAAAATGGTTGGTGTAGTCAGAATGCATTGTGGGAAATGAAAGCTCCATGCAACAGTGCCAGATGGACTTTCTCATGTGGATGGGCAGCCTTGGGTAGTTGGGATAAACTTTAATCATGAGTGTTAAAAGAAGCTCCAGGTTCATGCTGGATGTCTGCTCTTATACAGCGCCAGGGGGACGTACAGGATAAGAATAGTGCAGCACCTTCCTATATGATCGTCACACTCCGTCTGTTGCTCCTCTTCTCATCTGAATCTCCAAAGAGTAGAAACTCTACAACCATCTGGGCTGTTGCCTAATGTGACTCTTTTGTACATTAACAGAGATAAGTTTACACACTGAGCCTAAGGGAGGGTCACTGTAGGTCCTGGAAGAGTGGCCACGTTTACATGATGTTTTTAAATTCTGAATTATTCTGAATCAAATTAAATCGGCAACCTTGAAGAGGCAACAAGGAAAACGGCTACGGCCAAATACCTACAGTGCATAAGGCGAGTCTCAATGGCAAGACCAAGGCACAGACAATAAACAGCTATGCCAGTGATCACCAGCAGGAATCATGCACTGGCCAAAGGAGGAGATACAGATCACAGATGTTAAGACACAAAAGCTCCTGAACATGCATGGACGGTTCTAATGAACAACCGAATATAACTGAAGTGGCTGATATCAAGAAATCCTCCCAATGGCTGGAGAGGGCTGGTCTGAAGGACACACAGAGGCACTCATCCTGGCTGCACAGGAGCCTTGAGCACCTGAGCAATAGAGGCCCAGATCTACCACACCAGACAAGACCCAAGGTGTAGGCTGTGCAAAGAAGTGCCTGAGACAGTCCAGCACATAACTGCAGGGTGTCAGATGCTGCAGAGAAAGTGTACATGGAGCAACATAAACAAGTAGCGGGCATAGTGTACAGAAACATCTGTGCAGAGGCTGGAAAACCCAGGATCAAGGTGGGAAACACCTCCAAAGGCTGTGGAGAATGAGTGGGCCAAGATTTTGTGGGACTTCCAAATACAGACTGACAGACTGGTGATGGCGAACCAGACATAGTGGTTCTGGATAAGCGAGAGAACAAAGCCATGGTGGTGGACATTGCAATACCAAGTGATGGCAATGTCAGGAAACATTTAAGTAACTAGAGAAATACCAGAGTTGAAGGAAGAGCTAGAGAAGGCCTGGAAGGTGAAAGCATCGGTAGTGCCTCTGGTGATCGGAGCACTCGGGGCCATGACCCCCAAACTGGAGGAGTGGTTACAGCAGATCCCAGGACAACAGACACCTTAAATCAGATATTAGTTACAGCAAAGATACTGTGCAGATCTCTCAAGCAAAGAAAGAGGTCTATGAAAACATCTATGCCAGGCAAATAAAATGAAAATAAACAAAACAGGTGCATTGTGTAATTTTTCAGATGGAGGGTCCTTCAAATGCTTTTCTCCATGATATTTCTTAGAAAGCCCCTGGTTCGTAGAAAGCCATTGTTCAGGTCATTTCTAGGTAGTACATTTTATGACCTTGTGATACTGAAATTACTTTAATTCACATTTCAACTTTCCCAGTACCATACATAAGATTATAAATTAGACACAAGATAGGATAGTTTTTTCTGGTGGAGGAGCCATCCAACAGAAATGTTGTTGCTTTGTTTGGAATGTTTCACAGTATTAAACATTTCTATCTTCATGGAGACTAAACCAGACCAAGTTACAGGTCAGATCTGTGGAGAGGTGACCCCGTTCACAGGCAGAATGTCTGTTTTTTATGTATTTTTGAGCTATAAAACCACCTGTCATTGAATAAATGTAAAGTAGAGCTGTTTAATGCCATACTGTGGAACATTCCAGGCAGAGCAATGACATCTCCATAGAAACAAGCAGGTGGCAGATCCCTGAAAAGTTACATAGTTCACCTTTATGCTTTATGCTGCATTGTCCAGTTGTAGTTCAATCTTAAATGTTTTCTTTTAATCTCTATTTCTATGTATTTACAATATCTCTCCATTGTTCACCTATATAAACTATATCCTTCTAACAGTCCAATAAATAACCAGTATAAGCTTCCTGCTTATTTCCCAGTACCGTACATATGATTGTAAGAGTCTTGGGTTACTCATATCTGCACAAGTGGAAGCATTAGTCATAATGTGTGATAATTTCACATTATTTTCCAAAAAAAGTGGTTTAAGCAGTAATTTAGCTCCCAGCCTCATTCCCTTGTCAGCCATTTTGTGACACTCACTCCGGGGTCGACTTAGGCTTGGTTCCATATCCACAAATGTTGGTCCTGGGGAATAATCTGGAAAAGTTTCATGCTTGTACCATAAAAGTGAACAATTGGGTACTTTTTTTGGTCCTTAACAGCTCCACTATTATTATTAAGTGCGTTTTTATTTATGTTGTGCTTTTCACAGACATATGTCACAAAGCCGCTTTACAGATCATTAAGGACACAATGAGAGTTTTTGCCACTGGCGCCCCCCTGTGGCACCTGATTACCCAGTAGTCTCTCATCCCTGTACTACCCAGCCCTGGGCCTTCTGAGCCTCTGAGATCTGCCAGGATCAGGCTTTGACAAGTTGGTAGGCCCATAATAAGGACCCAGTACTCAAGTAAGAGCTGTTCTTATTTCTTTATATCCATGAGCCCCTTTCTAACATGGGGAATAGTGGTTAGGAGTCATGTCTACGGGTTATTTATAAATCTGGGAGGGTTCTGTGCAGCACACTGTCAAAAATGGAGAATTTCACTCTCCTGTGCTCTAATCCATTTTCTCAGCAGCTCCTCACAGAAACGGGCCTGCATCAAACCAGACTGGAGCGAGGTGTGCGTCCCCCGGGCATTTCACTTTCCCACATCCACTTTAAACACTCACAGTAGAAAACTTCTCTAGCTCCTCCTCACCATGCTCCAGTATGAGCTCCTTAGATGTCCTCAGGAGACGTCCAGGCTCCTGACAGGTTCCTCTGCGCTGGATGAAGAATCGGGCGAATAATGCAGATGCCAAATTTCCCCACAGAACTCCACACAAATCAGCATATTGACAAAAGACGGTAGACGAGCCCCCATGTTCAATTTCCTTTTCTATCTTTCAACCACTCCGAAACAAGAATCCCAGCTCACTTCCAGCGCTCCCTCCCTTAGTGCCGACTGCATTAAAAGAATCCCACTCCCTCTAATGAGACGCTGGAGAAAACAACGTTCAGTGATCATCAGTTATGACAGAGCGCCAGCAGGGGAGGGCCGGGGCTAACCACTCTGCCGCTGGATTTGTGGAAGGGCATCCTCTTTTCAAGTCTGTATGCACACAAAAAAACACATTATGATCCAAGGTCGCAGGGTGCTGTCTGATACGTAAAGCGTGAATAATAACTCCAAAAGAGTCATTTAAATGCAAACACAGGGCCAGCACCTGCAGCCTCACTGTACACATTGAGATGCACATATGCTCGCCACATTAGCATAACAGCACAAACAACGGCACGGGTCATGATAGATATGGACCAGAACGAACCGGGCATCAGGTGTTATATTTGGAACCTCGTCTTTGCACTGACAGTTCTAGACCAGGACTGGATCAGAATAAATAAAGGTTCCATTTGGTATTGTGATGCCTATCATGTTCACAGTGGTGTGGGGTTAGGAATAAGGCAAAAATCAAGATCAGAGTTGGCACGAAAATCTAATTCCAGTGAGTCTATGTGTCGGAGAAGCTTACAAATAAGATTTGGAAGTTAAAGTGGATCTAAACAGTGGGCGACATGAGTTCAGTTGGTAGAAGGTTCATCCTCTGATCAGAAGAGGTGTTGGGGAAGTTACTTTGAAAAAGTAGTTTTTGCTTCTTGTTACTCGTTATTTCTTTAAAAAGTAATCCCTTACTTTACTTTTTACGTTACTCGGGTAACTTTTTGGTGGTAAACTCCATCTAAGGCTAATTAGCGGCATGAGACAGAAAGTGGACAAGAACCATAAGGGAAAGTTGAAAAGAACTTTGAAGAGAGAGTTCAAGAGGACATGAAACCGTTAAGAGGTAAATGAGTGGGGTCTGTGCAGTCTTTCCGGAAGATTCAACTCAGCAAGGAAGGATTCCCTCAAGAGACCTCTCCCCCGGTGTCGCCGGGCCCTGCTTCCTCCGGTGTGCCGTGACTGGCTCGGGTTCGGCCAGGAAAGGCTCAAGGTGAAGGTGGCACAGCAGCTGTGTTCTTCACAGCTCCTCCTGCCCAGACCTTGCTGCTTCCCAGGGCCATGGGTTCCCGCTCCCAGCACAACCTTCGACCGGGGCGGACTGTCCTTGGTGCTGCTGCCAGGACAGGGACCGGCCTGTGAACACAGAAAGGTAAAATTCTGCCAAATTGAAAAAGAAACTACGTTTTGTTACCAGATTTTCAGTATTAGCTTGTTACTTTATAACTACCCAAAAAAAGTAGTTACATTACTGGTTACACCCAACACTGATCAGAAGGTTGGTGGTTCGAATCCCGCTCTCAAGAAACATCACTGAGCGGTTCCAGCTCCCAAAGATGAATGCTGCCATTGTGTCCTTGGGCAAGACACTTAACTCTCCTTGCCCCTAGTGTCTGTGTACATTGGTGTATAAATGTGTGTGTGGTTCCTTGTAATGCGCTTTAAGTGCACTGAAGGTGAAAAGGCGCTGTATAAAAATGTGACCACCAAACACAACCAGAGCGGCTAAACCAGGCAGTACCTGGAGGATTCCTAACATGGCATAAATTTCCAGTTACTCAAAATGGACTCATAGGAGCTTTTAGTCACATTATAATACTGTTACCTCTCAAAAACATACCCGGAGTTGTTTTTTTTAAATTCACACTTGTTTGAGTAATCCTTTATTATTTATCCTAATATTATTTATTATGAGTCTGTCCACATCCCCAAAGCTCAAAATGGAGATCCACCTTGTGCAAAAGCAGAAAGATCCGCACTGCAGTTCCTTGAAGCCGTCACATTTTTATTTCAATGACGCCACAATGTGACGTTTCAGGTCAATCTCTTCTTCAGACGTGAACAAGGGCACACTTTGCAAATTTTTTGTCTTTTGACCCTGCACGCAGTTGCAATTTTTGTTGGATGTGCATGTCTCTATCTACCAGAGTTTCCACCTTGTGATCATGACGTGGTTGTACTTTCAGTTAGCAGTGTCCTTTTACCTATTGTTCAGTAGAGATTTAACATTTTCAGCTGAAATTATCCAAATGATTCTAGTGAAGTGATAAGAACTAAATATCCTAAATATGCAGGAGGATTTGTGCATTAAACATGTGAATGAAACAAAACACAACTCCAGGCATGTTTGAAGTAAACTTTGTGTATTTCAGGACCTTTAAATAATAAAATAACAAGAACAGACAGGTAACAGTACTAAAGCAGTTTATTCAAATAAACAAAGGAGACATCACAAAGACAAAATAGCTATAAATCTGTTGTTTTTTCATCCTCATTTTCAAACTTTTCACATTTCTCCAGAAAGATCCTGAAAATGTCTCCCTATAAACTGGAACGCTCACAGATGGGCTTATACAGGTGAACTAAGTATTATTCCCGATTTTTCCGCATGTACTCTTAGACCACAAGTTTGGTCTTCCATAGTCCAATCGAGGGGCTTAGAGGCCGCGCTCCACAGCTTGGAAAACCTCCGGGTGTCAGAATGAAGTTGTGTTCATTTTGTACCTTTTTCAAACTTCAAATGGAGGGCAAAGGACATTATTCTATGGATTATTCTATGGGTAATTCAGTGTTTTTGGGGTTTCAACGCACGCCAATCATTTCTGTTTGATTAAAGAGGGAGTATTTTACTTCTGCAGGGTATTCACAGCCAAAAAATACTGTATTATTGTTCTGAAAATGCAATATTCGCTGAAAACAACATAGTAACCGTTTTAAAGCGTCAAAAACTAAAGTGAAACTACTGCACATCACATCAGGTTATCATGCTTTGGTGTATTTTTGGAGTATTTATGGAGAATTGTTGTGTGGGAGCATGGGTGATGTAGGTTTGTGGGCGGAGCATTGGACAGAATCTTACAACTAATCATGAGGAGGGTTCGAATAGGGTCCGGGAGAGCTCTCTAGATTACTCAAACGTGCATGGGTGACATCTAAACCCTCTTCAGGCATGTTTTTGATGAGGGAACGACGTTAATATACCATAGAAAGCGTCGATTTAGCATAATACACCCTCTTTAAATTTGAAAATCCAAAATAATTTGAAAGTTCAGATTCATATTTTTGGTGTGAAATTGCAGTTATTTTCGTATGGTTGTTAAAAAAGAAAACTAAATTTAAACTGAAAAACATTCAAAGTGATCTACAAAATGCACCTTTATTTTTCAAGCAGTTGAGTTGTTATGATGCCATTTTTGGGTCCAACTGGCAACTTCACAGCTGATTTCTAGCTTATTTTTTTTTTGCACTGCGCAACTTTTGGGTTCGGGGGTCAGTCACTTGGTTGTTTCTATGGAGATGCCATTGCTTCGCCTAGAATGTTCCACAGTGTGACGTTAAACATCTCAACTTTACGTTTACTCAATCACAGGTGGTTTTAAAGCTCAAAAATACCTCGAAAAACAACATTCCGACTGTGAGCCGGGGCGCCTCTCCCCAGATCTGACCTGTACTGTTGCCCGGTTTGGTTTACATGAAGATAGAAAGGTTTAACACGACACTGTGAAACATTCCGGACGAAGCAATCACGTTTCTGTGGAGAAAAGCGGTTGACGGACGCTCCAACTGAAAAGTTAGCACCTTCAGCGAATCTACAGCAAGTTTGTGAACCCGACAGCCGAGTGAATTTTCGTTTATTTCTTTCAAAAACAAAAGCGCACCCATATCTCCTCTGCCCTCCATCTGCCGCTTTTTCCAAATCCTAAAACGTATCCGCAAACTACCCAACCGCTGGAGCCGGGAGGACGGTGCGGTCGTGTTCCGTTTTTCCGCAATTATATTTACAATTCGTCAGGTGGAGCCCATTCGTCGCCGTAGAGTCCGTCGGGCGTGTAAGGGGGTGGGGTCAGGAGGAGGGGGAGGGGGCAGAGGAGGTGTTCGGATTGGTTGGTTGGTGGGGAGGGGGCAGGGCTAGTGGATCCTGGTGAGCTCCTCCACGATCTTGATGACCTCGTCCACCGTCGCCTCGCGCTTCATCCCGCTGCCGTCGTCGATCTGAGAGATGGAGGGAGGGGGGGAAGAGAGGGGACGGAGATGGATGGATGGATGGAGATGGGGAGAGAGGGAGAAAGATAGAGGGGACAGGGAGGGAGGAAAGTCAGAGATCCAGAGAGATAAAAAGAGAAGGAGAGAAAGAGGGAAAGGGGTAAGAGAGATAGAGAAGGATACAGAATGGACAGAGATGGATGGATAGAGAGAGATGGGAAGAGAGGAGGAGAGGGAGAAAACAGAAGGGAGAGCGAGAGGGTGGAGAGATAATGGATAGAGAGCAAGAGAGAGTGAAAGATGAATAAACAGATGGATAGAGAGGGAGGAGGTAAGAGAGATAGAGGGGGGTAAAGAGAGGGAGAGAGAATGAGAAATACAGAGAGAAAAAGAGGGAGCGGAGAAGAGAGGAAGGGAGATAGTTATTAATTAATTATTCATCACAATGTCTTTAGAAGTACTTCTCATAACTTTCAAAGACCAGAGCCAGATTTTACCATTCTGGTAATGCTAACTAACTAGCATGGTAACAGCACACCTCCTGATGATCAAACAATAAAAGCTTTATAGATACACAGAGTACACAGCTGACTTTTTTGACTTCAAGCGCCTCAATACAGCTCAAATACATCAGGAAAAAATCTGCAAAGTCTACAAAGCTCAGAGGCATCATCACAATATTACACATCCTATTACAAAAAATAGATTCATGTGAGCTTTAAGTCATGTTATAAAGTTGTTACTTCCTCAAAAACAGACCTGGAGTTGTGTTTTGTTTCATTCACATGTTTGAGTAACTCTCGTATTATTCGTCTATTTCTGTGTGGAGTTTGCATGTTCTTCCCGTGTTTGGATGGGTTTCCTCCGGGCTCCAGTTTCCCCAATCAACCCAAAACCTGCTACAGGTCTGTCAATTCAAATACTGTATAATACATTACTAAATTCTGGACACTAACTACTAATAAAATACAATACTAAATATAATCAATCAATGAAATACTGCCCCACTTTAGCTGTATGCTTTTAACTGTATGTTTTAATTTGTTTATGTTGTTGTAAGGCGACCTTTGGTGTCCAGGAAGGTGCCGAATAAATAAAATGTATTATTAATTATGATTATTATTATTAAACTGCTCTGTTCCACCATATGATGTCATGAAGCTTAACAGCTTCTTTTACCTTTTGTTCAGTAGAGATTGTCAATTCCTTGTCTGAAATCATCCAAATGATTCTAGTGAAGGTGTATAGAGTGAAAAACACAGTGGAGCACTTCCTGTATTACCGCATGGCCTGACAAGGTGCAACTAAGGCTTCATTCAGACTGCAGGACTTAATGCTCAATTCAGATTTTTTATGAAATCTGATATTTTTGCGAGGTCGTTCCCATTTCCAGTTAAACAATAATGCAACTTCAGTCTGGCCATTCAGACTGAAGTTGCATGGCAAAAGATCGGATATGTATCGGTTTTAGGAGCACATATCCAAGTGGCTTGGGTTATATTTGAAAAAATCGGATCTGTGTGGTTCAGACTGTCAATAAAAGATCAGATATAGGTCGCTTAGGGATGAAAAAATCGGATTTGGGCCACTGTAGTCTGAACATGTTTTCCGTTTGAGAGAAGAGCTCAGCCTAAATATGCAGGATTTGCATGTTAAACATGTGAATGAAACAAAACACTTCCAAGGGATGTTTCTGGTGAACAGTATTATAACACAGATCAGAAAACAGCGTCATGTAGGTGATTTAACCCGTCCCTAACAGTTAGCGTGTATACTTGCGTCCTCACCTGTAGCGTGCTGACCACCTCCTGCATCTTGGCGCGTCCCAGGTCCAGGAAGCTCTCGATGAGGTCTCCGTCGATGAAGCCCGTGGCCTGCTCCGTCTTCCTCTCCGTGTGGAAAGACCTCCAGGTGCCAAGAGAGTCAAGGAAAATGCCTTGGAACACACATGGAACACACATACCCAGTACCGAGAAGCAACTGTTTAGACTGGACGTAGGGCAGTGCGAGACCAGGGTTAGTCTTGGTTTAGATCTAAGAGTCCAGGGTCTACTTTAGTCCTGATCTGCACTATTTCTGGTTAAATTGCAGCTTTGTCGTGCTTTAAAAGAGTCCATATAACCCTATTTTCTGACCTATGGAGTTGTGTTTTGTTTCATTCACACATGTTTAACACACAAATCCTGCATATTTAGGCTGAGCTCTGTGGTTTGTAATACAGGAAGTGCTCCATTGTGTTTTTATAGTCCATACACCTTCACTCAGATTGATAATTTCAGCCCAGGAATTGCCCATCTCTACTGAACAAAACTATCTCATGACATCACAAGGTGGAACAGAGCATTTGGAGCTTTGGAGATGTACAGCCTAATAATGAAGGATTTTGCAAAAATGTGTGAATGAAACAAAACACAACTCCAAGTTTGTTTTTGAGAAGGTAACAGGTTTACAACATAGCTTAAAGCTCATGAAAGTCAATTTTGCGCAATGCAGGACCTAGGGATGCAACAATAACTGAAATATTGTGGTTTTGTATCGTCAAAAGTCTCATAATAATATCGTGGGTCATAAAAACGTAATAGTTATGGTGCATCAATAGCTAAAACCAGAGGGAACTACATAGACCATGATCCTTTGCTCAATTTCAGTGTACTACATGAAGAAATAACTGTTCTAAGCACTTTGAAATCTTCATTCTTTGGATTATGACAGAAACAAAGACTTGTCAAGGCATTTTAAAAAGGAAAAAGTTGTACAATTTTATCAGCCTCCACAAAATATTGCAATAAATATCGTACCATATGCTGTATATCGTGAACGTATCGTACAGAGAGATTTGGATATCGTTACATCCCTAGTAGGACCTTTAAAGTACATATGGCAGGTTGTTTTTCTCATTCCCACTTGGTTTAGTGGGATAGTACCTGTGATAAATATGTAGTTTTACATCAGTCAAATGGAGGTTTGTGGGAAAAAGTTGAGAAGAAAAGTACAAAATGAAAGACAGTAGCTCTGAGCTCTAAAACAGAATCTTTGTACTTATGTCATCAACTGAAAACTCCAAATCTAGATACTCGTTTGAGCTGGAATCTGTACTGAAACAGTCCCATTCACAGGACAGAAAATGTTTCCTGAACAGCTTTAGAATGAGCTCGAGCTGCATCACTATGGAACCTACCTGGACTTCTGAGGGATTACACAAATTTAAGACTACGTAGTGATATAAAAGTCTAAATTAAGAGGAAAGAGGGTTTTTTTTAATCATGATTTTGGTATCAGTATCAAGTCTATTCCTTTGAGTTTTCAAATGTTAATATCAAAAAACACTTCTTACTACTGTGCCAAGTCTAAATATCTCCATGTAAGTGTAGCCAGTTATCTACAACAACAATCTGCGTTTTGCTTCCTCCGCTAAACGACTCCCGGTTAAACAAGCGCGTGAGTAAGTGGTCCGCCTAACCAAACATTTTACGGGGAAATAATTAACGTGTGAATCAAACGACTGGGAACAGCTGCTGTGCTAATTGGCTCGCGGTGGCCCAATTTCTCCTCCGCTCCCTCGTCGTTTTCAATCAGGCAAATGACTGTGGAAAAGGCCATCAAGTACTTAGAAAGGCCTCACTATTATGAAAGCATATATTTTGTTTGTAGTGGGCACGACATTAGCGCAAGTGCTGCCAGATTTATTGTACTATTGCTTTGTTAGAATTTTTACGTCATTGCTCTGGAATGTTCCACAGTACGACATTAAACTCTAAACACTCTAACTTATACTTATTCGAGTACAGGTGGTTTTAAAGCTCAAAAACGCCTAGAAAAACAATAATCTGACTGTGAGCGGGGTCGCCTCTCCACAGATCTGACCTGTAACTTGGTCTGGTTTGGTTTCCATGACAGTAGAAGGGTTTAATTCCAGACAGAGCATTTGACGGACCCTCCACCAAAAAGTTCCACAATGCACCTTTAAACAACAAAATCCCTTGACTGTCTCTCCCTATAATCGTATTAAAACTACTTTAAACAACAGAATCTGGTTTTCAGTAATCTTTTTTTTATTTTTTATTATTTATTAAAAAGTAAAAGATGATGAAAGGAAATGATGATGGTGACAATAATATTAGTTAAGTATAGTGACTTAAAGTGTGTATTAAAAATGGGGGTAAAAATAGAGAAAAAAACAAGAAAGAGAAAGTTAAATTAAATTATAAACTGGCCAAAATATAAGGGGGTCTAACACTATGGTTATGCTGTACTACCTCATTACTTTTGTTTTATTGAATTAAATTTGTGTGTGTGTTTGTTTGGGTTAGAGGTGGGGAGATTTGTTTATGTTTGTTTTATGGTTCTGTGCTTTGTTTTTGTTTATTATTGTCTTTTGTTAAATGTTATATTCTATTGTCTTTAATAAAATAAAAAGTTAATTTCCGTCCTGTGAATGGGACTTGATACTAGCTCAACTGAATATCTAGTTTTAGTATCGATTAGTATGTGATTTTCAATACTTTGACAATCCAACTAAGTAACACGTGTGGTTTGTTTCCATGGAGATGTAAACTTGAACATCTCTAGACAATTAAGAGAGGCCACAAGGCCAGTAAACAAGAATATATGTTCTATTTTTTGCTATGTAATTAAATAAATGCAGGAGATAAATTAAATAATGCGGTGGTAAAAACAGGAATGATGTGTGTAAAATCAATTGGACAAAAGTTTACTTTGTGTATGTTTCACAGCTCATCCAAACTGCTTCTTCAGTTCTGGTCAAAATACTGGAGGACACTGCTTTATATCTGCCTAAAGAGAGGAGCTAACTACTATGAAATTCCGCTGAAACTAACACAGCTGCTTGTTTACAGTTTCTGTTGTTAGCTCGGTCTATTGAACTTGCCCTGAGTGTGGGGTCATATTAATAAACTTTTGTCCAGTTGACAAACTGAATTTTTCCTTTTGCCAAAAGGAACAATGACATCCCCATGGAGACGAGCAGAAAGGTTACACAATGCACCTTCAAATAGGCAAGGGGGTCCATCAAATGCTTTTCGCTGGGAGATGTTATTGATTTGTCTGGAATGCTTCACTGTATTCCAAGTTTCCTAGGTATTTTGAGCTATAAAATCACCTGTATTTATATAAATGTAAGTTAGAGCTGTTTAATGTCATACTGTGGAACATTCCAGACAGAGGAATGACAGAAGCAGGTGATGGACCCTCAACCAAAAAGTGACACAGTGCACCATTAAAATCTTAAATGATTAGTTTTAGCTCAGTGCATTAGCCGTCGCCATGGTGAAGGATATAAGCTGTGTTCGATCTTGCCCACGCTCTTGATAACTTTGTTGAGGCGGTTCTGCAGGTCGAGCAGCAGACTGTACCAGCCCTCGGACAGAGAGGTCACCAGGCCTGAAACACAAAACAACACAAGGGTCAGTTACACTGTGTCCACACTGGGAAATGATTGCACGAGGGCTTTAGGGTTCTGTTTGTATGATGCACTTCACTATAAGATAAAATGAAATGGGAAAATTGGTTATAAAATGTATCAAATTGCATTCAAAGAGCTGAAGCATGATTTGCTTCTAGTCTATAAGATATGAAAAGCTTTGTTTTTTCAGTGCCGCAAAAAAGTCTTGGACACCCATAGGCTCTTGTGCAAGTCTTGTTCAAAATTGCTCAAATTGTTTCAAATAAATTTGATTCCTGTACCTAATTTGAGAACAACATGAGAATTACTTTATTCAAAATTATTATTGGCAAAGATATTGCTCCAGAAAAAAAAATTATACAGAACTTAGAAATGCAAAATGTCTGTGCCAAAGAAGTGACCGGACACTATGGAAAACTTAAGGAAAAAGTATAGATAATTCACTATTTTGTGGCATAACCCTTACAATCTAAAACAGCTTGTCTTCTATTAGGCTTTGAATGGACAAGTTTCTTTGTAACCTCTGGACTGATGCCCTTCCAGGCTGCCAAAATGTTCATCTTGAGTTCAGCCTTGTTCTTGGGTGTTTCATGCCACATGCCTTGCTTCAGGATGTGGCACATGTGCTCAGTGGGGTTCAGATCAGGAGACTTACTCAGCCACTGCAGGGTTTTCCACTTTTTGGTCAAAATGAAGTGCTGAGTGGCGTTGGCCGTGTGCTTTGGGTCATTGTCACTCTGCATGATGAACCCCCTGCCAGCTTGGACCCATTTGGATGAATGTATTTCCTCAAAATGTTCCTGTATATGTCGCCATTCAAGATATGTGAGTGGTCCTCAGTCTCATCATTATATATGAGTGGACAAAGCTAACTCGTTAGCCGCCGCGTACCAAACAGGAAGTGTTCCAGGAGGCTCTTCTGGCTCCTTCTCTCCCTTTTTCCCATTGACTTACATTGAGATCTTGTCACCCACCTCTCTGTAACTGCTGCAGTGAGCCTCGTCATTTTGGTCTTAAAATGTTCATATTAACCCGCTCTACATGATCCTGAGTTTTAAATTTCGCTATTTTGTCCGTCAAAATAACTCCAGATTCGCTCCTGTAACCGTGGCATCAGGAGCCTCATTTGAGTGACGCTTAACGCTGTGAGTGACGTCACACTCACTTAGTCCACTCATAAATTTGGTCTATGCTCATCATCAATGAAGTCCAAGTCCCCTGGTCCACAAGCTGCCCTGCACCCCCAGGCCATCACATTATCACCACCGTGGCACAGCTAAATCATGGCTGTGACATTAAAAGTCTTAACTAAGTTTGTGCAAAGTTAATATGAAAAACACCCATTTTCATCATCAGAACAGTGGAAATGTATTGCATAAACAAGTTCTCCAAACACTATTGTAGCTCTTTCAGAAATGAATTTAGTAAAATATACCAAAAAAATACTTCGATACAGCAGCTCACTATATCAATACTGTATCATCAAATTAAACAAATCAATATATCAGTATTTCAGTACTTCTGCCCTAGTGGCTGCTCAGCTCCAAATGTGAGTGATACGGCTCTGTGCTGGGACCGGCTCTGTGGAAACCTGCCACATTTAGGGGATTTCAATAATTCAGCAGCACTCCAAACTGTTTTACCCACATTAGACTCTGGAGGGGGCTGCCCGCAACGAGAAGGGCGCATTATGAGGAACTGGCACTTTGTCCAATCTGTCCAAATGAAAAATATTGAGTCAAATGGGGCTGGTTGAAAAAGAAAAATAATTTGTAAAGATGAAATAACTTTTGCGCACATGGAGCTGTTTTCATTAAATATCAAAACGACGTGACCAATCAGCCTCATTCAAGAGAGCATATTTTGTGCAAGACTCGAGCGTGTTTTTACCCGATATTAAGCAAAAATAACGCAAGATGGTCTCACAGTTCAATGTCAAAAAACTGAAAAACACCTCTACTGTGTTTGGAATGTAATCATTTTTACATTTCCACACATTTTTAATCATGTTGTCAGATTTGGGTCCTGATTTAGTCAGTGAAGCCTTTACATTTAAAAGCACATTCATAGATTTAATCATGGAGTAAGGACGGCACAACAACTAAAACATACACTTGGATTTAAAAAGTAAACATAGACAAGGGTAAAACGGGGGTAAATAGGAGCAATGGTATCTTGATTACAGCAAAATAAAGGAAAACACGAAACAAACATGTGGCAAATCCGCGACCATGGCCATGGCGACACAATCACACTGAGTGCACACCACAGCAGGACTCACACCCGCCCCATTACACAACAGACGCCTAATGCCGCTGGATCCATTCTCTCCGCCAGCGCTGTGCAACCCGTGAACAGCGCCATGCAATGATGCCCTGGCCACAGCCCGACAGGTGCGAATGTAGTCCACAGAACCCCAGGCAACTGCGCCCAAGCACGGCCCAAAAGTCCCAGCGCGACTGCACTGCGAGTACAGCAGGAGTTGGGCCGACAAACACAGTCGCACTAACTGCAGATCACTGGACGTCCCTAAGTAATGAGAACTACCTCACAGCACATTATGTGACTCTTCTGAAGACAGAAGAGACACTTCACTCACACTGATGCAGAGAACAAAGTTGACGATTGTTCTGGTTTGCAATAAAAAACAAACACAGAAAATAGTATTAAAATGATGATTCAAGGGACAAAAAAATTTGATTAATTTGCGATTAATCGTGAGTTAACTATGACATTCACGAGATTAATCGCCATTAAATATTTCAATTGATTGACCGCCCTACTCTAAATAAAACTTCAAGAAGGTAAATGAGAAGGGAAACATCTACAACATGGTCAACAGCTCTGGAAAGTTGATTTTGCAGAATAGGTCCACTTTATGTTCACGTTGATCCTGTCGTCCTCGTGCTTTCCTCTGTTATTTACTTGCAGAACACTCCAGCAGCATCCATCACGTAGCCTGTGAGTGCATAAAGACATCTGTGGTGTTGACAGTGTCTCTTGCCTGAGCCTGCACTTTAAATGAGCTCTTCGCCCGGCTCTTCATCACTGCCATTATTACAGCGCTGTGCTTTAAAGCGGCGTAATGAGGCGAGAGGCATCCACTCCACTCTGTGTTTAGACTTTGTGAAGGCTGAACATTACTTCTCAACAAATGACCTCAAGGGAAGTTGGCGGTGGGAGTAATTAGTCTCGGGCATGGCCGACGTGTGGAGGTAGGGGGCAGCACAGAGGCACAGGCCACGTAGCTGGACGCGGGTTAACTATTCATGAGTAAATAAAAGATTCAATCAATGCTACATCATTAACTACAATTCTGCACCATGTTCTGGTTTCACTTTGAGCTGATGCATTGTTCCGCTTGCTGACCCTGAAAATCCCACCATACACAAGTGACAGTTTCATTTGGAGATGTGCCGTTGTGCAAAACAAGCAGAAGAGAGTGTGTCCAGCCCAGATGTTTAATTAGTGTAGCCCTCATCAAAAAGGTTTGTACTGGGTAAATGCTCACATTTTCATACAGCGCTTTTCCATCGCCAAAGTACTAAAACATATTACATCAAAGCACCACTCACCCATTCACACACACACATTCACACACCAGTGTACGCATGCATTCGGGGCGAGGTAATTAAGTGTCGTGCCCAAGGACACAACAACAGTATTCATCTGTGAGAGCTGAAATGGCACTGCTAACCTCTGGGTCAGAAGATCAAACTCCAACACTCCTGCTTATTATTCTAGAGGATGACTTAACACCCCAAACTACTTCAGACAGGCCATATTCCCGACTTTCTCACTAAAATGTTACATAATAATCTCGCTTTATCGGCCGTTGTGGGTTGTAATAGTCCATAAGTTTGTTATGCAACACCATTACTCTCAAGAATGAGGGCTGTACAATAGAGTTAGGTTCTGCTCAAGCTCAGAATGATGAGTGTCATAGTGCTTTTCCTTGTGTTTTTTACAACACTGTGCTTTTCCAAGTCTTGTTTTTGTTTGATCATCCTGCTTTAGGGGCATTCTTTCAATATGATCATTTATTGGCTACATTTTCTTAAGCATTTTTGGCTCTACAAAATGTGTTGTTGTGACAGACTTAGATAGACAAGTCTAATACCAGGCTGTTAGCAAAGTACTAACATCTCCATGGAAACACACAAGCGACAGACCCTCCACTTTAAAGTTACATAGTGCAGTTTATGGAGCGGATCCATCCTAAACTCTGACCTAACCCTTGAGGAGCATGTTAGTGGTCGTGTGTGTGGACTGGTCATATTGTATGTGTACGTATACGTAGTGTGTGTCCGTACACGTCATATTGTGCGCGCGTGTACTGTTGTGCGTGTGTGTGTGTGTGTATGTGTGCGTGCCTGTCATATTGTGCCTGTGTGCGTACTGGTCATGTGTGTGTGTGTATGTGTACCCCGATCATGTGTGTGTGTGCACGTACTGATCGTGTGTGTGTGTACCTGTCATATTGTGTGTGTGTGTGTGTGCGTACCGATCATGTGTGTGCGTGTGTGTGTGCGTACCGATTGTGTGTGTGTGTGCGTGCATACCGATCATGTGTATGTGTGTGCGTACGATCATGTGTGGGTGTGTGTGTGTGTACCAATCATGTGTGTGTGTGTGTGTGTCTGTGCATACTGATCGTGTGTGTGTGTGTGTGCGTACCGATCATGTGTGTGTGTGCGTACCTGTCATATTGTATGTGTGTGTGTGTACCGATCGTGTGTGTGTGCGTGTGTGTGTGCTTACCGATCATGTGTGTGTGCGTACCGATCATGTGTGTGTGCGTACCGATCATGTGTGTGTGTGTGTGTGTGTGCGTGTGTCGATCATGTGTGTGTGTGTGTGTGCGTGTACCGATCATGTGTGTGTGTGTGTACCGATCGTGTGTGTTCCGATCATGTGTGTGTGTGTGTGTGTGTACCGATCGTGTATGTGTGTGTGTGCATACCGATCATGTGTGTGTGTGTGTGTGTGTGCGTGTACTGATCGTGTGTGTGTGTGTGTGTGTGCGTACCGATCGTGTTTGTGTGTGTATGCGTGCGTACCGATCATGCCATTGACGGTCCCGAAGAGCACGGAGCCCTGTGTGGGGGTGGAGCTCTCGCCCAGGTTCTGCAGCACCAAAGAGCCGTGACAGAAGACGTTCACAAACTCCCCCAAGTGGAACACCCCCACCTCCTGCAGGTGCTGCCTCTCCTCATCTGTGGTGGCCGCGCTGCAGGCAAACACAGAGAAAAGACGTGATGAGGAGAGAGGGAGGAGAGAAAGAGAGAGCAGAGGAGATGCGCGACGATAGAAGGGAAAGACAGCAAAGACAGAAGAAAGAGAGAGGAGAAAGAGAAGGAAAAGAGTGAGAGAAAGGGAGCCGAGGAGAGAAAGAGAGAGCAGAGGAGATGTGCGACGATAGAAGGGAGAGACAGCAAAGACAGGAGAAAGAGAGAGGAGAAAGAGAAGGAAAAGTGTGAGAGAAAGGAAGCTGAGGAGAGAAAGAGAGTGGAGATGAAATGAGAGATGATAGAGGGGAGAGACAGCAGAGACAGAAGAAAGAGGAGGGTGGGGAGGGAGAAGAGAGGGGAAGAGAGAGAAAAGAGAGCAAAAAAAGGGAGCCGAGTAGAGATAGAGAGAGCAGAGAAGATGAGAGACGACAGAGAGGAGAGACAGCAGAGACCGGAGAAAGAGAGAGGAGAAAAAGAGGGAAAAGAGAGCGAAAGAAAGGGGGCAGAGTAGAGAAAGGGAAAGCAGAGGAGATGAGAGATGAAAGAAGGGAGAGACAGCAGAGACAGAAGAAAGAGGAGAGTGGGGAGGGAGAAGAGAGGAGAAAGAGAGGAGAGGGGAAAGAGAGGGAAAAGAGAGCAAGAGAAAGGGAGCAGAGTAGAGAAAGAAAAAGTGGAGGAGATGACGGGCGATAGAGAGGAGAGACAGCTAAGACAGAAGAAAGAGAGGGAAAGAGAGCGAGTGAAAGGGAGCAGAGTAGAGAAAGAGAAAGCAGAGGAGATGTGGGACGATAGGGAGGAGGGACTGCGAAAAAAGAGGAGAGTGGGGAGGGAGAAGAGAGGAGAAAGAAAGGGAAAAGAGCAAAAAAAGGGAGCAGAGTAGAGAAAGAGAAAGCGGAGATGTGAGACGATAGAGAGGAGAGACAACAAAGAAAGAAGAAAGAGAAGAGTGGGGAGGGAGAAGAGAGGAGAAAGAGAGGAAAAAGAGCAGGAAAAGACAGCGAGAGAAAGGGAGCAGAGTAGAGAAAGAGAAAGCGAAGGAGATAAGCGACGATAGAGGGGACAGACAGAGAAGAAAGAGTAGAGTACGGGGGAGAAGAGAGGAGAAAGAGAGGGAAAAGAGAGCGAAAGAAAGGGAGCAGAGTAGAGAAAGAGAAAGCGGAGATGTGAGATGATAGAAGGGAGAGACAGCAAAGACAGGAGAGAGAGGAGAAAGAGGGAAAAGAGAGCGAGAAAAAGAGAAAGTGGAAGAGATGAGAAACGATAGAGTGGAGAGACAGCGAAGAAAGAGGAGTAGGGGGGAGAAGAGAGGAGCAAGAGAGTGAAAGAAAGGGAGCAGAGTAGAGAAAGAGAAAGCGAAGGAGATGTGAGATGATAGAGAGGAGAGAGACAGCAAAGACAGGAGAAAGAGTGGGGAGGGAGAAGAGGGGAGAAAGAGTGGGAAAAGAGCAAAAGAAAGGGAGCAGAGTAGAAAAAGAGAAAGCAGAGGAGATGAGCAAAGACAGGAGAAAGAGAAGTGTGGGGAGGGAGAAAAGACAGCGGGAGAAAGTGCAGAAGAGAAAAAGACAGGAAAGAAGATGGATAGAGAAAGAGAGAAGAGAGACAGAAGATAGGAGAGAGATTGGACAGAGAGAAGAGGAGAAAAATGAGAAAAACAGAGAGAATAGAGGAAAGACATCGGGAGTAGACAGGCAGAGCATGTTGACTCGCTTTCACAGAGCATGTTTACAGCGCTGCAAAAACAAGCACTGAGTCACAGGCCAAACACACACATTTGTCAGAGAACTTTAGTTGAAATTCTGCCCTTCTTCTCTGCCGGGATTTCATATTTGCATTTAGCCCAAACCAATAATTCAAGGTGGATGATGTATCGTCTACAAGATAGTGTCAAGCGCTGTTGTTTGGAAGGATGAGGGAGAGGGAGAGCGGAGGAGACAGCAGGGACATGTTTACCGTGCCCGGCGAAAACAAGCACTGAGTCACACGCTAAAATATGAAGAAAGTTAAGTGCACATGAACTGTTATTTTTAGGGTTTAAAATGTTCAATCCCTCCCACATTAAACGGCCCAGATTACGCCATTTTCTGTCAGTTTTTCTGTCACAAACAAAGCTGGAGTTGTGATTTGTTTCATTCACATGTTTCACACACAAACGCTGTATATTGAGGCGGAGTTCTTCTCTCAAACAGAAAACACTTACACCTTGTGATGTCATGTGGTAATACAGGAAGTGCTCCAATGTGTTTTTAAAATCCACACACCATTAGAACACAAATCACTAGACTCATTTAGATGATTTCAGCCTTGAAATTGGAAATCTACTGAACTAAAGGTAAAGGGTAGATGTTAGGGATGGGCATGATTACTCAACTAATCGATAATTGATCATTAATAATTTCGTTGATTGCCTTTATTTTAATCGAGAAACCAGCTATGACTCCTTGGAGATCACTATATCCCTCAGAGTGTGTTTACCTGCACATCAGTATCCCAGGCATGATCTTTTTTTTTTTTTTTTGAGTATCCCGGTTTTGCATGTTTACACAGTATCTCCAACGCGACATACACACAGAACAGACTCACCAGCCTCATCACATCCGGTCACAGAGAGAACACTCATATTCCACTGAGTTGAGTTCTTTAGTCCAACTGAAGCTGAACCACATCATAGCACAAAGAAAGAGCTGCTTTTTTCACTTAGCATTTATGCAAATGAGCCATGTGGTTTTGTTTCTGTAAGACGTAAACAAATGTTTAAAGCTGCATTAAACACATTCTAAAGTCACACTGATGTGGCTCTATAGTGGATATGGTTTATATGTTGTAAAGTTGAGTTTATTTATGCAGATTAGTAATAGTAATAATAATAACAATGATAATTTTAATATAAAAATGTTAATGATTAATCAAAAATCTATAATTAATTTTCCTGATGATCAATTAAGAAAATTTAATTGAATGCCCATCCCTAGTAGATGTTACTTTGAAAACTACTGCTTCAGGACATCACAAGGTGGAAGCTTTAGAGATGTGGTGTTTTAATAGCATTATCTACTGATCCTAGAAATTCTTTGGCCCCTTTAGTGCAAACTAGGGACCAGCTTTCTGGTCAAAAATCCAAATTTGTGCTGACTGCTGTAGCCACTGCAATTTCAAGTAGCTGGTGACATCACAAAAAACTGCCCTGAGGTTGAAGTGTGGATACCTGTTAGACCAATCACACTGTTTGTTACATCTCCAGATACATCTGACTTATTTTGAACTTAAGAGCTGTTTACAATATATCTGTACTGGGGCAAGACATATTTAACTCAAACCATGAACACGGCCTTTAATCACTGTAAATGAATAAAATGTGTATTATGAGATAAAATGGAAAAACATTATGGCAACTGATTTTTTTTAACAATTAACAAACCTCAAAAACAACAACTATTTAGGAAATATATTAGGAAGTAAATGACTTTTCAACCAAATAGACCAGATGTATTGATGTACATTTACTGGTACATTGACAGTGAAAAAAACTTTGCTCACATCAACTCCCCACCAAGCACAGTACACAAAATACTGCTTAAAGGTGAAATTGTCTAACTTTTCTGGTAGAGAGTCTGTCAAATGTTTTTCTTCATGGAGATGTTATTGCTTTGTCTGTGTTAATGTTTCACAATATGACAAGAAATCTTTCTATCATCACGAAGACCAAATCAGACCAAGTTACAGGTCAGATCTGTGGAAAGCCTACCCCGCTCACAGAAAAAATGCCTGTTTTTCTAAGTATCTATGAGCTATAAAACCTCCTGTAATTGAATAAATGTAAAGTAGATCATTTTAATGTCATATTGCAGAACATTCAAAGCAGAGCAGTGATATACCCATAGAAACAAGGAGGTGACAGACCCCCATCAGAAAAGTTACGCAGTGCACCTTTAAGTCGAAAACACTTGAAAAGTTTAAGGATGAAGCCCCGCTGATAAATGATTCATGTGTTGTGTATGAACTGTGTGCCTGCTCCAGATTAAAGAGTGAGGAAATGAGACATCAGACACTAAAGTGATGGGACGACTCCAGAAGACGCATCACAGCGACAGCCCCTGCATCCATAAGCTCTGAGCACAGAGGGGCCTGCTTTGGAATTTAAGGAGTGCTCTATAAAGTCATAAAAAGTTATAATTTAATTAATCGATTAATTGGAAAAGAATAGTTGAAAAATGAGTCATATTAGATTAATCAATAAGAAAATAATCGTTAGTTGCAGACCTAATGAAGTTATCATCTAGAATCTAAAACCCACTAATACTGTAAAAATGCTCATGCTACAGGGCTGACTACAAAGTGATATGAGTCTTAAAATTATACAGCTTCAGAAATCACAGTGTAAGCTTAGATGGAAAATGAGTCATATCATAAAAAGACCATGATTCTTTGCTCCATTTCATGCAGCTAATACTTTAAAATCCCCCATGAGCCTTTAGTGCAATCATACTTGTCATATTTCAGAGAGAAAAAGCCACGCATTAAAGACTAAACGTTATTCTCTCTCTCCGTCTCTCTTCTACAGCTCCAGAGGCCAAACAGAGAGGCTGCAGTTACATGCACACTCACAATCTGATTATAATGTAATTTCTGTATAAACGGCAAAATAATTAAATTTCCCTATAATTATGGTCTCTCTCTGATTAGTCTTTTTTGCGTGTCATTTAAACATACCATACACAAAATTGACTCTTGTGAGCTTTAAGCCAGGAGCCTTTGATGAGGCAACAACATTATAACACGGATTAAAGCTCACAAACGTTAATTTTATATAATATAGGACCTTTAAATAATCTCACAGGTCAGGAGATCAGATTATAATCAGATTTTGGTGTGCATGTGAACGCAGCCCGTGTTACTGTTTGAGTGAATCAGCAGAACTGAAGCGATCATTTTAATGTGTCCTTGGACAAGATTTTCTTACAGTCAAGCACATGATGGATGCCCCCTCATAAAAGTTACATAATGCTCCTTTAATGACTCTATTCGGGCCTTTGGAGGTCTTGAAAGATTATACAAAATGGTATAAAAACTAAAATGACCCACAATTAGCACATTACAAAGGGTGTAATTAGCTGTAAAATCAAGTCCTTTGCATACAAGCAATTAGCCATGGGCTGTAATAATGTATGAACCTGCTCACCCTGTAGGTCAGACCGCTACTGCACATAGGCTCAAACACACTGGATTTCTCTGCTAGTTTAGTTAGTAATAATGCTCCTGTTTAAGTGGTGGTGAAGTGGCACAGCCTTGTATGTAAGATCTGGAGATTTGAAATTTGAAATGGGCTTTAAATTTTTGTGTGTGATTATTTTCATTCTGAATTTTAGTTGATACATTTTTAACTATGCATTTTCTCTAAATGCCTACAAAAAAAAGTCTCCTGTCTGCTATTTGCTGTTGTCTCATATCAGTCCTTATTATCAGTAAAATTATTAGTCGACTAAAACACCATCAACTGATTCATTTGTGTTTTTCTATTTTATTTTTATTTAAAGGTGTTTATTGTTTTAGTGATTTTACTTATTCATTTGTATTTTATCGGTTTGCTTTTATTTGACTTTAAGGGTTTTAGTATTTTAGAACTGGCAAGGTTAAAACAAGGTTAAAAACAACAGAGGGTATAAATGCTTGAGATGTTTTTTTTAATACCTTTTGTTGTTTTTAAAGGTGCACTGCGTAACTTTTCCCATGGAGGGTCCGTCAAATGCTTTTCTCACTTTCAGCACTTTGGAAACTGTAAATGCCTAGAGTCCTACAGTCCAACATATATGTACTGTGACGGCATGAAAACACTGCAATTCAATAAGCGAAAGAACGGACAACTGCATCAGTCCGTGTTGTCAGAGTGTTGTTAGTGGAACAGCCTTGAGAGGGACAAGGGCAATCGGTGAGGCTGGCAAAAACACGAGGGACGGCGCGGTGAAAGGTCGAGGCGTGATAGAGAGCTCATGATAAAAAAGAAGAGGCGAGCGAGGAGACGCGGAGGTAAAGGTCGTCGGCAGAGCGCTCTGGGCCTGACGTATGGCTCTCATAATGGAGGGAGGCGTTCTCACAACACTCCTCAGCCCACGCCACATCTGTCTTCTCCGGCTCACTGTGCACTTGTCGTACGGCTGATGACTTAAGAGTGCCTGAATCACTGGGGCTGCGCGCTGCAAATAAAGACTTGTACAGACACTTGCCGCCCTCAGATCATATTCTGTGGAACTTTTTGGTTGTGGATCCACAGCCTGTTTGTCTCTATCGACGTGTCATTGCTCTGCCTGGAATGCTCCACAGTACGACATTAAGCAGCTCTACCTTACATTTATTCAGTTACAGGTGGTTTTACTGCTGTATTCTATCGTGTTGGAGATTCGAGGAAAACTGACAAGAAAGTGCAATGGAACGACCAATCAGATTGGCGTTCCAAAACACAAACTCGGATTTATGTCCCAAAAAAAGGCAGCGCACACAGTGAACAGAGAAAGGTCTTTTTGTCATTTTGATATGTTAAGTTGTGTATGTGTAGAGAAAGTGTTTTCTAAAAACTTTGCAGTGACATTTATACTTTCTTTCACATCTTTTGACAGTACACAGAAGTTTTTTAGTCAAACTGACAGCTAATGTTATCTAACAGACTATTCATTAGCAGGAGCTAGTGATACTTTACATTAAACTTTCTCGGGCATACATAATTTCCCCAACTGCTGCAATGGAATGCATTTACAATGGGTGTCGGGAGAATTGACTCGGATTTATCGACTACCGACATTCATATTCAATATAATGCGGCATATAGTTAAAAAATACAGAGAAAAACAACATTCTGAGTGCGAGCAGGTCGCCGCTCCACAGATCTGACCTGTAACTTCGTTTGGTTTGGGCTCAATGAAGATAGATTTTAGTTTAATACTACACTGTGACATTCCAGACAAAAATATAACATCTCCATGGAGACAACCTCTAGAAAGATTACAAAATGCAATTTAAAGAAGAAAGCATGTGCTTTACGCTATATAGTTATAATGTAGATTATAATGTAGATGTTAAACCAGAACTAAGTAACATTTTTACCACATTAAACGTCTTAGTAAGTCCCTGTGATGGTTAAACAGAGGGTATTTTACTTCTGTAGGGTATTAGCTGCTAACACAAAATATTCAGATCATGTTTATTGTTTTGAAAATATATATTAGCTGAAAACTACGTATTAACATGTTTCATAAGCTTCACTATTGTTTTTGACGCTCTGGGCCCTGTCACTTTGCCCTCTGCATTAAATAACTCCTCCTTAAGAGCAGAATCACAACAGGTTTGTCAAGTTGTACTGTACAGTTTTGTATCATGTTGTTGTATATTTATTAGGGATGTAACAATAACTGAAATATGGTGATATCGTATCGTCAAAGGTCTCATAATAATATCGTGGACCATCACGATATATTGAATTACAAGTCTGTTTGCTTAAATTAATAGTTCTGATGCAGAAATAGCTAAAAAACTGAGGGAACAACATAGACCATGATCCTTTGCTCCGTTTCAGTGCAGACTACATGAAGAAATAACTGTTCTAAGCACTTTGAAATCTTCATTCTTTGGATTAAGTCTTATGAAAGCATTTTTAGAGGAAAAAGTAGCAGATTCACAGTTTTGTGAGTGTAAATATCGTACTGTGAGATTTATATGGTGAAAATATCATACAGAGAGATTTGTATATCATTCCATCCTTAATGACAATAAATGTTGTACCAAATGACTGGTCAAAGATTTTAGAATGTCAGTCTGTTATTATGTAGAATATTGTAATATCATGAGCCTCCCCACCATATCGTGAGCTTTCCCACGATATCGTAATAAATATTGTACTGTGAGATTCATACTGTGACGATATTGTATTGTGAGACCTGGATATCGTTACACCCCTAATATTTATAAAGAACTGTCGTGTGGGAGCATGGGTGATGCAGGCTTATGGGTGGAGCATTGCATAGAATCTTACAGCTAAATGTTAAAGAGGGTTCCGATAGGGTCCAGAAAAGACTGCTAAATTACTCACACTGGCAGGGATAACATGAAAACCCTCTTTGGGCATATTTTTTATGACATCATTGCAACATGTTAAAAAAAAAAAGCACTGCCCTCTCTTTAAATATGTGTTTTCTTGGTGTTTAGCACTGCCATCTCTCTCCTGTCCCCGTGTGAGAAACCTTGCAATATTGGAGTTCTCCTGAGAAAATCTGGCTCTTTTTCTTTTGGAAATGGTATATTTTTTTTATACGTGATCATTCTGGCTTATTTCAATACAAATGAAAAGAGACAAAAAAGCGTAAGGGAGATGAAAGGGTACTTAGTTCTGCTTTAAATTGCAATATTGATCTAGAACAAATTAATAAACAAAACAAGTCCAACATGTATCACCGATTAAGAAAATAAATTTGGAGAATGAAGTCTCCATCCATCCATCCATCTTCTCCGGCTTAATCCGGCTGGGTCGCGGGGGCAGCTTGCTGCCCAATACTCATAGCACCTGACCCCCCCTCTGAACCCCTCTGCGGGTTCAGAGGGGTTGACATTATGGTCCTTGATGTTAGTTCATAGGGGTGCGGGCATGTTTTTTGAGTTGATGGGGGAAACCGGAGTACCCGGAGGAAACCCATCCAGACACGGGGAGGAACATGCAAACTCCACACAGAAAGGCCCGGGCGACCCGGGGATCGAAGCCGCAACCTTCTTGCTGTGAGGCCTGAGTGTTGCCACTCAGCCACCGTGCCGCAAAAATGAAGTCTCCATGGAGGTTATTTGTGTTTCCTTGAATGTTTCATAGCATGGCATTACACTTATCTCCATGAAAACAAGCCGGCGATGCCACCAGACAAAATTACACGTCAGATGTGTGGAGAAGTAGCTTACTCAAAGTAGGAATACATGTTTAGCAAGATATTTTTTTTACCAATTAAAATAACTGTAATTTAATTAATGGAAGATAGTTTAATGCCATACTGCAGGACATTCCAATCCAGCAGTCTCCAGTGAGGCTAGCAAATGTGAACTGTAGATGAGTCGAATAATTAAAATATATTCTCACCCACTTTTGTTTGCTCCTAAGACTTGAATTTTGTGAGTGAAGCTGTTCTTTGAGCCGCAGGATGAGATGAAACCTCTTTTGCTTTTAGTGATCATCTTTATGGTTTAAAAACAGCACAAGCGCCTGGGATGCTTATGGCTGCCATATAATGAGGACACAAACACAGGTTATCACTGTCTGAGTCTCCAAATGCAGGAAACTCATCAGAGTTCATGAACCTCGAGAATTCGCTGAGTTATTTCACACTGGGGGCATTTTTTTAGGAATATAAAATTTTAGTCAGACAAGATGTTCTCACAGTTAGCGGGAGCATCGAAAGTTTTTAACAGTCAAAGTTTCCAAAAACTCCGATTTGGAGCTGGGGAAAAGAAGTCTCAATTGGGGACAGGTGTTTCAATGTGGGTGGTGGTTATGATCAGAGAGGTCTTTTACATTTATTTCCAACCACAGAGTGTATATATAAATGGACATAAAGTATCTAACCTGCCAGCCACCCCGTTCTAAGTAGGAGGTGAGCATGGGCGCATTTCCTGCTCCATTGACTTCAGCTTCATCGCCGTCTGTGAATAACTGCTGCTTTCAGACTCTGCATTTTGGTCTTAAAATGTTTGCTTACGTGTTCTTTGTGCTTATATATTTCACTATTTTGTCTGTAAATCAATTACAAATATTAATATGGAACTCTGCTCCAAATTTGTCCCATAACTGCTCGCCTGGGTGAGCTTCGTTTGACTGGAGCCTAGCACTGTGGGTGACGTCACAGACCCTTAGACCATTCTTTATACAGTCTATGTTTCCAACTGGCTTTTGTAGCAGTTGGAAATGCTGTATCAACATTTCCACATGAAGAGTTTAAATAGCCTCTGTAGTACGTCATATGGAAGGATATACTGAAGGACGGTGTATGTCAGAAGAGTACAGGAGACATTGTTGATACGATGTCCGAGATTGACAGCACATTACGACCAGCGTCCAGTTTGCCATTATTCTATTATTTTATGTTATGAACTATTGAGGCGGAGCCACAAACACCAGAACAAGAAGTCTACACCATGTCATTAACGGATTGTAAATAGATACAAACCGCTGCAGATCGCCTCCTCTGATATGTTTTATGTAATAAATACACTAAAGTCACTCTTGACCGGGAGAAAACAGCACTCGCAGACCACAGCGGATGCCGTGGACGTGTGTCAACTATTTTTCTCCCGTTGGTCCACGCTGGAAGTGACTATTTCACCTACTAAACCTATCAGAGCGACAATGTCGTACAGCGCTTCCGAACTGTTGAACAAGGTTCTGCTCAGGGAAGGTGTCAAGAACAAGCAGCAAGAACTGCCAAACAGGAGCTAGAAGAACAAAATTATGTCATTTTGTTCAGCCAGCTCAGGGTGCAAGAACAAGTTCTTATGTTTTATGGAGAATGAGTAGAACTTTAGGCAAGGCACTTCACTCACACTGCCAAGTGTGAAAGTGGTGTGTGTGTGAGTGATGGTGGTGGTCAGAGGGACTGATGGCGCCGACTGGATTGGCAGACATGCTTCCATCAGTCTGTCCAGGGCAGCTGTGGCTACAACAGTAACTTACCACCACCGGGTCTGGAGTGAATGAAGAATGCTCTGTAAGTAATGCTCTGTAAAGCATCTTTGTGACATATGTCTGTGAAAAGCTCTATATAAATAAAACACTTTTACTCTACTACTCCCCTCACCCTCCACCCAGTCCCTCCTCCTGCCCCGGGCCCCTCCCCCAGCCTCTCACCTGTCCTTCTGGCACACAAACAGGTTGAAGGCATTTTCTGCTCCTAGGAAGTTGTCATCGTCCAGGATTTCCACAGCGCTCATCCAGTTGGGGTTGAAGTCGCGTGCAATCTGAAAACGATAAAGACGCCAGACATTTAGAGAAGCACATTTACTGCACTCAGCGCCTCTCACAGCCAACTCAACACATGGCTTTCTACAGTCCGATTTAAATTCCAAATGTTTAGTTCCAAAAATACCCATATTTTGATTCTAATGGCCAAAAACTAGAGGTTGATGGAATGCTGTTGTCTGTTGCCTGGCCAATGCAGATACAGATTTTCAAAATTTGAAGCAGCAGATGGTGGATAAGTGCTGCCGGACTGCATAATAGACCTATTGTAATCATTTTACCCCAATATTATGAGTACTAACATCATCATCGTGTTTATTTTTCCTTATTTTGTGCATTCAAGTCACGGCTGACCCAACACTGCCTAAAATGATCCAAGTTAGAGAGGTATATAGCCAAATTAGTCTTACATGCACAATAAAACCCCAAAACACAACAAATGTGCATACGGCAGGTCTATATGTTTTCTCAATTATTACTTGGACTGTTGGGTAGTAACGGACAGTGTCAATTCAACACATGGCTTCCTCCAGTCTGAATTCAATCCCCAAGTTCCAAAAATCCCCATATTTTGATTCTAATGAGCAAAAACTAGAGGTTGGTTGAATATTGGCCAATGCAGATATGATATGGAGCAGCACAAGTACTGCCAGTTTCAAAATTTTACCTGAATATTATGACTACTAACACCACAATAACAGCATGTCAATTTTCCATATTTTGTGCACCCAGGCCAAGGCTGACTCAACTGCTGTAGAGTTGGGCCATATGATAATATCGTATATTGCAGTACTGATAAAACGTGCCTGTGTCATCATAAATACAGTCTGTGAAAAATATTATGGAGAGAGCCTGAACTCATCTTGACACAGCTAGTGTGTGCAGCTCCTTCTGCCTGTCAAAACTACTGTCGGGGCTCAAACAGCACTGTCTACAAGAAAGAAGAATATCACTTTAACACGGGGACTTGGAGCACTGTGCAGGACGTGTGGAGCGAGGTGGACCGCATGGAGCTGGACTCCATCAGGATGTGCATAGATTCTGACTTTATGAACTCATTCATCATGGATATGTACTCGCTTTGGATGTACTGTTTGGTTATTTTCTTCATGTCCGTGAAGGACAGAGTCGCTTGGACACCCAGGTGAGTGAACCAGCTATATAAACTGCCAAAATATGCAGAAGTGTAATGTTCTCCTTCACTCAAAAAGCAAGGCCAAACAACCCTGTGAATATCAGTTTGAGTCTCCTTGTGCATTTATAATCCAGCTGTGCTTTAATACTCCAGTACAGTGTTAATTTAGCTGTCTGTATGTCTGTGTGGCCATGACTGATGCAGAGTTTGTTTGTCCCGTGAAAGAGGAAAGAAACTGGGCTTCTTCAATGCATATTTGTGCAATACGTTTCACAGTCAAACCTCGAACATTGTTTACTGTCACAGTTTCACACATTTACCCATGATTTGAAGCTTCAAATGGTAAAAAAGAAAAAAAGCTGAGCGAAGTGTCAATGTGCAGAAGTAGACATGTGAGCAGAGGGGAGAGAGACACAAGGCTTGTTTGCCAATTAATACAATGACGTATTTTGCATTTAAATGTGCTAAATTCACAATGATTCCATAATAAATTTGTGTTACTTTATCCATTTTTGATACAATGTATGTGCCATTTAAAGAAAAATCTACATTTAACGCCTTACCAAGATAGACAGGCCGTCTATTGCAGTATAATTAGAGAATGATATAACGATAATCAAAAATGGATATTGCCCAACTCTAAACTGCAGAACAATGATCCAAGTTAGGGAAGTATAAAATCAAATGAGACTAAAATAGTTTCATACTCTGAGTCATACACAAGCATTCAAAAATGCACAATAAAACCCCAAAACACAAAACAAAATACTTTAAGTGTATATGACAGGTTTTCTAGTTTTCCTAATGATTACTTGGTTTGGTGGGAAAGTAAGTGACAGTGCCAATTCAACACATGGCTCCCTCCCGTCTGAATTCAATTCTCAAGTTCCAAAAATCCCCATATTTTGATTCTAATAACCAAAAACTAGAGATTGATTGAATGTAGTTGGTTTCCTGGCCAATGCAGGAACTTTTGGAGCAGATGGTGAATAAGCACTGTCGGACTGATTAGAGGACTAATTCTGATCATTTACCCAACCATTGTTACTCTCTACTCTCGTCACCATCCCATTAGTTTTCTTCACTTTGTGCATCTAAGCCAAGGCTGACTCAACACTGTGCAGTTCAATGCCCCATGTTAGCGAGGTAAATGCCAAATGATACATCTATACTGCTGACAGGTTTTCATGATTTTCTTATTACTTCATTCAGTGGGATAATACCCGTACTTAAGTATTTATTACAGTTTTACATGGGGTAAGCGGCAGTGCCAATTCAACACATGGCTCCCTCCAATCTGATTTCAATTCCAAAGTTCCAAAACTCCCATATGATGATTTTAATGGCCAAAAACTAGAGGTCAATCTGACCGAATGTTGTCAGTTTTGTTGCCAAATTCAAATTTTGGAGCAGCAGACAGTGGATAAGCACTGCCGGACTACATAAAGGACCAATACTGATCATTCTACCCGAATATTACCCGACAAGTATGAAGCCAAATTAAACTATTATTTACTAGGAATTTCAGACTCTTGATTCGTGCACATGTGTTCCAAAATGAACAATAAATCCCGAAAACACAACACAAAATACAATACTATTATACATGTTTTTCTCATTAATTATTATGATTAATTATTAAGTACCCATTGTAAATATGTATTAGTGTTATATCAGTTAAGTGGTAGTGCCAAATCAACACATGGTCTGCTCCACTCTGATTTCTATTCCAAAAATATCCACATTTTGGCTCTAATGGCCAAAAAATACAGGCTGATCGAATGCTGTCAGTTTCCTGGCCAATGAAGATACAAACTTTCAAAACTTGGCAGACTATTATACTATACAATTCTTTTGGGATCTGATCCGATGCCGGTACTTGGCCTTAGGGTTACTGATGCCGATACTGATGTCCGAAACTACATAGTGTGAAGACGTAAACGAATGCTACTCAATTTTGTTATACTACAAAAGCAATAAATAAAACTACTAAAAGGCTATCTCTAAAGAAAATCTATAGAATAAAACTGATTTAAGCACCTATACTTTCCCAATTCGTTACTTTCTATTGCAGTGCATGGATAAAAACAGTGAGGCCTGTAAAAGGGCTCTCATCCTTGAGGCACATGGCTAATTCTGCAAAGTAAACAAAGTGCGAGTTAGCACTCTTACACCGGTGTTGTCGGGCTGCACTGTCCATAGTTGAGCAACCACACCAAAGGCTAAATGGAGGTGTCAAAAAGGTAACACAAATGTCTTTTCTGTTACTATTAGCATGTTTTAAGAGTCTGTAGAGCCTCCATAGTCTATTTAACATGCATTGGGCCAAAAACCTCAGCATCAAATAATCAGGTGACCAGACACATCACAGCAACATCACATACCCACTCTGAGGTAGACTGCTAGTGAGCCATCGAAACTGTCAGGCATGAAAACTGGGAAAAAAAAAAAAGAACCTGAGTAAGATTCAAATACTAATACTGGAAAAATTCCATAGGACTAAATTATACTATAATCTTCAGAACCACCCAGTCATGTATCACGTATTTGCCTCATTTCTTGTACAATAGTCTGTGATGAGTTTGCATCACCTTTGTGGTCAGTTTCATTTGTTGGATATCAGACCACATCTCTCACAAGAGTGTTCATGTGTCTGAATGAAGAAGCCTTGTGTTGTATCAGTGCTTGAAAAGTTAGAGTGCACCTTTAGTTAAGCCCATTAAAACACACACGGCAGTTTAATGGATTTAATAACAGATACTCATACTGTGAACAACTAGGGTGACAGTTCACACCTTAGAGTAGTTAAATAGACTTAACAACTAGCAGATACTCTTTACTGTAACCAACTACGGTGTATTAGTTTCAGTGTAGTTGGCTCCTCTGTACCAAACCACATTGTAGAACTGTTTTAAACCACCTGTAATGAGTTTGAGGCTGCAATATCGTTATACTCTATGCTACCAAATTCTACGCGTAATATTTATTTATCATCCATCTTCTTCCGCTTTATCCAGCTGGGTCGCAGGGACAGCAGTTTGCCGCCCAGTCCTCTCTGCACCTGACCCCTATGAACCCCTCTACAAGTGGTGAGCCCACAGGAGGGTGGACCCACATCGGGCAGCATCATGGTCCTTGATTTCAGTTCATAGGGGTTTATTTATTTATTAATTTATTATGAAAATCAAACTGGAAAATGAAGTAAGCACAGTGCAATGGGCATATGCCAGTGGTGATAAAAACGGGGGCAGCTCTGTAACATGGAGTCTTGAAAATAAGCGATTAAAGATGCTCAAACATGCACTTATCACTCCAAATAGAACTTCAACAGGGTAAATGAGAAGGGCAAACATCTATAACACGGTTAAAAGCTCTGAAAAGATGACTTTTGCATAATAAGGTTGCTATAAATAACCTAAACAACCAAGGCTAAGCTGTTCAAAGGTAGGTTTAACAGTCTGATTAATGCATAATATGATATAGAACCATGAATGCAGTGAAAGGCAGCCAGCGGTCTTATAATAGCTAAGCCTTGTTCTGCGGTGCTTGACATTTGTGACCCAGACGGTTTGATATTCACACCCCTGAATAGAATGGATCCTTGAATATAAGTGGAAAATGACTGGTAATCCAAAAGCACTTTAGTAAAGCAGTCCCATGTTGCGCGTGGACACAGCAGGAACACACTACACTGTAACCAATAGGGTCCCCATGGCATTTTGGATATTAGACTGAGCTAAGCACCACAACGAGCCCTGTATAAGTGCCATTTGACTGGATAATAACAATTCAATCCAATAGACCCTGTGCACGATAGCAAATACTACCTCTGGTCGTAAAATTGATCCTGGGTGACTTGTTTCCGGTTCGCACTACGCCACGGTTTAAATGTGGGAGGCGGCTTCACTCTTAATAATTTTTCAGCTTCGTCTGTGTAATTAGTCTTCATTGAAGCAACAGCGGCATCATAATAGAGATAGGAACAGCACCGTCCTCAGATATGAGTTTGTCATCTCAAAATATCACAACATAAGCCTGACGTTCACAAACGGCACTTGTTCTCTATTATCTATGGCATTTTTAAAGTGTCTTCATGATCTCATGAAATATCAGTGTTGTTTTTATGTATAAACTACATTTTAAGAGTTTTACATGGAAGTTAAGAACTTGCCCCCATTACTACACTAGTTTGTTGCTTTGACAGACTCACTGCCACAGCAAGATCTCCACCGAGGCAACACTGATCTGTGCTATTTTTTGGCTTCTGACAGAATTTGACCACCTCTAGCAACGGACTTTAGCTTCAAACGTGCCAGAGTTCCCTTTTAATGATTCCCTCCTTGCACTAAGTCAGTTCTAAGTGTCTTACCTTATCTTCGGCATATACCGTTTGACCGTGTTCAGGGGCACTGTTATTTCCATTGTGACATTGAATGACTTTGTTTTTATCTAACCTAGATTAACCACCACAGTACTTTTAGTATTCTAGTTATATTTAAGGATGTAGCTAGTACAAAACATCACATTTTCTTTCTTTCAATCATAATTCCTTCGTTTTACATCCAAATTAAAAAGTAGGGCTGAGAATTTTTAATAAAGAGGTATGTTGCCAGTAAAAAGATATGGTTTGCAAGATTAATTACAACTGAGTCAAACCATCTGAATATAACTGAATATAATTGAATACTACAGAAGCTATTAGCAAATTGAAAAGGCTCTAGTTTTTAAAACACCAAAATTTTCCCCACAGACAAAATATCCTGTGTGATAAATGTGATTCTTGTAATAGTTTGTCAGTTTGTATTTCAGTCTTATTCTTCTGGACGTGTTTAAAATGTGAACTCTGAACAGAATCCTATAATTAAAAACATAAATCGGAAATCTAATCACAGTCGCAATGCTTGTCAGAGAAAATACATTATGTTTTACAAAGCGTCCAGCTTGCAGGGTTATGTTTGTATTAAATGCATCTGCCTGAAAGCTTGCCTTGTTTATGTTTATGAAATCAATATCAAAATCTATATAGAAACACTATTTGTTTTTGAAAAGAAAAAGAAAAGATATATTCCTACTTTTATTCTAATGTAAAATATCAACAATTCACGTGGAAGCTATTTAGGTGGATTTACGTGTGAGATAGTGACAGATCTGACGGAGCATCTGAAAATAGCAGGAGATCCGTTTGGTCACGTTGGCTGTCATCCTGTGTTCAAAGTCACCTCCCCGCTCTCTTCAGATGCACAGTGCACACTCAGCACACTGCATCACTCTCTACTACATTCTCTACAACCACTACATGGTTTTAATGTACTATAAAAGTAAATTATTTCTCGATCAGCTTTGTTACATTTAGATAATCCCACTTTTGAATAAAAAATTTGACTAAAATAAATCTTTCTTTTTTAATTTCCTTAAAAGGTGCAAAGTGTGACTTTTGGCCACTGCAAAATTAATTTGGCTTCTATAATAAATTCAAATTCAAATTCTGATTTTGAGATGTTGTAACATGGATTTTTTGAGAGGATTAAAAATAGCCGGTTAAAATCCATACCGAGGACCAAGTTATGCTAAATTATAGTAAAGATCACAAATGAACTAAGTACAGCATTTTTCGGACTATAAGTCACTCTGGAGTATAAATCAGCCAAAAAATGCGTAATGAAGAAAAAAACATGCATAAATTGCACCGGACAATAAGTCACACTTTTTGGGTGAAATTTATTTGATAAAATCAGAGACCAAGAACCAACATTTCATCTTGAAAGGCAAGTTATAGAAGTTATAGTAATAAAAACAACCCTATAGAGAACAATCCATGTATCATTCATTCTTTTGGTTTTTCAATATAGAACCAAAAATAAGAAAAGGAAAAAAAAAAAACGTTTCTTTATTATTTGTCTTTAAAACCAAAATGAAAACGCGGATAACAATTTGTTTTTTCATTTTTAATTCATATATATGATTCATATATTTAGTCTATGGACAGTGTGAAAAATTTAATATATAAATCACAGGACCACCCAAACCCTGGAAAAGTGTGACTTATAGTCCGAAAAATACGGTAATTATCTGGGATATAAAATCATTTGCAGCTTGATTCTGTAAACACGCAGCCATTTATCTTTCAGCCAAACTGCTTTTCTATTTCCATATTCACTAATTGTCCGTTTAAAAAGACAAATCTGATGCACTAAGGACAATGTGCAGAAAAAGACTGGAGCCAAATATAAGCAAATATAGAATGGCATGTTCAATATCGGACCAATGCGATATCTGGGGGAATATTCTGATATCTCAGATGAACCATCCCTAGTTTTTTTTTTTTTTTGTAGTTTAGACATATTTGACTTAATATCCCTAAAATATATTGTTATCAATTAAAAAACAAGATTTTAAAGTACATCTTCTAGGACAGGGGCATTGGTTCCCATAGAAAAGTTACACAGTGTACCTTTATATTTCAGCCTTATTTGATGTTTAGTTTATTTCAATGAGAGAGTAAAAGGGTCGTTTCAAATTCTAAACTGACCTTGCATTCAATTTCAAAACCTAGAAACATTGCAAAATTCAACATGGCTACTGAATATCGTTTGTATGCTCTGATCTTACCATAATGTTGTGAAAGAATAACAAGAACGCTGTAACTGCTTGTGGGTATAACACATTTGGCATTTCCCTGCACCTCCAGCAGCTTAGTGTGTCTGATTGAATTGCGAAGCGGGATTTACAAGCCAAGACTCTGAATGTCGTCATGGTCTAAAAATATGGCCGGCTGTGGATTTATTGATTTTGGCTGAGATTTCAAACAGAAAAATAGTAGACGCACAAGTAAGCGCCTCCATTTCATGCATAGGCTGTGTCACGCCGCTGCTGGGGCCGTGAACGCTGACACTGCACTGAGACGAGCCAAATCAGCACTGCAAACTTCAATATTCACTTATTACTTCCAATGGAAACTTACTTTTCATATTTTCCTCAACTGTTCTTATAGGGGAATGTTATACTTTTTAAAACCTTTAAGTGGAACTAAACAGTAAAGCAACTTTTTTGCTACTAAACTGTGTACTTGGTGTTTTAATGTTCTCATCTAGTACTGTTCCTCATCCTGGCAACTTCAGTGCAGACTACATATATTTGCTTGCCTGAGCAGCAGGGTTGGGCGATATCCAAATTTTGATACCGTTAAACTGTCTCAGCATTTTCCGGGGTATGTGGTATTACTGTGACTAATTAAGAATTATTTTGTAACATTCAGAAACAGAAAAGCAGCTTTATATTTGAAGATGAGGCAAAAGTTCTGATCAAACCAAACTTTGCAGGCGTTCGATCGCATCAGCGCACAAGCTGCTTATAGTGTATGCAAATGAGCCATGTGGTTTTAAGTTTAGTTTCTGTAAAACATAACCAAATGTGCCAAAGCAGCATTTAACACATTATTACACATAGTATAGTATATAATGAGTACCAGAAATGTAGAGCGGTGGAGAGGACCAATCACAGTCCTTATTGTCTGTCTCTTACTCTTGCTGTCTGCGTCCTTTTGACACATAGTTAGAAAGTTTCGGAGGTGCACGGCAGTCAACGCAAACACGTTTTGAGCCAGAACTATAAATTGGGCTTTACTGTCTCCTCCGTGAAAGTCTGACTTCGCCCTCAAGCGGGAACTCTTATGCACCACGCATCCCCTCTCGACTCTCAGTGTTCAATAAAACGTCTCCATCTCAAACTTTTCAGCTCAACATCACACACGAAGCGTCAGTCACATTTTTTCTTCTTCCTCGCTGCGTGTGGATGGAAATCTCCACACGTAACGAGGTTTGAAGAGGAGAAAGTCTGCGCTGGGGTTTTAGGTCCTTGTGCAGATTTTTTAAAATTACGGTAATAAAACTGTTACCGTTGCTACTTTTTGATACCGTGGGATACTGTATTACCGCCCAACCCTAGCAGCCAATCCCTTCTACATTCTGTCTGAATCCAAAAGGGACTAGAATCAAACCAAAGAGTGTGAAAGACCTCCGACCAAATGTTGGACGATCCAACCACAGCTGTTCATTTGTATCACGTGTCTCTCAAATGCAGAAAACATCTCCTCCTGAAAATTCTTGTTACATTCAGGTAAAAATCCACAATCTTTCCATGTCCTGTGTTTTTCCCTCTTTTTTACTTCTAAAGTTTGTTTTCACTGGAGGGTACGGTACCATGCTTCTCTCTGACTGACATGCAGAATCAACCAATCTCGTCCTCTGAAATCAGGGAGAGGATACAGTTCCGGTAATACATTTTTCATTCCAAAACAGCTATATCTGAACTGTGGTTGTGGAGAAATTTAGGCGTTTACTTAAAAAAAAAAAATCACACCTTTGCATCAAAATAACTCCTGGGTACCGCCGAAATTTGCATTTAAATATGTGTCTGACCTGCTGACCTCCGTAGTATTTTCAGATACTAACAGAGGAAGCTTAGTAGTGCACCGAAAGTAATATGCTCTGTCTGATTTTTACAGTCTCAAAATGTTAAACAAGCATAACTAAACTCATTTGCAGTGGTCCAGCTTTATAGACCTTTCAGAGACCAGCGTGGAGTTTTGCTTTGCTGCTAAAATGAACAACAACTAGCATGCTAACACACACTTTATGATCACTAGGCAAGAAAACACTTTATATTTAGATGCAGGCAGTACACATAGGACTTACAGTTGTGCTCATAAGTTTCCATACCCTGACAGAATTGATGATTTCTTGGTCCAGAAGCTGCACATGGGACGTACTTGGATATTCCAACATGATAATGATCCAAAACACAAAGGCAAGTGGACCTATCATTGGCTCCAGCAGAATAAAGTGAAGTGGCCGTCTCTTCTGACCTCAGTATCACTGAGCCTCTGGGGAGACCTCAAGCTGCAGTTCATATAAGAGCCCAAGAATTTACAGGAACTGGAGCCTTTTGCCAAGAAGAATGGGCAGCTTTACCATCAGAGAAAATAAAGAGCCTCATCCACAACTATCACAAAAGACTCCAAGCTGTCACTGGGTCATTTGTGTAGTTTCTGTTCTCATTATGATTTAAAAAGAGTAAAGACAGTTGTTTGATAATAAATGGCTTCATCCAAGCACTAACCATGAGTGAAAGAAAAGTTTATGTTATCTTTCATATTCTCTGAAAGATGACCAAGAAATCATAAATTCTGTCAGGGTATGGAAATTTATGAGCACAACTGTATTTTGACATCAAGAGCAGCTTATATGTACGATATATCTGTACTGGGGCAAGACACATTTTGCTCTGTCTAAACACACATGAGCACATTTCAGCTCCTCATGTAGAGTTTAAATCAGGCTAAAGGTGGACAATATGTCAAGAAAAATGAATATAAATATATAATTATATGGAGACAGATCACAATTTCTATTTTACCACAATTTTGGCATTGCACAACTTTTCTGGTAGATGGTTGCTGCTTGTCTCCATGGAGATTAGCCTGGACTTTTCCATGGTATGACTTACACATCTATCTAGCATTTATTCATTATGGGTGTTTCTATTGCTCAAAAATACAATAATTCAACTCTCCACAGATCTGATCTGCAATGTAGCCTACAGTTGTCTCCCTTGAGATAAGATAGGTCTAATCTATACCATGGAACATTCTAGACAAAGCAATAACATCTCCATGAAGACAAGCAGGTGACGGAGCCTCCACCAGAAATGTTGCCCAGTGCATCTTTAACATTTGGTATCTTTTCTGCCTTTAAGATATTCTGCTTCATGTGAAAAATCACTTCACTGTGATCAAATCCACCTGTCACTCATTCAAGAGCCTTAGGGAGTCTAACCAGTAAGAAGAGTTCAAACATAGTACTCAAGAACTCAATATCAATTTGACGATTTCTCCAAAACAGCAAAGAGATAACTCATCTCCCAGCCCCACCAGCAACATCTGTTCAGACGGATCTGAACTTACCCAAGAGAATTACTTAAACATGTGTGAACGAAACACGAAATTACTCGCGCAAAGTTTTTGAAGTGCAAACATTATAACGTGATTAAAAGCCGAAGAAAGCAACATAATATTCTAAATAGCAGATATGGCAGCGTATTTCTTCAGGCTCCAAAACAGCTTCCACCAAGCAGAACATGCTGTCTTGGTTTCATGTTTGGCCTAAAATGGTTGAAAGCCAGTGGGTCGTTCTGTACTCAGAAAAGATAGCAGAAGAGGGAGTTTCACTTATTTCCTCCAGCTCCACAAGCCCAATATTTTTTTTTTCTCTTGTCTCAGAAGTTTCACTGAGCTGTAATGTGTGTCTGGTTATGGCACGATGTATTAATGACAGCACAGAAAGTGAGAAACTGCTGTCCTCAGATAGGATGGCTAAATCCACTGATTCTAAGGTGACCAAATCAGGGTTTAACGGGCCCCTACAATGCTATTTGCAGATCTATGTTACAATGTTGTTTCAAATTTAGTATGAATACACCCATTCACCAGCAGTGAATAGATCAAATGTATTACATAAACAACTTAACCTCCACTGAACAAGCAACAAAACTGTAGCACAGCCATAAAATCATTTAGTAAAAGATTCCAAAAAATACTCGGTGATATATTGATACAGCAGTCTACGATAACAATACTCTATCATCAAATTCAGTATCACAATATGTTGCTATTTCAGCACACCCCTAGGGGTGAACATAAATTTACAGAAGTTAAATTATTTTCCCTGTTAGAACTGTTTAGTATTTACATTTAAACGTATTCATTTAAGTCACTGAACATCTCAGAGGAGCCACATTGCTCTCCCCCCTCTCCATTTCAAGGTGGCTCCTGGTCTGCAGCTAGCAGGTTTATTCAGTGGAATGATGCAAGGGCATGTGCCCCATGTTCAACCATGAGTGAAGAACATTTATTCCCTTCTCACATGCTCCTGAATCAGAACAGAGAAACAGAAACAGCACCTGGTCATACTGGCTGGCTCTTACACCTCCTGACCTATGGTTTTCATCCAACAAAATGGATTTTTAAATGTATTGGCCAAATAACTGCTTTTACACTATACTCTCTGGATTCTTTTCCTGGACCTGAGGAAATAAAGTCAGGCATAAGTCCTTACATTTTTCAGAATTCAAAGTATTCCGAGCAAACCTTTTCTCCAAATGTGTTGTGTTAAAACAAGAACAAACTATTTGCAGCTAATGTTATCCTGGGGAGTTCGGGACACATCTATCTTTTCTCTTTTTTTCCATTTCATTAAAAACTGTCACAGGACTAGAAGGAAACCGCCACAAAATATTCCCAGCTAAATATCAGATCTACAACCCGACTGGCACCAAAATGTTTTCAGAATTTTGCTAAATCAAAAGGCAGTTTGTTGCCAGACCAACTTTCCAAACAGCACTGTTAGAATAGATCGCTTTTGTGCTTCACAGTACAATGGTCTGAAGAACAGTGTGTGTAACTATGGAAATGAAGGCACATTAAGTTGTATCTACTTTTCCTCTTGGAATGGTGCAGCTGACAATAGCCAACCATTTTTTAAATTTGGAAGACTGCAAAGAGTGGCTAATCCAAGAGCTCTCAGTGAAAAAATATACACACGTAATTTGTATTGATAATCTGAGCCATACCAGAGTAAAAGTGCCATAACACACTGAGGGAGATATTTAGAATATACAATATATAGAAGCGATCTGAATCTGACTCTTACGGGATGAACCATCTTTGTTTTCCAAATGAGAGCAAATAGAGCTCCTGCAGTTGTCATCACGTAATCCCAGCATGCACCTCCAAACCCCACAACGGCAGTGGAAAATTCCCACAGAAATTAACAGAGTGAAATGGGAGTTTCAGAGATTGTGAATTATTGTTGCATGAGGATGTAACATTCTTATAGACAGAAGAAAGCCTAGACTGACGGTAGAAGTGGATTTCTGCAGCTAAACAGGGTAAAGGCTAATCAATCTTTCTTTTTAGTTTAATTAGAATGATCAAACCATAGTCTCATAACGATTAAAAAAAATGTAAGTTTGTGTATTGTTGATTAGCATTACATTATGTATTAATGAGGCAGAGAGATTGTTTCCTAAATGCTTTTTTCTAAACACTGTTCATATGTTTAACATTAATTGACCTCTTAGAAAAGCAGATTGTAGAAAATAAAATCACAAACTAAATTTAAATCAAGAGTTTTTGTGTTGAAGTATAAAAAAGGTTAGGATTATTATCTGATTTTTACCATATGACCTCGCCTTAATCACTCTATACTTTTGCATAACTTCTCCGTACACCGCTGCCGACTCACCTCCTCAAAGTTGCCCTCCATGGGTTTGTAGGCCAGCAGCAGCACCGACCTCATCAGATCTCCCACCAGGATGAAGTCTCCTTTGGTCTTCAGGTACAAGGCCATGATGTTGTTGTAGTGGTTGCACTCTGTCCTCAGCTCCTTCTCCGCGGTCCACTCGTACAGCCGAACCTGGACACACAGTGTAAGAGATGGAGGCTCGTCACGTAGGCCTGTCTCGATCATTTCTATATCCACTTATCGTTCAATATATGACAGACGGAACAATACATTTTGAGGCTCAGTATTCGAGCTGCAGCATATTAAAAAAGAAAGTTCTATCACAAATCATTGCTTCATTCTGCTATTTATTTGTTGCAGCTCAGACCTTTCAATGATACTGTAGATTTAAAGAATTGTTCGGTGGGATTGTCCTGTTTATATTATGCCATTTTCTGATCTATGTTATAATGTTGTCCGAGTTGAGTTAGGAGTAGAGTTGTTATCCTGACCGGCCTATGGTCACAAAGGCAGTTACAGTGCAGTAGAATGAATGGACATGACATTTGAGTCCAACAGCCTTTCCAACAATCTCTCTGCACCGAGGGGGAGGGAAAGTGATAAGCAATTGTCAGCTGCCGTTATAAATCCACTGTTTACAGCTAATTACTCTCACCGCTTCGAATGGGTGTCTGAAGAGCCGACTCCGTTTAGGAAAATAGATTTAGATTCAAGGGCGCAATTGATTTCCATTGAGTTTGTATAATGTAAGCGCGGGTATTTTGTGTCCGTTGAAGAGAGCTGAATAGGTTTTTATGTTTTCTGAATGAGCACTTGGATCAATAGTACCTGTGGTAAATATTTATGATAAATAGTTTTACATCAATTCAGTGGCTGTTTGTAGGAAAATAGTGAAAAGAAAAAGTACACAAATTCTAAAACAGATTAACAACTCTACCTATCAATACAAAAAATTTCATCCAAAATGCTGAGACAATTTAAACACAAATATAACTATAGTGCAATTTAGACCTGTATTGGTTAGGGGTGTAACAATACCGTATTTTTTGGACTATAAGTCGCACCAGCCAAAAAATGTGTAATGAAGAAGAAAAAAAAACATGTATAAGTCGCACTTTTTGGGGGAAATTTATTTTATAAAATCAGAGACCAAGAACCAACATTTTATAGTTTTGTTATAGTAGCAAAAACAGCCGAATAGAGAACAATCCCGGTATCATGCCTTCATTCGTTTTTCAATATAGAACCAAAAATAAGAAAACGGTCTCACAATAATATCGTGGACCATCACAATATATTGAATCACAAGTCTCTTTGCTTAAATGAATAGTTCTGATGCAGAAACAGCTAAAAAAAAAAACAGTGGTAACTACATAGACCATGATCCTTTGCTCCGTTTCAGAGCGGACTACATGAAGAAACAACTGTTCTAAGCACTTTGAAATCTTCATTCTTTGGATTAAGTCTTGTGAAGGCATTTTTAGAGGAAAAAGGAGCAGATTCACAGTTTTGTGAACCTCCACAAAAATTACAATAAATATCGTACAGTCATCAATCCACCCAAATAGAATCATGAAAATATCAAGATTTGGATGTCATTCCATCCCTAATGACAATAAATGTTGTACCAAATGACTGGTCAAAGCATTTTAGAATGTCAGTCTTGTTATTATGTAGAATATCGTAATATCGTGAGCCTCCCCACCATATCGTGAGGTTAATACTGTGACAATATTGTATCGTGGGACTTGAATATCGTTACACCCATTGATACACCCCTAGTATTGGCCTTTGTTTACATTATGGCTGCTAGGTAACAGTTCTTTCTATGTATGTCATATCTAATAATAATAATGGATCAGGTTTATATAGCGCTTTTTTGAACACTCAAAGACGCTTAAATATCTGCTGCCCATGTACAACCAGGAAGTAAAATTATAAACTTCAAAAGTATTAAAAAAAAAGAAAAAAAGACCAAATATAGATATAATCATATGAATGATGTTTTAATGAAAAAGTACTATATGTACTAAAGACAACACTTTATGACTGTTTCTGGTATTTTAAGAAAGCAAACATGAATGAATTCTAATTTTACATTTTGTTTATTGCGTCACAATATTGATGCAAAAACACAAACGGGTCCATTGACTCCTTTCCAAAACTGCAAAACTGCTTCTAGGCTGCTAGCCCTGCCTCTTCATGGTGGATTTCATCAGAGCTGATGCTATATTGGGCAACAATATAACATTTAATCATGTTGAAACGAGAGAGCTGTAGTGAGGTTAGAGTGAATGTGAAAACGTGAAATTTGCGGAGTATTTGCGCCCTGAAATGCAGGACAACAAATAGATTCTGAATACTATGTCTCCTTTAAGGTTTTGGTTACAACTGTATGGTAAGTTGTTACATATGAAGTGAAATTAGTGGTCTTGTGATGAATATACCCAAATTATTTTATATACATCGCACTGGATTTATTTTATTTTTTCATGGACACACACAAGCAATACAGTATTTCAATTAGCAAGTTTGTGAACCTGTATTTTGCAAAAAACACATATTAAAAGGACTATGTTAACTTTTTGGTTGGGGGTCCGACCGTCACCTGCTTGTTTCTATTAGGGCCTGACCGATATATTGGTTGGCCACCAGTTATCAGCCAAAACGGGCGCTTAGAAACATATCGGCTATCAGCCAAAATCTTGCTGATATGGGCCGATATTCCACTTGAACATGTTTTACCTTGTTATAAATCTTAGACTCTCGTTATTATGTCCATTTAATCCAATTGACAAACAGATAAATGTCCTGATCTGTAGTGCTGCATCAGGATTTATCTGCGGAGTCATTTGCCTGTGTCCATCCCGCCCCTGAACGCATCGCCATGTGAGTTTGTTTACAGCTACAGCCGTAGATCCACGTGTGCACATATACGGTCTATGTGAGCACAACAGTGAGATTATATTCTGTTTACGGACGATCTGTTTGAGTCTGGATTAAAAGTACATTATTTAGTGCAGACTTGTGATCTGAGAGGAGCCTGTGTGAGCCTGAGTGTTGGAAATGTGTCGGTTTTGAAGCTCGTTTTGGTTCTTTCTCATTGGTTAGCGATTAGCTGCTGTAGCTCGCACACATAAACAGGCTGTTTTCTCTTCTATTAATGACTGTAAAGTGACTATAGTGGCCGTATATATGTTACTGGACGCGCATTGATATGTAAGTGAGCTGTGAATAAAAGTGTGAATTATCATATTTAGCAGATCATTAATTACAGCAGCGCACACGCATTTACCGCTAAAAGCTACTAGCGGTAGTTTACTTACAGTACTTTCTTTACTGGTTAGAATATCAGACAAAAATGCCATTAGGCTGACCTGTCTTTAAATATGACGTAAAGAGGCAGAAGAACAATAAATGTCGCCTAAATAAACCCAATTGAAAATCCAATAGAGCCAAACCTAAGTTTTATAAACAATTGAAGATTTACGTCGGCGATTATATCGGGTATCAGCAGCTCCAACTCCCATTTTATTGGTATCAAATCGGTCGCAACAAAATCCATATCGGTCGGGCCCTAGTGTATAGAAATCATTGCTCTGTCTGACTGTGAGCGGGGTCGCCTCTCCACAGACCAGACTTGTAACTTGGTCTGGTTTGGTCTCCATGAAGATAGAAAGGTTTATTGCCATACTGTGAAACATTCCAGGCAAATCAATGAGATCTCCATGGAAAAAAGCATTAGAGAGATCCAGAGGGTTGTCAATTGGAGCCTCGTCTGACCTTGCTGTTACCTCACAGTTCAGTCTATTCGCAGTAGTGGTGACTGCTTTGGACTGTCTTTGAGATAATAGCTTTTTCCTTTCACTTGCAACAGGTCACGATGTAGGTTAGCCTGCTGCGTGCCTCTTCTATTTATAGTCAGATCATTTATCACAGCAGAGACACTGACGCAGCACAATTCCTCTTAAAGGTCCTATTAGACTTGTGTGAGTTTTAAGTGTCACCTCCACTGTTTTGTTTCATTCACGTTTGAGTAATACTGCATTATTAGGCTGTCTGCATTCCCAAAGCTCAAAATGCTGTTTTTCTGTCGATTTCACATTAAAGGGATAGTTTGGGTTTTTGGACATGAATCTGTATGGCATCCCCATCAGCAGTGTGAGCCGGTGAGTCGAGTTCTTCCCCGGTTTTGGTGCTGATGAAAGTAGTCTGGCAAGTTGGCTGGGGTCACGAAAATAAAGCGTTTTTCTTCTCAAAACAATATGTGTTCAAAAGAGTGATACATTTGCACCACAAAACAGTTGTCCACAAAAAAGTCACACCTCATAATCACTTGGTACTATTTTCTCTCCGGTTCATATAACTGCACACTGCAGCCAGATGAAGCTGCGCCTGTTTCACTGTGTTTACTGCTCAGAAAGTAACAACAAATTGTGTGACTACGACACCGACGATAAAGACATGGCCTTTAGCACAGAGCCAAGGGAAGATCTTTATGAACCCGAATATACTGATGCCCAAATTCACCAGAGACAGTCAGAACAGGCAGAGAGAGAGAGAGAGGAGGGACAGAGTGGGACAAGTTAAAGCTGGATTTTTGTTGTTCCAGTCTGGATAATCACAAGTCCACACCATTTTTATATATATTCTTATATAGCTTATACAAGCTTATATACTTAGCTCTCGCATTAGCTCTCTCACGTCGCGGCGGTCAAAGTCTGAGCACGTAAACACTGCTAAACTACTGAAAAAAGTGTTGGATTCGTGGCGGCAGCGCAAAGTGATATGAGTGGAGAGAAAATAGTACCAAGTGATTATGAGGTCTGACTTTTTCGTGGACAACGGTTTTGTGGTGCAAATGTGTCACTCTTTTGAACACATATTGTTTTGAGAAGAAAAACACTTTATTTTCATGACCCAAGTCAACTTGCTACTTTCGTCAGCACCGAAACCAGGAAGAACTCGGCTCACCGGACGCAGTCGGGAGGTAAGTCAGTGTTGATGCACGACACTGCTGACGGGGATGTCATACAAATTCATGTCAAAAAAACAGAACTATCCCTTTAACACATTTCAACTTTTGCCCAGTAGAGATTCCAGGACTGAAACTAACCAAATGATTGAGGTGAAGGTGGATGGAGTTTAAAAATGCACCAGGATGATGAGGAAACATTCTAACATTAGCATAATATGGACCCTTTTAGTCTACAACCTCATTTCATGGCGTCAAGCTGTTAAAATAATTGCACAAAATGTACAAAGCAACTATTAACTTGGGGTAACGAGTCAGGAGCTCACCAAGCCTGAACCTTGTCTACTTGTTACCATGGATACACAAACAGAATTAGTTCAGCCAAATGGATTGTTAGCACAGCCCTCGGTTATAAAGATACTCATAAATCTTTGATAATATCCCATGCTCCTGCTGTGCGAATAAGCTTGAAAAATGTGAAAATCTCGACCTACTCCATTTTGAAAAGTGATCTGCACTTTTAAGTCTCTATCCTTTAATCCACGGGCGGCCCAGCAAATTTATGGGGCCATGGGGGTGCCTTAGTAAATCCACTCACATATCGCACAGCTATCAGAGAACCACAGGGGGAAAAAAAATGTTTGAAAAGGACATTGGATTCTGAGCACGGTTCTTCAAGGAAAAAATAACAGCACACTTTATACAATTTATCTCGATTAAATATTAGACCATAATGGGTCATTCAACACCAAAACTCCGCACGACCATCACAGATTTGACAAAAAAAATTCTAGGAGGTTCACACACTTCCCAACAGGAAAAGTTCAAAATTTTAGCTCCGAACTCCTTATAGTTTTGTCATGAAAATATATTTTGTCAACTAACTGAGGAGCCGCTTTCAGATTCCTGTATGTAAAAAACTATTTATTGCTATTCATTTTTTCCATTTTTAAACCTTAATACAGGGCTCTACGCTAACTTTTTTTTTCAGGAGCACATGTGCCCCTAAGTTAAAAATTTTAGGAGCACAGAAAAAAAAATGGGGGCACAAGTAGGTTTTCATTTTGAACAATTATTACAGTGCAGAACTAATACAAAAAACAAAAGAATTAAGACTGTACTTTTCCTGCATGATCGCAGTGTTTTTGTCTTCATTTTATCTGATTAATATTTAGATTTAAAATAAGCCAAACAGACTGTACTGCACTTAAACACTCTGTGGCCCTTTTTGGACCTTCACCTACAGTTTAAGAACCTCTTCTTTAAGAGAACTTCCACTGGCACTTTACACAAAACTGTTTCAAAGTGAAAAAACATAGGTAAGATTTTTAAACCTGTATTTTCAAATTCCTAGGTGAAGTTACATTCTCTTACTGGTTTTACAGTGGTTTTTAGCCTCTGCACATTTACCAAACTAAACGGACATTGTGACAGAGTTATTTGGCATTTTCTTAGGCAAACTTCAGCCCACACATCGCCTGCTCTGTGCTGTGGGTCTGCTCTGTCTTGGACACTGACAGAAAATTAGTATTGGCGTATTTGACGTGAGGCGGAAGGATAGGTGGGATGCTTAACCTGCCCTGTGACGCACGTTGGTACGCAAGGGTGCGCGCTGTGGACAAGCCGCGCGCTGCGGAGCCTGTGCTGACGGGCCGCACAGTGTCTGCGGGCTCCAGTGCACAGGCCGCAGAGAGACGTCCCGCGTGGTCACGCACACCGGTACAAGTTTATTGCAGCGGCCGTAATGAAATATGATCACACTCAGTATTCAGACCTTGAGTCCGTGATAAGACCGAGTCCAAATGCGCTCGAGTCCGAGACAAGACCAAGGAAGTCCAGCGGCGTGGGGGTGTTTACTGAGTGGTGGGAGAGGTGTGGGTCCTGCTGCGGGGCGCTCCTCGTTGAAGCTGAGCGTGGGTGTGTTTTGAAGCGGAGTTTGTTCGTATGAGTGATATCGGCGCACACGCGGAGCTCGTACGCTGGGGTCAGCGCTCGCGCTGGGAAAGCGTGTCGCGCTTTAGGGGTGATCCAGGCTTGGGCACGATTCTAAAGTCCTAGTGTGAGTGCGCCCCTAATGTTTGATACATTTAGAATGTTTAACTTGTCACGTTACGTCTATGTGCAGCTCTCCTTACTGTGGCTGCAGAAGCACTCGCACTGGTGCGACTGTTTTATTTTCCTCGTTCGCACGACGAAATATTTACTCGCAAATGCGAGTGAAATGGGCGCACTGTAGAGCCCTGCTTAATATCTTCTAGCGCGTTCATCACAGAGGTCCAGTTTTAAAATACAGTCCACAACATGTGTGGGAAGGTATATGTTCAATATAAAATCTGTCTATGAAATTGCACTTTCCACAGTCCTTCAAAGATGCTCTCATATTTGAAGAGTAGAATTTTTGAGCAAATTCAAGCCCTCAGAAATGTGTGATATGTGTGTTGTGTTTTACCAGAAGTGCGCAAAAGTCAAAAAGATGAAAAAAAAAAAGGATATATTTACAGGTTTCAGCAGACCCAAATAGCTCCTGAGCTGGTGCCTGCGGTGGTAGATTAGGATTAGGTTAGGTTAGGTTAGAGTAGGTTAATAGAAATGATTAAATTCCCCTTTTAATACAAAAAAAATCATAAACATTCCCAGAAAAAAAAATATACTAATAATGACCGTTAAACACAGAGAGAGAAAAAATAAAAATTATTCAGGACAAAAACAAAAAAGTCTCTTGTGCGGCCTACCTGACGCCACATAATCCGGAAGACGCTCAAGTACATTAGCCAAATTTTAACGCTTGAAAATTTGAAGAACCTGCCTTACATAATTTTTTTTAGATACAGGAATCTGAAAGTGGCTCCTTGGAAAACTCAGCTCAAAACAGATCAGAGGTTAGCTGAGAAAATCTTTTTATGACTCAACTATGAGGAGTTGGGAGCTAAAATTTGGGACTTTACCTATTGGGAAGTGTGTGAACTTTCTAGAATTTTTTCAGTCAAATCTGTGATGGTTGTGCGGGAGCCTTCGGAGATTTGGAATGGAATGACCCTGACTTATTAAAAGGTCCTATATTATGCAAAATTTACTCTTTAAGCTTTAAGCCATGTTATAATGTTGTTACCTCCTCAAAAACATACCTGGAGTTGTTTAATTCATACCGATACCAAATATTGATATTGAAAAATTAGCTGGCTCGGGATATCCTGGTTGGGCCTTTAATTTGATGTAATATGATTTTCTATAGGCTGATTAATGTGAACTTTTATGAATTCAAAGTTTAGTAGTTATGTGAAGGATACATAGCAGTTGTATAAATATATTAGTTATTATCGGGCATCGCCAGATACTTAGAAGGAAAAGTAGCGATATCAAACTGAAAAAGTACTACTAAAAAGATGGATCGTGAATCCCTACAATAAATAGGTCTGCAAGACTAATTACAACTATCTCAAAAACAGTTATAATAGCAATACTGAAACAGCCTTTTGGGATTAACTGGGATTGATGAACAAATATATTCTATTTCTTAACATTTTATTCACTGTGGCAATGTGAAATAGTGAAACAAAACTGGTTCATTAGTTCCAAACCTACTCCTCACTTTGCTAACACATTCTTAACATCCTAATAATTCTCCAGCAAGAGTTTTTCACAGGACTTCTCACAACATTCAGAAACGAGAGAGTGTAAAGTTTTTCTGTCACTACACTGCTAACACCAACCCATCAGCAGAGGCAATCGGCAGTGTTGCCAATCGGCTCGGCAGAATAGTTGGTGTATATATATTTATACTCCACTAATGACATAGCGTAGATTTTCTTTGTGGCGGGTCTTTTTCTCTCTTCTCCTTCTGGCGGATAATGACATTGTTACGTCACTTGAGAGTAGTCGTGAATGTGGCTTTAAAATCAGATTTTTATTTGCGGCTTTTATCTAAAATTAAACCTTTTAAATGTTTTAAATCATTTGAACGGGTCATACACGCTTTTATTTAATTTCATTTAAACAACTGTAATGCACTGTTTCCCGGCATCAGTCTACATGCACTTTCTCGCTTACAGTTGGTCCAAAAATCTGGTGCGCGACTTTTAACTGGAAGCAAAAAATGCGAGTACATTTCCCTGATTTTAGCATCATTGCACCGGCTTCCAGTTCATTTTAGACTTGATTTTAAGATTTTATTGTTTGTTTTTAAAGCTTTAAATGGATTGGCCCCACAGTACATCTCAGACCTCATCCAAATTTACACCCCTGCCTGTGTGCTGAGGTCTGAGGGCTTCAGCTCCAATTCGTGGTGCCAAAATCTTTATGAACTTAAAACTTAGATTTAAACCAGGGGGGATCGGGCTTTCACTGTAGCTGAGCCCTAAACTGTGGAACGATCTACACCCACGTCCGAACAGCCCCCACAATCAAGTGTTTTAAGTCTCGTCTTAAAACCAACTTTTACTCTCTGGCTTTTAACACTGCGTGAGTTTGTGTGCTCCTCTGTGTCTTTTATTTATTTTATTTTACTGATTTCAATGGTACTTTGTGATTTTTATTTGGCGGCACGGTGGCTGAGTGGCTAGCACTCATGCCTCACAGCAAGAAGGTTGCGGGTTCTATACCCGGGTCGCCCGGGCATGTTCTCCCTGTGTTTGGATGGGTTTCCTCTGGGCACTCCGGTTTCCCCCATCAACCCAAAACATGCACTGCAGGTGTGAAAGTTGTGTGAGTGATGGTGGTGGTCGGAGGGACCGTTGGCGCCGGTTGGCTTGGCAGCCGCGCCTCCGTCAGTCTGTCCCAGGGCAGCTGTTGCTATAACAGTAGTTTACCACCACCGGGTATGGAGTGAATGAAGAATGCTCTGTAAATAATCCTCTGTAAAGAGTCTTTGTGACATATGTCTGTGAAAAGACCTATATAAAATAAAACACTAGTGCTGCCGCGATTATTCGACGTTGTCGACGTAATCGAATGTGAAAATGAGTCGAATACAATTTTTTTGGTCAAATATTCGCCTTTATTTATTTTTGGTCTCAAACGGCTCGTCCAGAGACCTTTTGCTTGCCTGAGATCAGGTATTTCCCCTCCACACCACTAGTTGTACTACACTCGAGGCGGACACCGGCGCGGCTAACAGCGGCTACACCCGAGGCGGACACCGGTGCCGCGGGCAGCGGCTGCACCCGAGGCGGACACCGGCGCGGCAGGCAGCGGCTGCGCCCGAGGCGGACACCGGCGCGGCGGGCAGCGGCTGCACCCGAGGCGGACACCGGCGCGGCTAACAGCGGCTACACCCGAGGCGCGGGAGCACGACCACGATGCATGAGGTATTGAGAATACCGTTGCAATATGCTGCTCGTGCATACTCGTTAAATTGTGTGTGCATATCGTTGTTCAACATTGTCGAATGAGCACACACAACAGACATAACAGCAATAACCTTTGCAACTCGCACGCACAGCACACACAAGGTAACCTCCCGGGAAAATCTAACACACACACTTGTGTGTGTTAGAACCGCTTGTTTTTTATTTTTAATTAGTCATTTAGATTAGTCAACTAATCAAAAAATTAGTCGAGAGATTAATCGTTAGAAAATTAGTCGTTAGTGGCAGCACTATAAAACACTAAAACACTTATGGTGTTGCTTTAATTTGACTTGACTGGTTTTATTGTTTTAGGACTGGTACGACCAAATTTTAGCATTCTTCTTGTTTTATCTCTGTGCAGCACTTTGGAAACTGCTCTGTTTGTAAAATGTCCTATAGAAATAAAGTGGATTTGGATTTGAATTTAGTCCCTGATTGTTTGAAAAGGCATGTCCGACATCAATAGTTCAGCTTTTTGAACTCAGACACTCTGGACGTCCGACCCCCAAACGCTCCAGATGACTCCCAAATGCTCCAGATGACTCCCAAATGCTCAAGATGCGTCAACGCCAGATGGACATCGCACTGACGCTTGAAGATGTGCCACAAAAACGCAGGATAAGCTGATGCGCATCCTCAAAGATTTTGCATGTAAACTCAACACAATCTGAACGCAGCTCAAGAGCCACTTTTACAATCTCTTAGATCAGTCATGGCCAACCCGTGGCTCTCGAGCCTCATGCGGCTCTTTAACTAGTTTCATGCGGCTCTTCAGGAGCTTTTACATAATATGCGTCAAATATGCTTGGCTGGCGTTACCATTCATTTAAGGATTGTTCAAGATAAGGAATGCCAAAAGTCTCATTAAGCAGCATAGTAAGAGAAAAATTGAAAATGAAAATTATTTTATTTTTGTTTGTGGACTTGCTTGAACTGAGAGTTTGTGTGTGTGAGACAGTGCACACAATGTTAACTGTTGAAAACAACTTTTACCAACTTTTAAACAATATTATCATGTTGGTGTGGTTATTTTCATTAAATCTGGTTGAGCATAGGTCTGTGTGTGCGTGTGCGTGCATACATGATTGAGGAATGGGATGATGTTCATGTGTACCCATGTGTATAATGTGGCTCTTTGCAGTAACACAGAAAAAGAAGGGGCTCTTAGTCTTCTACTAGTTGGCCACCCCTGTCTTAGATGATAAAAAATCATGTACAGCCTGTTTAGTGCTTGTAAAATCTGACCTCTACAACCATGTTCTGGAAAGCACGCAAGTGTAAGGTAAAACTAGATTGATATTTAATTTATTCATGTTATAAACTATATCTGAATCTGCATCTGAAAACATACTCTAAGCACAATGCATAATTTGAGCTGCTCGCGGATGTCCAGGGAGAAGCGAGGCGTGTGCATGCTGTGCTCTGGGACACCTCTTACCGTGCTGTTGATACTGGCCAGCAATTTGCCATTGAACTCCACCATGGAATAGACCGCCCCCTTCACCTCCTTCTCTGCAACAGTCTGCAGCTTACCTGGAAGGGGACAAAAAGGAGTGGGAGTTAGAAATTAGTATTGTGCAATATTTGTTCTAGTATATTTCTGATGCTTCGACTCATTGTGATCCGATTCCTGATGTTGAATTATGGATGAAAAAGGATAATCAAATCATATTTTTAGGTAAAACGTCCATTGTGATAATTTGAAATAATTATTTAACAACTGTCAAACAGTTAAAGGGCTATGTACTATGTAACTAGCTCAGGGGTGGGAAAACTTTTTGGCTCAAGGGCCACAAAAGGTTCTAGAATTTGATGGAAGGGCTGGACCAGGAGCAGATGGATGGAGTGTTCTGGTATTACTACATCAGCCCAGCAAATAAACCGAAAATAACTTACAGCATCCAACAATATAAATGTAGGCATATTCAAATGTCTCAATTCAAAATGTGCACCATATTCAAATGTCTCGATTTAAAATTCTCAATAATGTAACAGCATCCAACTCTATACAGTCCATGTAGGTATATTCAAATTCCTACAATATCCATCATAGATCTATGCTCCATCCGTTTGCCACTGTCTGCTAAACAGGCACAGAAACATCAGCATAACCATCTTTTTTCTTAAAGAAAAAAATAATTAGAAATTATGTGATTATTTTCTGATTTTTAATCATTCTTGACAAAATTAAAACAAGTGACCGAGGTATATACTTGGCCGCAATGCTTTATGGGAAGGTTTTTGGACCATGAGTGAGGAAGATATGCTCAAGCTATAGTTCTACCCCTGGGCACTGTGCCATGTGCCCATATGGATAATTTGGCCCTATGTATCAATGTATCTAGAGTGTGCCATCTATTGGGGAAACACCGGAATTGCAGGGAAAATAAAACTAACAATTTATATTACAGTTTATTTAAGTTTGGCGGGCCGGATTAAAAAGGTTAACAGGCCACATGGACGTAGTTTGCCAACCCCTGAACTAGCTTGTCTCCATGGATGTGACAATACTTTGCTTCGAATGTTCCACATTATGGCATTAAACCAAAAGCAGGTGATGCCACAAGTCCAGGTCAAGTCTGTGTTTTGCTATTTTTTAGAGCATTAAAACACCTGTAGTTAAGAGAGAATAATTAACTTAATGCCATACTGTGTGACATTCCATAGAAACAAGCCATGGAAACAAGCTTTTGGCAGGCCCTCCACCCGAAAAGGTACATAGTGCTATGTTAAAGAGCCTATATTATGTTATAATGTTTCTTCATCACAAACATACTTGCGAGATGTGTTTTGTTTCACTCACACACGTTTAACACACAAATCCTTCATATGCAGATTGGGTTGTTTTCTCAAACAGAAAACACTCCCCCTTGTGATCTCATGTGGTAATACAGGAAGTGCTCCACTGTGTTTTTAAAATCCATACACATTCACTAGAATCATCCCGATCAGTTCAACCCTAGAATTTCCCACCTCTCCTCAACAAAAAGTAAGAGGTAGGTGTTAACCTAAAAACCATCGCTTCATGACATCACAAAGCAAAACAGAGCGTCTTGAGCTTTAGAGATTCAGAATAGTGTGAGAGAGAGGTGAGAGAAAAAAAGAAAGAAATGGAGAAAGATTGCGATAAGAACATCAGCAGAATGTAAAGCTTGTGCGCAGGTGAGTAAAAGCACACTGCACACTGAACCTTGAGCGCTGCGTTTTGTGCAGTGGAATGAGAGGATCGCTGGGAGGAAGAGGAACGACGAGAGGATGATGAAGTAAAAGAAAGAGAAAAGAGAGAGGGAGACTGCTAGGACAGAGAGCCCGTGGGAGAGGGGGGGAAACTGCCCCGTGTGACAGGAATAGAGAACATCTCTGTGGATGCACCTCATCACAAAAGCACAGACCCTCCACTGACTGCGACAACGGTGTGGAGGATCAAGCTGTCTCTAAATACAAGCAGCACATGCCTAAAGAGGAACAGCCCCTTCACACAGAACTGGAGCATCCCCGACTTTGGAGCACAGAAGAGACGTCTTTAACTGTTGTGTGCGGAGAAAGTTAATAAAGGTTTATTCTTAGCTTTAAATTGAGTTTTCGGCAGCCGTCGTGGGACACAATATAAAATGTCTGTGTATATATATGACACCATAGCAAATCAGGTACACAACCGGCATGAATATTGTATTGTATTCTATTCTAGTGTATGTAAGGTTGTTAAAAGCATCAAAACCCACATACTAATCAATGCTAAAACTAGTGTTGAAACTAGCTACTCATATGATGATGCTGAAAGAAATACCAAACAAGACCAAATTGGACCTTTCCTGAAAGTTTATGAATGGTCTTCGCTACTATACTGAGTATAAGACCACAGGGTGAAGAGATAAGAGACTGGGTTGGAAATACCATTACAGAAATGAATACAAAATGAATGCATTCGCTGTGGCATTGTTTGATAAGCTTCTGCAATGTCACAAGATTTATTTCCATTCCGGCATTCATTTTTCACCTAGATCTTACATTGATGATGGTTGAGTCTGAGCACTGTGCAAAGCCTCCAGCACATCCCAAAGATTCTCACTGGGGTTAAGGTCTTGACTCTGTGGAGGCCAATCCATGTGTGAAAATTATGTCTCCTGCTCCCTGAACCGCTCTTTCACAATTTGAGCCTGATGAATCCTGGCATCCTGATGAATCCTTGCCCGTCGCATCAGGGAATAAAAAATCCATCACTGGAATAACCTGGTCATTCCGTATATTCAGGTTCAGCTGACCTCACACACTGTTGCTGAACCTAGACCTGACCGACTGCAGCAACCTCGTACCTGTTTGCTTAGTTAAATCCAGGTGGTGACTTTTTTTTTGGCCAGGCAGACTATAAGCACTTTTAAATCTTAATTCTTTGGATTATGACAGTACCAAATTCTAGGCACTTTAAAAGGAAAATGATTTAAAAGGCACTTTAAAAGGAAAAGGATTGAATATTCACAATGTTGAGTTGTGCAACTTCCGATCAGTGCTTCTCTATGAAAAAATACCATGGGAACAGTGTATATTTTTGAGCAGCTTCATAAATCTGCCTCAACACCAAATTTTCATCCAACAAGGTCGACAAAGAACATATTCTGTCCATGAAGAATTTATCCACAATTATCAAGGTATGAAAGATAAAAACTTAAAGCCAACAAGGACGAGCATTAGTGAACTACTGAGCAAAACTAACGTTATGGTTGTGAATAAAACATAAATAACTTGTTCTCTCAGACTGAAAAATTTTAAAATTGATTTTATGATATATTAGCAAAGACTGAGAGATTTGTGCAGTTTAAATGCTGTAGATGTTCACAGATTAAATGTCGACCATTTCATTCAGTCATTCAATGTCAATGGTAGACATCCATCCATCTTCTCCCGCTTAATCCAGCTGGATTAAGCGGGAGAAGATGTAGTATGGGGGCGGGCGGCGAATGGTAGACATTTAATCTTTTTTTTTTTTTTGTCTTATTTAATTATTTATGTTTTATTCACGACCATAATGTTAGTTTTGCTCAGTTGCGCCTTAAGTTTTCGTCTTTCTTCCCTTGATAGTTGTGGATAAATTCTTTATGGACAGAATCTGTTCTTTGTTGACCTTGTTGGATGAAGATTTGGTGTTGGGGCAGATTTATGAAAAATATGCAACCCTTTTCCACAGGTATTTTGCCAGAGAAAAGCATTGACCGGAAGTTGCACGACTCAATATCGCGGCACTCCCTGTGAGATGTATTTCGTGAAAATGTCATACTGAGAGATGGGGACATTGTTACATCCTTATTCTAACCAACCAAACTATATTCCAGGTAATCCAATCTTCCCAGCGTGAGAAGCAGCGTGTGGAGGTGAAGTGACCCACCGTCTGTGTAGTGGAAGACGATGATGCGACCCTGCTTGGGCTCAGCCTCCTCCGGGTACACCATGGCTGTGCCCACGATGAAGTAGACGGCCGGGTCCTTCCCCAGGCGACACGACACCATGCTCAGGGCGTACTCACTGGGCAGGAACTGATGTGCATGGAGGACTGACAAACACAGAGCACAGAGGATTAGAACAGGGAAAAGCCAACACAGGCAGAATAGTAAGTAGGACTACAGTTTAGGATATCGAGGGTTTCTATCAGCACATTGTAAAAGGAATACCTACTGTATATGAAATAACATGACTTCCTTTTGGGTAGGTAGATGGCAGGTTTATAATTTTTTGTTTATTATAAAAACAGACATACAAAAGCAAGAATTCTTTATTAAAAGGGGGTATTGTACTTTTAATTTTACTATGGAGTATTAACTGCCAACACATAACATATTTTTTAAAATGATCTATTCGGCGAAAACAGCTTATTAACATGTCCCTCCCCCTTCAGAGCACTATAACAGCACATTCGGAATGCATTCCACTAATGAAACTACTGCACATCACATCAGATTTGTCAAATTGTTGTGTGCAGTTTTGTGTCCTGCTTTTGTACATTTTGTTGATGCACCAATACAATACTGGTACTGGATATCAGCGTTAATGTAGAACATGTTCATGGATCGGATATTGTTTCCAAGATATTGGTTCAGTCAATATCCTATTTTGGGCTATAAACTGGTGTCACTGGCCCAAAATGTCTCTTAATATTAAACTTTTTTTTTTTTTTTTTTTTTTTTAAATTAAAGCTGTTCAGTAGTTCGTAAAGACCCTCAGGTGCAACCCTCAGGTGGGTTGCAAAAGATTTTTTTGGGGTCTCCTTGACACAATCTGCATGTAGGTCTGCAATATACAGTTCTGACTATAGACTGTATATACGAGTGGACTGCGTGCCAAACAGGAAGTGCTCCAGAAGGCTCTTCCGGCTCCTTCTCTCCCTTTTTTCCATTGTCTTGCATTGGATCTTATCGTCCCTCTCTCTGTACCTGCTGCTGTGGCCTTGTCATTTTGGTCTTAAAATGTTCGTATGAACCCGTTCTACACGATCCTGAATTTTGTCCGTCAAAAAAAAATCCTATTCATAACATAGAGCCTGGCTCCAGATTCGCTCCTGTATCCGTGGCATCAGGAGCCTCATATGAGCGGCGCTAAACACTGAGAGTGACGTCACACTCACTTAGTTCACTCATATGTACACACGGTCTATGGTTCTGACACGGTCTATGGTTCTGACACATGGAAGAATTGAAATGTTAAGACATGTTTTGTATCATTTGTAATCTTTTTGTAATTATTTTATTGACTATTTTGTTCCAGTATTGCTGGTTCAATTGAATGTTGAAAAGAAAAAGAAATGGGCTACATATAATGTGCAAATAGGCTACTTAGGGAAACCTTTTATTGCTGGTTCAATTCCTGTTTTTCATTGTATAAAACCTGAGTAATACTAATTATTCAGAGAGACATGATCACTCAGTCAACAATAAAATTATGTTCAATAATGGTCAAATCCACCTTTATTTTGTGATTTAGGAATAATAATTGACTTGGGTCGCGAAGGTTTGTGACTTTTAAAATATGGGTCCCCGGAAAAAAAAAGTTTGGGAAACACTGGTTTAAACGATATATGGAACTAGCGTAAATTCAGCATGGAAGATGTAACCTTGCTCCAGTCAACCTCACCGTTTCTCCAGAGTTTACCTGCTTCTCAGCCTTCATTAACCCCCTACCCACTGTTCACTACAGCTTCTCTTCGTCCAATCAGTGCCCAGTCTGCCCAGTGTAAACCCCCTTTGCAATTTAAATCTTACCAGCCCATAGTCACCGTCTCCTTCACCCTCCTCAGCCTCACCTCTACCACCTCCAAGGCCCTGGGGAGAACACATCCCCTAAATGCCATCTACACAACCACACCCTTCGTCGCACTGTCTTCTGCTGGGGTCTGAGTGCTAAAGCTAACTCATTCTATAAAACTACTAATACTTTCGCTTTGTGTCTGAGTCTTTCCAGGTTGAAATAACAGTTATAAAACGCATTTGGATCATTTTTACGACGCACACGGTTTGTGTTTAAAGGAAATGAATCATATATTTTCAGTCTCTGCTCTGGAAAGCATTAATAGCAACGTCGGAACAGTAAAAACTTGGTGCATTTCTTGTATATTTATGGAGAATTATCATGGGGAGACATGGATGACATTGACTTGTGGGCTGAGCACTGAGAACAGAAGACACATTTCCTCACAGGGACAATAAAGTGCACCTTAACCTTAACACTCCTCGTTGGCCAGGCAAGGTGCAAAGTTGTAAGCTGCTTTGACTGACCTTCGGATTCTTCTCTTCCCCCTCTGCTCCACAAATCACCCACCCCTCGCTCCTATTCATCCTGAGGCATTCCTACATGACTCTATACGACGTGGAGCGTGCTAATGAGTCTGACCACATGGGAACAGAAGACACAGTGACATTGGGGCTCCTGGTTCACCTTTTACCCACATGGAGGCCTACATGTTCCTCTTCACCTAATTAGAGCAACTCTGCACATACAGTGGCGTGGGTCTCCTCCTTTATCTGCTCTGTGCCCTCTGCTGCTCAATCTAAGCCTGCCTGCAGGAAGCACATCGCTCACCTTCATCAGTGCTGCGCTCATTACTCACTACTGGATTAGGGCTCGACTCATGCTTCCTGTAGCCTATTGATTACATAATGCAGCATAGCGATTTATGCTTGTTAGTGTAAATGATCAAAATGTTCTCGCACATACAGAATTTGTGAAGTGTGGTTAGCAGGATGGAAAACACTAGGGCTGCAAGATGAATTGTGATTTGAATGGACGCGATTAATGAATAAAGGGATGCACCAATCCAGTTTTTCAAGGTCCAATACTGATATCGATACTTTCTTTACAGCTTTATGAACCTGTGTAGGGACTGAGAATGGCATTTTTTCTCCAAATTATTACAAATCTGATCCCATTTTTGTGTTTTTTGTACTTGTTATTTATCTTGAAACTAACCACTGAACAGCTTTGTACGACGTAAAGTTCAAACATTATGAGATCTTCAAGATGTCCAATATTAAAGGATTTCGGCTAAACCAATATCATGGGACCAGTATCGGTATCGTGACTCCATTCACAAAGGCTTCAGTTTTTTAATTAACATAATTTCCTCCTCAACACAAAATGTCCCGTCTTAATAGGGTTGTCAAAAGTATTGAAATTCAGATACTAATCGATACTAAAACAAGTAGCAAAAATAGATACTCATCTGAGCAGGTATCAAAACATAAAGAGTCACATTCACAGAACAGAAATTAACCTTTCCTCAATAGCTTTACATCAAGTATGTATGAAAAGTGCTATACAAATAAAGTTTTTTTTTTTTAACTGAATCATCTCGAGCTGTATAAGAGCACTAGACTAGTATAGGCCCACTGATATGGACCACTGTGGAACCTAGCGACTGAAGGATTATACAGATAGAAAACCATATGGTCTATCTCAGGGATCGACAACCTGCGGCTCTTTCATCCTTCTGTTGTGGCTCATGTGACTTTGGAAAATAAATAATGAGTATTTAATTATATTGTATTTTTATTTTAATTAGTTTGTTTTTAAATGTTATTATGTTATTCTAAATTTGTAGATAATGGTAATCTTGTAACATTCAAATAAAATGTTTTTAATATTTTTGTTGCTCAAAATATCCACCAAAGCCGCTGACGTGCGGCAAATCCAAGAAAAAAAAAGTTTCTGAAGAAAACAAATGTTTAATGCTATATGGGCGGATTCATTCATGCTCCAGTACATGCGATAAAATGATGATGGAACAGAAGCAGACGCATTTTTGGTTCACTGGGGAATGGGTGGATAATTTAAGCTTGGCTTTTTATTTCCTACAAGGAGGACTCAAATAGACATTGAGTAATAATGTGTTGAATGCAGCTTTGCACACATTTGTTTGTGTTTTAGAGAAACGAGCCTTAAAACTGCATGGCTAATTTGCATAAGCACTGAAAAAAGAGCTCGGTGCTGATGTGGTCAGCTTCTGTCGGACTAAAGGACATGACTCTGTGAAATATGAGTGTTCTCTCTATGACAGAGGATGTTCTGCTGATGGTGAGTCTGTTCTTTCTTTCTTTCTTTCTTTGTTTATTTGGGTGGGACAATGCATATTCATGAACACACAATTTGTATGAAATCACACATATTGATGTAAATACGCCGGATTTAGCACAGGTGCTAATTTCCGTCTGTAGTCCCATATATAAAATACACACAAAATAGACATTTGACAGACTCGACAAATATAACTAACAATATGCATAACACACAGTATAGTACAGTACAATAAACATAGCTATCATGACCTAAAGTGCTGTTAAAGGTGCTTTTTATAGAGTGCATTATAAGGTGCCTACAGTATTACAGTACTATTTCTAAAGTGCTAGTGTCTACGTATGTGTGTGTTTGTGTTCTGTGCTTCTCTTGTGTTGGAGATGGTTCATGTTAAACTTTTCAGAGATTATACATCTGCAGGACGCTTAGCCAGTATATATGAATGGACATAGTATATTCTCTGTAGTGTTTCACTGATTTCATAAATGCAACAAACTATAGTGATACGCTGTATGCTATACATAGCACACAGGTTAAAAAAAAAAATCATATGCATTGTTCTCCTCATTTTAGGGTTTTGTGGCTCCGCGGGTGCTTCCTTTACTGTGGGAGATGCTCCAAATGGCTCTTTGAGTATTTAAGGTTTCAGACCCCTGGCCTATCTAAAGGAAAGTAGTATGATTTAATGCTGAAAATCACATTCTATTGTCTAAATAAACTGTGTTAGATAATTATCATTATGGTATTGGAATCGGTATGGAGTACTGAGTATATTCCTTAGTATCGAAATAGTTTAAAATGTTGTGACGTGACAACACTATTCTGCATAATAACTGCCAACTCTAGTGTAGATCTGCACAAACATGTACTGAGACGTGAGTGTTGTATTACTATGCCAGTCTTTTTGTCAGTTCTTCTTTCAAATGGGAACTTTGAACAGAATCCAGTAATTAAAACAGTGCAAATCTAATCAAAATGCTCATCAGGAAAATCGCAGTTAGATGTGTTTACCAAATGGTGCGGCGCTTTTTGACAGCAGCACTAGAAGAACGCTAAATCAAGAGGAAGGCATAATGGATAAACTGCAGTTACTGATTTACATGTATTAACATATGATAGAGGTTAATGTATGCCGGTGTGGTAGAGCTCTATATGAAAGGAAAGCTTGACGAGGCAGAATCAGCATTGCAAAACAGCCGTTCACATTAGTTACCCACCACATGCAGGAGACATGCGTGAAGCCCTGGGTGTGTGATCAGAGCCTTAATGGCCTCATAAGGAAGCGTGTGATTTGGGTGTTTAGGGAGGCACAAATAAGGCTTTAATGGAACACTCCACGCCTCAGCTAATAGCATACTTTATACACCTGGTACTGCTTTGGTCTGGGAAACATACTAAGTAATAAGGCATTAGTATACATATTTAAGGAAGATGTTGACTTCTTCAGTGGTTCAGAAAAGCTCAGGGGTTCTACATGTATGTCTATGGCGCAGGGTGACCAGATTGTGGTGGTTATTAATAATAAAATTGTGAAACAGCGGATAATTAAGGAAAATGGTTCTGCACCCAGCCCATTCATTTTATATATATGTGCATCAGTATAGTCACATCTTCTTTGTGCTTTGGTAATTTTAAGCAGCTTTTCTGTATTTTACCTTTAACAAGTGTCAATGTATGCCTCTCTTTACTGTTGGCGCCACAGAGGTGCACCAGTTGAAAAAGGTGTGTGTGTGTGTGTGTGTGTGAGAGAGAGAGAGAGAGATGCTGGTGGTCGGAGGGGCCGATGGCGCAGATCAGATGCCTCACTTCCATCAGTTCGTTGTAGCTGTGGCTACAATAATATCTCACCACCACCGGGTATGGAGTGAATGAATAATGAGCTGTAAAGAGTCTTTGAGTGTCCAGAAAAGCGCTATATAAAACTGATGCATTATTATTATTATTATTATTATTATTATTATTATTAAAAGTTAATGCTAACTGATAGAGAAATTGCATTCACGTAATGTGCTAGTCCCACACTGCCAACTCAGTCCTTGTTATCTTGGCCTGTGTCATAGAGGTATAATACTCCCTACAACCAGGGCTCTACGCTAATTTTTTTTTTCAGGAGCACATGTGCCCCTAAGTTAAAAATTTTAGGAGCACAGAAAAAAATATGGGGGCACAAATAGGTTTTCGTTTTGAACGATTATTACAGTGCAGAACTTACGCACACCAACACCAACACTGAATAAATTTAATACAAAAAACAAAATTATTAAGCATTATGACTGTACTTTTCCTGCATGATCGCAATGTTTTTATAAATATATCTTCATTTTATCTGATTAATATTTAGACTTAAAATAAGCCAAACAAGCTGTACTGCACTTGAACACTCTGTGGCCCTTTTTGGACCTTCACCCACAGTTTAAGAACCTCTTCTTTAAGAAAACTTCCACTGGCACTTTACACAAAACTGTTTCAAAGTGAATAAAGTGTGTAGGATTTTTAAACCTGCATTTTAAAATTCATAACTGGAGTTACATTCTCTTACTGGTTTTAAAGTGTTTTTTAGCCTCTGCACATTTACCAAACAAAACGTACATTGTGACAAACAGATTTATTTGGCATTTTCTTAGGCAAACTTCAGCCCACATATCGCCTGTCTGTGCTGTGGGTCTGCTCTGTGCGGACACGGACATAAAATTAGTATTGGCGTATTTGACGAGGCGGATGGACAGGTGGGATGTTTAACCTGCCCTGTGATACACACTGGTACACGAGGGTGCGCGCGATGTACAAGCCGCGCGCTGGCGGTGCCGCACGCGTGTCCGCGGGCTCCAGCGCACCGGTCCCGCACACGGTACAAGTTTATTGCCGAAGGCAGCGGCCGTAATGAAAAATGACCGCACTCAGTATTCAGACCTTGAGTCCGTGACAAGACCGAGTCCAAATGCGCTCGAGTCCGAGACAAGACCAAGACAAAACCATCGCTTTAGCGGAGCTGGAAGTCCAGCGGCACAGGGGAATCTACCGAGTGGTGGGACAGGTGTGGGTCCTGCTGCGGGGCGCTCCTCGTTTAAGGGGGCGTGGGTGTTTTGAAGCGGAGTTTGTTCGTATGAGTGATATCGGCGCACACACGGAGCTCGTATGCTGGAGTCGTGTGCGGTCGGAGGTGTTGTGCCCGGGCACGGTTCGGTTGCGCTTGCGCTGGGCATGCGTGAGGCGCTTTAGGGGCGATCCAGGCTTGGGCACGATTCTAAAGTCCTAATGTGACTGCGCCCCTAATGTTTGACACATTTAGAACGTTTAACTTGTCACGTTACGTCTGTGCGCAGCTCTCCTTATTGTGCTGCAGAAGCACTCGCACTGGTGCCACTGGTTTATTTTCCTCGTTCGCACGACGAAATATTTACTCGCAAATGCGAGTGAAATGGGCGCACTGTAGAGCCCTGCCTACAACAGAGGCATAGCCAGATTGGACTGCACTGGAATGGACAACACTATGACAGGATCTTGAGGGTTCATGTCTCTGGGTCTTGGGTCTCGCACTGATGATTAAAAAATTTTAAACGTTAGAACTCCAGCCTCATGCCTCCTCTTCTAACTCCAGGCTACAATTTATTCTATAATTCTACAATGCTACCTTTTATATATGTATATAGTTTTTAGATTGCAATTTATTGTATATATAGTTTTAAGATAGCAATTTATATGATACATAGTTTTATAATCCTTATCTTTATAGATCTTTATAGTGTTTGTCTATTTTTAACTTAACTGTACTTCTATTGCTGCTACTGTTTCTTGCTGTTCTCTTTACTGTGCGTTGCAACACTGAAATTTCCCCATTGTGGGACAAATAAAGGATATCGTATCTTATCTTATTAAAATGTTAACTATAAGATAAAAAAGTAAAGACAACTCAAATGTTTTAGATTTAGTTGACTTAATATTTGTCACGCCTCAAAATTAGCATTTGCGTCAGCGGTTAGCAGTGAGACAGTAGTGAGACCACTCACAACTGGCTGTCCACCGCTTGACCTTTATGTATTAATTTTAGTGCAACTCCGCGAAAACCCCATAGAGATATAATAGGGTAGTAAGCAGTGACGCTAACGATGAGCTAGCAGAGTACTATTGTGCACAGAGCCAATTTCCTCTTTACTTTATATGATGACTACACAGGGCTCTACGCTAACTTTTTTTTCCAGGAGCACACGTGCCCCCAAGTTAAAAATTTTAGGAGCACAGAAAAAAAAAGGGGGCACAAGTAAGTTTTCGTTTTGAACGTTTATTTCAGTGCAGAACTTGTGCACACCAACTTATATGAATGAATTTTATACAAAAAAAAAAAACAAAACAAAAGAATTATTACTGTACTTTTCCTGTATGATCGAAGTGTTTTTAATCAGTCTATCTCCATTTTATCTGATTAATATTTATTTAGACTTAAAATACGCCAAGCAAACTGTACTGCACTTAAACATTGCACCCCTTTTTGGACCCTCACCCACAGTTTAAGAACCTCTTCTTTGAGAGAACTTCCACTGGCACTTTACAGAAAACTGCTTCAAAGTGAAAAAAGTGGGTAGAATTTTTAAACCTGTATTTTCAAATTCCTGGAGTTCGATTCTCTCACTGGTTTTACAGTGGTATTTAGCCTCTGCACATTTACTAAACCAAACGCACATTGTGACAAACAGATTAATTTGGCATTTTCTTAAGCAAAATTCAGCCCACGTCACCTGCTCTGTGCTGTAGCTCTGCTCTGTGTGGACACTGACAGAAAATTAGTTTTTGCTTCGCGTTTCGTCCTGCTCTTCTAATCAGCGCTTATTGAGGAGGAGCCTCAGTGCTCTACGTGGGGAGGAGAGAGCGTGAAAAGGCGAAGAGCGGTGCACTGATGTATAGACAGGTAGGATGTTTAGCCTGCCCTGTGACGCACGCTGGTACACGAGGGTGCGCGCTGTGGACAAGCCGCATGCTGGTGGTGCCACGCAGTGTCCCCGGGCTCCAGCGCACAGGTCCCGCACACCAGTACAAGTTTAGTGTCGACAGCAGCGGCCGTAATGAAATATGATGCACTCAGTATTTAGACGTTGAGTCCGTGACGAGACCGAGTCCAAATGCGCTCGAGTCCAGCGGTCCAGCGGCACGGGGGTATCTATTGAGTGGAGGGACAGTTGTGGGTCCTGCTGCGGTGCGCGCTCCTCGGTTAATATGGGCGTGGGTGTGTTTTGAAGCGAAGTTTGTTCATATGAGTGATATCGGCCACACGCGGAGCTCTTATGCTGGAGTCATGCGCGGTCGGAGGTGTCGTGCCCAGGCACGGTTTGGTTCGGTCGCGCTCGCGCTGGGCCTGCGTGCCGCGCTTTAGGGGCGATCCGTGCTTGGGCACGATTCTGAAGTCCTGTTGTGAGTTTGTCCCTAATGTTTGATACATTTAGAACGTTTAACTCGTCGCGTTACGTCTGTGCGCAGCTCTTCTTATTGTGGCTGCAGAAGCACTCGCACTGGTGCGACTGTTTTGTTTTCCTCGCTCGCAGGACGAAATATTTGCTCGCAAATGCGAGTGAAATGGGCGCACTGTAGAGCCCTGTGACTATACCATCTTTATTAGTGCCATAACAGTGGCCCTCAGTAACTTTTCACTCCAAGTACCACCAAAGAAAACATTTGGCTTTCTTAGTACCGCCAGATCTAAACTGAGAGTACAACAGGACTATTCCAGGTCTAATCTAGGACTAAACTAGGTTTAAAGGTTGACTACATCATTTCCAATGTAGTTCTAAACAGGTAATTAACTGAAGGAGGACAAAAAAGTGGATAAAATGAAATCTAAATGAGGCAAACCCACAAACTGAAGAGCTGTCCAGGTAGCACCTGAAGGAGCTCGTGTGCCTCCATTTGAGAAGCAGCTTGTCATGTTGGAAAAGAATGTTGCCAGTGTATTTCGGAAAATAGGGGTTGGGGACAAACCTTTCATCTACGCTGCACAAATAAACCCTATGGGGGCATCTCATATTCAGTATTGGCTGGTTAAGTCTATACTAAATGCCCTTCTACTTACATCTGTCATGATAATTACTATATCAACTTAATGTTCAGTTCACAAAAGATGGAATGATATTTTTGGGGGTTAATATCTGTTGTGGACATTTTTTCTTTGTATTAGTGGTAGAAACTTTTTGGTAATGTTTCTGTATTATGATAAGATGATAAAGGTTGCATTCTGTTATTTATTGCAGCTCATATTTTTTTTTTAACAATATGTATATTTAAAATACTTTTGGGAGATATTTCTGCTTTATGGTCTGGTTTCAGTATCATTGTTTATCATCTATAATGACTTCAGCAATATACCGCACTTTGTTTTCATAACAGGCCTACTTCCACTAAAATAAATACTGCTTAGACATCAGATAAATCTTTGAATATGGAAATGTATTGTCTGTAATGGGCTCAGGGGGTTTAGTGCCCAGAGCAAAGTGTGGGGTGTCAAACCTTCAAAGGTGTGCTGGTCGACCACAAGCAGGCTGTGCACCTCCACCTCCTCTCCGAAGGAGGTCTCGTGGGGAGAGGTGCTGCTGGGGAACAGTTTACTGGAGCTCACACTGCTGGAGAGGGCCTGCAGGAGGGGACAAAAAGGACTTGTGGGGATTACACTTTCTAAGGATTACATTAAAGCTTCACTGCGTAATATTTCTAATGGAGGGTCTGTCACCTGCTTGTATTCATGGAGATGTTATTGCTTTGTCTAGAATGTTCCACAGTATACATTAAACCAAGCCATCACAATGGAGACAAGTCAGTTACAGCATTAAGCTACACTATATTACAGTTCAGATCTGTGGAGAGTCGCCCCTATTCACAAGAGGAATTTATGCTGAATTTTACTTATACCGAAATACTGAATTTTTGAACAACAAAAACAAAAACACCAGTAATTCCATGGAGATAAGCAATAACATCTCCATGGAAATAAGAAGGTAGTGGACCCTCCACCAGGAAAGATGCACAGTCCACCTTTAAATATGGGGGACATTACCCATCTATGGGATATAAATTGCTAACACGTAACAGATTTAGATCATGTGGAAGAAAAATTCCAAGTTCATATTGGTTTGCTGTACTGGTTTCTTTATTGGCTGAAAACTGGTTTATTAAGCTGACCATGTGCAAAGATATTTTATAGGGGTGGGACGAGATACAGTTTCCACAAGACAAGATGAGACACGAGATTGGATCTAGGAGAACAAGAAAAGACGAGATGAGCTTCCGACATTATTTAGGCTATAATAAATATATTGCGCAATTCTGTTCTCAGTTTTAGCCTCACCATTTTTTATTTACTTTATTTAACATTTCTGATTTTATTGTAGCTCTACTTTTTGGGACTATACATTCTAAAAAACAATCGCCAGTACTATTTTTTCAATCCACACGTAATAAACATGAGGAAAAAACTCAAATTCATTTTTAGTATGTGTGCATGATCTTGTGGCACGAGATTTTGTCCCATCCCTAGTATTTGATACACAAAGTGGGGAAAGTATGCAGATTAACATTTGAAGGAATTTCACAGCAATAACAAAGCACCGTCATAAATCCGTGTTGGTAAAACAATGATCATTGTTTCAAAAGATGATCGTATCAGGTACAACTGAGATAACGAAGAATAGCAGTGTGGGGCAACAGGTGATAACCCCAGGGGTCATATGAATTCAGTAACCAGAATGAATACTAAAACCAGAGAATAATTACTTGTATTCCACAATCACAACACAATCAGTGAGTATTTTGCTAGTGAAATAACTGCACAGTGCATCAGGTTTGAGAGGTTTTATTGTATTGTTTTGTATCCCACTTTTGTATATTTATTTATGGAAAATTGCCGTGTGGGGGCAGGGGTGACAAAGGCTTGTGGGCTGAGTATTGGACAGAATCTCAGAGTTAACCATACGGAAGATTCGAATAGTACCGGGGAGAAATTGCAAAATTAGCGAAACATGCAGGGATGACAACTCAAACCAATTGAGGCACGTTTTTAATGAGGGAATAACATTGTAACATGGTAGAAAGATCATTTTGCATAATAATCTGATCTCTCACAAACTACACACTCAGTATTGTGATTAGGATTGTCTAAAACAGATTTTAAGACACTAATGTAAAGCAATAAAGATTTAATATCAGAAGGGATAGGACTATGTTGTGATCAAATCCTCCTGGTAGGATGCATAGATACAAATTCTGGTGTCCAGAACATCTCATAATTTACTATACAAAGCCGTTCTATAAGTAGGATATATAATATTCACACACTTTGATGAAACAATAATAACGGAAGATAAAACATAAGGCTATAATGATATTTTCAGCTTCTGCTCTGGTATATGGTATATATACTTACAAAGTTTCAATATCTGTATTGGAACTGAAAAAGCAGCATCCCTACTTTTGGAATTACTACTCCTGGTGCAATTAAAATCCAAAATGACAATACTGTGGTAAAGGCAAAGGAGTTTTAAATACAGGCCTTATGCTCAAATAACTTTTCAATTCAGTTTTATTTATATAGCCCAGAATCACAACAAGAGTTGCCCCAATGGGCTTCACAGTGAAGTGGATCTCTCCTTCACTGTAGTTCTCCCCGAGGTTTCTTCTTTTTCCCAGGACCCTGGGTTTTTTGGAGTTTTTCCTTGCTGAGAAGGAGGGTCTAAGGACAGGGGATGACTGGATGATGTTTCATTTGTTGCTTTGCATGAATGTTGTTTATTCCTGTTTTGATATGTCTGTGTTGTATGTTTTACTCATCAAAAATCTTGGAATGCCCTTAGAGGCAACTGTTGTTGTGATTTTGGGCGCTACAAAAATAAATTGAATTGAATTGAAGAGCATGGAAAGACCTCCAGACCTTTACTTATAATGTAACAATTATGGGAAATTCTAAATATTCCGTTTCTTCTTTTTAAGTGCTCAGATGGAGTAGACGTACTGAACAGAATTCATCAAACAAGCGTGAATGATGCACAATATACACCTGCTACCATGTTTGTGATGATGGAACACGGTTAACATGGTTTTGCATAACTACTGCCTTTAATTTCATTAAGTTTGTCTAGACAAGATTTGCAATTCTGAACACCCACACAGATGGTCAACTTATGCTTTTATGAACCAACACAAACAACTCCAGAGAGAGCCAGTCATTATTATATCATAATTATTGCATTTCCATGTCAAAAGTTTAGCTCCACTAGATTGAGATATTATGTAAGTCCATGTAGTTTCTGTATACTGCTGTTTTTTCTGCAAACTCTGCACCTTCGCCTGCCAGAGAGGGGCAGCAATTAGAATGAAGAGGAGACATCTTAGCTCTGACATATGCTAGGTTTGGATACAGTGGCAGGCAGCATACACCGTCCCACACATATCTGGCCACACGGGTCGACTCAGGCCAAAATACAGTTGAGATTTTTGGTTTTCGCTTATGGAGGCCATTATAAAATATTGTCACGTAATAAAAACGTATAGATGCAATAGTCAAAGCAGCTCTTCAAAATGACGCCGCTGTGTACTGTCAGCATCTAATCGTATTCCGTTTTGATCCTCTGTGAACCAGGAAGTAAAACTGGTGCGCTGTTAGCTTGTTAGTTGTCGTTAACATTAAAGTAATAATTAGGATACAACAAATACAGAATAGGGTTGCCAAAAGTATCAAAAACAGATACTAGAGAGTCCGAAATGTTATATGGTGACAACACTAGGTAGGATAGTAAATAAGTTTGAACCACTGCAAACAACGTCAAATTCATGATTTCACTAAATGTATTTTTTTGTTTTTTCTTTCTAACGCGTTCCAATTAATCATGTAAGCACGTCTGTCTAATAAAACCTCAGATTTCAATTGTTTAGATGATCTATGAAAACAGCTACCAGACAAAACCGACGTTTCAGAGCAGAGCTGGAGGCCAACAGGAATCTTCATCTATTGTATCAGCAGACCCCCAGTCGGATATAAATATTTTTACATAGTCAGCGTATCGGATAACAGTGCAGGCAAACACACCCTTGGATGTTTATAAAGCGCACTTCTTCACTGCAGAAAAAACATGAGGAAATGTGAAGGGGTTGCATAGGCCAAATTTCAACTTTCCCAAAATACAAAACTTTAAAAACGGACTTTATACTTGCTATTTGCTATTTACAAAAAACGTCTTTCTCAGTATGGATCACACAAACTCTTATCAACTGGATAGTCGCTTATCTGCATTTGTGGTTACAGTTTCAGGTGTTTTCAAACACTTTTCCAACCTTGAAATAGGCCACTTGGTTTTCTCAAAGTCCATACAGTCTTTGACAAAAGTCTTGTCGCTTATCCATTTTGTAGAAACAAAAGCTTATAACCTGATTTTAAATTAATCGATTGGTTTTAGAAATGTCTCATATGAAAGCTAAAACCCTCCCAAATTATGCTCAATAGACTAAAATAAATTTGCTTCACTGAAGAAACATTGATCATTTAATGAACACAGAAAGGTCAGATTTTGGCAAGACAAAAATTTCGTCGCCTACAGAAAATTGAACAAATAATTTACTTCAAATACAAAAATATGTTGCATAACGTCAGTGAATTAAGTAGTGGTGCTGTGAGATCCATATTTAATATCTTGTATGACTTCCATGAGCTTGAAGGACTGCATCCATGCGGTTCAACAATGATTCATACAATTTGTTGATGAAGTCATCAGGAATAGCAAAGAAAGCAGTCTTACATGCCTCCCAGAGTTCATCAAGACTCTTTGGTTTTGCCTTCCATGCTTCCTCTTTCATTCTACCCCAGACATGCTCAATGATGTTCATGTCTGGTGACTGGGCTGGCCAGTCCTGGAGCACCATGATCTTCTTCTCCTTGAGGAACTTTGATGTAGAGATAGAAGTATGCGATGGAGCGCCATCCTCCCAAAATTTGACCCCTTTTATGGTTGGGAATGTAAGAGGTGCTAATACTTCTTGATATTTTTTAGACTATTGATATTGCCTTCCACCCTGCAAATGTCTCGCACACCCCATACTGGATGTAACCCCAGACCATGATTTTTCCGCCACCAAACTTAACTGTTTTCTGGGTGAATCTTGGATCCATGCGGGCTCCAGTAGGTCTCCTGCAATATTTGCGGCGGCTGTGATGTAATTCAACCGAGGATTCATCTGAGAAATCCACCTTCTGCCTCTTTTCCAGTGTCCATCGTTTTAGCAGGCTGTGGGCCTTGGCAAATGCCACACGTTTTTTAAATTGCCTTTTGTTTAGTGCTGGTTTCTGTGCACTGATTCGACCATGGAGGCCATTTCGAGACAGAATTCTACAAACTGTTCTGGTTGACACAGGGACTTGAGGTGACCAGGCCGTGTGGAGCTCTGCTGCAGTGGAAAAGGGGCTGGCCTTGGATTTTCAAATCAATAAACGGTCCTCCCGAGCAGTTGTCTTGCAGGGTCTGCTGGACCTGGGCTTGTCAAAAACATCTCCAGTCTTTTCAGATCTTTTTCTTATTCTTTGTACTTGACGCTGAGACGCATTGAAGGTGTCAGCCACCTCAGCAGTGGATCTGGTCTTCAGCCTCTTGATAATTAACGCTTTGGTCTCAGGGTGGATCTTAGGCATGTTGTCAGAGGTCAAGTTGCAGTTGATGTGAAGGTCTGGTGTGCTGGGGTTCTTTTTATACACACCCACTAATTGATTGATCAGTAACTGATCACAGGTGAGGCTGTAATCTAGGACTGGGTGCATCATATGACAAGGCGACAAGACTTTTGTCTTGCCAAAATCTGACCTTTCTGTGTTCATTAAATGATCAATCTTTCTTCAGTGAAGCAAATGTATTTTAGTCTATTGAGCATAATTTGGGAGGGTTTTAGCTTTCATATGAGACATTTCTAAAACCAATCATTTAATTTAAAGTCAGGTTATAAGCTTTTGTTTCTACAAAATGGATAAGCGACAAGACTTTTGTCAGGGACTGTATGGTATTGCTCCTTAAGGGTTTAATGTTTTTTGGACCAATCGCGGTAGTGGAGAGTTTTTGTCATTTCTTTAATCAAATAAAAGAAAAGTGGCCATACTAGATTGTGTTTTACTTTAAGTTGGATGTTAATCTTATGGGACAAATAGTAGGCATTATTTGTAGGTTATATGGTATGTGGTTGACAGGCTCTTGAGTACCTTTCTGGGAACTTGGAATCTCATGTTTTAGAACTTAAAATAATTGCCATCTTCAGGCAAAAGACACCTTGTTCCCATTAACTCCCTAAACGGGGAACAGGGTTTACGAAGCAATCTACTACCAAGTATTACTATTACTACTAGAATTACTGTTGAAAAAACATAACTAGGAAACGTCTCCTGACATGCTAAACACAATTTGATGGCAGAAATGCTAAGGGAAAAGTCTGTCAATTTAACCCTTAAATACCTGAGCCATTTATTGCTAGTTTTTGTCTGCCTGGTCTTTCTGTGTATTAATGCAAATAGAATCTCAACCCTTTCAAGTATAGAAAAGTTAAAGACATCATTTTTTTCAGGATATCTTGGGCTATCATATATATATATATATATATTTTTTTTTTTATTTTATTTAACCTTTATTTACCCAGGAAAGTCCCATTGAGATTACTAATCTCTTTTTCAAGGGAGTCCTGCCATGCACACATCACTTTCATACTAGGCAACGTGGGTGAAGTGTCTTGCTTAAGGACACTACGACAGTTTTTTGTCACTGGCGCCCCACTGTGGCACCTGGAATTCCCAGTGGTCTCCCATCCAAGTACTAACCAGGCCCGGCCCTGCTTAGCTTCTGAGATCTGACGAGATCAGGCTTTGACAAACCGGCATGGCCACATAATGATTGATGAGTTAATGTCGGAGAAAGAAATTAATTTGTTTAATAACTATATACACAGAAGAAAAAACAAAAGGAAATAATTTTGTACACATTTAGATAAAAAAACAAAACAAAGATAAATAATGAATAAGCTTTTTGATTCTCAAATATAATTCTCACAGGCCCTGGCTGTCAGGGAAAAAAAAGCAACTTTTTAACACACACACACACCAGAAACTATTTACATTTTTCCTCCACTCGTTTTTTTTCCCTTCACTAGTGCCACTACCGAAAACAGTTCGTGTCTGGGACAATACAGACGGGCACATCACATGTATGCGTGTATAGGTTTATTTCTTTAGATTTTTGTTATGTGGCATTATTATTCCTTGATTATACCCACTGTTGTTCTCATTCCATGTAACTATCCAACCTGTCGTAGCTCTTTGGATGCCCTGATTGGATGTTATGGTCATTTGCGCATCTGATTGGCCGAGAGACCGACTATGTCACAGGACGTCGTCATTATTTACATCAGAAATCAAAATGGAGGTCTGTGATGAAAAGTTACTCTTTGTTTTATCATAAAATGTAAAAATAATCACGTTACTGCACACCTACCGCAGCGAAAATGGATTCAACCTCACCGGAAATAACGCTGGAGGTGAAAATGTTTTTGAAAGGATATATCTGTCCCAAATCGTCCAAAGGGTAAAGCTTCCAAACAAAGTTTTCTTCATTAGAATATGTTGCATGGTTTTTGAGTTATTTAAAAAAAATGCTGACCAATGGTTGTGAGTTCGTCCGCAAACTACGTGGATTCATCAAACAAGCATGAATAAAGCACAATATAAAACTGCGGGTATGTTTTTGATGATCAAACAATGTTATAACAAGGTTAAAAGCTCAAATAAATCAATTTGGCATAAAATGTGTCCTTTAATTTCAGTAGATTTGTCTATAATTTCCTTGATTAAAGAAGTTTCTGACTGATTGCTTGCCAATGGGTTTCTTATTTCAAGCTTAATCTTCTTGGAAAGTGTGCTCCGTAAAAAGTATTTAAACGAGTAAAACACTGAAATTAAAATGAACGTTGCTAATTCAAGATGTTTTTACCCAAGGCCAGATATTACATTTTGCAGAATACATCACCGGACCATGAACACATTCTCCTAACAGTATTTTGCAACAACCATGAGTCTGGCGTAAGGGTCAGTGCTGGCGTGTGTTAGTGTGTGTTAGTGTGTGTTAACCTGTGTTAGTGGGCATTTGCGGTATGATGTAACAGTACCTGGGTGCTTGCACTGGGCCTCACAGCAGACGTGGTCCCGCTGACATCCTGGATCTCCACGCGGCTCGACAGCACTCCGAAACACTGAGACACCTCCTGGTAACAGATCCGCCTGGAGGACGGGAAACCAGGCCACAGGGTGACAGAGAGAGAGAGACGGAGAGTGAAAAACAAGTAGTGCAGACAAAAGAAGCTGGATAATGTGCTACATAATAATAGCAGCGGAGGATTCTATTTTGGTCATATGCACTTTTAACATAAGATACAGTTTTTGCCAATAGACTGTCCATTTCTTTATATTTTTTACCAAGACTCGACATGAACTCACTGATTGATGGACAGCGGAATAAAAGGGGATGGAAAATTACAATTCATTACAAATAGAACTTTTTGGCATAATAAGCTGCATCTTCATTTACTTGTCAATCTAAAAACTCAAAGGTGCACTGGGTAACTTCATCTGCTTGTCTACATGGAGATGTGCCAAGAATGTTCCACAGTATGGCCATAAACTTAAGAATCTCCATGGAGTCTTACCAAACCTGCCAGACTTAGCCAAATAACAGGTTAGATCTGTGGAGAGGTGACCCAACTCCAAGTAAGAATTGCTGTTTAAGATGTTTTTGAGCAATAAAGAAAATAAAGTGACGCAGTGCATCTTTACAAAACCAAGATGAGTCAAAATAAGAAAAAATATGAGTAAAGTTTGTTGTTTTGTGCATTTTGCTTCTCAAAAACAGTTCATTTCCGTAAAATTGAGAATTGTGTGTTGTGATATATCCGTTTTCTTGCAGTATCCATTATTGCGAATTGATATTTTTGTGATATATTGGCATTGGAATTGATTGTAATACAACAGTGCCTAGCAAGCACACGGTTATCGGCACTGCTACTGCTCCCATTTTATCTCTATGTGTTTATGCCAAGTAGCAGTAAAATAAAACCATAGGAGTTACTGATTATAGAACAAGTCTTAACTGTTCCAATCACAAACACATACGAGCACTGCATGACTGGCCAAGGATCCAAGGAAATGTGGATAATGGTTTAATAAATGCTTTTCACAGCTTTAAAAACTAAATGAATGTCCTAAAACGCTACTACTAATATTATGTTAAAAGAAACTAGTACTTTTAGTAGTATTTTTCATGGGTGTTTTTACTTAATGATGCACTGTATAACATTTTTGGCTGGGGGTCCGTCACCTTCTTGTTTCTATGGATATGTCAGTGCTCTGCTTGAGTGTTCCACAATATTAAACAGCTCTACTTTACATTTATTCAATTACAGGGGGTCTTATTGCTCAAAAATACCAAGAAGAACAGACATTCTGACTGTACGCAAGGTCGCCTCTCCACAGATCTGACCTGTAACTGGGCCTGGTTTCTCCATGATGATAGAAAGGTGTAATAACATACTGCAAAACATTCCAGGCAAAGTAATAACATCTCGTGAAGGCAAACAGGTGGCGGAAAAAGTTACACGATGCAACTTTAAAGGCTCTGTACCTGGTGTTTTTTCCCGTATGGATTTGAGTTAAATGTGTCCCAGAACAGATATATTGCATAAGCAGCTTGAGGTCAAAGTAAGTCTGCTGTGTACTGTCTGCATCTCATTAAAAAGCATTTTAATGTCCAATAATCAAGAAGTGAGAAAATGGCATTTCATCGAAAAAAGGCTTGTGAAGTTTCAATAAAACATAGATGTGTTTTTTGTTCTACCACAATCGGTAAAACATTGGTTTGTTTTTTTATTTGTTTTATGGACTGTGTGCGTATTGAATATTTCTAAAAATGTTCCAAAATGCACCCAAACCACTGCAATAAGGTGAGGAATGCATGAGGAGAAGTTGTACATCTGTTGGCACGATGACGGGGATTCATTTTAATGACATTTCCAGAGGGGTAAAGGAGGGCTTTATTCATTTAAAAAAGGTATACTCTCGGTTCTGGCTCAGACTTTTAGCACATGAAATCTTTTATAGTAGATGTAGCGAAGAGGAACAGCGGGTAAAGGCAAATCAAATGAGAGCAAACCCTAGAAGCGGAGGAAAGCCAGAGCAAATATGAGCTATCTGAGTCCTATTTGTACAAGGTGTGAGCGGGAGCGTCTGAGTGCTCTGACCTGGGAGACTCGTACAGAGGCACCGTGCGGATGTGCAGCTTCTGGATCTCATCTATGGTGCCGATGGTCAGAGTGCTGTTGTTGGCCAGAGCCAGACTGTGGGGGGGAAAAGGACACTAAATTACATAGAGAATAAAGACTGATGAAACTCTATGTGGAATATTAACACAAGTAGTACGTAATAGAGGTACTAGTAGGAGGATAGAAGTATGCATCAGTCTCAAATAAGTTTACTTGCTACTTTATTGGTATCGGTCACAGAGTTGTCAAAAGTATCAAAATTCAGATACTATATAATCAATATTAATCAGTATTAAAACTAGTAGTGAAACTAAATACTCATTTAAGTATTGAAACTAAAAAAAAAAATAAAAAAAATCATATTACTGGATAAAATCTTACCTTTCCTTAATTAATTGTTTAATTCTAAGTTTTATTAGTGTAATACTATTATTTTGTGTGGAAATGACAATATTGTCTAAATATCATTTGGGTCTAAAAATCAGTATATTGTCTAGTCTATTATTGAAATTGAGTTTGAAAACACTAAGAGATCATTTTCAGATTATAAAAATGTCACACTCTTGGGCCACAGAATATAATATAATAATAATTTATACATTATTTAATAACTTCAAACAAAGGTTTTAAACTACATAATCATAAAGAACATGAACAATTAAGAAATACAGTCAGTGTGTTTCAGTATGATGGAAAGGGAGAAGGAGGAAGCCGTAACTTTTTTACTCTCACCCCTAGCAAAGTTCTAATGCTCATCATAAACTACTTCTGTGTAGCAGACATCATCAGACATATTTAATAAAGTCCACAGACTTGCATCAAATATTAAAAACCCTTTAAGCCAGTAGCGTAAATCTGCCAAAGCTTGAAAAAAAACTTGGATATGTGTTGTTTTCAGACCGTAGAATGAGACAATGCTCCAGATAGAAGCCAGTATTCATGGATGAATTATGTTATAAGAAATAGTTTATATATGGGATACATATTTTAAAAATAGTATTTTTTACCCACCCTAATTGTAATCCTGTCGCACCACAGCAGCACTTCTGAATGTTTATCATGTCATCTGGCCCCAGTTCATGCTCACTATTTCCCTGTATTAGCCAAAACAAACGATACTACACTAGGAGCAGAGAAGAAATGGAAACATGTTAGTACCTGTCGGGGTAGCCCTCGGAGTTAAGGGGGCACATGTAGTTGACCTCCTTCAGGTTGACGTTGGAGAAGACCAGCTTGTGGTTGGAGGAGTAGATGACGGTGGGTCGGTCAGAGCAGGCAAACACATTGGAGGTGGACAGAGATCTGAAGGTCCTGAGCACAGTGGGCTGGGTGCCCAGTGTCACCTTCTTGCGCTCGCTGAGGGCCCCTGTGTGAGAGTGGGAGGAGACAGACAGGCTAATGCAAATGTGGATGAGTGGAGCCCTGTGGAGAGCTGTGTGGGAGGACAGGATGCTCTCAGGAGCAGAGGTGAACACTACCTGTGTGCACCATTCTATTCATTACTACGGAATGATGGGCAAAGAGCAACAACACTGAGAGTCTCTTAAGACCAGAGGATTTGTGTTCCATTAAAAAGCATGTATTGTTTATGGCACATATTTCATTGTATGTTATTTCCAATTCTCAGGTTTGGCATGCCTGTATAATATAGAAAATGAACTGAGTCAACTATTCAATTAAGATGGCTGTACTTTGGTTCAATACAACTTTATTTTAGTCCAAGTAACTTGTCTGCAATAAAACAAAGGCATAAGACGATTGACTGTTGTCATTTTTTTTAAAGACAGATTGAACTATTTGCCACTGCCTCATGTACTGATGCATTGCTGGAGGATAAGCATAACTTTACTACTTAATGGTATTTTAAAGACATTTATGGTAACAATCATTCCTTTGCTTACACACATGGTTGAATCTGCAGTGTCTTTGCAGTATTGAATTATGTCTTTGCATAGAATATATCAGCTTTTAATGGAGGCCAAGTATAAAACAGAAGACAGTTATATGCAAACAGGATCAACATACATATTTCATAATACCTACAGGTTCACTGAGTTGTTAATATTAAAGGGCCTGTACCTGATTCCTTTTCTTCTTGTTGAAATGTATGACCTTTATATTATGCAGTGTATCGTAAAGACAAATAATTGAAGGAAAAAAGTAGGCTAAAAGACATAACCTATGGATTTTACAAAGCATTCAGTTTGGTAATGACTCAGAGAAGCTACAGAAGGACAGGGTCACTTATTTCAATATTGTTCACCAAGAATAATGGGAAATAACTGCCTGACACTATGCCAGACAGTTGATTCTTTGTCATGGAGCAATTTCAAGAGTGAGAATACAACACTAAAGCTTAATGGGACCTGTGTGGAAACAACTGTATGACACTATCCCACACAATTGTTTCTGTGTCACTATCACAATATCACAGTGGCAGAAAGGTGTTCCTCACTCATCGTTTCAAGTGCAGGTGCTTAAAGAAGACACGCTGTGGTTGGGTCTACTATGTAGTTCAAATCTATCACACCCATGGATCATTAGGTTACAATTTGCACATTTTAAATTGCAATATTGATCTAAAACAACTTAGTCAAAGAAACAAGTCCACTGACTTCATTAGAAAACTGTGGTGCATAATGGGAGCTGATGTCACCGTAAACGTCATCACAACAAAGAGCTGTTGACTCCTCCTATGGATCACTACACGTCACACTACCTGCCTTCCCCATGTAATGCTGTTTTTTTTTTTTTTCAGTATGTTGTAATGTACGGACGGGGTGACAGGTCCAATTTCGATTGCTTTGTATGTCTTGTACATGTGAAGGAATACGACAAATAAAGGCTTTCATTCATCATCATCATTCATTCATCATTCATTTATTTTCATGTTTTACAAACACGGTTGCTCAGTGAATCACACACTAGTGCAAACATAGCTGAAGTGTTCAAATCTGCAGTAAAAGAGTGGGAACTGGACAGGATTAACAATAGCACGAGAAACACTGTTGTTACTGACAACGCAAGCTATATGAGAGTGGCAATTAATGAGGCTGAACTGTCTCCTCACATAAAGTGTTTTGCCCACACGCTAAACTTGGCCTCCCAAGCGTGTTTAAAGTGAAGCCCTGTAAGCCGCCTCCTCGGCAGAGTCAGACAGAATTTTTTTCACCACAGTTCTACAGCCACAGTCGTGCTGACCACCAAACAAAAACTACTCAACCTTCCTGTGCACAAACTGATAATCCATGTAGTGACTAGATGGGATAGCTCACTGGACATGGTGGAACACTACCTAAAACAACAACAGGCAGTGGCTGCAGTCGTTCTGAGTGATGAACTGAGACACAAGTCACATAGCCGACATTGCAAATGCTGAGGATCAAAAAAACCACAACTGTGCTCTGTGATGAGTCTCAACCAACTATGTCTTTAAGCCAGCATGATCCCAATGCCCATGACTCAAAACCCATCGCTCAGATGAAGGCAGCTTTACTGAAGGACCTCTCAGACAGATAAGGAGAGGGAGAAAAGTTCAGAAAAAGTTGCAGGAGAGCAGTGCCTTGGATCCCCGCTTTTGGATGTGGACAGCAGAGAGGGAAGATGTCTTTGACAGAATAAAGTTAAAGGCATCACAGAAGCAACAATAGGTAAATATGTTTAATATTGTATGTTAGTGAAAGCAAATGGAATAAAATGCTAATTTCATATTTATGTTTTGGGGACCAGGACCAAGTGCTGCCACATGGCCCACAGCTAACAGTTCTGGACATCTTCTGCCTGGCTATTTTAGCTGAATATGCTAGTTTGCCAGATACTTTTATTTATTGTTCCACAGGCTGTTTTGCATTTGCCCAGCACATTTATAAATGTTCTTACACAATTTGACCTGACTTGATCTTTATTTGCACTCTGGGGGAATCACATCAAGTAGCCATGTTCCAGATTTAACTTGAACATTGCACATGAGAAGAATCTGTTTAAGTGACCAGCTATTGCCCACTGGTATATTGTTGACTTGATTGTTTACTTGAATTTGCATTTTAGAATCACTAAGTGACCAGCTTTTTCTATTGTCACGATCCTTAAATATGACAATACATGCTCTATGAGTAGCCTCTTCCATCAACCTGAGCAGAGCACTGTTGGAGACAGAAGAACGTACCAGTGCTGAGGTCCAGTCCGAAGTAGAAGAGCGCCCCATCTCCCAGCGCACACAGCAGGTAGTAGCTGCCCTCAAATGTGGTCATGAGGATGGAGCGGGGGATGATCTCTGAAAGGATACAGCCAAATCAGTTATTCCCTGAGCAGCACTGTGCTTAACCATCATCCAAACCCTTCCCAACCACCCACCCAGAGCCCGAGCTAGCAGAGAGGTAGAAATGTCAGTGAATGCATTGGACACAAAAATCTATGACTTATAGCTCAGGCTGTTGGCAAACTTTATACAACAAGTACAGGCTGCTTCATAAATAAAACATCAGACTTTTCGACTACAGAATGTAAGAATTTAGAGTAGGCAGGTAATGGTAAAGGTAAAACACTTCTAGCAGTGTTAAAGGGCTCAATATTACACCATTTTCTCATCTACTGTATGTTAAAATGTTGCTTCCTCATCACAAACAGACCTGGAGTTGTGTTTTGTTTCATTCACATATGCTTTACACAAAACTCCTTTAGTTGGTTCTTCTTTCAAACTCATGTGGTAATACAGGAAGTGCTCCACCGTGTTTTTAAACTCCACATATCTTCAGTAGAATCATTTGGAATTGCCAATGTCTACGAAAGAAAAGGCAGCTATGAACTTGAAAACAACCATTTGATGACATCACAAGGTGGAACAAACTATTTTGAGCTCTGCTGATGTAGACTAATTAATAATGAGGAGTAACGGGTAATGGGACAGTTGTGAATTTGGACATAGATCCTCATTTCCTAGTGAGCTAGTGCATGTCAATGACCATAGTTGTCCTGCTACTGAAAAACAGTTTTACCCACTCCACAGTGCACCAGAAGCATCCAGTTATTATGCCAGACGGTTGAGTTGAATGTCTATGTTGATAGAATACTGTCTGAAATCAATCTAACCTTGCATCACATGAAGCATCGCATGTGGAGGAACTATTTTCTCTCATATCAGTCCACCGCTACCGAGCTTTCTATCAGGAAGTACAACTCACTCGCTGCTCAGACATAAATCCTTCAAATGCAAGGTTGGTCTGGCTTAAAAAATTATTCTATCCACACAGATGTTCACATGGACAGTCTGGAGTTCTAATAGTTTTCCTCGGGTGCACCGTGGAGTGGGTAAGACTCTTTTTAGTGGCAGGACAACTATGGTCATTGACATGCACTAGCCTAGCACCAGCAACCTCTGCAACTACAAGGACTGGATGGAAGATTTAAAAAGTGTCTCCACACGTCTCCAACACTCTGGATCACTAGGAAATGAGGCCCTATGTCCAAAATCCTGAACTGTGCCTTTAATTGCTAATACATAACACATTTTACCATTTTATTATCTTTGCACGAGGATTGCACTTAATTTCATTGTATTTGTTACAATGACAAATAAAGACATTCTATTCTACATAACATATTTAAATCACCATGTTACCTTTTGTTTTGAAAATGCTACATTCACCAAAATAAAAGTATTCAAATGTTTATTTTTCAGTTAAGTTGACTCTCTGAGGCTCCCCTCCCTTTAACTAACCCTCCAGAGATCTATCACAGCAGAATCAGTGTACATTTCGTAGTGATGGGCGTAATGAAAATTTCGGCACAGTTTCAAAGCCTCGAAACAGTGCTCCAAAATGTGAGTCAAAGCGCTTGTCACGTGACGTAGGTGGTTCATGAAGCATGTCATGTGACTCAGACGGTTCATGAACCGCAGTAGTTTCGCGAGTGTTTCACTAGGGGCCTTCGGCTCGAACATGGGTTTGATTGACAGTTTTCAACAAACCACAGAGCAGCTCAAGCTGTCTCAATCCACTCCCAAAAGGTTTAAAAGAGAAGTTAGTGCATCTATCCTTGTGGGTTTGTGAGAGGCGAGATATTAGTGATTTTGACAGTGATCTTTGATTAAGTAGTCAGTCACACACATAGACGTAAACTTATTATATTAGAAATTAAACTATAAAGAAATGCATCCTTCCACTGTCAAAAATATTTTATAGAGTTGTGAACAAAAAACATTTAACAGTGTTTAATGAACTTTATTTTAGAAACAGAAATACATCAGTTGCACACATGCAAACGTGAACTTGTTTTTTGGAAACAAAATGTTTTAATAGCACCTTGCCACTACAGGTCACTGTGGAAAGCGTTTCAAATCCTGTACGAAACTTCGATACATGTGGTTCAATCGTTTTGCTGTTTCATGAAGCCTCGTTTTGCCCATCACTAACATTTCGTTAATGAAACTTCTGCACATTGTATCAAGTTTGTGAAGTTGTAGTGTATTGTTTTGTATCACTTTTGTATTTATGAACAACTGATGTGTGGGAGGCTGGGTGATGTAGGCTTTTGGGCTGAGCCTTGGACAGAATCCTACTGCTAACCGTAAGGAGGGGTCAAATAGGGCCTGAGAGAGATTGCAAGATTACTCAAACATGCATGGATGACTAAAGCCTCTTCAGGCATGTTTTTGATGAGGGAACATTATAAGATGGCAGAAACCTCCAAAAAAGTTATTTTTGCATCATATTCCTTTCTTTAAACTACTCCATGGAGACACACAGGTGATACCACCGGGTAAAGTAACAGGTCAGGTCTGTGGAGGGGTAACCCTGCTCAGTGTTTCTTAAGGTAATTATGAGCAATAAAAACACCTGTAATAGAATAAAGATTAGGTCAATGCCACACTACACAGCCCAGGCAAGGCAGTATAAATCTCCATGCAGACAAGCAAGTGCATGTGGTGTGAATGACAAATGATGAATGAAGCATCAAAAATATACCCATGCTCAGTCTGGCCTGTCTGAGCAGCTCCTGTGACAGTCTGAAGAGGATTTGGTCCAGTGCATCAAATACAGGCCAGGGACCAGACTGGACACAGCTAACTGCCGGAGTGTTAAACCCCACTGAGGACTGAGTGGGTATGGTGCCATGAGTCTGGTGATACGACACATATCACACTATGTATGTCATGATACGATATATATCGTATCATGACATACACAGTGTGATATGTATCGTATCACCATCCCAATACTAAAACAAAGGACAATGTATTGCAATTTATTAATAATTACTTCTGATAATATATGTACACCTTCACAAGCACAAAATTGTATTACATTAGTTTATTAATTTATTTTTAAATCATGAGAACAGTAAATGTATCTCTGGAATTTTTGTGAAAAATATGATTTTTAAAAATAGATTCATATTCGACATACGATATATCGCGATATATCACTGAATCGATTTTTTCTCACACGCCTACTCTGTAGGTGTTTGGTGTAGGTGTTAGTGTATAAAACCACCTGAACCTTTTTCTGGGTGGTAAATAAGTTTGGTTTAAAATAGTGTACAGTTATTGAAGTGGAACTAAACACTAAATCCACTTTTTTCACTACTAAAAGGTGCCTATGGTGTTTTGTATAGCATTATCTACTGTTCTAAATCAATTCGATTTCAGTGCAAACTAGGTAAATTTATAGTTTTCTGGTCAAAACGTGTGTGCTGACTCCTGTGCTGCTGCAATTTCAAGTAGATGGCAACGTCACACAAGACTGCCCAGATTACAGCCAGATTACAAAAACCTGTCTGAAGGAGGGGAGTTTGAAGTGTGGACACCTGTTAGAGCATTTAAACTGTTATTTAAACTGTTACTCCAGACCCCGGCTCTCCCTCTCTGCCTTAGTCCACACACACTGTCCGATTTAGCAGCTCTATTTGAAATGTGGTTGTAGAGGGATTTTAGGTGTGGCCTGGGCAAAAAATCAATTTAAAAGAAAAATAGAGTTTGCCCAGCTCTAGTATTTAGTCCCACTTTAAATTCAATATGTCATCTTTATTTCAAGCCTATTTTAAATGTATCACTATTGCTAAAATGCTGTGCTTCTCCTGAGTCATTTTCTATCCATTGCACCTTTACCTTTGTCATAAATAAACATAGGAAAGGGACAGTGTGACATTTCCACAAAACGATAACCGTGACCAATAATACCACGGTATGACAGTATACGGTGCAGTTGTTTATTTTATAATGCCTAACAAAAACAAGGGCATTCTTATCTAAAAATGTGTTTGTGTGATATTGCTGAGTTCATGCACTAGTTAACTATGCAGAGATTTTGCTCGATAATTGATCTGTGTTTACTCAAACAAGGAGCCAACAGTGATAATTTACTATATTTGTGATGTGACAGACCTACAGGATTATGAAGTCAACGCTGTGAGGAGCACTGCTTTTCCACTGACCCAGTCAAGTAAATGAGCTCTGGCAAAATTGTGAAGAAGCCCATCCCGTTACCATGGCATTTTAATTCATTGGATTACCTTAAAGCAATAGTATGCAGCTTTCTGGAGGTGGCACATCACCTGCATTATTCCATTTTAAAACTTTACTTTGGAACATTCTCTATGGTACATATGGGTGACAGAGGTAGATTTCACGTCATTAAAACTGAAAAAAGAGGTTTAGTTGTTTTGCTAAAGTAATTACAGATTTTCAAAATAGACCCCCAAAGAAGGCATAAAGAATTATTTGGCCATCTTAAACTTTTGTTATTTTTGAATCATTCATGTTTTAAATTTTGTCAACTGAGCTATTGACATTTCATACTGATATGTTCTCAAAGTACCACACTTTTGTTTGAAGGGTTTTTGGTCCTTTTGGCACTGGTTGTAGAGTTTTATTTGTGATGGATTTAAAACAAGTAATTCTGCGTGGTTTGATGAAACATTAGGTGGGATATTCACCATGACTGCTCATTAATTTCATTCATAACTTTAAAAATTACATACAGTATAAAACATTGGTTATTTTCATGCATAACTTTAAAAATTACATATAAAACATTGATTATATTTAAAGAGTCTTATTTGAGTGATGTGCTCTGTTATTTTTTATGCAATACAACCAAATACTTAAGGAATTATAGCCCAAAAAAGATCCAAATTATAAGAAAAACGTTACCCAGTTACCCAAACATTAACGAAAAAAGCTTTAACAGCAATCGTGACTAAATCTCACCAATGTCAGCTGGGTCATGGTGATTTTATAATGGAGCTTATGGGAAGCATTATTCAGTTGACACGTTACCCAGTTGAGATTGTGTAACATTTTATGACGTGTTCATCATAGAGGTGAGACAAGCCCCATATTACCATGATCTGCTGCTGTCATTAAACTCATTCCACACCTGTGAGCAAATCTAAAATCTAATGTAATTCTACAAAAATATGTAAATTATCAAGATGACCTCTGAAAAGTTCTGAAGCTTTTTCTGAAAAGTTCTTTCAAAGAAGCGGGTTAAACCTGAGCAGTGGATTTTCAAATCTTCCTCCACAATGGCTGATCCTTCACTGTGGTGTTGAGGTAGTGACTTTAGAGTGAATCAGAGCAGTTTTCTGAGGGATTATTCGAGGCGTTATCCAGTTACCCGAAACATTTTTGAAGAGCATATTAAAGTATTCAATATAAAGTAAGAGGCACAAAAGTTTAAAACATGTAAAACATTTTCTACCATTTAGGATGTTATATAAGCCAAACATGTCTACTCACATATGGATTTTGGGGCTTATAAATTAAGTGAAACTTTGAAATTTGAAAAGCAGACAAGACATGCTATTTTTATCATATAAATTGATGGATTCTGCAAAAAATAATAATGCTCTCAGGGAGGGGCTGGTGGTCCAATGTAAATCATTGCTTTGAGGAAATAATTGTACTTTTTTACTCTGTGTTAACTAATTTCTATGTTTTATCTACTAATGTAAGACATCAAATATATGATGTACGAAATGTAGAATTATGTGGCAAAGACTTTCTCTTAATGAGCTTCACATGAAATGGTTTTCACTTCACAGCTCTGCCATGTCGGGGCCAAGAAACGCCTAAAGTGCAAACCAGTGATCAAAGCAAATCGTGACTTTTTAAAATTCTAAAATCATAAGCAAGTTTTAGTTTTTTGTTTTGTTTTTAGTTTAGTTTTTAGTTTTTTGGCGGCACAGTGGCTGAGTGGCAACACTCAGGCCTCACAGCAAGAAGGTTGCGGGTTCGATCCCCGGGCCTTTCTGTGTGGAGTTTGCTTGTTCTCCCCGTGTCTGGTTGGGTTTCCTCCGCGTAATCTGGTTTCCCCCATCAACACAAAACATGCCCGCACCCCTACGAACTAACATCAAGGACCATGATGTCCACCCTCCTGTGGGCTCACCACCTGGGGTCAGGTGCTATGAGGATTGGGCAGCAAGCTGCCCCCGCGACCCAGCCGGATTAAGCAGGAGAAGATGGATGGATGGAAGTTTTAGTTTTTTGTTAGTTATTTTTACCTTATTTTTTGTGCCCTACAAAAAAATCATAGTTTTGATGCTCTCAGTTAATAAAAAAATGTAAATAATCATAATCATGGAAATAAAAAAAGAGCCATAAATGAAAAATATAAATGTGTCCAAACTTTTGACAGGCTGTGTAGTACAAATAACAAAACATGCTTCACTCACTCTTTACCATGAGCTACACATCGACAAAAATATTGCAAGATTTGATTTAAGAGGTGGTATTTTACTTCTATGAGGTATCACCTGCTAACACAACATTTTTAGATCACCATGTTACCTTTTATTGCTTTGCAAATGCTCTGAGTCTCCCATCCCTTTGCCTCCCATGCATAATCACTCCCCTTTCAGAGTGTTACCATAACACAATCAGCGTGCATCCCGTTAATAAAACTACTGCCCATCAAATTAGGTTTGCCAAGTTACTGTGTACAGTTTTGTATCATGCTTTTGTAGATTTATGGAGAATTTCTGTGTGGGAGCATGGGTAACATAGGCTTGTGGGCTCAGCAGTCTTACAGCTAAACATACAGAGGGTTTGAATAATGCCTGGGAGATGTCGCTAAAATACTCAAACATGTCATCTAAAACCTCTCCAAGTATGTTTTTGATGAGGGAACAATGTTATAACATGGTTGAAAGCAAAACAAAAAACAAAAAAACAATACCCCTCTTAAACATCTGCGTCCTCCTCAAATGTTAAAAATGCATACTGACTACTAACTACAACACAAAACACACCAAACCGAATGTGGCAGGCTGGTGATAATAGTGTCTTCTCACCTCCCCCCAGCATCTCCTTGTGCAGGGCGGTGAAGCAGGGCAGCTTCAGCACACGTGCAGATATGTCTGTCCACAGTCCCACGGCACACAGGGGCGACTCCCCGCCCGGCTCCCCCAGAGGAGTGATGTCCAGGCAGGCCACCTCATGCTCCATCTCCATGGTGCTAAGGAGGAAGGGGAAACGAGCAGAGGATGGTGTGAGAGTGTGTTAATGATGCTATGCAAGATAATCAATAATCTTATAGAGTAGTGTTGTCATGATACCAAAATTTCATGAAAGATTTCAATACTAATAGGCTCGATACTCAATACAGATTCTGATACCACAGTGATAATGAAAAACACTCTTTATTTAGACAATAGAATGCCATTGTCAACACTAAATAACTCGGGCTGTCAGCGTTAACGTGTTAATCGTGAGTAGATTAATGCAATCCATAAGGCAATTTTTTTTTTTTTTATCGTGATTAGAGTTCGCCAGCCTTTTGTCCCTTCTAAAAACGCAATGAGGTTTTGTTTTTTTTTACTCCGGGTTAGAGTTCGCTGACTTTTTGTCCCTTCTACACATCCGTAGGCAGCTCCTCTGGCTGTTTCGCTTCCGAACTTCAGAGCGCCGTGTTTCAGTAAACTTACCGCCGTGATGGAGAAACAGAGGAGCTTCTGGACTTTTGAACTGTTTATTTGACTTTAAAAAACTTCCAGATGCTACAATTTAGAAGTCAAGAGTTAAATGCAGCCTGTGACAAGCAGAGTTTCAGTACCAGCGAAGTATGTCTAGTCTAAGTTAGCACCTCCGAGCTAAACCCCCGAGTGCAGCGACCGGAGCGTCCCAGCCAAGGGCCTCAGATCCGACAAACTACCATTTGACAGCGTCGCACATTACCTGTGGATAATCACACGGCAATAGAAAATGGATAAATAGAAAATAATTAGCGATTGCTAAATGGTAATAATTGCTTTACATTATGGCTTTAAAACCGTCTTGAAATGCAAAATAACACAATTTTAAACATGCAATTCAATATGTAATTAATCATGATTAACTATGGAATTTCTGATCTTAATCGAGATAAAAAAAAAAAAATGTGTTTGGCAGCCCTAATAATAACAACACTTTCTTTAATATTGTATCTGCGTAATCCCTCTGTCCTGTAAATGGGACTTTTTGTATCGATCCCTGCTCCAAATATTATCTAGTTTCAATGCAAGTTTCAGTATTGATAAGTATTTGATTTTCGAGGGGGCTTGCTTCTCTGACCACTATCAATCTAACACTTAAACATGAAGCATTTTGTCATCAGAACTGCTTAAATTCTGAGACATGCCAAAATAAAAAGCCTCTTCCTCATTTGTTTGCTTAACCAGGACTTGAGCAAGACTAACCAGGTGATGATGGTCAATATGATGTGAATAGTCCTGGTCAAAATGACTGGTGCGTCAAACTCCGATCTAAACCAGGACAAGGGCAGGCTGATATGAAAACCTTTCATCATAATTTAAAAGAGAAACTTTGTGATAACAATATTGACGACATACCTCAGGCTGCTTAAAGCAATCTTGTATAATAGATGTACTTGTTTCGGGGTATTTATAGCTGTAAGTTCTCCTTCCACTCCGCACGCCTTATCTCTTATTAGTTTTTAGTCTCTGCAGAGCCTTCAAAGTCAGGCTTTAGCTGCCAGTCTGTCTGCCATTTATATATATGATAAACCCATCCCAATATATCACTATAGTGACCTTACTTTGCCTCGCTCACCTTTTATCTCTAAATGCTACGAAACTGTGCTTTCTTTGTGGTGGCATTACTGGTTAAGTGGGAATCACATTCATTTCAATGGAGGATTTAAATTTCACAGCTAAAATATGATAAAAGCAGATTGACATGTGTAAAATGTTCATGTACACCAACACTCACCAATTCTCTAGGAGGCTTTGTAATCTGTACAACTTTTTTGCTCTCAAGATTGGTAGCCCCATACAAAATAATACAACCCCAATGGCTATGGTGGTGCCTACAGAAACTTTGGAAATAAGGTGAATATGAGCTGGCTCTAACCAGGACTAAACCAGGACTAAAGAACTGGCACTAAGATACGGCCAGACCAGGCTTAAAGCAGAGACTTGGGACTAAAAACGTAGGTCTAAACTAGGAATAACCCAGAACAATACTTGCTCCATCAAGTTTCGATATTAGTTTTAGTTTCTGATCCTTGATACTTCTGACAACCCTATCAGGACTAAACCAGGACATGAAGGACCTACCTGATCTGTTTGAGCTCCCCGGCCAGGATCTGCAGGTAATAGAGCGCCCGTCCCACGGCCAGCACCACCTGGGTGTGGTTACAGGCAGCCACGCTGATGTTCCTCCCCTGGGGCTCCTTCCACTCGCTCACCAGGGCCTTATTGTCCTGGAGCACCAGCCGCACTGAGCCTGACGTGATCTGCAACAACAAGGGCACCAGTTATACTACGTGGGTGCTTAAGGCCAACACACACCGGGACACTTTGACACACGGAAAATCTGCTGCCTCCATTATTTTCTATGAGCCACCACACACCCTGCACCATGATTGGGGTTTGTTGAATGCGGTGAGTACAGACATGTCTCTGCTCTGTGACCGACAAAAGGAGTAATGTAAACTTTGAGGAGACTCAAGAGCTGCAGGGAAATCCCGGGTGTCCAACTCAGCAAAACACCAGCTCCTCTCCCGCTTGTCCTTGTGCAGGACTCTCCATATTTGCCTGTTTATGGACGAGAACTATTCATGCAAAAATGCAGCAACTACTGGAACTGGGAATGATGATTGTAAAGAGGCAGAATTTCAGGGAGTGGAAATCTCCGGCTCCTCCCTCTTTCAAAATATGGGAGTCTGATATGCTGTCGATACAAACAGAAAAGATCAGAGCTTTGCAGACCGATGAACACTTTCAAAAATATTGAAACCAATTTGTTGCTCATCTTAAGAAAACCGACTGATTACGGCTGTACTCATGCTTCAGTGAATTTCCAACCCCTGCATTTTTTTTATTCCTTTTTTCCCTTCAGAACTCTATATGGCAAATATCTGTGCACCTGAGCTGTGTTTAACACTGAAAACCAAAAATAAAATATTCAAGAAGGTCCTATCTACAAACATGAGAAATGCATGCAATTCTTGTATTAGTTTTGCAGTTCAATTGAATCACTGTCTTCTCACAATGTTAAAGGTCTCCATAGAGATTATACTACTTTGCCTGGAATGTTCCCAAGTGTTGCATTAAGCTTAATTATCTACATGGAGAGGTGATGCCATCAGGCCACGTTCCTGTTCACAGTAACAATGCATGTTTTTCTACACGTTTTTGAGAAATTAAATACCTGAAATTGATTAACTGCATTTTAGATAAGCATAACGCAATACTGTGGAACATTCCAGGAAAAGTTACATAGTGCTCCTTTAATGCCCGTAGCATTAAAGGAGCACTAGCTGAAGATCAGTCAAAACCTATTCAGAAAAAGGTCAAATTTTGTCCTGTTTATGTGAGCGCTCTTACAGGATCTGCTCATCTGCTCCAGTCAAACGACAGTCATCGAGGCTAGTCGTTACAGAGGCAAATTTGGAGCAGAAGGCACCTGATTTGTCTGTAATATTTTGATTTAGGGCCCAAATAACTAAATAAAAACAACATGTTTATGGTATCAACTCTACCCTGAGTGTGTTTAAAATGTGCTCTCTCTTACAGGTCAAATAAATCCTAAAACATCAATTTAAAAAAAGTCCCCACGGAACTTGGTGAGTGAAAAGTGTTACTCTACTCCCCACCCCTGACACTCTGTGATTGGGATAAACGGCAAGTCTATTATTTAAACATGTTTTGGCCTGGGGAGTCTCTGCATATTTATGGAAATGAGAAAGAGATGGAGATTTGTGAGACAGCGGGCTTGGTTTTAATTTGATTAGAGGCAATTGTAGTATGTAGACAGTAAATCTGTGCTTGTTGAAATATTCACTTCAACAATCAAGTATACAATTGTGCTTAAATTGGGTTCAAAAGTGGAGCATACAGGAGAAAATCCTGGAGGAGCTAGTAATGAAAATGTAAACATGCAACAATAACTTAAATTAGAATGCTTGTTTAAACGTAATTGCAATAACCCATACAATGCACAGAAAGTGCCTCTAGGCAGTAGAGAAATGCTAATTTAAAAGAAAAAGTGCTGTGCTGTGGTGATGCTTTAATAAATAAGCTTTTGCTGTTGTTTGAGCTACTGAAAAAAAAGACAACTGACAGATTAGTTTAAACATTTCTGCCTTTTTTATGGAGTGGAGTGGTCAAAGGTCTCGATTATTCGACGTTGTCGACGTAATCGAATGTGAAAATGAGTCGAATACAATTTTTTTGGTCGAATATTCGCCTTTATTTATTTTTGGTCTCAAACGGCTCGTCCAGAAACCTTTTGCTTGCCTGAGATCAGGTATTTCCCCTCCACACCACTAGTAGTACTACACTCGAGGCGGACACCGGTGCGGCAGGCAGCGGCTACATCCGAGGCGGACACCGGCGCGGCGGGCAGCGGCTGCGCCCGAGGCGGACACCGGTGCGGCAGGCAGTGGCTGCGCCCCAGGCGGACACCGGTGCTGCTGACAGCGGCTACATCCGGGGTTGACGCCGAGGTGGCTAACCTCGGCTTCACCAAAGGCTAACAGCAGTGGTATATAATGGCACCGCCAAAGAAAACAAACTTGAGGAAGTATTTGCCGTGCGCACTCTGCTGGCTGGTCTCTCTCTTTCTCTCTTCCCCCTTCCCCCGATTTGAGCATTTGAGAGCGCTATGAAAATGGCAGCGGCCGGTGGGTCAGAGTCGGATCCAAGAACAGTGGCGACTTCTTCTAGACCAAGACCTAAAGCCTCGAAAGTCTGGGAATACTTTCGGACAGATGGTGATAGAGTGGTTTGTACACTCTGTAAGACTTCTTTGGCTTATCACGGGAGCATGACCACGATGCATGAGCACCTTAAAAGAAAACACACCGGAGTTGCTGAAGGCGTTTCAGAAAAGGAAAAGACAACGTAAGTATTATTATTGAATGTCAAGCTAGCTTTTGTTTGTTTTATGACTGTTGTGCCTATTTTTGAAATGCTAAGCAGGCTAACTCGACCCTTTGTTAATGTTTTCGGAAACAATGTTGAACAACGATATCCACACACAATTTAACGAGTATGCATGAGCAGAATATTGCAACGGTATTGAGAATACCGTTGCTCGTGCATACTCGTTAAATTGTGTGTGCATATCGTTGTTCAACATTGTCGAATGAGCACACACAACAGACATAACAGCAATAACCTTTGCAACTCGCACACACAAGGTAACCTCCCGGGAAAATCTAACACACACACTTGTGTGTGTTAGAACCGCTTGTTTTGTTTTTTTTAATTAGTCGTTTAGATTAGTCGACTAATCGAAAAATTAGTCGAGAGATTAATCGTTAGAAAATTAGTCGTTAGTGGCAGCACTAAAATAGATACTAAAACTAGTATTGAAATACTCCTTTGAGCAGGTATCGATACTAAAAAAGTCACATTCACAGCACAGAAATAAACATTTCCTGAGTAGCTGGTCTATTTTTATGAAAACTGGCTGTGCTGGAGCATAGACATAAGGAGGGTTCAAGTGGGACCTGGGAGAGATCAAGCTTACTCAAACAACCCATGGATGATGTAAAACCACTTCAACCACTTTGATGAGGAAACATTATAACATGCACTGTAAAACCCGACAAATTAGGACCACTCAAAAAAATTTATGAAACTGATTGCATAAAAATTTTTGAGTACAAAAACGTTTAGTTTAAGTACTATAAAGTCAATTTTATAGATTAACAAACTGTCTATCTTTAAGTAGTACATACCCTAAAGGTCTAAGTAGTTTGTACTTACCGTAAATTCCGGACTACAGCGCGCACCCGATTAAGAGCCGCGTGCTCAGATTTATGAAGAAAAATCAATTTTGTAATTATATGAGCCGCACCATATTATAAACCGCTGGCCAAAGACTAGGCGGGGGGTTCGCTTCTGCGTCCCCGCCGCCTGGAGCGCCTCCGGGATGGGCGCGACGCGTCCCCGCTGAACTCTGGGGACGGACTCGCTCACTGGTGACACTTGGGACACACACGCGCCACAGGCACTTACACACCTTCACACACTTGGGACACACACACGCGACATGCACATACACACCTTGGCGCTCTGGGAATAGCGATCGCTTTAGCCTTCAGTCTGATTTGTACAGTGCGGCCGCCTGCTCTTTGCGTGTTAACCCAGTCCTCCAGAAAGTTTTCAAGCTCAGGCCATCTGCTATGGTTACCTCTGAAAGCTTTGGTTGTCTTTTTACACTGGCTCAGTTCTTCTTGCTGGAGCCTCCACCTTCGCACCATCTACTCGTTTATGCCAATTTTACGGGCAGCAGCTCGATTTCCTTCTTTAACTGCCAGAGTGATCGCTTTTAGTTTAAAAGCTGCATCATATGCTTTTTGTCTGGTATTCTCCATGCTGATGAGGGTTAGCAGAAAGACTGAAATAAGGAAGTTGTGATTAATCATACAATTTCATTGGACCTCAGTGAACTACGTATTCATTTTATTGGTCCATGTTTTTTCCCGCGATGAAAAAAAAAATAAAAAAGCCGCTTCATATTACGAGCCGCAGTGTTGAAAGTGTAGAAAAAAAGTAGCGGCTTGTGATCCGGAATTTCCGGTAATATTTTTCATCTTTTACGACAAAACTTAACTAGCACACAAAACTTAAAATGTTTTGGTGCCTTAGACTATAGAGCGGGTAAATAAGCCGCATCCACTAATTTAAAAAAAAAAAATTAAGAAAAAAAATCATACAAGCAGCAACCGGGCTATAAACCGCTGATATCTATGTTAAAATTAGATATTTACTGCATATACAGAACGATTTTGTACTGTAAATGTACATTTATATACCTGAAGAGATTCTTTCCGAACAGTGCCTTTTAACACAGAAGCAACTGTGCTGATTAAAACGAGGTCAAAAGATAAAAGAACCGGTAATTGACCTTCATTTCTCCTGTGCAGTGAAACCACAAGTCACTTTAATCATCTCCGCAGAAACTGACGCCAAGCTTACATGCAGCAGCACGGTAGACGTCTGCAGGACACAATTTTCAGTCCCGCTCCCGCCCGCTGTCGCAGTCTTCAGTCCCACTACCGCCAGCGCCGTGCGCTCGCGGTCCCGCCCGTGCCCGCAGACTTGAACTCCTACTCAAACTTTTTGAAGTGATCCTTTCTTGACCATTTACTATCAGATCCATATCTGTAGCTATGAAACTGACCCCCATAAAACCACTGCTTTCAAGACTGCCACCAAAAACTCAATGAGTTTTTTTACCTGGTAAAATAAAGGAATAAAAAAAATAAGTGGATCTTTCAGAGCGGAAACTTTGCCACCTCTGCGAGGTTTTGGACATCTTCCCAAGATGTCATTACAGAACACCAAAATGGACAAACCGCTGCCTCCAGTGGAAGACAGGAAAAAAGAGGAGGATTTGCAGGGCTCTGATACCAGAAAATCAGTGCTCAAGTCAAAGTCTTCATGTTACAGACGCCCCAGGCGTGTTACCTGGAGCCTGGACTCAGAGGAGGAGAAGACTGTGGACGGAGAAGGCTCAAAACGGTTCTTGAAGAAGACAAAAGAACCAGAACCTTTGACATGTTCCCAGAATTCAGAACTCGGGAAGCTCGACTTCATTGATGAGCTTGAGTGTGACCTGCCAGAAGAAGACAACATATCCAATCGTCAAGCCTCAGACACAGAGTCACAATGTCTAAAATATTCAGGATATGACAGCCCAGCGTCATCTTTACAACATGACAACAAGCTGGAGAAGGATGAGCTTTACAGTGTGGTCACAAAAGACACACATTATAAACAGGGAAAAGTGTGTGAGAAAGCAGCCTGTAGAATAAGGCAGAAGGAGGATCCTGCTCCAACAAAACACTTCCACAGTCAGTACCAACTCAAGACACAAGAGGAAGAGGAGGAGAGGCATCTGCAGGCTGAGAGTGAACGTGGACTGAAGGCTCTGCGCGAGTCACTTTTGGCAAAGAGGAGGGAGGAGGAAGCCAGACTTGAGGAGGAATCTAAGAGAGAACTAAAAGAACTCCCACAAAGCTGAACGGCACAGACAGGAGGAGAAAATCAGGAGAGAGGAGAGGCGTCTAAGGACCCAGCATGAAGACAGACTGGAGACTCTCCGTCAGTCACTGCAAGCAAAGAGGAGAGAGGAGGAGGAAAGGCTTAAGAGGGACTCAGACCAAAAACTAAAGGAACTCCAGGAGACCTTACACACTGAGCGGAAAAAGCTAGAATGGAAAATCAAGAAAGAAATTGATGATGATCTTGTGGAGATCAAAAGTAAATTAAAAGAGCTGCAAGAGGAAACTGTAAACAAACTTAAAGCCAGGAATAAGCAAAAACTGGAACAACTCCAGGCTGAGTTTGAAGAAGAGTTGGCAGCAGAAAAACATCTCCAGAAAAAGAAAGATAAAAAACTGAAGCCGCTCAGAGAAAACATGGATGAGGAGAGAGAGGGCCTGACCAGAACCAAATGTGAGCAGCACATGCATCAGTACCGCAGAGAGGTGGCTGATGTATTCCAGCAAGTGTGTGAGGAATTAAAACATGAGCAGGAGAAGAAGGTAGGGCAGCTGAGACTGGATCATCAGAAAGAGATTAATAAGATCAGGGAGAAACATCTCTGTGAGAAAACTCTTCTGAAGCAACAGCTTCTGTCTAGTTTCACATATGAAAAAGAGCAGATAGAGGCGCCTCATGCTCTAGAGCTGCAGAAACTGGAGCTTCAGCACCAGCCAGAGATTCTGCAGAGGCAAACAAAAATCTTGGCTAAAGAGTTGGAACTACAGAAGATGGCAAACAGGTTGGAGCTAAGACACACTGAACTCAAGAGTCAGGAAACTCTGCTCCAGGCTAGGATGGAAGATCTGGATAAAAGGAAGAGGGGTTTAGAGTTTGAAGAAAAAGAAACTGACAGAAAGGTAAAGTCCCTTCCCGGTTTAATCCAAGAGCAAAACATGCTGAAAGAGAAGCTGGGCAGAGAGCGAGAGGAAAAACATCAGCTCTATGAGAAGATGAGGGCCTTTAAGAGGAACAGAACCCCGAGCAGCCAGGAGGAGAGGCAGCTCAGAGAGGACTGTGACAGAGCCATAGAGGAGGAGCACTGAGGAGCTGAGAAAGACCAGGAAGCAGAGGGACACGTTGGCTGCATTGGTGGACGTGCTGCAGGAGCCGTATGACAGTCGGAGTGTCCAATTCTCCCAGTTTGAGGAGAGCGCTTTCAGATCAGACTTCAACCGTTAAAAACATGTTCAGTGAGGCACCTGGTCCCATTCAAGACTCAGGGTCCTCCAGGGAATCCGCACCCTCATCAGCACCACTTTCAGCCACCGAATACAAGTAAGTAAGTAAGTGTTTATTTATATAGCGCTTTTCACAGACAGATGTCACAAAGACGCTTCACAGAGGATTATTTACAGAGCATTCTTCATTCACTCCATACCCAGTGGTGGTAAACTACTGTTATAGCCACAGCTGCCCTGGGACAGACTGACGGCGCCAACGAACCCTCCGACCACCACCATCACTCACTCACACAACTTTCACACCTGCAGTGCATGTTTTGGGTTGATGGGGGAAACCGGAGTTCCCAGAGGAAACTCGGGGAGAACATGCAAACTCCACACAGAAAGGCCCGGGCGACTCGGGGATCAAACCCGCAACCTTCTTGCTGTGAGGCATGAGTGCTAGCCACTCAGCCACCGTGCCGCTGAATACAGACACAGGACTGAGGAAAACAACTTCAGCTCACCGAAGGGTTAAGACTCCCAATGTACCTTTGTACCCTCACCTCAACAACAGATTCAGCTCAACTTGGACCACACCAGCCACATCCGAGGTTACGCTATGGAATATGCACAGGGTTTTTTTATGAAACGCCGGAAAATGAGCCGCTATTGTCACAAATATTACCTGTATACAATATATATATATGTAGAGAGAGACACAGGAACACCTCACTTCTTCACTTCAAGCATGAACAGCAGATTTGAGGTGTGTCAACAAGAGCAACTCCAACAGGTTCTTACAGTATCTCCGGTCACATGCACCTTAAAATCTGATTACTACTGGATTTCTAGACTTTAGATTTAACTGACATGTGTTTCCATGTCATTTGAATAGTCTGCAAAAATCTGGTACTAATCAGATTTTGACTGCGCATGTAAACACAGATGTCCGTCCCATAAAGACCTTCAACAGCCTCAAGATTCATCTGATGAGATCTGATGGATTAATGTGGCAACAACATGAATAAATTAGGCAAAGCAAAGTTTGTCTTTACATGTGTCGTCCTTTTAATTCAGTTGATTTGAAAGGTGTGTTCATTTGAAAACAGAAATCTTATTCATGGAGAACAGCCACTTTTGTGGAAGATAATTTGTTTCACCAGAAAGCTCCTAAATGTCAATTTCGTATAATAAGCCCTCTTCAATATACATAGATCAAAAACTCTACAGATATCTAATTGGATATGAAGTAGTGATGCCAACAGTAAGGTAAGAGTGAGGTAGCAGTTTTGCCCTTGTTTGCCAATTAAAGAAACAGCATTTTAACCAAATGAAACTAGTAAAAACCCTGCATCTCAAGTTCATTGTACGTTTTCTATACTATAATTTCAAAGTTGATTTTGATGAAGAGATAAGCTTCATAAATATTTGAACACCACAATAAGAATAGAGGATATATCGATGCATTAGTGCCATAGATACAACCCTGAGCTACTTTACCATCATACTTTCAACATACACCAAGTACCATATAATGTGATTTTCAATACAGAATAATTCCAATTCAATGTCCATTGAAAGAACGGGCGTTTAAAACCTGTTAAGGCTCACCTCACACTGGCTGTTTTTCTCAAATTGTGCATACCTAAATATAAAAGCTTATTGTTTGGGTACCTTACAGTCTAGATGCTTTGTGGATGCATCATTTGAAAGCTAAGACATTCTAGTTTATGTAGATATGTCTTAGATTTGTCTAGAAGACTCACAGCTTGCAGTACACTTGTTCAAACATGCCCAAAAAGTAGTTTTTTTGGCCTTGGAAAAAATACAAAAATAAAAGGCCTTCCTGAAAAAAATAGATTTAGTGTTTTATTAGTTACTTTCGAAAGCAGAAAATGAGATTGCGGCTGGATAGCAACTACATGGAGCGTCTTATTAAAAAAAAAAAAAGTGCATATTTTTATTCTGTGGACTATGAGGAACAGAAAGAGCACAAACACTTCTGGATTGAATGGGATTTGCAGCTGGAGTAGCGATCGAAAGGTAGGAAATGCAAGATTACTCATTTGATTATGGTACAGTTTGATTGCAGTCAAAGTTTTTGGGATGCGTTTTAAAAAGAAATTAACATAATGTGCATTTTGCACTTTCAAATGATGTATATGAAGCTCATATTGACTTCAAGGATATTGTATGTACAGGGACGGTGGGCCTGAACAGATTGTAACATCTACTTCTTAGATCCCTTAGAACGTCCTATGCAAAGCCATATTTAATCATACAGACGTTAAATCAAATTACATAAAGCAGTAGTAGACAAAAGTGTCCAATATAATTTCAAGTGTTCGGAGGCGTAGGAGATAAAGCCATGAGAAGGCTCGTAATCTTCCAATAGTCACAGGAGCCTAATAGTGCACTTCCTGTCTCTGAGCAGCAGACGCCTGTAGTCCAGTGTGCTTGTTAGGTTATTAGTGTTCAAGGAAAGTGCAGTTTTCTGTGGTTAATTAAAGCTGCAAAGTTTGCCACGGTCTGGACACAGCAGGCCATGGAACGGGAAAACAGGCCCACACAACCAGTACTATACTGCAGAGACCGTTTGCTTTAGCGTTAATATTTCAAGTGCAGCTTACCGCTTCTGAGAAATGTTGCGTCATGTAAAAAATATGGAAATTGGAGTGTTACAGAGAATTTGCATAACTTATGTGGCTTATATACTTTAAGATGCCAATAAAGGGGCCTATGTTATGCTGTTTTTGGATCTGTGTTATCATGTTTCCTCACCAAAAACATACCTGGAGTTGTGCTTTGTTTCATTCACACATTTAACACAAACCTTGCATATTTAGGCTGTGTTCTTTTCTCCACCACATGAAGATGTTATGTGGTAATACAGGAATATACTCCACTGTGTTTTTAAACTCCATACACCTTCACTGGAATCATTTGAATGATTTCAGCTGTGGAATTGTCCATCTCTGCTGAACTAAAGATAAAAGGTAGCCTTTAACTTGAAAAGTACCAATGCATGACATCACAAGCAAAAGCATTTTGAGCTCTGGAGATGCAGACAGACTAATAATAAAGGATTATTCAAACATGTGTAAGTGAAACAAAAACACATCTCCAGGTATGTTTTAGAGGAGGTAACATTATAATAGGGCTTAAATCTAACAAGAATATGTTTTGTGTAAAATCAGACCTTTAAATAACATCACAAGCTCTGTAGTGTTGTTGCGATTCAAAAATGTAAAACTCCATTTTGATACTAAGGAATCGGTTCATGTCAGACACATGACCTACCTGAAACATGGCCGGAAAACATCAGAAACTTTCCTTGTGTGTGGTAATATTGCAGTACTAAATATTAGTTAAGTTTACAAGTTATTCTGAGCTTCCTGTGTTTAGATTGATAACAGTCTTTGACCACTATAAGTCTGTGTAAAGTCACAGAAACTTTGACTGTTTAAATCCAGGCTCAAAACGGTTCTGTTGTGGTCTTGGTAAACATGATTTTCTCAGATATCTTCAGCTCTGTCATTATTTAGTAAAGGAAGTGCAAAGTGCTCGACTGGAAGTCTCTCCAACTTAATTCAAAGTATAGTAGATATTCATAAAGGATTGAGTGACAAAAATATTGTAGGCAAAATATGCAATGATTTAAGTTCAATGGACACAGAGACACATCATGTGAAATATCATGTGAAATATCTCAAAGCCTTACTACTACTTCATATTTCTGAAGAGATTTTTGTTGGTCCACTTTTTTTATCACACCAGTATGCAAATCAAAGATTTTGGCTCCTCAGTGTCCCTGCTGGAGAGAGTGTGGACCTGCCAGGGCAGATTAGAGGTAAGATCTTAAGCCCGAGCCCGAGCCGTGGAAGCCCGGCCCGGCCCGACCCGACCCGAAGCAATGATTGACATTTTAGGCCTAAAATGTCAATCATTGCTTCGGGTCGGGTCGGGCCGGGCTTCTCTCTCGCTGACTTTTTAAAAAATAAATATATGTTTATAAAAATGTATACTAAAACAATGTGTGGATACTAAACTAAGGAATACTTGTTTAAAAAAAAATAATTTTGATAAAACAGAGAAGTCTTTGTAATGTAATTGCAATTTAACTGCTAAACAGGACTCCTGTTTAGCAGTTAAATTCGTGCGCAGAGCATGAGCCAGAGCCAGAACAACGCCCTCTTAATAATCTTCCCCTCCGCAGGTCCTCACAGATAAAATATGAAATTTCGGGTTTGCTTCGGGCTCGGGCCTGCAAATCAAGTTAATTGGTCGGGCTCGGGTCGGGTCGGGCTTTAATACCCGCGGGTCGGGTCGGGCTGGATTTTTTAGGCCCGATCTTACCTCTAGGGCAGATCAGGTCCATATATTCTGGTCATGCCCAAGAATTCCTTCTGGAAAAAGGTGGTTGAACTAATGTATTCAGTGTTGAGCCTGGAGTTGAGCAGTCTTTTTTACTTTATTTTGTAGTATAGCCCCAAAAGGTTTAAGTAAATACACCTTTATATCTGTTTAGGGTTCTCCTGGTCTCAGGGAAAAAGCATACACAAAATGCTGGTTGAAAAAAGAGGCACCTACAAAGGGACTTTGACATGAATTATCAAACAAATCCGCACAATGGAACTCATGACTTTCGATCTTACGACGTCACAAGAGAGAAAACTATGAAAAAATGAGACTGTTATACACACTCCACGAACAATGAACCATATGTGATCTGTTGACTGCACATGTGAGCCTGTGGTTTGCATCTTAGTTATTCTTTTATATGCCCTAAAACTTTCTTAAAAATAAAGTAAAAAAAAAAAAAAAAAACGGTTCTGTTCAGCTGCATTTGACTGAAAGGTTTTTATTCTGCGCTCTTCCCTTGCATTTAATCTCTCTTTTTAAATTTTATGATGATTAATTATATTTTGATTTGTTTGCATTGTGATTTTAACATATTTCTTATTCTGTAGAGCACTTTGAATTACTCTGTGTATGAATTGTGCTATACAAATAAAACTGATTTGGCTAGAAAGAACTGTTCAAAAACGTCTATATGTGCACTGACTGCCCTGCGTGAGAGTATTTGACAAAACACGACACCTTTCACCCAACATTTGGAAACCATTTTTGTGTGTAAAAGGCCAAGTAGAAAAACTCCAACAGCTTTCCCTAGAAACAATTCGATCATGAAGGTGTGACATGCGTTGGCATAAAACAAGACAGATGCTCAATGCTAAAATCTGCTCTTTCATTTGACAATAGTATAGAATTTTCAACATTAAATAATAGTACTTTCTTGATAATGATTTCAAAAATGTTATTTGTTTTTAAAGCTCTTAATGGACTCGCCCCACAATACATCTCAGACCTCCTCCAAATTTACATCCCCACATGTGCTTTGAGGTCTGAGGTACAGTGGGGCCTAAAACAAGATTTAAAACCAGGGGGAACCGGGCCTTCTCTGAGGCTGGCCCCGAACTCTGGAACGCTCTGCCCATCCACGTCCCAACAGCCCCACAGTGGAGTGTTTTAAGTCTGATCTTAAGACACATTTTTATAAACACAGAGGGCCCCCAGCTCAGGCGGTGCTAAAAGCCAAACTTTTAGCACCGCCTGAGCTGGGGGGCCTCTGTGTTGTTTATGCTTTACTTAGTTTATTGCTTTCATCTATTTGTCCTACTCTGTGGTTGGACAGTTGTTGTTTTAGGACTAGTATGATTTGGTCTGAGCGTGCGGTTCTTGCTCTTGTTTTATTTTGCTGGTTTTACTGTGTGTGATCAAATCTGAGTATTTATTCTTATTTTATCATTGTTGTTCTTGGTTTGTATCTGTGCAGCACTTTGAAAACTGTTTGTTTGTGAAATGTGCTATAGAAATAAAGTGGACTGGATTGGACTGGAATATTATATCTGTGTAATTCCGCAGTCTTCCAGATATGTTTCATAGTGGTCCATGTGCTCTCATACGTGTTCTGATACAGCTCAAGATCATTCTAAAGCTATTTAGGAAAGGTCCGTTTTTGTCCTGTGAATATGACACTTTAGATACTCATTTGTGCAAGTTTTGATACTAGTTTTAGCGATTAGTATATGATTTTCAGTACTTTTGACAACCCTACAAGCTCAAACAGATTCTCATGTACAGTGTTATGCTGTATGAATAGATTTTGATTAAATATACTTGGTTAATATACTCACTATGCCTCAGTCGTGCCATTAAACTCTTAATGGAATGTATTAAACTCTATTATTTATACACATTTTTGCCTGGGGAGTCCCTTCACAATTACGTAAATGAACAAAAGATGAAGATTTGTGACACGGTGGGTTTAGTCATAAATTGATTAGAGACAATTAACATGTCACTCTTTTTTTGTAAAATTAATGAGAGATTACCCACTCACTGTTGTGCTCTGTGGTATTTAAGGTCTAATACCAGATTACAGCTAAATTAATCTTGTCCCAGTACAGATACTGCATTTTGGCCTCAAAAGCTGCTCAATATATGTTCACTGTGAAAAAAAACAATTATAAACTCATAGCGGTGAGTAATGAGGATAAGTGAGGGAGAAGTTTGGACCACTGCAGACCGTGCAAAATGACTTGTTTATCACGTTTTAACTGTAAAAATCTGGTACAGCACCTTTCACATTGGTAATAACTGTTACAATAGTCTAATAATAAAAAATAATATGTTTGACAAAAATACTTTTTTTCACTTCCTTTTCACGAGAGGTGAGTAGTAGTGAGTAGTTAACTTTTCAGAGTACTTTTCTAGCACCATACTTGTCCTCCTACTTGACTAATGTTTTCATTGAGGTATCAGTACTCTTAAAAGTAAAAGTTTTGGTTCCTCTTCCCAATGTGAGCAAGTCTATAAGTGATAAAAGATTCACGTGGTACAATATTAAATGATTTGAATATTTGTGTTTCTTGCAGTGCTCCAAGAGATGATGAGAATGATTTAGTTTGGCTCGTTTTTGTGTAATTTTGTGTCATAGTGTTTAGGAAAAAAAAAAAAGGAAAAAAGTTTGCATTATTATTTATTAATGGTTTGTCCTTCGAATTATAAATTGGATGTTATGTACTGACATTTATTATTACTTGAGTTCCGTATTTTTTGGACTATAAGTCACACTTTTTTTCCCGACTTAGGTGCGACTTATATATTACATTTTTCACACTGACAGTCCATAGACCAAATATATGAATCGTATATATGAAACAAAAATGAAAAAACAAATCATTATCCCTTTTTTTCCTTTTAGTTTTGGAGACAAATTTTATATATATATATAGATATATCTATATCTATATATCTATCTATCTCTATATCTATCTCTATCTCTCTATCTCTCTATCTATCTATTCGTTTTCTTATTTTTGGTTCTATATTGAAAAACTAATGAGTGAATGATACACGGATTGTTCTCTATTGGGTTGTTTTAAATACTATAATTTCTATAACTCGCCTTTAAAGATGAAATGTCGGTTCTTGGTCTCTGATTTTAGAAAATACATTTCTCCAAAAAGTGCAACTTATACATGTTTTTTTTTTCATTACGCATTTTTTGGCTGGTGCAACTTATACTCCAGTGCGATTTATAGTCTGTAAAATAGTTTGGACCAGCAGTTTGTACTTTGTACTACTTGAATCATGTTATTTTGAAAGATGCACTGTGCAAATTTTCTGGTGTAGGGTAAGTCACCAAGTTCTCCGAGGAGACACTGCTTGGAATGTTCCATGGTATGAAATTACAGTTAATTCTCTGGAGACAGCAGATAACCATATGTAACCCAAGTTACATGTCAGATTTGTGGAAAGGCGAGCCTACTCACAGTAAGAATGTAAGTGTTTAAGTTAATAGGAATTAGGGCTGGGCGATATGGATCAAAAAATATATCTCGATATATTTTGGTATATCTCGATATACGATATATATCTCGATATCTTTACAGGAAAAATATAGCCCCCCCCAAACTACTGCAAAAATAAATAAAAAAACTTCTTCTAAAAAAAATCTCATTAATATTAATTTAGTACTGCACTTAAACACCCCTTTTTGGACCCTCACCCACAGTTTAAGAACCTCTTCTTTAAGAGAACTTCCACTGGCACTTTACACAGAACTGCTTCAAAGTGAATAAAGTGTGTAGGATTTTTAAACCTGTATTTTCAAATTCCAAACTGAGTTACATTCTCTTGTTTTAAAGTGGTATTTAGTCTCTGCACATTTACCAAATCAAACGCACAATGTGACAAACAGATTTATTTGGCATTTGGCACAGGCTGCAGAGAGAAGCCCCGCACGCTCCCGCACACCTTCACACACCGGGATGAGTTTATTGGCGACAGCAGCGGCCTTAATGAAAAATGACCGCACTCAGTATTCAGACCTTGAGTCCATGACAAGACCGAGTCCAAATGCGCTCGAGTCTGAGACAAGACCAAGACAAAAGCCAAAGCTTTAGCGGAGGAGGAAGTCCAGGCGTGGGGGTGTAATGAGCGGTGGGACGGGTGTGGGTCCTGCTGCAGGGCGCTCCTCGTGTAAGGGGGCGCGGGGTTTTGAAGCGGAGTTTGTTCGTATGAGTGACATCGGCCACACGCGGAGCTCGTACGCTGGGCTCGTGCGCGGTCGGAGGTGTCATGTGGTTGCGCTCGCGCTGAGACACGTGCATTTAGAAAGTTTAACTCGTCATGTTACGTCTGTGTGCAGCTCCTTATTGTGCTGCAGAAGCTCTTGCCCAGATGCGCCTGTTTTGTTTTCCACGTCCGCACGACGAAATATTTGCTCGCAAATGCAAGTGAAATGGGCGCACTGTAGAGCCCTAGTCCTTGTCTTGGTTTAGTCCGCGACCGAGCCCCAGGCTCCGCGGCCGAGTTTAGTCCTGGTTTAGTCCTAGTTCTGGTTTAGTCCGCGGCCAGCTCCAGGCTCCGCGGCTGAGTTTAGTCCTGGTTTAGTCCTAGTTCTGGTTTAGTCCGCGGCCAGGTCCGGGCTCCGCGGAGGAGCTCAGGGGGATATAAGCAGGAGGCGGAGGCGAGCGCAGCACAGAGAAGGCGAAACAAGCGAAGCGGCGAAACCAGAAGTAAACGTAAGCATTATAGCGATATATCGATATGTCAGAATTCATATCGAGTTTCAAAAATATCTCGATATATTTTAAATATCGAGATATCGCCCACCCCTAATAGGAATCCATGCTTTGGACTAAATGCAAGATGGATACGTTTAATGCCGTACTGAGACATTCCAGACAAAGCAATGGCATCTCCATGGAGACAAGCAATGGCAGACCCTCCACCAGAAAAGTTACACAATCCTTACTTGAGTACAATCTTTGGCAACTCACCCTTTTTTCCTGTAATTCAATAGCATTTTTTATTTTTTGATTCATTCATGGATTCACTCCCCTCTCAGTACACCCACAGTACACAACACTACAGAGAAAAATAAACTGACAAAACTTGGTAAGACACACCAGCATTAAACCCCGAGCAACCACTGCGCTTTAACAATATAGAGATTTATGTTGTGAGCGGAGAGGCTGGCATCTCTCCCGGGCACAACTTGTTTTTGCCCTCCTTCTCTCTAAACACACAGAGGCCGGGGCTAAAGCAGGAGTTTAGATCAGGTTCACTGTTCAGCTCCCCCGCGGTGGCGCGGGCCATCGGCACTATTTACAAACTGACCCCAAATAGCCCAGTCCAATCCAGCGGCAGCCAAGCGGATAATATTCAGCAGAGAGTCAACACTGAGCATTCTCTTTCTCCACGGTGGGCTGGTCTTTTATGGTAAGTGCAGGTTTTTAGAGATGGTGTTTATCTGGTGGATTTTAAAGCTGTAACGGAGTAAGTCACTGCTTGAGATTCAGAATGTAAGAGATAACACTATAGTTAGTCAGTTTAGTTTGATGTGTGTAAGCAAGAGTATATTTTCAGACTGATATTTAAAATGGGATACTGGTATCAAATATCAGCACCAATATTGAAAAATTAGCTGGATTGAGTATCGGTTGCCTAATAAGATTATTTGCAGGTTGATTTTAGCCGAGAATGTCTCATAATCTTCGAAATTGTATTCATACAAAGCTGTTCTGTAGTGATAATAACAAGGATAAATTACAGTTGCATAACACACAACTGGAGCTCTTGTGCAATAAGTTAACTGTGGTTTAAGTGCCATTTTCCGTCCCTACACTGGTATTGGTTAATATCAGTTGTCGGCACATTCTGAAAGTTAAAAATATTGATATCATTGTTGGAACTGAAAAAGCTGAATGGGTGCATTACACGTTCAGTGTAGCATTTTTGTGCTACAATAATTTCAATGTTGATTTTGATAGGAAGAGATAAGCATCATAAAAAAGGATAGATGATACATGAGTGCCATAGATACAACTCTGAGCTCCTTTACCATTACATTTTGACATACATCAAGTTCAATGTTATTTTCAGAATTTTACAGAATAAGTCTATTTCAGTGTGGTCAAACTAATGTTAAGAAATCTGGTTTCAATATTTAGTACCGTAGCCGCTACTTTTTCCCCAGGCTTTGAACCATGCGGCTTTTACAAAGCCTATTCTGTGGATTTTTCTTCCACCGCTAGGGGCGCTCTATCCGTAATTTCAAAAACAAAATAGACGGAAAATTAATGCAAAGAAGAATACGCTACTTTTTATTTAGCAAATATAAAATGCATGACAAATTACTAACTGGTAATTATTTTCAAATCCTCACCCCTTCATCATGAAAAGCACATGGAGTTTGTATGATGCAAGTTTTAAGTTGAAGGCATCGATCGAGCTCCAGGAAGGAAACCGTGCTGTAGAGCCCTGCACTCCCACGGGACGCAACACAAAACAGTGTGATGTGGGACATATTCTGAAAGCTTATTGCGGGCGCGGGCGGGAGCGTGACGCGGGAGCGTGACTGAAAATTCTGTCCCGCGCAGACCTCTACCGTGCTGCTGCACGTAAGCTTGGCGTCAAAGTAACTTGTGGTTTCACTGCACAGGAGAAATGAAGATAATCAGTTACCGGTTCTTTTCTGTTTTTGACCTCGTTTTAATCAGCACAGTTGCTGCCGTGTTAAAAAGGCACTGTTCGGAAAGAATCTGTTCAGGTACATAAATGTACATTAATACAAAATCGTTCTGTATATGCAGTAAATATCTAATTTTTCAACATAGATATCAGCGGCTTATAGCCCTGTTGCGGCTTGTATATACTTAAAAAAAAATTAAAAATTAAAACAGAGTGAATGCAGTTTATATACCGCGCTCTATAGTCTGGAAAATATGGTATTTGGGTATCATGTTTTGACATCCTAGTTCTAAATATTGTTAAAGGAACTGTATGTAGCCTGACCTGAACCTGGGTTGCTGGTGCCTTAACCTGCAGATAAAGGCACATACAAGTTTTTGTCCTTGTCAGTATATGGACAGTCCATGCCTCATGTGGAAGTCAAACTCCAGACGTCACCCTGAGGCAACACCAGCTCCGATTCGTGATCAGCTGCAATTGCTGAGATTTAGGACAACCCTCTTGAGAACCAAAACACCGGATTACACGTATACATTTGCAAATATACATAAATAAATGGGATATTTAAACATGTACACCTCATATCTGGAGACACTAATAGGCCATGTTTATGACATGTATTTTACATACAGTTCCTTTAAGTTCATATTTTATATATACATTTAAAAACATATTTTCTGTACTCTTCATGATTCATGAGCTTTGAGAGATGAAAGAAACCAGGAATAACACCCAGGACTGACTTTATGTGATCCTAAGCCCAATATCTATGGTCTCATTATATATACTATAATTATAGAGGCAATTACCCAAGAGCACAACAGTATGCACAGACAAACACTATGCCAAACTGAATGGGGAATCATTTCTTATTGGAGGTCTATTTAATCCATTGTGATGCAATTTCATCTATAAGGATGAACTGTCAAAACCAACTGTTGTTTTTCAGACAGCTATTGACAAAGCAATTAAATATTTCATACACATCGATGCTGAGGTCTAGGTACAGAGGCATTCGGGAGAAGACTGAAATGTTAATCGCTAAGCTAAGACAAGTAATCAATGTCAGCGCTTTTATTACAAGACCCAGTGGAGAGTTTAGCTGTAACATTGAAATAGTGATGGAGATTTGCTCACAGCCCTAATTTCATTCCATTGGTTATAGAGTCAAGTTAAGATCAGAAATGGGTAGCACACGTTAGCATTTACTCAGAATATAAAGAAATTACTCTTCAGAATACATTATGAGCGGCATACTTTTACTTAATTAAGAGTTACTTCAATAAAAATAGGACTCAAAAGTTTGGGTTCCTTGTAGACTCACAGTGGGACAGGTGACAAAAGCTTTATGCTGACAATTTAAAATGATTTGAACATTTGTGGTTCTTGCACCTTCATTAATATTATTTTGAATTAACGGTTCTCCTACTGCAGAACAATTCTTGGCAAGTCTACCACCTTTGACAGTGACCAGACTGATTAATTTCACCTAAAAAAATATAAGCCCGGATAGACTTGGGCTTGTGCGGTGCTTTTATCAGTGACTTGACATGCCGTTACTCACTTATCGGCACAAACCTGAATGAGTTGCTGGTGCGCCACATTGCCGCAGTAAAAGGTCTGCTGGTTGTCCACGAAGCCCGGCAGCTCCGTCTCCTCCACCTCCTCCCCGCTCAGCATCAGGACTCTAGGGCACAGCACAGGCTCCAGATAAGATAACAGGCTCCCGGTGCCGGCTCTCCACTTATCCGGCCTGCACACACTCACCGGGTCTGGCCCACGAATGACAGCACCAGCATGTCGTCCGTCTCCCTGCCCGCCTCCGAGCGCAGCGGCCACAGACCTGGGGGAGAGGAAGGGGGGTTCACATCAGCACCAGAGGGTATCAGAGAGTCACGGGGTTTGAACTGTTTGAGATGACAGTAGGAGTGTGATAGTGAAGTTTGGGATATGTGGTGACATGGTGTTATAAGAAATCAGGATATGAACAGTTGCTGTGATAAAACATGTAAGAGAGATGGTACTGGGGTTTTCTGGTGGGTGTAGCGCTGTGCACGATCAAAAACGCAGGTACTCTAAACCAAGTAACTCGATCTTGATGCTAAGAAAAAGGCTTAACATTCAATACTGATTTGGATACATTATACAATCATTATAAAAACCCATTTCAGCACAAAATAATAGAACTTTAGTTATTCTTGGGGCTTTCAGTTTCTTGTAAACATGCTTTTGGTCACCATAGGTATAGGCCTTTGATGTTTTCTAATATAATTTATAAACTTCACCTCAATTTCCAATGTGTTTAGGAAATGGAGGTAGCTCCCTCTACTGTCAGGAACGGGAATGAATGATTAGAAATTACCTCCTCAAATACAGTTTAAGAAGGTAAAAAAAAAAAAAAAAATACAAGTTAGCATGTGTTCTTTAATATTCCATGGCGTTCTATACTAGTTCTAAATGGACTAGACTGGTATTGGCAAAAATTCGTAGGGACTATTTTTTTGAGGTTAGGCCTAAAAATATGGCTGTATGTTTACACAACAACCAGTTATCTGATATCAGGTTAAAAAAAATCCTTGTTGGACCATCTCTAATTCAGACCATTCCTTATTTATGTGTGTATCTAGTTTCAGTACCAGTTGTGAAATGGATTATTAGGAAGACCCCAACCCTGTCTAAAGGCCGTCACACACTACAGGAGAATTTGCCCGATTTTGGCTGCGATTTCTTCTTCCCCAGTTCGGGGAGGCGACTTTTTGTCTCTGTGTGCGATTTTGAAGCCGCTGCTCCTCATGTGTGGAGTCAGTGTCAGATCATAACCACCAAACATTAGTAACGTTACGGTAACAGGCGATAAAACAGAGCGTCAGGGGCAGAGGAGTGACGGACAGAGACCCACCATACAAACTCGGGACTTTATTACTCACCTAATGTAAAGTGGTAGATTTAAAGCGCAGCATCTCACCCACATTATCCATAGAAATTGTCCTCCGCAAATAATGACATCCAGACCACAAAACTGCGCTATTAATCCAGTTTGCGGTGTTCTTTAAAAGTAAAAAGACAGTGTTTCCTCTTGTGTTTGCAGTTAAGATGCAGATTATCGATACTGACTCTACTTCTTGTGGACTTTATCGCTAATCTTTTATGCTTTTTAAAATCATGCATCTGAAATATTTCACCACATTTCACAAATAATAATAACACAGTTTTGACTTGAATCTAAACTTGAAGTGCAGAGCTCTGATCTTTGAACACTTCAGAGTCTCAGAGCGAGTGGTTTTACTGTAGACAGGAAACAGCTGACGCCATCGCGCTCACAACTTTATATCCTGTGGTCCGCACACACATCCCGCTGCAGTCTGTGAGATTGGAGATTTTTAGTCTCATAAGGTTCTCCTCGTGTATGTGGTGCGCGAATTTTGTCGCACGTTTAAAAATCGTTTAAGACCGAAAAATCCTATAGTGTGTAACGGCCTTTAGTCACTTGCCATTTAAAAAGTGACTGATGTTCCAACGCTCTGGAGGCCTCCACTAAAACCTGCTGCAAATTTTAACAGATTAAGAATGTGTGGCCAGGTTAACATCATCGATTATCCATCAGACAAGCTGCTGCTCCCCACTGTTAAATGAATACAAATGTCTCAGCACGGATTTGGCCAGCACCCCGTTCCCATCCGTGCGCTAACCCTGCCACCTGCTCACACTCTGCACATGGGGCTTGAGATGCAGCAGCTGGCAGGCCCTCTGGCCAGATGTGGGGCTGGAGTGGCTGAGACGAGGGGATTATCCGATGGTGGAATCTTTTACTCTTTGTCTATTATAATATATTGCGATATGTGAGCTAGTGTGTCCAAGTAATTTCCCTTGTCGATCGATAAAGTTTGTCAAAGTCTAAGGAAAGAGGTCTGAAAATGTGTCCTCAAGTAAAAGTTAGTTAAGCTACTTGTAGTTAATTGGCTAAAAATGTACTCAATGGGCTCTACTCAAGCTTACGTCATAAAACCATTTTTTTAAATTATTATTATTAATGACATGATACACATTTAATACGACGTTTGGAAACTTGTGGATGATTCCGGCGGACTCTGTTTGCAGTAGTAATAAAACTGAGAAAAGACCCAGTTTTATTCATCTAGATGTCATTGTATTCTTTCTTTTTTCTTTCATGAATTGCCTATTAATGTGTGTATTATAATTTGTCTAACTTAAAAAAAATATGCCATTGTAGCGCTCCGTCATGTTCAGCAGATCAACAGTTCCAACCAGCTGCCTGTAAGTGACACTGAAGCTGCGAGTCCAGTCCCCCATAGAAAGCTTTGGCCAGTGGTGAAGACGCTGCTGCTGAATCCATGGTTTTATCACATGCCCAGTGTCGGGAACTACACCGGAAGACTGCATGTTTCCTAATGTCTTCCGGTAAGCGTGAATAGTATATAACAAATAAAGTAAAGATGCCAAAATGATAAAGGTGCACTTTTCTGCCGGAGGGTACGCCTTTGGGAAAAAAAAAATCTACCAATTGTCATTCTTCTGACAAGCATTGCAATTGTGATTGGATTTTAAATGTACTGTATGTTTTAACAATAGGATTCTGTTCAATGTTCACTTCAAAACTTTTTGTCAGAAGAACTGACAAGGATTAAATATGAACTCACAAACTAATACAAGAATCATGCATTTCAGAACATGTTTCCACAGATGTAAACTACAGGATGGATCTGATGGATAATCGATGATGTTACCCCGGCCACACATTATTAATCTGTTCAAATTTGCTGCAGGTTTTAGTGGAGGCCTCCAGAGCATTGGAACATCAGTCACTTTTTGAATGGCAAGTGACTAAAGGCCGCTACACACTACAGGATTTTTCAGTCTTAAACGATTTTTAAACGTGCGACAAAACGTGCGGGGAGCCACTGGCTCCCCACTGGCTCCCCATCCCTCAGCGTATACAGGATTTGTCAGTCTTAAACGATTTTTAAACGTGCGACAAAACGTGCGGGGAGCCACTGGCTCCCCATACCTCAGTGTATACAGTTCAAAGTCCTCCTCATCACCTTCAAAGCCCTCCATAATCTGGCCCCATCCTACCTCACAAACCTGCTCCACCGCCACACTCCGTCCCGCTCCCTCCACTCCTCCGATGCAAATCTCCTGTCCCTCCCCTGCAGGACCAAGCTCCGAACCTGGGGAGACAGAGCCTTCTCCATCGCTGCCCCCACCCTCTGGAACTCACTACCACAACAACTCAGAGACTGCACCGATCTCCCAACTTTCAAAAACAACCTCAAGACCCACCTGTTTAAAGCTGCTTTTAATTTTGTAACTTTAACATGTTTTTTTTTTCTTTTTTCTGAACGTTCAATTTTATGAACTTAATGTTGTATTTGTAATGTTTTGTTGTGTTCCTTGTATTGTTATTTTTGTGAAGCGTCTTTGAGTATCGTGAAAAGCGCTATATAAATAAAATTTGTTATTATTATTATTATTAAAATGCACACACCACAGACACGAGGAGAATCTTATGGGACTTAAAATATCTGATCGCAAAGACTGCAGCGGGATCTGTCTGCATAAAACAGGCTGTAAAGTTGTGAGTGTGATCGCGTCAGCTGTTTCCTGTCTACAGTAAAACGAGTCGCTCTGAGACTCTGGAGTATTCAAAGATCAGAGCTCTGTACTTCTAGTTTAGATACAAGTCAAAACGGTGTTATTATTATTTGTGAAATGTGGTGCAATACTTCAGATACAGGATTTTTAAAGCATAAAAGATTGGAGATAAAGTCCACAGGAAGTAGAGTCACTATAGAGCCACTAGAGTCGCTAATCTGCAGCTTTACGCTCTACGGACGTAAACAAACACGTGCAAGGAACAACTTTCGCCTTTTTACTTTTTCAAAAAATGCTTCAAAATGGATTAATAGCACAGTTTTGTGGTCTGGATGTCATTCTTTGTCTAAGTTTCTAGTTTTATCTTGTTTTCGATTCCTTTGACAACTCTAAACCAGAATAAAACATGTATTTTGTAGTTTGTCAAGGAAATGATTAAAGAACTGCAGTCTTTGCGGTTTTCTAATTGCGTCCATTCAAACTGCGATTTCGACTGGACTGCGATTAATCTTGCGGCCCTGGGATTGAGCCAACATGTGTGATGAGGGAGAGGAGGACGAGGACAGACAGGCAGACCTTTAATTCCGGGCAGGTCGATGCTGGCGTGTTCGTGAATCCCAATGCCGTTGCGGATGATGCGGAGTGAGCCCTCTTTGAATGCACCGGAGCACGTCACCAGCTGGAGGGGCAGAGGGAGGGAGAACGGGAGTCAGCATTGGGGAAACAAACAAAGAATTCAAAAGGGCATTTACGCCGTTCCATCAAATGTGCTTTTGACATTTCGTGCTGAATGGAACATACGGGGAAATGAAGGAATTCAAATACAGATCTGCCCTTAATTTGCTTTATGTCATTTGTTTCATTGTTTCCGTCGCTATAAATAAAAAGTATTAAAAGACAGACATGTTTTTGATGGATGCATGTTTTCCGTAATCACATAATCAATCAAAGCCGATTTTCAGCCTAACTTTCTAAAGCTTTCATTTTAACTACAATGGATGCCAAATAAAACAAAAATACAGCATGCAGTCTTCATAGCTTGACACCCACAATTTTGAAAGTTTCTAAGTAATGGCACTGTCGATATTAAAATTACAAACTCGCTTTCAGTGCCAGGTAAAAAACACAGTACTCAATACCAATTTTCAAAACTACAGAGATGATTAAAAAGTATTCTCTGGACAAATTAATGCAATTTTTGACACAGTTTGGTTTATTACTGTTGCAGTAGTCTTCAAATAAACCGAGAGCATTCTACAACATTTCAGAAAATGTTCAATTTTGTCCTATTTAAGTGCTTTTTTCAGTTTTGATTAGTGCTGGCAATCTCAAAATTTTTTACTCAGATTAATCACGCTTAATTAATCACGATTAATCGCAGTTAATTATTCTTCAAAAAAAGGACCAAAATATTTTGACAAAAATGCTATTTATTATCAAAAAGTTGACATTTTTCTATCGCTGGTAGTTTTGTTGACAACATTGCTGTGGGTTGTCATGCTTGGCTTGTTGTTGGTTCAAGAAGTTTCGTTGCTGCCGCTGAATCAAACACGTGTTTCGCTTTAAGATGGTATTTTAAACTTGTTGTGCTTCTGTGGAAAGAGAGTTCATCGCTGCAATACCTGCAAACTACCTTAGTTTGATCTAAAGTCCCGTCGGGCAGTTTTTTGAAGAGAAATTTTCCACTGAGCACCAGTCGCAGTCTCATCTGTCATCTTCACATCTGCGTATGTACAGACCTGATCACTCACCTAATAACCTGCACTGCCTTTCAGGTCACCATCCACACTTTCCATAGAGGAGCATGTGCGTTCAAAATAAATTGCGAGATTAATCTGCGTTAAAAAACATTAATGCAATATTTTTTGTGATTAATTGCATGTGTTAACATTGACAGCCCTAGTTTTGATACTAGTTTTAGGATCAGTTATCTAATGCCTACTTACTTTTAACAACTTAACTAGGAAATCTTCAAAGTTTCATGCATTTTAAATAATATGGACATGAATGAAAATTATACCACCAAATCCGATTTAATTGCATATCTACTATCCATTTACAGTGATACAACTGTTGTACAAGCTCTTCAGTTTGTGGGTTTGCCTGATTCATTTTATCTGATTTTTTCCTCCTGTGAATCATTTATTTGGAATTACAGTGGAAATTATGTAGTCCACTTTTAGACCCGATTTAGCCCTAGATTAGACCTGGAATAGTCCTGTTATGGACCTGGTTTAGATGTGTTGGTACCAGGGCTCTACAGTGCGCCCATTTCACTCTCATTTGCGAGTAAATATTTCGGCGTGCGAACGAGGAAAACAAAACAGTCGCACCAGTGCGAGCGCTTCTGCCACCACAATACGGAGAGCTGCGCACAGACGTAACGTGACAAGTTAAACGTTCTAAATGTATCAAACATTAGGGGCGCACTCACACTAGGACTTCAGAACCGTGCCCAAGCCTGGATCGCCCCTAAAGCGCGGCACGCAGGCCCAGCGCGGCACGCGGGCCCAGCGCGAGCGCAACCGAACCGTGCCCGGGCACGACACCTCCGGCCGCGCAGGACCCCAGCATACGGGCTCCGCGTGTGCGCCGATATCACTCATACGAACAAACTCCGCTTCAAAACACACACATGCCCACCTTAAACGAGGCGCGCCACGCAGCAGGACCCACCCCTGTCCCACCACTCAGTAGACACCCCCACACCGCTGGACTTCGCTAAGGCGAGAGCTTTGTCTTGGTCTTGTCTCGGACTCGAGCGCATTTGGACTCGGTCTCGTCACGGACTCAAGGTCTGAATACTGAGTGCGATCATATTTCATTACTGCCGCTGTTACTGGCAATAAACTTGTACCAGTGTGCGGGATCTATGTGCTGGAGCCCGCGGACGCCGCGGCACCGCTGATGCGCGGCTTGTCCGCCACTGCGCGCACCCTCGTGTACCAGTGTGTATCACAGGGCAGGTTAAACATCCCACCTGTCCACCTGCCTCACATCAAATACGCCAATATTAATTTTATGTCCGTGTCCGCACAGAGCAGAGCTACGGCACAGAGCAGGCGATATGTGGGCTGAAGTTTGCCTAAGAAAATGCCAAATAAATCTGTTTGTCACAATGTGCGTTCGGTTTGAGAAATGTGCAGAGGCTAAGAACCACTTTAAAACCACGAAGAGAATGTAACTCCAGTTAGGAATTTGAAAATACAGGTTTAAAAATCCTACCCACTTTTTACACTTTTCTGTAAAGTGCCAATGGAAGTTCTCTTAAAGAAGAGGTTCTCAAACTGTGGGTGAGGGTCCAAAAAGGGCCACAGAGTGTTCAAGTGCAGTACAGTTTGTTTGGCTTATTTTAAGTCTAAATATTAATCAGATAAAATGAAGATATATTTATAAAAACATTACGATCATGCAGGAAAAGTACAGCCATAATTCTTTTTTTTTTTTTTTGTATTAAATTTGTTCAGTGTTGGTGTTGGTGTGTGCAAGTTCTTCACTGTAATAATCGTTCAAAATGAAAACCTACTTGTGCCCCCATTTTTTTTTCTGTGCTCCTAAAATTTTTTAACTTAGGGGCACGTGAGCTCCTGAAAAAAAAAGTTAGCGTAGAGCCCTGGTTGGTACTGTGAAAGGCAGATCTTTTCTTTAGTGGTACTTTGTGTAAAAAGTCTTTGTGGCGTTGACAAAATAATAGTGGACGATTATATTTAAATATGATTTTTGTTTATTTGTATTATCCAGATGACAATTTCAACAATCTGAAATGTGCAAGCTTTAAAACTGCCTTTATTATGCCATTTTTGGACCTATGTTATAATGCTGTTTCCTCATCAATAATAGAAAACACTCGTGAAACCACCTTGTGATGTCATTTGGTAATACAGGAAGCGCTCCACTGTGTTTTTAAACTCCATATACCTTCAGTGGAATCATACAGATCAGGGGTACTCAATTACAAACTCAAAAGGTCCACTTACCAAATTTACAGAGTTTCCAGGGTCCGAAAAAGTGACGGTGAATTACCAAAATTAGAACTTCTAACAAAAAATTTAGTAAATCCACATGGAACATTTGAACTGTGCACAAAGTATTGTGTGTTCTGTCCGAATCAGTGTGAAAGGCTAAACCAGGTCTAAACCAGGTCTAAAACAGGACTAAAACCAGGACTAAACCAGATCTAAAACTAAACCAGGACTAAAATCAGGACTCAAACCAGGTCTAAACCAGGTCTAAACCAGGTCTAAACCAGGTCTAAACCAGGACTAAACCAGGACTAAACCAGGACTAAACCAGGACTAAACCAGGACTAAACCAGGACTAAACCAGGATTAGAACAGGACTAAAACCAAGTCTAAAACAGGATTAGAACAGGATTTAACCAGGATTAAACCATGCCGCGCGTCCTCCCGTGGCACGCAACGCGCCTCCTCCCGCCACCCTCAGCACGCCTCCTCCGGCCGCAAGTAACGAGCCTCCTCCGGCCGCGCGTAACAGGCCTCCTCCGGCCACAAGTAACTGGCCTCCTTCGGCCACGCCTAATGTGCCTCCTCCGGCTGCACGTAACACGCCCCTACCAGTCCGTGAAAATATGGTCCTGAAAAGAGCGCAGTCGAAACTTAATAATTACATGTCGGAATGGAGGGATGTTGAAAAAAAAAAGCTAATGTGCCGCCGCTCCGACCATGGAGAAAAAACATGTCGGAGTGCAGGACATTTGATAACAAATGGACACACCGCCACTCCGACAATTAGACGTTAATGTCAAAGTGGCAGCATGTAACCAGTCGGGCGGGGATGGAGAACACAGCTTCACAGCAAAGCACATGCCAATGAAATCCGGAACGCTATGAAAAGAAAGCTAGAGAGAGAAATTTTTTTCTCGGTACAGATGTCATTGCGTTTGGATCTGGATCCGGACCGGAGTCCGCCAATTGAGTACCTCTGATATAGATAATTTCTGGAACTGCCCATCTTTATTGAACTAAAGGCAAAAGGGAGCTGTTCACTTGAAAACTACCGCTTCATGACATCACGAGGTGGAAGAGAGCACTTTGAGCTTTGGAGATGCAGACAGACAAATAATAACAGCTCAAACATGTGTGAATGAAGTGAAACACAACACTCCAGATATGTTTTTGAGGAGGTATATTAGGGATACTTATTAAGCGCTATATGGTACCATGGTTTATAGTTCTGACCAATACCAAACAATATGACTAGTCCAGTGTCTTGCCCAAGAATACAACAGCACCGTCTTGATTGTCCTTCCTTTAACAACCCTCATTAAAATGGCATGCTTGGACACTTCCTGTAAATGTTTTATCGAACTTCTCAGCCCAACAGCTCAAAGAACGGTATGCAAATCTTCCATTTTGAGAGGGAATGCCAAAATACACAATGTCCCTTCCTGGTGCAGTAAAAATGGATCTCAGCGCGTGTATAACTGGAGCCATCTGCTAACTCTTTTTCCATGGCTGTTCCGTCGTGCCCTCACACAACTAGCCCCCTCCAGAGCCTGAAGCATGTTAATGTGCAGGAAAAAATAATAGGCGTCAGCTCACAGTGCCAGCGTGGGCAGCTCGGCACATCACCTCTTATGTGTAGTGTTAAAACCCCTTTGCAGCTACTGGTGATTCTGAAGTCTCATATCTGGAGGATTTAGTCTAAAATAATAAAAAAAAAGACTCCATTTTCATATTTTGGTGGTGAACTGGAGTACAAAATGCCACATGATGATCACATAACATAAATATACATAATAAAAAATATATGAATAAATAATCTTAAAAAGTGAGGTATTATGTGAAACTGACTTTGAGCTTTCTACTATGTCCACATTGTTCCCTCATCAAAAACATGACTAAAGAGGTTTTAGATGTCATTCATGGATGTCTGAGTAATCTAGTGATCTCTCCCGGAGTCTATTTGAACCCTCCATACGGCTAGCAGTACGATCCTATGCAAAGATCAGCCCACAAGTCTTCATCACCCATGCTTCCGCACAGTAAATTTCCATGAATATGTAACACAATTGCGTTGCGATAGTACTCTCATTGAGAAATTACTTAGTTTGGAGAACTAAACTGAAACTTTTCAGCGAATAACATTTTCAAAACTATAAAGGTTAAGTGATCTAAACACTATGTTTTAGCAGTTATTTAATAGCCCTCCAGCAGAGGCCATTATTGTGTTTTGGCCAAACAGCTGCATAAAACTTTTATTTGAACAGTATAGGGCAAGGAGGGCTGTGCATAAAATGTGACTATACAGCACTCATCCAGTTTGTATTAAAACAGTGTTAGGGAGGAGTTAGTAGTACACTGGAATTATGTAATATCGGGAAAATTATTTTAAGCTACCCAACGTACCAGGTTTCTAATAGAAAGATAGCCCTATTATAAAGTCAGTTATCTAAAACAGTCTGAGTCACAAATTCAGCTACGGTAAGGTAAATTAAAGCTTAAACCCATAATTTCAAAGCATCTAATCTGAACCTCAAATCAAGTCACCTAACGCGGAGTCAAAGTTGCCAAAGTCCCAGTCCAAAATCTCACCTCTTCTCCTTGGTGTTTAAAACAAGCTAGAAAGGATATTTTGGTGTTTTATTGTACTTTATTCTACTCTATGTATGATGTTATTTGTGTTTGTACTGTATTTTTGGTTTTGACTTTAATGCAAAGCACTTTAAATGCACCAATTCAACAAACTTGACTTAAACATAATGACATATTAGTTTTCATTTCAGTTCAAGTCAAAGATCCTGCAAGTAACGTGGAAAACAAGCCACAAGTTTGGGTACTGCATCACTGGCTCAATGAATAACTGAACTACTCTACACTACTACAGTTAAGTGAGTACAAAGTGAAAACAGTGACATAAGGGTTAAACCAAACAGAGGAAATAGTTGTATTCGTGTGGCCAGAATGACAGTGACAGAAGGCCAAGAGCTGCTACCTCCACTCAATTTTCAATTCAATTCAATTCAATTTATTTTGTAGCGCCCAAAATCGCAACAACAGTAGCCTCTAAGGGCGTTCCAAGATATGGATGAGTAAAACATACACACAGACATATCAAAACAGGAATAAACAACATTCATGTAAAGCAGCAAATGAAACATTGTCCAGTCATCCCCTGTCCTTAGACCCTCCTTCTCAGCAAGGAAAAACTCCAAAAAACCCAGGGTCCTGGGAAAAAGAAGAAACCTCGGGGAGAACTACAGTGAAGGAGAGATCCACTCCCATGGACGGACAGGCTATAGATGTCCAGGCCCGTGGGCCAGTTCAGTATGACCACAGCTACCCAGGTGGGGAAGAGCCGGGCGAGGAGGAGGAGAAGAGGGGCGAGGAGGAGGAGCCGGGCGAGGAGGAGGAGCTAGGCGAGGAGGAGGAGCCAGGCGAAGAGGAGGAGCCCCAGAGAAGGACTGTGTTTGGACCAGGTCTGATCCCCCTGAGGCCCCCCGGAGTCCAGCCAGAGCCCATCTACTGTCTAGTCACCGGTCCAGCAATTTCCTCTGCACTACGTGCTCTCCTTCGATGTTTATGTGCACCAACTCTTTGAGACAAACACCAGGTCAGGGCAGACAGACTAAAATAACTATGGTTATAGAGGGGGCGTTACAATTCTATGGGGTATTAACAACTGATAATACGTAGCATATTTAGATCACCATGTTACCTTAAGATGTTTCATGGGTTTCATTTTTGCTTCTGATGATATCCCTTTGCTCTCTATGCTCTGTCACTCCCCCTTCAGAGCACTATCACAACACAATCAGCCTGCATCCCGCTAATAAAACTGCTGCTCTGGGTTTTGCAAGTTCTAGTGTATTGTTTTATATCCCACTTTTGTATGTTTATGAAGAATTGTCGTGTGGGAGCATGGGTTACGTAGGCTTGTGAGCTCCGCTGTGGAAAGAATGGTACTGTTGACTCTAAAGGAGTTTTTCAAATAGTGAAGAGATCAAACGTGACATGATAGAAAGCTCCAAAAAGCCCATTTTACATAATACTCCCCTTTGAAAGAAGAAATGAAGCCGTCGAGGGAACGAACCACATCAGATGAGTTTTTTTCATTTTCTCAATATAAAAAGCTGTTTCAGACAGACAGATTTTAAATTCTACCATGTGAGTGATCAAAACGGTGTGGAACACATCCTGAACATCTCCTTAAACTCAGTAGTTCCATTGTTAACTGCAGGGGAGTAACAGAGGCTCAGCGCACAGCCATGGAATTCCCCATAACAACCAAAGCCATTTGAAAACTACAAGACAAATGTGAGTGGGTCTGAAACACCTTCTATTAAAGAAGACGTACTGTGCTTTTGTCTGCAACATAGTTAGAATTTATGACACGAATGGACAATTATGTTATATTTTGGATTGGATTTTTAAACTGACTAAAATGTAAGTACAATAAAAGCAGATATATATCATTTGGCTGATATATCAGCCCAGAGTTCGGGGTTGACCTGCTGCTTACAGAATATAGATAAAGCTTTATTTAAACACTTGTGAAGAGGACAAAGCACACAATGTGACTACACCATTTTCTTATCTAGTTTCTAGTTAAAAAAAAAAAAAAAAAAAAGAAGAAAAAAAGGGCTGTGGCTATGGTTGTAGTCAGTTTAAATTGCATAGTTCATAATTTGGTAGAATGATCAAAATCTTCCCAAATCATCAGAGCCATTGGTTCCTCTAGCTTCTAAGCAATTGGTATCAACCATAAAAAAACATATTGGTCATGCTCGACATGAAAGAACAGTGTCCACTGACCCAGTAAATTTGTAAACTTTTTAAAGAAGACAATATTACAGACTATATGTCTGCTATATAGTTGTAATCTATGGGTGTTTCTCAATTCCAAGGTTCCTTCTTCCAAAGGCCACTTTGTAGCACTCCTCTGGAGAGCCAAGTGCCCTGCTCACAGCTCCTGGAGCGCACGTCGAACAGGATCAGGAGGGAACGAGTGCGCTGTGTCAAGTGACCAGATCAAACATGATAAAACACAGAGTTTTAATAAATCAATGGATCTGTCTGGTGATTCAGAAGCTGAGGATCATGGGAATTTGCAAACACCCTTTATCACCCGTTAATCACTGCACTGTTAGGTTATAACAATGATAAAATGACTTAATAAAAGAAACAAATCAGCTGACTTCCATGTTACAAAACTGCGGTGTCCAATGGGAGATGACATCACAACATCAACAACATAGCAGATCACACTAGTTTGTATCAAAGTGACTCCACAAAGCTGCCGAACCCTACGCACACCGTTGATTAAGAAAATTAAATTGAAGAACAAAGTAACTACAGAGCAGTGGGCATATACTAGTGGTGGTGAAAACGGAGGTTGATCGAGGAATGATCTTGAATATACGAGAATAACGATTACTCAAACAGGCATGAATCACTAAATCACTAAATACAACTTCAGAGGGGAAATAAGAATGAGAAACAACTATACTATAAGCTCTGAAAAGTCAATTTTACTGCTTTAAAATATATCTCGCCTACTTATCCTCCCTTCTCCCAAACAGAATACAACTGAAGTTCTCCCATAGCAATATCAAACACGAACCAATTAGACTAGACAATACTGCTCAGTGAAATGTTAATTACAGAGTATCTACTACACTCTCTTTAAATGATCACGCAGCCCAACTGTAGCAATACCGACTTTCTGTTTGCCGTACATACTTTGATATTGAAATGAGCCGGTGCCTTTGGAGTTGATTTCTGAAGAATCAATGTCACCTTTAGAGATAGAAGCTTGTGATAATAATGTGTGAAACAGGGTGATACACTTCTCTATAACTATAAGAGATATTAAAACTCTTAAAAGTTCAGAGGTTCACACACAACTCCAAATTAGGAATATGTATTAAAATGAGTTGGAGTGGAAGAAAATGAAAGCTGAAACACTGTTGGATGTGGTCTGGATATGCTGTTGCTAACCTCATCAGCATATCGGTATTATGAAAATGTGACTTTTTTGGAGCTTTCTACCATGTTATAATTGCTGTTCCTTCATCAAAAACATGTCTGAAGTAGTTTTATATGTCATCCATGCATGTTTGAGTAAACTGGCAATCTCTCCTAGGTCCTATTCAAACCCTCCTTATGGTTCGCAGTACGATACTATCCAAAGCTCAGCCCACAAGCCTACACCACCCGTGCTCCCACACGACGATTCTCTATAAGTATACAAAAGTATGATACAAAACAAACTGAAATTTCACAGATTTCGTTATTGTATTATGGTAGCGCTCTGAAGGGGGAGAGTCTCAGAGGAAAGACTCAGAGCGACAAAAATAAAAATTAAACTTGTTAATCCAATGTTTTGGGCAAATATAGCATTTTGAAAACAATAAAAGTGTGGGGTCTTGCCAAAATCTGACCTTTCTGTGTTCATTAAATGATCAATCTTTCTTCAGTGAAGCAAATTTATTTTAGTATCCATCCATCCATCTTCTCCCGCTTAATCCGGCTGGGTCATGGGGGCAGCTTGCTGCCCAATACTCATAGCACCTGACCCCCCCCTATGAACCCCTCTGCGGGTGGTGAGCCCACAGGAGGGTGGACGTCATGGTCCTTGATGTTAGTTCATAGGGGTGCGGGCATGTTTTAGGTTGATGGGGGAAACCGGAGTACCCGGAGGAAACCCATCCAGACACGGGGAGGAACATGCAAACTCCACACAGAAAGGCCCAGGCGACCTGGGGATCGAACCCGCAACCTTCTTGCTGTGAGGCCTGAGTGTTGCCACTCAGCCACCGTGCTGCCTTATTTTAGTATTTTGAGCATAATTTGGGAGGGGTTTAGCTTTCATATGAGACATTTCTAAAACCAATCGATTAATTTAAAGTCAGGTTATAAGCTTTTGTTTCTACAAAATGGATAAGCGACAAGACTTTTGTCAGGGACTGTACTGGTTAAAAGAATTTGAGTACCAGGTTTTCCTAGTTTGGCTGAGCAAGATATTTATGAGGAAGGAATTAATCGCCTGCTTTAAGTTGCCGCCTGGTCTGTTTAGTGATTGAAACAAAAAAATGCCCCGGCTCATATTTGGTATTTTACAGGATATCAGATCAGATCAGATCCGTCTAATATTAATCAGTGGTAAGCTACTGTTAAATACATCCCTTCCATGGGGCATTTCACTTTCATCTTGAGGCTTCAGAAACAAAAGGGTGACGCTCCCTGGGAGAAATGGGACACTTTTCTCATGTTAAAAGGGAACAACTGACCTTGTATTTCTAGTGTTTGTTCTTGTTTTCTTTTACTGATTGTATATTTGACACCTTTTCTAGTCTGTTTTTTGGCCCTTTTGTTATTTATCCTATGTTGTAAACCTACTTGAACAGAAATAAAGTATGTATGTATAAAAGAAGTGCAATACCCCCTTTTAAAGAAGACATGACATTATTTTAGTACTTGAAACAAACTATGATACATGTGGATTGGTGTGTTACGGTGCATTCACTTTATTGGCTGTTGTGAGGCATGTGCTTGAGTGCTCTTACCTGTCCCTGGCCTTGTCTCTCCAGGTCCACCACGCACATGTCCACAATGGGCCCCAGGTTGGTGAAGGTCTCCATGACGGTGACGAACGAGCCCTGGTCATTACTGTCCACGTTCAGCTGCACACGCACACACACACGGTACAAAACACTGACAAAAAGAAGAGGAACGCAAGGCCAACGACCGGCATGTAATTTCATCATTTTAAAGGAAAAATGGTAGGGATGTAGACCGTTTGTTGTTGGGTCAGTTAATCAGTCAACGGCGTCTTAGTTTGCCAAAATTAGTATAAGTCGACGAGTCATTTTATTAGATTATAAGATCTCTGAGGGACAGCAGTAGAAAGGCGAAGTGAGTGATCTGATTTGACATTTTTTTGGTATTTATATGTGGAAAAAGCAGATTAAACTTGTTCAGTCTCTCTTTAAATAAATACTTCATATTCCTATTTTTCCTATTACTTTTTAAGGGTGTTTCTGCATGAACTCCCCCTGCAGGTCTAGTCTTGTGAGGGCAGTTTGGGTCAGATACATAGATAATGAATGAGTAATGGTTCTGAGAGCTTTTGCCACGTCCCCTTTTTAGAATTTCTTTAGTCGACTACAGTACATGGACCATGTGCTTTGTCTGAAATTAGAACCTATGTAATCCAACCAACATTTTGCTACCAGAAGGAGATAAGCTCACAAAATTGTAGCTGTTCAAAGTTGTTGTAGAACATCGTCCTTCGGTAGTCTACAGTATTTAATTAAATGCAGTGCTGGAATGTTCTAATTGCAAGGCAAAAAATTTATATTAAAAATAGCACATTTTACAGCTAATTGGACACATCTGTCAATAAGAGGTTTTAAAGAGTATAATTATGTCACATTATTTTTGCATTTATAAAATAAACTTAATTAGAATTTTGATTTTTTTTTTTTATCAGTAGATGACAGACATAAAACTTGTCCCATCATCCCCTCACCAGGCCTTTTTCAAGCTCACCTGTCACTCAAAACAATCTGCCTCAATGGGAAAGGAAAAAAAAAAAAAAGAAGAGAACAACAGAAGAAGAAGGAGGAAGAAGGAGAAAAAGGAGAAAAAGAAGGAGAAAAGGAGGAGAAAAAGAAAAAGAAGAAGAAAAAGAAAAAGAAAAAGAAAAAGAAAAAGAAGAAGGAGAAGAAGAAGAAGAAGAAGAAGAAGAAGAAGAAGAAGAAGAAGAATTTATTAGGCGCCTTTCTGGACACCCAAGGTCGCCTTACAACAACATAAACAAATTAAATATGATTAAACTTACATTTTAAAAGCCTACAGTTAAAGTGGGACAGTATTTAACTGATTGATTCTATTTAGTATTGTATTTAGCACAAAAAGCACTATCTTGTAAGAAACACACTGACTGAGATCTGACACGTAAGAAATAATGAGCTAAATTATTTCCAGAACTATGATAACCATGTGAGTGGGTGGCATTTGTTTTGGCAGTATCACTGTAACCCTGTAAACACAGAGGTTCTTACCTTGACGAGCTGAGAGTCGCCCAGTCTGGAGCCCACAAACACCACCCCATTGTCCAGGTATGTCAGGCACTCAGCAATGGACGTCTGCACAAACCACACGCTGTCACTGAGCATTCACATTCAAAATAAGGCTGCAAGACTAACAGCAATCACAACTGTAATTATAATTTCAAAAGACAATTATTTGAAGGTAATTTAAAATTCTCTTAAGATGCTCTTCATCACAGTGGATAAAACCTTCAGTAGTTAAGCAGATCTATTATCAGGATTATATTGTTATATTGTTGTATCTTTGTCAAAAACCTACATGGAGTTTTGTTTTGTAGGCATGTTTAACACAGATTCTGCATATTTAAGCAATGTTCTCTTCTCAAAATGAAAACACTTCACTCAATTCCACCTTGTGATGTCATTAAGTGGTAAGAGAGGACGCACTCCATTGTGTTTTTAAGCTCAACACCTTCACTAGAACACTAAACATGTTTTGAAATGGCAACAATGGTTATTAAGGTTACTCTAGTGTATCGTATAGTGAAGCAAATCAATTTACAAATAGCTGTTAACTTTAAAACTACCACTTGACATCACAACTTGGAACGGAGCATTTTAAACTTTGGACATGTAGACAGGCGAGTCTTCTGCATAATATAGGATCTTTACTGCTTGTTTAAATATACACTGTAAACTCAAATGTACTTTGTAAACATTGATTGCTTTCCAAACAAAGATCTAAATTGTTCAGCACAAAAGAAAAAAAAAAAATCACAAAAGAAATAACGGATCATGGTGACACAGGCTAACTTACCCCATAATTTACATCATCATAGTGATCAAATGGATTCTACATTTTGAAGTGGTGCGACTCAACCTGGCACATCAGAACTTTAACTGCAGCTATCACACAATGAGAATTCTCTTGTTTAAATAAGATGCAATTACGTGAGCAGTTTGAAATGTCTTTTCTTTTGTGCTCTGTAGGAAACAGACAGAAGTAAGCACATGCCCTTGAGTGTCTGCCAATTATTTTAGAATCATTAATAAAAAGGAGCTAAAATTAGCAGTGAAAATAAATTCAATTTTTGATAGACCATTCACTTCATATTTTAGTGAAGCTAGTAAAGTCATGGATTCAGATTATTTTCCACTGTGCATTTTCAAAGCTTAGAATTTTGAGACAAGGCAACAAGACATCATGTGTGACCCTGAACACTAAATGCCTTTTATAGCTGTAGATGCCATTAGGGCGGCTTACTCCAATGTACAAACCTCTTTCAAACAAGAATGCTGCTATTTGTTTGTACCTGCCAAGGCCAAAAACAGTGGGTTGAACACTCAATGAGGAACACTAACTACATGAACAGAAATTAAGTATAGTTACATTTTTTTTAGTAAAATTTTATTTAAAAAATAATTATTATAAAATGTACAAATTAAGGTTTTATGTTATTTACATATACAGGGATGAAATTATACATCACCCAGTACCTCTGCAAGAGCCATTTAGCCCCTAGAGTGCTAAACGCCTCGCTTGCTTGTGAATGCCAGATGTTGTCAGATCTCAGAAGCTGAGCAAGTACAGGTCTGGTTAGTACTTGGATGGGAGGTGACTGGGAATACCAGGTGCCACAGTGGGGAAGCAGTGACTTGGAAATTAGTGTATTGTCCTTGGGCAAGACACTTCACCTACGTTGTCTAGTATGAAAGTGATGTGTGGGTGAGTGTTGGTCAGAGCGGCCAATCACCTAATGGTATCAGAAGGAGAACACAACAACGGTTTTTTGGGTATCTTTTTTTTTTTTTTTTTTTTTTACAATTGGCACCCACTGTGGCACCTGATGTTCCCATTGGTCTTCCAAGTATTAGTACTACCCAAGCCAGGCCGTGCTTAGCTTCTGGTATCTGATGGGCTTTAACAAGGTGGTAAGGAGGTAAGGATATCTAATGCACGCTTGTTATTATGAAATCGCTTCATACCTGTGTTTGAAAAAGGTTGCATTGGTAGTTCATTAGTTTATCTTTTTTATTCTTTTTTTTAAATTCAAATTTTTTTTTAAATTATAGCATATACAAATTTGAGATTCTAATTTTGCATATATCTAAAACAACCTACATTATCATTTTGTCTACCACCCAACTTCTACTAGTGGGTGCCGAATGATGGGACAGTTCCTAAACTACAATCAATAATGACAGACAGGAAGTGGCATTTAGTGCAAATATCTTACCAAAACAGTCAATATAGCCACCACTTTCAACAACCTGAACAACAATAGCAGAACAACTGACATCTTGGCATTTTACCTACTGTCTACACCAAGACTGAAAAAGCATGTCTCTTTAACCAGAGTAAACCAGTCAGTCCAAAGCTCTACAGGTATTCTTTCTACAGCTCACCAGACTTGAGTAGGGCTGAGTACCAAAGCTCAGTTCCAAGTAGGAACCGACGGACAAGGTTCAGTAAGTACTGGTACTGAAAAACTAACGGCAGGATAACAGGAACCACACTCTGCCAAAATCCTCCTCCTACTCCTCCTCGGTCCAAGTAAAAGTGTCATTTTCAAATGTGGCATTTGCATCCAGTGTAGACCACATGTGAATTACATGAGTAAAGTTCTCCATAATCCTTATCCTCCGTCCAAGTAACCAAATCGTAAAAGCATAGTTATTTATCAAAAGAAAAAGCACGTGCTCTGAGCACTGCCTTTAATATGCCGTATGCAGCGAAAACAAAAATGAATCTTAAGCCTTTGTGAGGATCTGCTGTGCACTGTGGTTTATAACTGAGTTATAACTGAACACAGTATAGCTAATACAATGTTGTAAAATTGACTTTGCACATTGGAATTTACGCTTGGACCTGATTTTTCCGAGAATTCAAATACTGAGGCAGCTTTTCAAAACCCCACTTGGCTGCCCAGAAATTGGAGAGAGGGGCGGAGCTTCAAATACTCGAACTCTGTGACTATGGGCAGAGGTTGCGGTCTGACCGCTGATGGACATGCTTGGACATGGTGGCTCTAAATCGCAATTTTTGGATAAAATCTGGAGGAAACTTGGAGTTCTGCATAGAAATGACCTTGAGACCAATGGACAAACAGAGCAGTGTTGTAGAAATTGGATGCAGCTGCTCGCTCTAAACCCAAAATAACCCAATCTTATCTTTTGGCCTCCCCAAGCCAACACTGGTCACGACCAAGGCCGGGCTGGTGTCAAATCGCCCCGAGAATACAACGGAGGAAGCCTGGCCCCTTCCCAACCCCCTCGCAGCTTCATACCCCCGACCGGGTGGGTAGGTCTGTTGCATCCAGAGCCGCTCATGGCTGCAGGATCCGGATGGCTGCCTGCCGACGTTGGGCCTCCTCCACACCTCTCCCCTACCCTGTTGCTGGTCCTGTGGAATATCTGTACTGTGTTTTGTTGCTGATGCTCGGAGGTTTTTTTTATTTTGTGTACTCACTCCAAACGATATCCCGTTCTGGGGCATGGTCTGGGGCGGCCCTCTTTTTTTTCCCCTCCCCCTGCCCTCATGTGATTCTGTTTTTTTGTTTATTTCTATCTGCTACCTGCCTTTCTGTCTGGTCCATGTTGTCTTCCCCATGTAATATTGTTCTCTTTGTATGTTGTAATGTACGGACAGGGTGACAGGTCCAATTTCGATTGCTTTGTATGTCTTGTACATGTGAAGTAATTGACAAATAAAAGGCTACTACTACTACTGCTACTACTAAAAATGCATGAATGCGGTTACCTCTCCAAGCAGCTCCACATGCAGGTCTTTGAGAGCCACAGTCCCATCCATCAGCTCCTCCTTCTCCAGCAGCAGCATGAAGAGCCGGCCCTCCATGTCCCCCAGCAGGTAGCGTGAGCCGTTGGGGTCCACACGGTTGTGACACACGATAGTACTTTGCTGTGGTAACACACAAACAGACAGGGGGTTTAAAGCAAAATATTTACTGCAAAATTTACCTTTAACCATCTTATAGTTGTTTCCCCTCACCATCTACCCTCTCTAAGTTGTATTTGGAATGATTGTGCATGTTTGAGCAATCTTAAATCTTTCATTTTCAACAAGTCATTTTGCCAATCAACACCCATTTTCACCGGTACACATGCACAGTTCTCGTACTGCATGTACTTCATTCTCCAATTTTATTTTTTAATCAGTGACACATGTAGGATACAGCAGCATTTTGGTATGTTTTTTTTTTAATCAGAGGCTCACTAGCATGATCTGCAGCTATCCACAGGAGGGGCCAACAGCTTCAGGACTCTTCGTTGTGATGACTAACCTCTGAGTCAGCAAACTTGTTTCTTTTATTAAGTTGCTTTAGACCAGTATTACAATTTAAAATGTCCAAATTATAACACAACTTCCATGGGTGTAATAGATTGCAACTATATAGCAAGCTCAAGCACAATGACCTGCACAATGAACAAGGTAGAGGCTCAAAATCAAATGTTCGACACCATAGCCACAGGTCCTTTGATAGATGCTGAATGGGACTGCCCTTTGGTTGGACTTCATATAAGGATGACTACCATATGACCTACCAAAGGCTCTGTCTGCAGTGGTATGTACAAGTACCTGAACTGAGCAGACCTGTGTTGAGAGTAATAAGTACTCTAACTCATTTCTAGGTTTAGTCGGTTCATTCTGCAGCCTTTTTTCCCACTCCTGAATTCGCCAACTTGATGTTCTAATGCTGCATATGTCAAAAACCTATGATTATGTTTATCTCCCCAACCTCTACTAGTGGGGGCATAAAAACTGGACAGTCATACAACTCCTTCAATGTATTATATTCTGAGAACTTCTGTGTGGTATTGTTCCTCCTGACAGACAGGGAGTGACATTTAGTCAAAATATCTTACCAAAACAATCAGTCAAGACGGCCACCGCTTTCAACAGCCTGGACAAGTATATAATAGCAGAACAACTGACAGCTTGACAGTTTTACCCTTGTAGCTGTCTACACTAAGACCAAAAAGCAGGTCACAGCTTTCTTTTATTCAAAAATAAACTAGTAAAGAAAGGGCTTTTTGCTGTGAATCACATGAAAGCTTATAATCTTCTGTCCAAATATTCCAATATAGTCCCCCCTCCACAAAAAATAGTTATTGCGGAAAAAGCAACCTTCCGTGAAAGCCTGGTAGAACAGCGAATCACTTCTTATAAAGAGCCTAGTAAAAGCATAAAGGACCTAAGGTCTACTTCACAGCCCTAGAGTGACACCTACTGGCGTACAATAAAACTGCACCCCTTCTTTTATTCCCAAATCCATTGCCAACTTGACAGAACAGAAAACCAATCAAAATCTCATCATAATCATGTTCATATTGTGCAATTCATTAAAGAGATAAAGCCTCCTCTATGGAGTACAATATATCCTGTCTCTATAATGACTATCTGTTATGTTTAAATAGTGCTGTCAAACAATTATTTTTTTTATCAAATTAATCACACTATAGAATTTTGATTAATCACAATTAATCGCAGTTAATTATTCTTCAAAAATAGACCAAAATATTTTGACAAAAATGCAAGTCATTATCAAAAAGTTATATTATTGATATTTTTCTATCGCTGGTAGTTTTGTTGACAACATTGTCGCGGGTGCACTTCGCTAAAGTTGTTTGTCGTGCTCGGCTGGTACAAGTAGCGTCGTTGCTACCGCTGAATCAGACACGTGTTTTGCTTTAATATGGAATTTTAAACTTATTGTGCTTCTGTGGAAAGAGAGTTCATTCCTGTAAACTACGTTAGTTTTAACCAAAGTCGCGTATGGACAGACCTGATCACTGACCTAATAACCTGCGCCGCCCTTCAGGCCACCATCCGCACTTTGCATACAGGAGCATACTTTTCTATCTTCAAGGCACTCAAAGAGCTTTACATCAAGAGCCACTCACACACACATTCAAACACCAGTGTACACAGACACTGGACACGAGGTGAGTTAAGTGTTTTGTCCAAGGACATAACGACAGTATTCATCTGTGGGAGCTGGAATCATGATGCCGCCAACCTGTGGGTCACTGGATCTGACAGCTCTACCAATGATGTTTACGCTGCTAACCTTCGGATCAGGGATATAATATTAAATGTGCTGAAATTATACAAAGTTTTCTGATGAATGTTTTGATTTGACACCTGCAGTTCGTGTTAGTTAAGCAGGCATTCTTTCAGCCTCTCCGGAGCCTCGATACTCTTGGGTGAGAACATTTCCATATAAACTCGACTTATCAGACGAATTTCAATTAGATCCACTTCCACAATCGCTGACACTTCTTTCCGAGCTTTACCCGTGCTCTGAGAAGCCTTGACACCTCTTATCTCCCCCCGCACTTGTGCTTGATACAGTCGCTGCAATAATAGTCTTGATTGGAAACGGCATTCAACTTGCCAAGCCTGACTGAGCCCTCTCCAGCACGTCCTTCCTCACTCGCATTGGTTTATTGTCGGTGTCTACTGTAATTTCTCACTTGGTCGAACTTCCACAAAACTAATTCTCCAAATCCCTCTCACGCCTGCGTTGCTTACATCTGTTGGCTGAAACGGATTTGTGTGTGGAAAAATAGAAAACCCTCGCATCTCTTTTGAATGGCAGGTAATTAGCTTGTTATATCCTTTCCACCAATGACTGCTTTCAGAAATGTATGAATCATTTTGGCGGTGCACACTGGGCATTTATCTTTCCTCCCGACTCCAAAGTGACAATTTCTGAATAAAGCCTTGAACACTGTGGTAGGTTTTGTGCCGGGGCTTAAAAGACGTGTTGCTGCTGAAGGCTAATGCTTTAAAACATCACTGGAACTTTTGTGAATGACATTTGCATTAATTGCACACTGAACTGAACTGAACTGAACTGGGCTGAATAGCAAAAAGGCAGACATGGCATGGTTTATATGAGGAAAGGCTGTAAAAGGAGTATAAAAGTGTTGCATGAGGGAGTAAATTATATATGTAAAATTAGAAAACTGTATAATGGGTAAAATCACTAAATTACTACTGGTAGTCTGTTAAAAGGGCTGTATAACTTAATAATAAGGAAGAAAATGCTGTGCGATTTTTTCCCCCCCAATTTAACACATTTGTTACAGAGCCGATCAAAAACAATACCCATATCAAAAACAAGTATATAATTTGACAAAAATATACACATAGACTATAAAGCATGTTTACTGCACTGTAAAGGGGCTTGCATTTCCACAAACCTGACTCTTATCTGGCCTGGAGGGTCTCCTCCTGCTTGTTTCTATTGAAATGTTGTTCCTATGACTATAATACTAAAATACAGCCGCAAGCGGCGATGATCGGCCCTCGCGTGCGCCTACGCTGCACCCTGCAAACACCATTCCCCGCAAACGGCATGCCCTACAAACGACGTGCCCTGCAAACACTGCTCCCAGCAAATGCCGTGCTCAGCAACCACCATGCCCCACACTAACCCTAATAACCGTAAACCCCAACTACACTTTGCATAAGCTTTACAGTGTGTTATATTCAGGCCGAGATCACGTATTAGTGATTCAAATTTCCCAGGTCAACACATCCTCCTTCAGAAAAATTACATAGTGCACCTTTAAATGATTTTTGAGGAGTCTTTGCACCCCCTCCTGACCAACAGTGAAAAATTCCCCATGTCTGTAATATTTTTTTTTTGCTCGTAGTCATGCATAGAATTTAATTCCCAAATTTGGTACAAATCCGATAATGTTGGCGTTTGTCTAGGGGGCGCTATAGTGTAATTTTTCATATGCTTTATAGTGTATGATATTCAGGCCGAGATCAGCATCAGTGATTCAAATTTCAGCACGATCGGATTAAGTCTGTGCCAACGGGAGCAAATCTTGACAGTGAATATTGTCTAAATTTTTATTGAACTTTGGAGCTTTGCCGCACGTAAACCGTGACAGTTTTCAAAAAAATTGAGGTAACGTTTGAAGTCGCACTTCTCTAGATGATGTACGGTGATTTTTAGCACTTCTCTAGATGATGTACGGTGATTTTCAGCCCTGTGGGTGAAGAGCCTTCAGAGGAGTGTGTTCAAACGCAACATGAGCATAAATGTGGACTCAGCATTTTGAAGATTTCAATCCAAGATGGCCGCCTTCTGCTTTGTCAGAGGGCGTGGTCATAATAATATTTTTTGTTTGTCTTCACGTGACGAATTTGTGTACCGAATTCTGTGACTCTATGAGAAAGTTGAGCTGGGATGAGCTCCCATAGGAGTGGGCGGAGCCTAATATTCGAGGTGGCGTATTATCTCCATTTTTTGATCCCCATGCATGAAGCCTATATTTTCTCGAATGTCTCATCATTTCTGAACTTTTGGCAAAGTTTGGTGAGTTTTTGAACGTGTTTGCGGGGTCTCGTTTTATTTCAATCTGTAGGGGGCGCTAATGCAACAAATTAAATTTTTTCACATTCAGTCGCTTTAGGGCAGAGAGTTTAAGAACTGTGTCAAATTTCATTGAAATCAGAGTTTGTTTGAGCAAATGGGAGCAATTTGTAAATATTCAAAACTTGTGTTCATTTTTTGTCACTTCACTGCTCAGAGACCGTCAGATGGATTTGGGAGCTGTGGATATTTTTTGATGTTCTCTTCCTGGAGAGAATGTGGACCAAATCTGAGGCCGTTCGGGTGAGCGTCTTCGGAGGAATGCGTTTCAGCTTCGCAAACTTTAATCCAAGATGGCCGCTCCCTGGTTTGTCAGGGGGCGTGGCCATAATAATATTTTTCACCTGTCTTGTCATGATCAACTTCTGTGTTAAATTTTATGATTCTACGTGCAAGTTTTTTGGTGTCATTCATATTCCCTAATGCATTTTTGTGATGTTTGGGGGCGCTGACGAGCCATTTTATTTATTTATTGAAAAGGGAAATAGCCAAAAGTTAGAGAGGCAGACTTTTTCACACGTGGTCGAGTTTTCGACATTGTTCACTGGGTGAAAAATAGGTGAGTGTGTTAGGAGAAAAAAAAGAAGAAGAATATTCTGATACGAGAACCATGTTCCGCTTTTTTTGGCCGACAAACTATACATTTTCGGACACTTCTGGTGCATTGTTACATCATGGCGAGGGTCCCTGGTCACTACGGGCGAGTCACGTCCCGTCATTTTAGTTCCCACCCCCTATGAGCATCGCTATGCGATACTAACTACAGCCTCTGGCGCTTGGGCCTAATTACGCAAACCTGCATGAGAAACATATAACCTCTTCAGGAATATTTTTGATGAGAAAACGATGTTATAACATGTAAAAAGCTCCATAAAGTTTATTTTGAGTAATACTCCCTCTTCAAATTGTGCTAAAGGAAATAGCAGGATTTCTTTATCTTTCTGTTGTAACATTAAAGTTTAATTTCAGAAAGCTGTGAATGAAAGTGAATTAATCATTTCTTTAATCCTTGTAACTAGGGATGGGTATTCGATTTAAATTTTCTTAATCGATCGTCGGGAAAATTCACGATCAATTTTCGATTAATCATTAACATTTTATATTAAAATGATCATCACAATTATTATTATTACTAATCTGCATAAATAAACTCAACTTTACAACATATAAACCATAATCACTATAAAGCCACATCAGCCAGTGTGAGATCAGAATGTGTTTAATGCAACTTTGGCACATTTGTTTACGACTCACAGCAAAACTTAAAACCACATGGCTCATTTGCATAAACAGTAAGTTAAAAAAAAAAAAGCAGCTCTTTCCTTGTGCTGATGTGGTTCAGCTTCGGTTGGACTAAACAACATGACTCAGTTGAATATGAGTGTTCTGTCTGTGACAGAAAATGTGATGAGGCTGGTGAGTCTGTTCTGTGCATATGTTGAGTTGGAGAAAAAAATCACATCTGGGATACTGATGTGCAGGTAAACGCACTCTGAGGGATATAGTGATCTCCAAGGAGCCATAGACGAGACGTGGGACTGTGGGGCCACAGCTCCAGTGTTTGTGCTGTGAGACGCAGCCTCGACTCCTTACGCTACGTTACTCACAGACACCTACATTTGGTTTGTCGATTTAAAATGAATGTGATCATCAAAATTCTTAATGATCAATTATCAATTAATCGACTAATCCTGCCCATCCCTACTTGTAACACTAAAATATGATATTGTGGCATCCCTACTTCGCACAATAATCAGAACCGATTTTCTTAACTTGACTATTTTTCTGATCTGAGCCCATCTAAACCATTCAAAGATCATTAGAAACTATAAAGGGGTTTAAGAATGTTGAAAAATTAGGACCACTCAAACAAAATTTCTAACATCTTTTGAACAGTCAAAAGTGTTACCAGTGGCATCCATTATGAGAGGGAAATGGAATTCCTGAATAGAGTGGGAAAAAAGTCATCTTAGTGGATACATTTGTGCTGCCAGAAAAATATGTTCAACAGTGGAATTACTAGTCTGGGCCTAACCTAAATTTGAAAAAATAATAATAATAATTAAACAGCATACACAGTTTAGTAGTGGGAAAAAAGTAGATTTAGGACAGGTTTGCTCATTCACAAGTATATGGTCAGACCATGCCTAAACTGAAAGCTTAGAACATCACATTTGGGCTTTAGTTCCATCTGGTTTAGTCATAGTATCTGGTAGGGATATAACAATAACCAAAATATTATATCGCCTCACAATAATATCATGGGCCGTCACAATATATGAAATTACAAGTCTCTCTGCTTAAATTCATTAAGGTGCAGCAACAGCTAAAAAACTGACAAAACTAGATATACCATGATCCTTTGCTCTGTTTCACTTCAATCTACATGATGAAATAACTGTTATTAAAAACTTTTGCATCTTAATTGGTTGGATTATGACATATGCACATTTCTGTTAGCCTCCACAAAATATCAGAATAAATATTGTACCGTGAGCCCCCTACAAAATAGTGAAACTGATTGCACTGCCTATTTATTACTAATAATGTACAAATCTTGTCTGGTCTTGTTCTCATGGACCCAAACTCATGGTGCGTCTCATCTCGTGAAAATTGTGTCTCATCACAACCCTAATGAAAAACATAACTAGTTCACTAAACAGTTTGCAGTAGTCCAAAGTTGATCAACATTATGAATTCAAAGAATTCTAATTATCTATACAACACATCCCTAGAGCTGATGAATGCAAGAGGATGGACTGCTATGTTATGTTTGTTTTTTTGCTGCTGCTGCCGAAATTAGAATTTACAATAATACTTTTCAATAAAGTATCTATCTAACTTTCAGAGGCCAAAGCGGAGTTTTGTCGCCATGTTAAATCTAACAACTAACATGCTAACGATGCACTCCCTAATTTTTTGGAACTGGAGCAAACCAAATTTTGCTCAAATAAATCAAATCCTAATTTAAATTGAACATGTTTACTCCGCTACACAGATGCCCAATTATTTTGAGTAAAACTTATCTTAGTTTTCTACCTTTAACCACAAAATTAGAGATGTAATATCTAAAATTTCTCGGTAATATACTTTCACGATACGCATGTCATGGGATGATATTTATTGAGATATTTTGTGGGGGTTAACAGAATGGTGAATATGCTCCTTCAAAAATGCCTTGACAAGCCTTTGGTTCTGTCATAATCTAAGGAAATTAAGATTTATAAGTGCTTAATAAGTTATTTCATTGTGTAAATTGGACTGAAACAGAACAAAGAATTATGGTCTATGTACTTCCCTCTGTTTCTTTTAGCTATTGCTGCACCGTAACAATGAATTTAAGCAAAGAGACTTGAGATTTGATATATTGTGCTAGCCCACGATATTAATGAGACTTTTGATGATACAATAGCACAATATTTCCGTTATTGTTACATCCCTACACAGTTTAAAACATCTGGATTTGAACTAATACAAATATTAACGCAGTAGCTGTCTTTTCACATTCACTTTAATAGGCCCTGAAGCAACCTGTCTGGACAAAAACAGGGGGAATTTTAATCGACAGAAATTAGAATTTATTTGTGTGAAATGGCAATGAAGAGATGAAAGGGTTAGAAGAGGGCTCAGGCATGCATGGGTGACATAAAACCTCTTCAGGCATGTTTTTGACAAAAGAACAATGTTACAACACGGTAGAAAGCTCTGAAGTTCATTTTGTATAACACTTTACGCCATGTTAAAGGAAATAGCACAGGAGTCAGACTTTTTATCTGACTTAATTGTAAAGTTAAAATGTGATACAGTACACAGTAATTTCTGTTTATCTGATGAGCCCATTAACCACTCAAAGAGCATTAGCTGCAATCAACTGGTTTAAAAATGGAAAAAAAGAAAAAAATCAGGACCATTCAACTAATTATTCCATCTTTTGAATGGTCAAAAGTGGCACTTCTGGGGACATACCCTACCTTTACCCATAAAATCAACTCAAACCATCTGCATTTGGATGAATAAAAGTTTTTACCTGCACCCTAGCTGTCCTCTATTTCACTTTCAGTTTAATAGGCCCTGAAGAAACCTGTCACATCTGGTGAGCACAACCAACTAGACAAAACTCATTTGAATCAAGGGAAATTTGCCTTTTTTTTTAGATAAATGGCCATGAAATGTTTAAAGGCTCTGAATAGGGTCCGGGAAAATGACTCTAACATGCATGGATGACAACTAAAACCTCTTAAGGCATGTTTTGAAGAGAGAACAAAGTAACATAACATGGTATAACATGGTAGAAAACTCCAAAAAGTCGACACAACTTTAGGCTACACAGATTGAAAAAGCATATGTAACTTTTTGACTGACTTTTTTATCTGACTGTAACTGTAACTAGGGATGCACCGAATATATTAGGCCAAATATTGCAAAAAAGGCTATATTCAGCTTTCGGTGGCGTGAGTTAAAAGTAAGGCTGAATAGTGGCCTGTGACGCAATGACGCAATCCATCAAACTTTGTCTAAAATAGTGAACAACTGCATTCGATATTCAGTTTCGGTATTCGGCCAAGCATTTAATTTTTATTCGGTTTCGGCCACAAATTTTCATTTCGGTGCATCCCTAACTGTAACTGTTGTAACATTAACTTTGCATCAGAAAGCTGGTCCCATATAGAGGAATTGTGTTCAACAAATGTGAATGAAAGTGAATCAAGGATTTCTTTAATTGTAACACTAAAATGTGATATTGTGGCTCCCTACTCCACACGGTCATTTCATCAGAATAGATTTTAACTTCAACTCTCATCTACAATGAGCCCATTTAACCACGCAAAAAGACGCAAAAATACTGGTATCACAATTTGATACACATTTTCGTTCGATACACATGTCAATACGCACATGTCCCTCCATGTGCTCTGTGTTGTCATTTATTTTGGTCCAAAGGGAAACAGTTATCGCAGCGTCCTCCTCAGATGCAGCAGAAAACAGCTCCACAAGGAATTACAGCTGAAATATTCTAACAGAGAAGGGTTTTATCTTTCAGTTACTTTTTATTCTACATTGATAGACCCAGGAATGACAAACATATGAACTTTTAAATACTTTAGAATTGCTTTTAGCTTTACAGCAGCTTTAATCAAATGTGCTCGTTTTTACACACACGTGACACAACTCACAATATACGCAATCTGTTTCTCAGACTCTAGCTCATAAGTTTTCCTCAGAGAGACTGAGAAATTTCTATGTAATATCACATATTACAAGCCGGTATGGCCACGATGTGGCCATAGCAGCTTGTCAAAGCCTGATCCCGTCAGATCATAGAAGCTAAGCAGCGTTAGTGGCCTGGTTAGTACTTGGATGGGAGACCACTGGGAATTCCAGATGCCACAGTGGGGCGCCAGGGGCAAAAACTGTCGGTAGTGTCCTTAGGCAAGGCACATCACCCACATTGCCTAGTATGAAAGTGGTGTGTGCGTGAATGGTGGTGGTGGTCGGAGGGGCCGATGGCGCAGACTGGCAGCCTCGCTGCCCCAGGGCAGCTGTGGCTACAGTAGTAGTTTACCACCACCGGGTCTGGAGTGAATGAATAATGCTCTGTAAAGTGTCTTTGAGTGTCCTGAAAAGCACTATATAAAACTGATGCATTATTATTATTATTATTATTATTATAGTTTTAGTGTCCAGAAAGAGGACGGCAGAGCACAGTGTGAATAAAAAGAGCATAAAATCATCATCAAAAAAGATTAATTATGATAGTAACTCCCCTACTAGGCTATGTAAAGAGTAAACTGGATATATTACAAAATATAAAAAAAGAGAAAATCATGAAACCAAATGAACTAAAACACTTATAACTGTACTATAATTGTATACACAGCAGAGGCTCTGTTAGAACACAGGAGGCTTTGTTTAAAATATATGAGCAGGTGACAGGGGAGCAGAGACACAGTGTTTAGTTTAATTATAGAAGCGAGACACTGGAAACGAGTGGCTCTGGGACTGGTCTGTTAAATATCAATTCAACTGAGGACATTCACTGATTAGCACAGTTTGAAGCTCAGGTTTGACAACAAATTTAAAGCCAACATACGGACATAACTTGTGCTAAATTAGTGATTATCTTATGGCATAGGCAGAGCTTTGATTGGCTGTGCTTGGACTGTCTACAAAAGTTTCACGTCGGCATCTGAAAAAAGCTCTAAAAATGTGATAGGATTGAGCTTAATGCATGTTGATGGTAAAGGTAGATTTATAGGAAGAGGTTAATTTAAATTACTGTGAGTATGACACACAGTCCTTACTTATACCTGGTTTATTTTTATTTTTTTTCAAAACAAAACATAGAATTCCTGGATTAAGTATGGTAGTATTTGACATCATAAAAAATATCCAAAAAGAAAAGGTTTATTAGTACACTATATTCTTCCAATCACAGTGCAAATAATAATAATGAATAAATAATGAATTCAGTGTAGCTCTTACCTTGATGGTGGGTGGTGCGATGGCCAAATACTTGTCTCCGTTGTGGTATGTGATAGACTCTTGTCCTATGATTATAGCGCCTCCAAATGGCTCTGGCACTGAAATACACCATGAAGCCAAGGCTTAAAGCACAGGTTTGACTGGGCAGTCGTCTATTGAAAAATGGACTAAATATTGGTAGTTTTCATACTCTCAGATGGAGGGAAAGAGCCAAGTTTCAATATTAATTACATTGTGCTTTGCCATGAAATATTTAAAAGGAACCAAGAACTCACTGTTTTACAATAAAAATGGAAATTTAACAATAGCAATTTTACCTTCCCTCATCTGAATTAAATATTACTTTTCTACGAAATCTTGATATGTCACCTGAAACCCAGCAACAGATCAGTTATGGTGCCTACAGTTATGGGCACCCTCCATCTAATGTGTGGTGATGTAACTGTAATTTTGTGACATTGTTTTGGAGAAAGCAATGCCAACATCACAGCCATCTTTTTCTAGGCAGATGCATAAAACCACAAACTGGCACTTAACTGATGATTAATATTCACTATGATAAATATACACCATAAAGTACTATCCCACCAAATCAAGTCAGAAGTATAAAAATATATTAATCTGTCAAATGCACTTTAATATTGCATAATCATTTGGAAAATCAATAGAGGCATTTTTGTATTCAAGTAGTGTTTAATTAAAAATTATGCTATCCCCATGAGTGGCCTAGCATTTGTCAGTTCTAAATTATAGAGTGATAAGATTAAAATGCCACTACTTTCTATGCCAGTGAGTACAGTACATTTATCACACAGTGCCCTGCTCACCTGGGATGACCATAGAAGCCTCGGCCTCCACATTCTCCTGTTTCCAGGGTCCTTTGTTGAACTCCTTCTCCCTCAGTGAGACCTCATAGGTTTTGACGTGGCGTCCCTGTGGATCCTGCACACAGCATTAGCCTCAATGTCCACTTCCATTTTACTGATACAAGTTCTACAAGGAAAATAGAGCCCGCACGGCAGGGTGGAGTTTTGATTCAGAAAGCATTTATTAACAGCACAACATAGAGGGGAGATAAGTTTTATTAGGAGCAGGATTTTAAAACACTTTATATTTGTTTTGCGTGATTCAAATTTGACAGTGCATTTTGAGCTTCATTGCACTTTCTTCCCCCAATGTGTTTTTAATGCATACCAATTTGACTGAGTAGCTGCTTATTTATGTACACTGTTAATACAAAACAAAATGAAATGTGTAATAAATAGCTTTCAAATTACTACTGTAGTTCACAACTATTATTTAAAAAAAAAAAAAAAGAAAAAAAAACTTCCAAGTTTGAGTTTGTGCATGTTAAGGCACTGGTTTCTTTGATTACAGAAATTGAAAGAGACTCCATCCAATGGCCTAAAATTGAATGCGAACACAGAGAAAAGAATGTCAGTGATACCTGGTAGATGAAGCAGACAGTGGGGGCGGGGCATCCGTACAGGAATTGTACATCGATCACCTGTAGCTCCTCCAGTCTGATGTTGAAAGCTTTGAGTTCTCTGTTGTCCCGGTCCAGAGGGATGACTTTAAACAGGCCGTCGTACAGACGCAAGCCGATCATCCTACACTCAGGGTCCACTATCCCAATGATGCCTGTCTCTGAAGGACGGCCAATACGGTCCTGGAGCACAAGAGGACAGTTAGGATCAGTAGAACTATTTCAGGGAATTATAACTGAAGTGATCCATCAATACTAAAATGGATACATGGTTAAATAGGTTTGCATTTAGTTGTTATTTTCTATTGTATTATTTATTTAGAAATATCACCATCTCTGGTTGTAATGTAATGTAATATTTTGGTTAAAAATGAATTTAATAATGAAAAACTCTTGCTGCTTACTTACATTTAGTTTTTTTGTCTGCTGTCTAAAAACAAACTGGACTTTAAAATCACATTACTACTCTACATAACAGAGCTTAAAAGAACTCTCTATTTTGCTGGCTTTGACCACTGCTTTCTGGGATGTATTGGGCTGAGGTTGAACTAAAACTGCACTTTCTCCACATCGCTCGGCCCTGCCTCCACAAACAGCACACAGCTCACATATTTCCTTCACTGTCACAGCACTCCTTTATTATTTCGATGTTTCTCACACGATGTTCGCACATGTCCATGTACACAGTGCGTTTTTAGACTCAGTGTATGTCCTTATTGCAGACATTACAGTAAACAACCTGTCAGTCACAATGATGGACTGCAATTACCCTTATGCACAACCACTGCTGTACAGTTCTCTACAGAAGCCTATGAGAAGTGCTGCTCGTCTGCCTGCTTCACTCACCTGTACATTCCCGTGGGCGCGTGTGATTATGTCAATGCTCTCTCCATTCTGTTTGTACTCCAGGATGCAGGCATTATACTTGGACGTCAAGATGAACAGCAGGTCTTTGCTCTCACCCTAAAGACAACCCACAAACAAGTATACAAGGTTAAAATTTAAAAAATGTAACTTGCTAGAACTTAAGTAAGTAGATATACAGAGAACTTCTCTGCTATAGGTTGTATATTCCTCCTCTTTGAAGCTGATGGCAGACCAAAGAATATTTTTTGTATACTTTTTGTTTACTTCGGTGCGGGTGCATTTTGGGGGTTACACGGGTCATATTTTAAACAATCATTAAAGACGCAGCATTTTAAGTCTATGGGGTATTAACTACTAACACATAACATATTTAGATCTTTACTTTTTCTTTACTTTTTACTGTTTGTTCTCTGCGTTAAATTACTTCACCTTCAGAGCGCTATCACAACTCAATCAGCGTGCATCCCACTAATTAAAATAATGCATATCGCATCAGTTGTTGTGTACAGTTTTGTTTCATGCTCTTGTATATTTATGGAAAATTGTCATGTGGGAGCATGGGTGATGTAGGCTTGTGGGCGGAGCATTGGATAGAATCTTACAGCCAACAATAAAAAGGGGTTGAATAGGGCCTGGTAGAGATCTCTAAAATACTAAACTATGCATGGATGACATCCACAGGGCTAATTAGGGTTAACTAGGGCTGGGCGATATGGAACAAAAAATATATCTCGATATATTTTTTGCTATATCTCGATATACGATATATATCTCGATATCTTTACAGGAAAAATACAGCCACTCCTTTTTGGACCCTCACCCACAGTTTAAGAACCTCTTCTTTAAGAGAACTTCCACTGGCACTTTACACAAAACTGCTTCAAAGTGAATAAAGTGTGCAGGATTTTTAAACCTGTATTTTCAAATTCCAAACTGGAGTTACATTCTCTTGTTTTACAGTGGTATTTAGTCTCTGCACATTTACCAAATCAAACGCACATTGTGACAAACGGATTTATTTGGCATTTGGCACAGGCTGCAGAGAGAAGCCCCGTATGCTCCCGCACGCTCCCGCACGCTCCCGCACGCCAGTATGAGTTTATTGGCGAAAGCAGCGGCCTTAATGAAAAATGACCGCACTCAGTATTCAGACCTTGAGTCCATGACAAGACCGAGTCCAAATGCACTCGAGTCCGAGACAAGACCAAGACAAAGCTCTCGCTTTGGCGGAGAAGGAAGTCCAGCGGTGTGGGGGTGTCTACTGAGCGGTGGGACAGGTGTGGGTCCTGCTAGGGGGCGCTCCTCGTTTAAGAGGGCGTGGGTGTGTTTTGAAGTGGAGTTTGTTCGTATGAGTGATATGTGTGGACCTCGTATGCTGAAGTCGTGCGCGGTCGGAGGTGTCATGTGGTTGCGCTCACACTGGGAAATGTTCATTTAGAAAGTTTAACTCGTCATGTTACGTCTGTGCGCAGCTCCTTATTGTGCTGCAGAAGCAGTTTTGTTTTCCACGTTTGCACGACGAAATATTTACACAAATGCGAGTGAAAAGAGCGCACTGTAGAGCCCTGGTCCTAGTCTTGGTTTAGTCCGCGACCGAGCCCCGGGCTCTGCGACCGCGTTTAGTCCTGGTTTAGTCCTAGTCCTGGTTTAGTCCTAGTCCTGGTTTAGTCCGCGGCCAGGACAAAAGCGCAGAGGCGAGCGCGGGCGAGCGCGGCACAGAGAAGGCGAGACAAGCGAAGCGGCGAAACCAGAAGTAAACATAAGCATTATAGCGATATATCGATATGCCAGAATTCATATCGAGTTTCAAAAATATCTCGATATATTTTAAATATCGAGATATCGCCCACCCCTAGGGTTAACTCGCATTAACTGCCATATTGCAATAACAGAGGATGATCAATCACACTGCCCGAGGGTCCAGGTGATCACGGTAACCACATTTTAAATTTGAATGAGGCTCCATGCACATGCCCGTCCAGAATTTTACTATTCTACTATGCACCAATTCATTTTTGCATGCCTCTGAGCAAATGGGTTCAAATACTGGGATCTGACCAGAACACGCACAGATTAAAACTAATGAGTGCGGAGGAGCACCTGACGCAGCGTGTACGTCCTCTGGATGTCCAGATGAGGAGCTTTGTCTTTGCACTGTCATTGTGTTCGCCTGTCTGAGGCATGACCTGTCTTGTTCATGCTGGAGCACTGTTTGTGGTTTCAATGCGCAGCTATAAAACTATTCATAACGTGTCTGGTCTGTGGGCACAGGACACCATGCGCTTTTTTCTCATCTCTCGCTGTTTTCATTTGGTAATAATTGCATAAGGACTAAAGTTGTCCTCTTAGTGCAGGTAACACATGCAAACACAAAACTGGGTTAACCGCTTAACATTATAGGTCAGCCCGCTCATCATTACTACCCAGTGTCAGAAAAGAACAGGTTTGGTCAATAACGACTGTGGCACTCCTCCATGCCTAACATGGGACATCCATTTAGATTCAGTGGGGACATTCAATGTATGCACAGTGCATACAGGCACCTCTGCAGGCAACTCTGTGCTGGTTTACTGTGGGTGTACATAAATGAGTGTTACGCACTCGAGAATCCGAATACAGCCTCATAACTCGTCTGTAAAACTACATTACACTGCACGTGCATGTGCACGTGTCACTTAGGCTTGGCTGTGGTTTAATATAGATATTTTTCAAATCATCCCCAATGTACATGTATTATTATTACATGTATTATTATGGGCCTTTGTGCTATACCACACACTGTGGTGCAGAAGCACATAAATTTTCCATAAGGGAAATTCTTGAACCGCAACAGGCCTAGAAGGAAGATTATAACATGGTAGAAAGTGGAAAAAAGGTTTTGCCTAACACCAACTCTTTAATGTACTGCCAAAAGCCAACATGTAGAGAATAGTCTCTTTCAGTCTTTTATTCTCCCACAGCAGACAGACAGTACTCACCTTGGGCCTGAAGAGCTCCATGACTGCGATCTTTCCATACATGCCCACCTCTTTGACGGGCCGCAGCCCCTCTGCTGTCACCACATAGATCTCCAGACGAGTGTTTTTGGCTATGAGCAGGTTCAGATCTTCTGCAGACGTGAAGTGACCTGAGAAAGGAGTTACAATTAAACACTCAAGCTATATGTACTTTTGTATTAAAAATAATACATACATATATACATATATGTGTATATATATATATACACACATATATATACATATATACATATATACATATACATACATATATATACACACACACATATATATACATATATATACACACACACATATATATATATATACACATATATATACATATATATACATATATATACACACACATATATATACATATATATACACACATATATATACACAAATATATATATACATAAATATATATATGCATAAATATATATATATATACATATATATATATACATAAATATATATATACATATATATATACATATATATATACATATATATATATATATATACATACATATATATATATACATACATACATATATATATACATACATATATATATGTATAGCGGCACGGTGGCTGAGTGGCAACACTCAGGCCTCACAGCAAGAAGGTTGTGGGTTTGATCCCCGGGTCGCCCGGGCCTTTCTGTGTGGAGTTTGCATGTTCCTCCCCGTGTCTGGATGGGTTTCCTCCGGGTACTCCGGTTTCCCCCATCAACCCAAAACATGCCCGCACCCCTATGAACCCTCCTGTGGGCTCACCACCTGCAGAGGGGTTCAGAGGGGGGGTCAGGTGCTATGAGTATTGGGCAGCAAGCTGCCCCCGCGATTAAGCGGGAGAAGATGGATGGATGGATGGATATATATATACACAAACATCTTAGCTGGAGGATCTGACTTTTGGTGGATATTTGATTCCCAGAGGAAACCCACCCAGACATTGTGGCAAACTAGTCACTCAGCCACTGTAAATTTCTAAATTGTAGGAATAAAAATGGCTTTGCAATCATTATGTGCATTTAATATGGTAATCATAAGTGCAAAGACTTACTGCATAACAAACTATCCTAATACAGCCAATGGCATTTGCAATATAGTAAGTAGCACCCTAAACTTAAACATAATAAAGGCCAGGAATAAGTAATTATAAAACTGTAACTATTGTCAATTACGGTTCTTTACGGGTCTGTTCTCGTTAAGTGCTAAAGATAACAAAATTACATAGGCACTGGCTGGTGGAAGAACACCTACATTTTGTCTGACCTCACGATGTTTTGATCAGTCTCACGTTGGGCTGACAACTAAATCGCGAACTTTAACCAGTTCATTCCGGCCAAATTCATAATTAAACAGAAACTAGCATCCATGGAGTAGTCATCTGCAGATCTATTCTCTATGTAACCTTGCAAGCTAAATTCATTTTAACCATATCCATTAAACCAAGCACAAGCAAGCCAACCTACGCTCGAAAATTGCATTTGAAATCCAAATGTTGCAAGAATATTGGTTAGATCGCAGGTGAACCGCTTGCATGACTTGTATTTTACGCATGCAAAATAGGTAAACATTAGCCTGTGTGAGGCTAGCGTCTGCAGCAGGCCCGTGGAACTGTGCGAGTAGCGCGGGATCACGGAGATGTGCGCAGGTGGACAGACCCAAACATCCCCCAACAAAGCCCCGCCGCCGATCCGCTCTTACCGGTGATACAGGCATTCACGGCCGTGGGCTTCTGCGCCGTCACCACGTAGTTATAGGACATTTTAACACGGATACAAGACACAAAACAGCAGTATCAGCGGTAGTGTTTGATCCCCACACCAGTGCCAAAACTGTAGACTAGAGATCCGGAAGTAGTTAGAGGAGCGCGGGGCTGCGTGTCAACCTACTGCGCCCTCTGCTGGTGGCTTTTTGGCGATTCTTAAGAACTAACAAAACCTTCACTTTTTATAAAGAAGATAAGAATCCTATTTTTCTCATCTGTGAACTTTACTTAGACAAACGGTCCCTTGTAGCCTAATATTAGTTTGACCACATTTTAGTTTTATATATGCATTTAAGTTGATTTATTTATTTCGTATATATGATTGATGCTCTGGTATGCACGTGGAACTCAATAATAAACTTTTGCTAAAAAATAAACAAAAAAACACGAACTGCTGGCTGTAAATGACACGATTTGATTTTGCCAGATGTATTCTCACACATCTAGGGGTAAAGTAATAGAAAAGTTTTGGAGAAAAAAAAATAAAAAATGTGATAAGTTTACACAGTTGAATCATGGTCAAATGCTGCCCCTTTGCGTTTATTCTTTGCACTACTCTTTGAAAAATCAATGGTTTCAGTGAAGTCTGTGCAGCAGCCAGTAATGTGCAACGTGTAATAAATATACGCAAAAAAGACTGCAATTGTAATGCTCTTGGTCGGTTGCATCTGTAACGAAGAAAATTTCCCCTCGTAGATGAATAAAAGTAATTCTGATTCTGATTCTGAATTGAAAAACATGTGGACAAAGAGCATAAAGATCAGAATACCTCTTTTTCAAAATCCCTATTTATGAATTGCATTACAAGGTTAAATGTATAAATGCGTAGATTGTGAAGTAGTTACAGGTTATAATTAGACATCAACAAAATCAGTAATTGTAGAATTTCCTGAATATTTGATAGGTCTCATGACATGATATAACATGTAATGTAGTTGAGACAAAAAAAAAGATAGATAAACAATAGATAAAAAAGATAATAGATAATAGATAAAAATAGATAAATATTTAGTTGCAATATATTGGAAGATCAAGTTATCAGGGTCACTTATAGAACTGATCAGCTAATTTTCCTTTCAGATATTTCTAGTACAAACAACCTCCCCACATGGGACTATGATATCACATTCAAGAAGCTGAATGCCATGATTACGTATACTGCACTGAAAGAAACAGTAAGTACATCAATATGCATTTGTTATGTTCTTTCCTTTCATTTATAAGAAATGAAGTCATTTATACAGAGGTTTATACATTACTTTGTTGTGTACACGGATGTATTTGGGTGCACTGTGCAACTGTATTTGGGTGTACAGAGAAGTATTTGTGTATTTGGGTACACTGTACAGATGCATTTCTGTATTTGGGTGCACTATGCTTGTGCATGTGCTGTGGCGGTTCAGTCTCGTGCGTGATTGGCCGGGAGCCGCGGGGAGGCCTTTCATGTGCAGCACGTGAGCAGTGGGGGGTCGCGCGGAGGCCAGTGGAGCACACGTTCACCAAATTGAGCCTAATGAGCCGCTAGCTAAAAGTCATAAATATTGCTCTTTTCTGCAGCCTCCTAATGTCGCAATTCTTTTAATTCTTAGTTGTCCACGACATGGCGTTTTCCCTGGTGAGTGCAAAAGAAAAATGTCTGTTCTAATAAAGTTTTGTATTAGTTAAACCCGCACATTCGTGTCTTTAGTGGCCCCTGGTTTATTTTTTTCTCCCTAACAAAGTTGAGTTAGCATTTTTCTGTCATTGCGTGTCATGTGTATACACATGCTCCGTTCCTAATTCCTGCTTGGTTTGCAGAGAAACGACTCCCACAGGCCAGAGAGCCCTGACACTGAGTCTCCGGCCTTATCCACCTGCAGCAACGCAGACATCTTCCGCAGGATGAACAATATGCTGGGCAACGCGCTGGACCTGACCGGGGTGTGCACCACTCCCAACAACGCCAAGGGAAAGCCCGACCTACTCTGTGGTATGTGTCCACCACAAAGGCCAAGAAAACTAGACCAAGACATGACTGCAACAGTACATTTCTCCAAGTCAAACTTTTAGTTCTGACACAAAGCAGCCAATATTAATGCTGAAAGTGTCATTCAAGCTGTTTTCCCTGCATATTCATAGCAATAAGAATATCAAGGATGCAAGTCAGGGCTATGACCCTATGCCTTTCTTTTTTCAAGATTCAAAGCTTTATTGTCATATGTACATTAAAGAAACATGTTTCCCTGTACAATGAAATTCTTACTTTGCTGCCCACACCGGATGCACACAAGTATACACACATGTCCACATTTGGAGGAGTCTTGTGAGAACCACTTCTGTTTTATGATCTTGATAATTAAAGCTCCAGTGTTTAACTGAATGAATGCCAAAAAGCACATTTTCTACACTTGATGCACTCTTTCACCTTGTCATTTTAAACAGGGTGCCAGAAGCTGATTCATGGTGCACTGCTGCCATCAGCACTGCTGTTTCAAATTAAACTTACAAACTTGTAATATAGTTCCTTTCAATAGCACATGCAAGAATTGCTTAAAGTGTCCCATGTAGCTTAAAGCAGTGCTAGAAGCATGTCATGTCTGCAGTGGGAGGTGTGTGGCGTGACATCTGCTCTGTTGCTGAATCAGGCTGCAGTTGGAAACAGTCCAGGCCTGGACAGATGGAGCGCTGGGGCAAACCACTCACACTCGCATCTGATCAGTCAGCTGCTTCTGCCACAGCAAACCTCTTGTCTGTTCATGTTCCAAACAAGGCATACACTATTTCCCCCAGACTTTATTTATCTAGTGCACTTTTTGTTAAAACGTGCTGAGTCATGCTTTTTTTTTTTTTTTTTTTTTTCCCATGCTGCCCCTCGCAATGCTGCTGTAGCTTGGCCCTCCCTCTCCTCTCCCTCTCTCCCCTGCTTCTCTCCCCTGCCTCTGGAAACCAGGCTAGACAGAGTACGCAGCAGCTTCGGCCTGGGAGACGTGCTGTGCCTTCAGAGAGGGAGCGCTTCTATCAACAATCCCGCTGCTCTGACTGGAATTTCTCATTACAGTAGCTGGGCTGGGAGGCAGGGAGGTGGGAGAGCTGATGTCATTAGCAGGGGTGTGCGAGTGCATCGGCAGCCATGTCACATGCTGCTAGGTGGGTCAGTGATGCGCACAGAAATGCATGGCAGGCGCACCGGGCACAGAGGCAGCAGGTTAGCAGCTTTGGACAGCAGGGGCTTGTGCGGAGTGTCTGAGCGGCTACATTATTTGTTGTGTAATGTGGCTATTGTCTAAAGACTTTTTTGGATGTGCCTTAAACAGAGTCGGAGCTGGCTGCGGTGGGCAGCAGGAGGATGCTCTTCCCAAACTGTGGAGTCTCCCAGGACACGGCGTCCCCGCGGGGCCAGCTTGGTGTCACTGACCTGGGCTTGGGCCTTCAGTCCCTACGCCTGTCGGGCTGGGACAGACCATGGAGCAGTCAGGACACTGATGCACAGCCCTCGCCCTCTCAGGTCCAGACCAGCTCTCCTTCCAGTAAGTACCACAGTAGGCTTTAGGACCAGGCAAAGACTCGTCATGCAGTGTTTTTGGAAGAACTGTAGAGAGTGACTGTGCAGGAACAGAATGTATTGTTACAAAGGACAATGATGTGGCACTTTTGGCTGGCAGCGCCTCCAGCTTTGTGCTGTCTTCCACATGTAGTCTGTTATAGTAACCACTATATACAGTGTATATGTATGGCTTTACCCACACATGTTTGAGCTTAGCCGCCTTCACCACATGGATGAGATCTCATTCTTATTCCTGATAGATTGTTCTATACTGTACAATTTGTCATGTATTGTATTGCACTGTTCTGCTTTAGCATTATTTATTGGGTGACCCAACTTCTAAACTAGGTCTAGCAAATGGGCCAGACTGCTGTGTGTGCCAACAGTACTGCTGGAGAAAAGTGTGATGGTTTCTTTACAGGGCAATTCATTTTATTGATCTGTTTTGAATAGTTTAATCATATTAAATGTCTTTCTAAATAAAACAGACTAAACTGCCAAATAGTGTAGCTGTGGTCAGAGGATTTCTATGTGATGAATCGCTACAGTCTGTACGTCCCATTTTCATCAGTTTGCTCATCAGGCAAAAGGGGATGGTCAAAGCTAGTGTTTGTCTCCATGGTGACTGACCCTTTAAACCCCTGAGTCATGTTTGTGTTTAACGCTGTGGCTGTCCTGTGAGTGCTAGGTATGCTGAACAGCCCCTTCAGTGGGATCCTTGGGAAGCCCCCTGGGTACCTGTGCCCTGAGTCAATGGGCATGGCTGCGGACTTCCTGGAGAAGTTTCCCTGCATGGCTCGCATGGCGTCGCACAGACTGGACTCCAGCTCTTTTCTGGACTCTCGCTCCAGCAGCCCAGAGGACTCTGAGACCAGCGGCTTCAGCTCCGGCTCAGACCACCTCTGTGACATGCTGGTATGTCCCATTTACATTCAAAATGTGAGAAAGGATTCATGTTTAACATATGAACCATGTGCTGTCAGTCCACTCTGCGAATCTCTCCTCCCCTGCCATACCTCACGTCCAACATGCAGAAGGACCTGCTGAGGCTGGGCTCCCGTCTGGACCCGCAGGACACTAGCTCCCCTCTAACCCCTCCCCCTGGGGCTAGCCCCGCCTCCTCAGCTCTGTCCCGTCGCTGGCGCTCAGGCTCTCCCTGGCCTGGATCAGACGTCCTGGACCAGTCTGATGCGTTCAGCATTGAGCGAGAGGCACGCCTGCACAGGCAGGCAGCAGGTAACATGGCACTAACCTCTTTACATGTACGCACACAATGTACAACCATTGTTCCACCACCGCACTGACTGAGGTTTCTCATCAGCTGTGAATGAAGCCACGTTCACCTGGAGCGGCCAGCTGCCTCCAAGAAATAACAAGGATCCACTCTACTCCTGCAAAGTCTTTCTGGGTGGAGTGCCCTGGGACATTACAGAATGTAAGATTTGCCTGTTGAATAATAGTGAGTCAAAAGTGGTAGAAGCTGCATCTAGATTTGCACCAGTGGCCTCTTGTTAAAGCACTGCAGAAAGACTACTTGAAGAGTCTTTGAGTTATAGTGGCATAGTGCAGTCTCAAAGAACCAGATTTCTATGGAAAATGTGTTTTGGCGAGCAGAGCTACACTGTAGGAATGGTTTGTCCTTAATCTTCTATTTGTGCCCTGTGCTGATGGAGCTCAAACCCCTTTTGAACTGATTTGTGTTAATGCATTATTTTTAATCCATTTGTTTGCTTGTTCAGCTGGTCTGATTGCCACCTTCAGCAGTTATGGCCCTCTGAGTGTGGAGTGGCCGGGTAAGGATGGAAAGCACCCTCGCTGTCCTCCCAAAGGTAATGTGGCCAAAGGTAACGACGAGCTGGTAGGCTTTTTCCATTTTTACTGGTGTCTGGGGAGCACTGGTGTTTGCCATAGAACTAAAGTAACCATGTACAGGAGGCTGAGGGACACGAATAAAAAAAGCTAGTTTGGAATTGGAGCACAAAGTTAAAAACCAACATTTAGTAATCTAATGCCATTGAACTGTAAATATAATCACAATCGCTGACTAAACCTGTTGGTGCGTGTGCTCTAAAGTGGACCTTTGTCTATAGGTTATGTCTACCTGATCTTTGAGAATGAGAAGTCTGTGAGGGCACTGCTGCGCGCCTGCTCCCAGGACCCATTCCACCCGGAGGATAACAGAGAGTACTATTTTAAGATGTCCAGCCGCAGAATGAGGTGCAAAGATGTAAGTTAGATGGTCTGCATTGAGTCTTGTCCTTGTGTTTGAGTATTTGCCGTTTGACTAGGGTTTGTTCTTTCACCTTTAGGTGCAGGTGATTCCCTGGGTGATCTCGGATAGTAACTATGTGCGCTGCCCTGCTCAGCGCTTGGACCCCAGTAAGACTGTGTTTGTGGGGGCCCTCCATGGCATGCTGAATGCAGAGGCTCTGGCCAGTATCATGAACGACCTGTTTGGAGGAGTCATGTACGCGGGCATTGACACGGACAAGCACAAGTACCCCATAGGTGAGTGCACCTACACTTCATCACTGTGGGCTCATGGTGCTTAACGCTAACTGCTGTGCTCCTCAGGCTCTGGACGTGTCACCTTTAATAATCAGCAGAGTTACCTGAAGGCTGTGTGCGCTGCCTTTGTAGAAATAAAAACGCCCAAGTTTACAAAAAAGGTGGGTGTGGGTGTCAAGTAATTTCAAACATGACTGTCGTTTACTATTTGTTTGACATTTCAGGTCCAGATCGACCCCTATCTGGAGGACTCCATGTGTCAAGTCTGCCTTCGTCAGCCTGGGCCGTTCTTCTGCAGGGACCAGGTCAGCGTTTCCATTTTGAATCAGCTGGAGGACCTTGACAATATTGTGATGCATTTAGTCGGTTGTAATAGTGATTTATTTGATATTGATACTTTTGTGATCTATTGTGATTCACAATAGATCACAAAAGTATCGATATCAAATTAATCTCCAATTTGCATGCTGACTTTTACATGTTGATTTACTGTGCTCTCAGGCCTGCTTCAAGTACTACTGCCGCTCCTGCTGGCACTGGCAACACTCTATGGACATCTTGAGCAACCACCGGCCCCTAATGCGCAACCAGAAGAACCGCGAGTCAAACTGAACTAGAGGACACCCAAGGGCCAAAGGAAGAGCTCCAGTCGGAGTGACGCTGCTGCCCGCCGAGAGCACCAGAGCCAGGCCTCAGCCCGAGCCCGGCCCTGCACCAGGCACTGGGGATTTCACTGTAGAAACGTTCACTTTTGCACTTGATCTTTTTTGCTGTTCACAGTGGCACTTTGCACAGTGACCTTGTTGAAGACAAGGGGCCCTTCACGTTTATGCATTTCTTAACTTGTGGCCAGACAGAAAGGTGGGAGTCGGCCTAGAGTTGGGCAGATGGGAATGCTGGTTTTCTTTTACTTTTTATGTTGCATAGTGAAGAGCGATCACGCCAGTCTCATTGCCTTTCAATGGCAAACGCCATACAGTGCCTTTAAATTTTTAGTTTTCCTTCTCCCTTCCCCAGTTGGCCTCAGTTTTTTCCCTGCAAGCCAACTGGTGTTTCTGGAGTTGAACGTTGGCCTTCATTTAACCAGTCGCATTTCAGACATTTTTACGCAGTTTTTTACTAATTTGTAACCACGGTTTTAAGTCGACATGAAAATTTTGGACAGGATTCTACCAGGCGGCTGTTGAAGGGGGACACCCTCTTATTTTTCATTTTGAGTCGTACGTTTTTTCTTTAACGATTTAACTTTTTAATTTGCCCTCAATTTTCAACAGAACGGGCACTAAGTGTTGGTAGTACTACTTTAACTTTGGTGGTCCAGTTATATTAAATGTAACAATAGTACTAAATACACTTTAACTGGTTAACCTAATTTTAAATCAACTGCTGGATCTTGTTGAGACTCGAGTGAATTCGTGTTTTGATTGTACATAGTTTGTTGCACTTTTTAATTTGCACTTGGAAGGTGGCTGTGGTTTTTAATCACTTTTGTACATCAGCAGAGGAACCTATCTAGACTACAGCTTGTTTCCTGCTGAGTGTAAGAACTTCCACTCTGCTGATAAATGAATCGATCTATTCCAAACTTGTGTAGACCTCACACCTAATGATTCTCCCATGCTCCTCCCACCCATATGCCTTCCTGTTCTGGTATGAAGCTGTGTGCCAAAGACATGACATGTCTTCTGTCTCCATTCGGTTGTCACGCGGAGCTGGTGTCGAAGCCCAGCTGCTTTTAGAGTTTTGAAAGTCTACCTCATTGTGGTCTGCCAAGTTTGCTGCTACTACAGTTGCGGAGTATGTTCAGATTGGGCACAATAAAGGTGTTTAAGCATTACTCTGGCTGTGCTCCTTTTTTTTTTACGTAAAATGTTCAACCTGTTAAGTAACTGCACTATTGCATTTTTTTGACAAATCTAACTCAAGGCAGTATCACTTTTCAAGCATTAATTGCCAAGAGTTGTGTTGAATGTTTAGGTGACCACCTACGGTAAACTACCTGCAATGTGGAGCCCAAAGGGTAAATCTGACAATTGTAACAAGTTAGTCTCTTGTACATGCAGTAGGAATGACATGGTCTGAATCTCCACTGTCCCTCAAGCATCTTTCTAACCCTAAACTCGGGCAACAAAGCCCAGCAATGTTTAATGCATGTGTTGTGAGCAGTAAGACAAATGGAGAAACATGGTTTGCATTCCATGCAAGCATGTGGCTAGTTAAATTTTTTTTACATTTGAACTTGTAAATATGCTTTCAATCACATGAAGTTTAAAACAAATTTAGGTATTTTCATAAAGTGCAGCTGTTGGTTCTGCATTTCACTAATTGAAGGGAAAATTGCTGTGCATTCAGTACACTGCATTCCCATTAACCTATGCTGAATCAATGGAGTGAAGTTTAATCCAGTGGTTCTCAACTTGGTGGTCAGAACCCTCATGGGGTCCTCAGATAATGGGGTAAACGGTATGAATTGGCCCCAAAACAGTTCAAATAGTGTAGATTATTTCCATTATTTTGGAAACCTTTGCCTACGTACAGAAAAAAGGCAACCTGCAAAATGAAGCCCTTTGTTACCAAGGGGCCACATCTGAAAGGTTTAGAACCACTGGTGTCCTAAAAAGTGGACATTTTCAGTACATTTACTTCATAAAAGTTTTAGACAACTGGGGTTAAGTAACTGTAGGCTCTCTTGAACTCTAGAAAAGACAAGGCACACCACGTTCCCTTCAACATTTTATTTGAACACGTTTACAGTCCTCTTGGTGTTTTGAAGTTCATGCCGACCGTGGGCTGGGTGACCTGGAGGTTTGAAAGGCCGCCGAAATCCTACAAAGAAAATCAAGCTATAAAACAGGACACTGATCAAGACAGAAGGGCAGACCAGTCACTGGACACTTACCATCATCTTGAGCATCTCCTTTGTGTCTGGGTCCACCTCGATGAGCTCTTGGTCCAGAGCAGAGATCTACACACACGCACAGTTTAGTCTGAGAATAACCAAGCCTAAAACATGAAAAGCAACCTAATTTGGCTAGCTAGACCCTATCAAATTCCTAACTTAAAAGTGCCTTAAGTACCAAAAATATGCCCTGCTGCCTAGTTCTACCTTAAACATTCACTGTGTGCACAATTATGATGCAAGTGGGTATTTGACCATATCGTGATTTTGATGCATATTCTCCAACTCCAAACTGTATAAACTTAAATTCTTATTAGATTTAAGCATATCAAGTGGTGTATTTGTCTAACAAGGGAGGGTGTGGCCTAAAGAGATCAACCCCCTATATGAAGGTGTGCAGAATTATTAGGCAGCTCCTTTTTCTCAGGCAAAATGGCCAAAAAAGATCTAACAGACTCCGAGAAGTCAAAATTTGTAAAAAGTTGTATAATGTATAATTGACAGATGAAAAGTGAGAATAGAAAATGCACATTAATAGTAGCCCAATAATTGTGCACACACAGGTTTTCTTTAAGAAAGTCAAAACTTCATTTTTACTTTCTTAAATATTCAGGCTTGAGGTTCATTAACATTTTGGATTGACAGAGCACTGTGGATGTTCAATTATAAAATTAATCCTCATGAATTCAACTTGCTTAATTGTGCACAGTGTATTGCCATCAAGATGCAACTTTGCTAGCAGCATTCATACATTTTGTGTAAAATCATTTACACATTAAAGTAATTCAAAGCTTTTATATGGTTCAATATCGTGTTTCGAGCCGTTGTGTGTGCACATACCTCGGGGACGTAGTTGTCTCTCCTCTCACGCTCCTCTTCCTGCAGTTTAATGGAGATGCCTCTGACTGGACCACGCTGGATGCGCTTCATCAGGTGGGTCACATACCTGCAGCACAAGTCCCAGTCATGTTTATTTTGCACATGGGAGATCCAAGCCTGTCATTTTAGATCCCTGAGCTAACTGAACACAACTGACACACAACTGTCACTTGTGACAAACTGCACAAATATTATCACACCTCAGAGAGGAAGGTCACTTTGACTAAAACTGTAAACACACAGTGCTTAATAAATCAGGACAAAACTATTTGTTTTAAATTTAAAGATGCATTGTGCAAGTTTTCTGGTGGAGGGTCCATCAAATGCTTTTCTCCATGGAGATATCGCTTTGTCTGGAATGTTTCACAGTATGGCATATCTTCATGGAAACCAAACCAAGTTACAGGTCAGATCTGCAGAGAGGAGACCCTGCTTTTTGTTTAGGTATTTTTGAGCTTTAGAAACACCTATAACTGAATAAATGTAAGGTAGATCTGTTTAATATCATTGTGTAACACTCAAAGCAGAGCAATGATCCATATGCATAGAAACAAGCAGGTGATGGACCCCCAACTGAAAAGTTACATAGTGCACCTTTAGGAAAATTTAGTAGATATATTACATAATCCTGGGAAGGGCTTTTGAACAATGTGCAATATCTCAACCATACTTCAAGATTCTACACCTGCATCAGAGTTGGAAAAAATGTATTTGCATAAAAACATATTCAACTATAGTTTACTCACTTCTCCTTTCTGCTGTTGGCCCATAGAAGTCCCTTTAATCGAAGTGATTAGTCGACTAATACACACTGACTGAGCTCTGGCAGCCATTTTGCCCTTTTAGCCTGCCCTGATGAAAGTCCAGTAAGGCTGACACACGTTTTATCTTAACTTTTGGCATGAAATAAAGGCTACTAACATTTTTGTAAATCCCTAGAGTGCCTCAGCCGAGTTTTTCACTTTACTGATTAATCGACTAAAGGCCTACAGCCCCACTTGGACAGCCAAACAACTCATTACTGCACTCGGAATGAGCCTGCCCCAAGAGCAGCATTTTAACATTCCATTTTCACAACTATTCACCTTGTCATAGCATCACTTATATCCTACTTTATAGCCCACCTTATGGTATAATAGACTGTCATACTCAGTTCTTTCATTTGTTGGATATCAGAGTACATCTCACATGCATTAATGTTCACATCTGTAAGCGAGTTCTGTGTTGTCAATGATTCTGCAGAAAGCAGTTCATTTTTTAAACCACCAGATGGTGCTATAGAATGCACCAACACACTGTCAACAGGTGTCATCTCCCCATCACTAGTACAGGACAGACAGCAGAGGGGTCAACGCTGTGGCCGTGCTTACCCTGCGATCTTGTTGCGGAGAGGTTTGCTGGGGATGATGGCGATCTCCTCACACACCCTCTTATTGGTGTGGAAGTCACTGCCCAGGCGCATGTAGTACTTCTCGATAATGACCCGGGAGGCCTTCTTTATCGTCTTTGTCCTGACACGCCCCTATCAAGAGAAGAGACATTCAGTATGCTGAGTCTTGTACTCAAAGTGGAGAAAAACAAATCAAACTGTGCAGAATTGGAATTTCAAATGTGTCACAAGTTGAATATTGTAATACAAGTGGTAGGCTTTATGGCTCAGTGACACTAGCCTGTACTTGCACTCTACAATTATTAGTAGGCAATTTTTGTCAATTTAATTGATTATTAAATCAAGGATCTAAAGTATTTAAAGGACCTTTAAAGGTGCACTGTGCAACTTTCCAGGTGCCATAGAAATACAACTGCTTTGCCTGAAACATTTAACAGATCAACATGAAATCTCAGAGTAACAATTTACTTTATCAAGGTATAAGCAATCAACAGCTATAAAGGAATAATTGGCACATTTCCAGGCACAGCAGTAACATTTCTATAGAAAATCTGTGGCTGACCCCTCCACCGGAAACATTACACTTTGCACCTTTAAATCAAACACAATATCATCAGAAATCAGGTAGGAACATTTTAATACCGCTTTTACTGTGCCCCAAATACAGGAATTTAGCAAGAAATATACGGCTTAATAAAAAGTGGTCTTATAGCAAAACAAGAACAATCCAAGCCTAAGTCAGCATCATTATCAGGAGTCAAGGAATTTTTATTTTAGTGGTGTACTATAAAAATCGACTCCTACCACTAGTTGTTTTCAGAGGAATATTGTGCAGTCAGACAAATACGTGAAACATTTTTTTTACGTGGGGTATTTGTCAGTAGACACGTTGTAAACAAACTGTGGAGCTACTAGCCCGTCCTGTGTACAGATCTGGCAGCGCTCATTCCTAGTGTTTAATTCTCCACGTTTAGCATCCAAACTGTACTTTTAGGCTCTACGTGACTTCAGACAGCGGGTTTCTGTTCGTATACGCTTTTCAGACGGGCACAGACAGAGGATGGGTGCAGATTGAGGGGCTGGGAGAGGGTTTTCTCGAGATACGCACCATGTTGAATTCGGATCGCGGCGGAAGAGAACCACCGGCTCTGACAGGCGGAAGTTTATAGAGAGCGGAGAGGCCCGCAGCGGCGCGGTGTGGCGAGGGGAGGGAACTGCACTCAGCGGATTTCACTAAAGTCATGGTAAATAAAACTAAAGAAATGTATTTTAAGATCTCGCACTTACTCAACAGTTAAAAAGAAAAATGTATCCTTTTACTTTAAATACTTTACTGGGAAATACTTCACAAAACATAAGGAAACGGTTTCATATATCTTTATACTGAAAGATACAGAATTAATTTGACATATTTAAAAGTTAAAACCAAAGCATTGATACTCTCAGTGGTCCACACACCCCAGTCTAGTAGGTGGCGGTAATGCCAACTAAATGCAAAAGAATAGGAAGCATAGTGACATATTTTTGTGAGATAGGAGAGACATGACCATAGACCCCAGCGATTTATTTGATCTCTTAAGAATTAATCATGAATTTATTCATGCAAAATACTTTTTTTTTTTTTTTTGCTATGAAAAACCCAAAACACCAACCTTGAATTTATGGTAAACTTTTTTAGCCTTCAAGCCAAACATTTTATTCATAAACAGAAATTCCTCAAATCTCAGCTCTGTCATTATGAAACAGCAGTAATGTAGACAGCATCTAGTGGTGTTATATGAGAATGCAGCAGGGCCAGGGTGGCCAGTCTAATTACATATGGAGACTTTAACATAGGCTACAAACTCACAAGGAAACAATGACATTCTCCAAACTGCACAGAAATATTTAGTAAGTGTTTATTTATTTTGCGCTTTTTACAGACATATGTGGCAAAGACTCTTGACAGAGCATTTTTTTACAGAGCATTATTCATTCACTCCAGAAGCCACAGCTGCCCTGGGGCAGACTGATGGAAGCGAGCCTCCAATCTGCACCATCACTCACACACACTCCACTTTCATACTAGGCAATGTGGGTGAAGTGCCTTGCTTAAAGACACAACAATGACAGTTTCTGTGACTAGCGCCCCCCTGTGGCACCTGATTTTCCCAGTGTCTCCCATCCAAGTGCTAACTAGGCCCGGCCCTGCTGAGCTTCTGAGGTCTGACAAGATCAGGCTTTGACAAACCGGTATGGGATTTAATTGTTACTAATTGTTTAGATTATTTAATTTAGGCCTAATTACTACATCTTATAGGCCAAACTCGATAATTAGCTAAACTCTATTTTATGGAGTTAGGCCTATAGGGGGACAATGCACTTTCAAAGCCACTTTACTGCAGTCATATGCCTACACTGCAAAAAAGGCCTATCAAAAAATAAGACAAAAATACAAATTTTGAGGTAAAAATGCCCTGTTTTAAGTAAAAATTATCTGCCAGTGCAGTAAGAAATTTTCACTTACCAAGTTTTCTTAAAACAAGAAGAAATACGAATCTTGTTCTAAGCAGAAAACACTAGTTTCAAGTATTTATGGCAAGATTTTTCACCTTATTGGTTTGAGAAGGAAGTTAAAGAGGCTTAACCTGGCTTGATTTAATATAAAAAGTGCTTAGAATAAGTTGTAATATCTAGATAAGATAAATCAGGATGGAATATCTTAAAACAAGTAAAAAAAATCTCGTTTTATTAAGTAAAAACAATCTTAAAATTGATCTTTTAAGTTGAATCTGCTTAATTCAAGTCAGTTTAACTATGCTAGAAAATCCTTTTTTGTAGTGTAGAGTTTATGGACATAAGGATGTTCTCTCCACTGTGCACTCACTGCAAAAAACAAAATCTAGTCAAGCTAAAATGACTTGGATTAAGAATGTTTTACCATGATTTGAGTAAATTTCACTTGACAAGTAAAATGATCTGCTAGTGCAATAAGATTTTTGTACTTAAAATATGAAAATACATCTAGCTGCACTTAAAATAAGAAAAACAACAACTTTTTGCACATAAAATAAGAAATAAAATCAAATGTTGCTTGAATTAAGAAAAAAACACTTATTCCACTGGCAGAAAATTTCACTTGTCAAGATGAATCTCCTCAAATAAAGTAAAATGTTCTTCATTTAAGTCATTTTAACTTACCTGCATATTGTTTTTTTTTCCAGTGCTGTGCAACTTTTCTGGTGGAAGCTGCTTGTCTCCATGGAGATGACTTGGCCTGGAACATTCTATGGCATGACTTTAAACACATCCATCTAGCATTTATTCATTACAGGGATTTCTGAATTGTAATGTGGGCTTGTTTCCATCATGACAGGTGACAGGTTTCATCTACACTGTGGAACATTTTTGAGAAACCAATCACATTTCCATGGAGACAAGCAGGTAGCGGACCCCCCACTAGAAATGTTACACAGTATGGGCTACCTAATTACAAACCTAATTACAAGCCTGAATCATTCAGCTTTTAATGGCACAGGCTGAATGTGGATGGAGTAGGTGACAAAATAAAAAAATAAAAAACTGGGACATCCCCGTAATTAAGGTAATTAAGGAGAATTGTTCTGCAAAGACCATTCACGACTAACATCAGTCATCGTCACATTGTCTTTGTGTTTTGGTCATTTTTAAACAGATTTGTTTGTATTTTACCTAAACAAATGTCAGTTTATACATATCTTTACTGTTGGCAAAGATCACATTGGTCAAAAATAGGGACACTAGGGACATTTCTTGTATAAAACTGGGACAAATCACTGATTTTGGATAAATATGCTGGGACAGGGGACACAAGGCTTAAAACTGTTTTTGTAACCGTGACGTACGCTTCTCAGGAACAGACCCTCGGCAGCAGTATCTAATGATAATTAAGCTACAGAATAAATACAGGGTGAAAAAAGAATACATACTGGATAAATACAGAATAAAACATGTCTTCAGGCGTCCTGATAAAGTCTATAGTGTTAGTCCTGCTCTGAAGCACAGACTGCCTCCAGTCTGTGAAGTGACAAGAGCAGGGACAGGGGACATAGACACTGGCAGAAAAATAACCCATGAAAAAATAAATATTGGATATATTGGCTTATATTATTGAGCTATGACTTTGTAGACCCCTAAAATGCAATGGAATACAGTAAATTGTCCAAAATTCCCGTGGTGAAGACCCCAGACCTTGTGTAGGTCTGTGCTTTCTATTTACCTCTATGAAAACTGCAAGTGTTTTGTCGAATAAGTTTCATTTTCTATTCCCTGCTTGGATTCCTTAAGTTTCGGTTTCCCCTGACAGTTTAATCAGCTGTGCGCATTACGCACGCACACAAACCCAAACAGAGCGCTCAGACATGTTCGCGTGGGGAGAGCAAAGCGCGCAGGGCTTCAGGTTAAAGGACGGCTCTTATGCTCCTCCCTACGGGGACGCGGGGGACACAGTGGCCTTCTTGGACCTTGCACATCCCGTCACGGATCTGTGCGTGGGCCCCGGGCTGCTCGCTTTCGCCAACAGTGATGGGAACGCATTTATCATCCGCGTAAACCCGAGCGGAGACGGGACGAGGGTCCGAGGAAAACAAAGTGAGCCACAGCGGAGGACTTGATTCCTCCTTGATTCCTGTCTTTGATTGTGCGGGAAATGAATGAGGAAGAACCCAGTTACAGAGGACAAGGAGGCGAGAGGAGACATGAGACGCAGAAAGGAGGAGAGGAAAGAGGAGACAATGTGAAAAGAGAGACAGAGAAGAGAGGAGCAGGGGAGCAAAAGGGAGAGAAACAGTGGAGAGAAGGGGAGAGGAGCATAAAAGCAGAGGAGAGATGAGACACAGAAAGGAGCAGAGGGCAGAGGAGCAGTGGAGATGAGAGGAAGAGAGAAGAAAAGAGCAGAGAAGAGGTGAAAAGAGCAGAGAAGAGAGAGGAGTCACAGCGAGGAGAGAGGAGCAGAGGAAAAAGGAGGTGGACAGCTGAAAAACAGAGAGAAGCAATCGAGGAGATGGAAGCGAGGAAAGAGAGTGAGGTCTGGGCCAGTGTTTGCACAGAAGATCTAACCAGCCTGTTCACATATGTTCTCCCAGAGCACGTGGAGAGCAAGGAGAAGATCCAAGCTGTGAGCTGCACCCGAGACACCCTCTATCTGCTGTCCAACCAGGGAGACGTGCTCTGTGTCCAGCCTCGGGTCCCGCTCCGGTCAGTCTGCTCCTCCTCCTCTGCTGCTTTTAAACTCAGAGGCTCTTGTTGAGATGTTTTTTTTTGTTTTTTTTTTGTTTCAGGGCACTTGATGCTTTTCATGGTGTGTCCGTGCGTCAGGTCTCATGTGGAAGTCAGCATTCTCTGTCAGGTTTGACAAAAGATCTGATTCAAGACTCTAGATTTACGTAAAATTTAATCTTCTGAGCTTTTATTCATGTTATAATGTTGTTACCTCCTCAAAAACAGACCTGGAGTTGTGTTTCATTCACACACGTTCGAGTAATCCTGATTTATTAGTGTCTACATCTCCAATGCTCAAATTTTCAGTAGAGATGGGAAATTCCATGCTTGAAATTATCCAGATGTTTCTAGTGAAGCTGTGTGAAGTTAAAACAATGGAGCACTTCCTGGATTACCACATGACATCACAAGGTGGAACAGAGCGGTTTCCATTTAAGAGAAGAACAACGGCCTAAATGTGCAGGGTTTGTGTGTTAAACATGTGTGAATGAAACAAAACATAACTCCAGGCCTGTTTATGATGAGGAAACAACATTATAACATAGATCAGAAAATAGCGTGTTATGGGGCTTTAAAATGATTTACTAGGCCCACTAGAAAATAGGCTTCTAGTGTGTCAGTGTTGTGTGCCTTTTTTATTAGACATTAAGAACAAGAGCCTACTCAAATCCTTTGACTGATTTCGTAACACCATTAGATTTTAAATAAGTCTGTTTCCTTGGTGCTCCTAAATCCCCTAACAAATGCATTCTGTACTGTATGTGTGGTGTTCAGATGGTACGGTGTTCAGCTGGGGCGTGGACTCCAGGGGCCAGTTGGGTGTGGCTAAGAGTGGCCCCGGGGTCTCCAGTCCTCGGCCTGTGAGGAGTGTGCAGGATCTACCTGTGGTGCAGGTGTCTGCAGGGGGAGAGCAGAGCTTCTGTCTCTCAGTGTCTGGAGCAGTGTGGAGCTGGGGACGCAACTGCAGTGGACAACTGGGCCTGGGGGACACCACAGGTACCAGGCTCACACACACTCTGTGCATACACACCAGTCAAAATAGTGCACTCTTTTCACTTGTGGTTCTTCTTTATTTCCATGATTATTTGGATTTTAGATTCTCACTGAAGACATCAAAACTATGAGCGGGCACATATGGAATGTAGTAAACAAGAAATAAACTCAAAATACCTAACTTGTTTTCGAGTTTAAAAATGGAAACCATTTGGTTTGATCACTGCTTTGCACACTTGGCATTTCTTGACCGTGACAAGGTCTGTGAATTGAAAACCATTTCAGGAGACTTCATCATGAAGTTCACTGAGCGAAGACCAAGGTTTTACAGAGCTGTTTCACTTTTTTCTTTGCTACATAATTCCACATATCTTGCTTCATGTGTTTGTTGTCTTCAGTGTGTATATCAAATATAGAACGTGGTAAACAAAAGTGCTCTCCTTTAGACAGACACACTCCAGCTCTGGTCCAGAGTGTGAACATGAAGAAAGCCTGTCACATCTCCTGTGGAGAGGCTCACACTGCTGTTCTCACCAAGGTAAGACGTGCACACCTGAATAGGGCGCTATGGAGCCCCAGGACCTCATCTAGACAACTGTGAGATTAGAGTGTGCGCTAGTGTACCACCACTCATAGTGTGTTATGTGTGTGTGTATGTGTGTGTCGTGTATGTGTGTCATATGTGTGTATGTGTGTGTCGTGTGTGTGTGTCATATGTGTATGTGTGTGTTATATGTGTGTGTGTGTGTATGTGTGTCATATGTGTGTGTTATATGTGTGTCATATGTGTGTGTGTGTCATATGTGTGTGATATGTGTGTCGTGTGTGTGTCATATGTGTGTATGTGTTTCATTTGTGTGTGTGTGTTATATGTGTGTATATGTGTGTATGTGTGTTATATGTGTGCATGTGTGTTATATGTGTGCATGTGTGTTATATGTGTGTATGTGTGTTATATGTGTGTATGTGTGTTATATGTGTGTCATATGTGTGTGTGTATGTGTGGTATATGTGTGTATGTGTTTCATATGTGTGTGTGTGTTTGTCAGGACGGGTCAGTGTACACATTTGGATCGGGGCAGCACGGGCAGCTCGGACACAACAGCTTCAGGGACGAGCTGAAGCCTCGGCTCGTGGCAGAGCTGTGGGGGTCAAAGGTCACAGCGGTGACCTGTGGGAAGTATGTGCATGGGTTACTCTGCCCTCACACCTGTGTGTTGTGTTAGTATGTGTATGTTGTGTTAGCATGTGTGTGTCGTGTTAGCGTGTGTGTGGTGTGTGGCATGTACTTGTGTGTTTGTGTTGCAGGCTGCACACAGTGCTGCTCACAGGCTCTCGTGTGTACTCATGTGGAGCCCAGGGACCAGGAGTAGAGCTGGGCCCTCAGGAGCGTGCTGCTGCTGCTGCGGTCCCTCTGCTGGTGCCACTGCCATACGGTAAACACTGTCCTCGTCCTCCGCTGGGGTAGTTTAGTGTTTCATGTGTGGCTGTTACCACCTTGTCTTTGGATGACATTTCTCAGCCATTTGCTGAATGTCTCTACCCTGTCCTGACATTTCACTCTACAGTTGTCCTCTCTGTGTGTGTCTGTGTGTCTGTGTCTCTGTACGTCCCTGTATGTCCTTGTATGTTCCTGTGTCTCTGTACGTCCCTGTATGTCCCTGTATGTTTCTGTATGTCCCTTTTACCTCCCTGTATGTCCCTTTATCTCCCTGTATGTCCCTGTACATCTCTGTATGTCCCCATATGTCCCCGTATGTCCCCATATGTCCCTGTATGTCTCTGTGCATAACAGACTCTTGTGGTTGCAGAGCTCACAGAGGGTAGGAGGATCAGACAGGTGTTTGCAGGAGGACACTGCTCCTATGTCGCCTGCTCTCTCCAGGTATGACCCTGGCTCGTAGAGCAGCTCAGACTGTGGACACTCACTCTCGGGTGGGTCTGTGTGTTTATTTGACCAGGAGACTGAGCACCAGTCTGAGGGTACATCACCTCCTCCTCTTTCTGATCTGCTCACTAAGTGGACCTCTGACACACAGTCATGGAAGAAGACCCAACGGTATGTGGAAGTATGTGGAAGTATGTGGAATGGAAGAGCTCAGTGGTGCTGTGTACCTACTGATACTTACTGCAGTGACATTATACTGTTGTGGAACGCTCTGCAGTAAGCATGGACAAACAATGCAAAACACTCTTAATAAACATTTAATATTGTCTGAAAATACAAAATGGATTTAAACACATGTGATCAAGCAAGCGTTCAAGGTCCTGTTTAGGTGTTTGTGGTGTTTGATTTGCAACGGAAACTTGTGACAGTAATTTTATGTCTGTGAGACTTGTTTAACAGCAGAAATCATCTTTTCTTTTGTAGTTCCAACTAAATAATCTCTTCCTGGTTAGACTGTGTTAAAATAAAGCTCAGATTAAAGTGTAACAGAGCTTCTGACAGGGTAGTGCCTATGGTAAGCACCACACCCCCAGGGACCTAAAATTTGTGCTTCATTCCAAACAGGGAGATTGCTCGGACCTTTTGTTCTGCCTCATGTTTGAACCAAAGCTTTCTGGAGCGCAGGTAACACTCACCTTCTCTCCTCACGACTCCACGTTTTGGACATACATGATTCTGTGTTCTGACTGAAGGCATTTTGAAACGTCATCAACACGCTGTGGCCTGGACCTGTCTGCTGCTCGCATCTCCTTCTCCAAACTTCTGGACCAGCCCAAAGTGATGAAGGAGGTAGGCTGAAATTACACTCATCGACAAAACTGCAGATAGGGACAAGTTTACATATATACAAGTACATTATACAAGTTTTTCTCAGTATATGGACAGATCATGCCTCATGTGAAAGCTCAGAACCTCCAGAATTCACCTTTTAACTAACTGCATTTAGAATCTGGCAACCCAAATCTGATGCTCATGTGAGATTCATTCTGCATTCTGGACACTGGGCAAAAACACAAGAACTGTTTTACCCCTTGTGGTTTGCTCCTCAGACCTGCATGTATGCATAGAGAGAGTGAGCCAGTGTAAGACCACCTCTCCTCACCATCATTACCCTCCGGTGCTTTGTGTTGTGTGCAGGTGAAGAGGGCATGTGAGCGCCTGCTCCTGTCTCTGAGCCCCTGCCCTGTGGGGGTGGAGTGTCTGAGGGTCTACCTGCTGTTGACTGAGCTGCTCCATGTGCTCTACCAGCTCCCCTCAACAGAGAGACTTGACAAGGGGACCGCACTGGTGGAGGCCCTGGCCACAGCTATACTCCGCCTGCCAGAGGAAAGCATCCACGTGTTAGGTGCTCCTTACCACATCCATAACAGGACTTGGCAAACCCAGAAACAGTTTGAGGCACACGCAAAGTAAAATGATCAGAAAAAAAATCTAATATCCAACTGCCCTCAATGATGGATCATAACTGCTGTGCACCCACATGCACCCACCTGCACCCACCTGCACCCACATGCACTGTACCCTCTACCGCAGCTCAGAGCAGAGGTGACTGACAGCAGCTTGTGTAGTGACACTGTGCACACTCATCCACCCTCTCCCTTCCTGCTTCCCCCAAATGTGCTGTGAAGTTACGACTTTGAGTCTGCAGTGAAACTGTCTGGTGTTACACTGGTGTGTGTCATCAGTGTACCATTATAAAATAAAAACATATACTTGAGCATTAAAATCACATATACTACAGTGACAGGAGAAGAGGCAGAAGTCAGCCAGAGGGTGCACCTCATACAAGACTCATCTGATATTAAAATAAATGAAACATAATCATGATCCTCTTCTTTAAGTCAATTAAAGATTATGTGTTCATGATAGATGGTGATTTAAATAGGCTACAGGCTTATATCATAAATGAAGAAGAGGGGGAAGTCTGCTGGGAGTATTAAATATGAGCAATATAATTTTTATATTTCATGATTGTATGAAGGGTCATGGAGCTGTTCTAAACCAGAACTAATGAGGAGCGTTTGTCTGATAGTTTGGCAACATTTTGAATTCATTAATTAAATTAAAATGAATGACCTGAAGGAGCATTTATAAGTACAACATCTGGAATAACTGCAGGTGACTTTTTAATAACTGAGCAGAAGATGTGAACTTGTGGCTGGGCCTTAATGTGGCACACTCACAGACATGACCTTTTCAAAGTGGCACCTGAAGCCCAAACATTTGCTGACCCCTGTGAATCATAGAAAAGAGTAACTGAGTGTGTGTGTGTGTGTGTGCTCACAGGCGAGTGGTGGTCTGCTTTACCCTCCTCCATCAGGCTGAGACATGTGTGTGTGTGGAGAGACACTGCTCCTTATGTCTCCTCACTCAGTGCCTCCAGAAGTGTGCTGCAGGTCCTCCAGCTCATGTACAATGTACGTATTTTACACACACACACGCACACACACACACACACACACACACACATACACACACACACACACATATTTGGAAGTGAATACTGATTATTCCACCTTTTTTATTTTGCAGAGGAACAAGACTCTAAGCTCAGACAGACTTCCAGACAGTGAGTTTAACAAACCAGTACCTTTTGATTTTGTGGTAGCCATGGTGACGTGGAAACTAGAGCCAACATTCAGGGTAAGTGACAACAAGTAAGTAATATTTTAAAGGCCCCATATTATGCAAAATTGATCTAGTGAGCTGCCAAAAACATACTTGGAGTTGTGTTTTGTTTCATTCACGTGTTTGAGTAACTCTGCATTATTAGAATGTTTACATCTCTAAATCTCTACCTTGTGATGTCATGAAGCAGTAGTGTTTAAGTTAAGAAGGTGTACAGAGATTAAAAACACAGTGGAGCACTTCCTGTGTTACCACATGACATCACAAAGTGGAAAATGTTTTCTGTTTGAGGGAAGGTGGCAACGTAGAGTTCAATTTGTCAACTGGACCAAAGTTTTGATAGAAGACGTTTCGCCGCTCATCCGAGCTGCTTCTTCAGTTCTGATCTTTATTTGTATAGCACAATTCGTACACAAAGTAATTCAAAGTGCTTTACAGAATAAGAAATACATTAAAATCACAATACAAACAAATTAAAACATAAATAATCATCATAAAATTTAAAAATAGAGATGCGGCATTAAATTAGAGAGAATTAGAGAGAAGAGTAGAGTGCGGAATGGAAACCTTTCTGTCATATGCACAGCTAAACAGAATCGTTTTTAGCCTGGATTTAAACAGAGTCAGAGTAGAGGCCTATCTCACATGTTCAGGGAGACTGTTCCAGGTTTTAGCTGCATGAGTCTGAAATGCTGACTCCCCGAGTTTAGTCCTGACTCTGGGCACCAGCAGGAGGCCAGTTCCTGAGGTCCTCAGAGTGCAGATGGTACATACGGCACTAATATGTCACAGATGTACTTTGGAGTAGAGGTAAGATCTTAAGCCCGAACCCGAAATTCGGGTCGGGTCGGGCCTAAAATGTCATTGCTTCGGGTCGGGTCGGGCTTCTCTCTCGCTAATAAATATATGTTAAACAGGACTGTTTAGCAGTTAAATTCGTGCGCAGAGCATGAGCCAGAGCCAGAGCAGAGCATGCTAACAGGAGCCGCAGAGCCAGAGCATGCTCTGCGGCTGTGCACGTGAACCTAATTTGTTATCATAAATCACCCTTCCTTCTCCCGAGTCCTCAGATAAAATATGAAATTTCGGGTTTGCTTTGGGCTCGGGCGTGCAAATCAAGTTAATTGGTCGGGCTCGGGTCGGGTCGGGCTTTAATACCCGCGGGTTGGGTTGGGTCGGGCTGGATTTTTTAGGCCCGATCTTACCTCTACTTTGGAGCTAGGCCATGGAGAGACTTGTACACAAGCAGAGCTGCTTTAAAGTCTATTCTCTGAGCCACAGGAAGCCAGTGCAGAGACCTGAGCACAGGACTTATGTGCTCTTACTTCCTGGTTCGAGTCAGGACCCGTGCTGCTGCATTCTGGATGTACTGTAGCTGTTTTACAGCTCGTTTGGAGAGGCCAGTGAGCAGGCCGTTACAGTAATCTAACCTACTGGAGACAAACGCATGGATAAGTCTCTCCAAGTCTGCTTTGGACAGTAGACCTTTGACTTTTGCTATGTTTTTTAGATTGTAAAAGGCTGCAGATGTTATTGATTTGATGTGGCTGTTAAAGTTCAAGTCTGAGTCCATTATTACCCTAGATTTCTAGGCTGATTTGAAGGTTTTAGAGAGAGACACTGGAGGTAACTGCTGACACTGTGTCTTTGTTTCTGTGGGCCAAAGACTATGACTTCTGTCTTGTCTGAGTTTAGCTGGAGAAAGTTGTTTTGCATCCACACACTGATCTGTTGGATGCAGTGGCAGAGTGAGTCCACTGGTCCATAGTCTCCTGCTACCAGTGAGACATAGATCTGAGTATCGTCTGCGTAGTTCTGGTAGGACACATTATTGCTGCGTGTTAACTGGCCTAAAGGCAGCATGTACAGATTGAAAAAAAGTGGGCCCAGGATCGACCCCTGGGGCACCCCACAGGTCAGGGCCATGTGATCTGAGACACAGTTTCCAATTTCAACAAAATACTTCCTGTCTTCTAGATAGGACTTGAACCAGTTTAATGCAGTATCAGAGATGCCCACCCAGTCCTCTAGTCTCTGTAAGAGGATCCCATGATCAACAGTGTCAAAAGCAGCACTCAGATCTAGCAGGATCAACACTGAGACTTTTCCTGCATCAGTGTTCAGGCAGATGTCGTTTGTCACCTTGATCAGAGCAGTCTCAGTGCGGTGGTGGGCTCTAAAACCTGACTGGAAAACATCAAAGGACTTGTTCATTTGGAGAAAGTTTGTAAGCTGTTGGTAAACAGCTTTTTCAAGGACCTTGCCAAAAAACGGCAGATTTGAGATGGGTCAGAAGTTGTTCAGTACTGTGGCATCAAGACTGCTCTTCTTTAGGAGAGGCTTAATGACCACAGTTTTCAAGGCTCTTGGGAATGTTCCAGATTGAAGTGACATGTTAACTATGTGAGCGAGTGGTGAAAGTAAACTGTGGAGGACAGACTTTAGAAATCTAGTGGGTAACACATCGAGGCAGCATGTAGATGAACTCTGGAGACGATCTCTAAGACAGTTTTGTCAGTTACAGGTGCAAAGTGACTGAGCTCTAAGTGCCTCTGTGGCTGCGTGATTGTTATTTGCGTTGTGGAATTGATGGCATTTTTGATGCCCTGAACCTTGTCATTAAAGAGTATTGCAAACTCATTGCACTTAGATGTGGAAATCTAATGTGGAATGTGGCAATTTCAAAGTGTATCATTTCCATGAAGAGTGCACTTGTGTTGTCATTTACAACTGTAGGAGGAGCCGGTGGTGTGGGAATAACAGACAGGTCAAGGAAGACACAGAAATGATCAGACAGAGCAACATTAACCGCACTGACATTTGAAATATTTGCACCCTTTGTAATGAGCAGGTCCAGAGTGTGCCCTCTGTTGTGTGTGGGCTCACTGACATGCTGAGTCAGACCAAAAGTTTCAAGGACAGCGCTGAGCTCTTTGGCATTTTTGTCGCACACATTATCCACATGTACATTAAAATCACCTGTAATGACTAAACCATCAAAGTCTGTGCATACGACTGAAAGCATCTCAGTAAAATCATCAATAAAACTTGGACATTGCTGAGGAGGTTTGTATATGACTATGTAGAGTATGGAGGGCGATTGTTTTTGCTCCATTTTGAAGGAAACATACTCAAATGATGAAAACACCCCAAATGACAACCTGTGTGTAACCAAATGATCTCTAAAAAATGCACACACACCTCCACCCTTTTTGTTTACCCATGTTTCAGAATTGAGTTGATTCTACTAGCACTGCATTACCTGTGTTTTTGTCAAGCCATGTTTCAGTTAAAAACATAGTCAAGATTAAAAGAAGAAATAAAATCATGAATTTAAAATTATTTGTTATATAAATAACATCATAACAGAGCTGAGGAAACAGTGTAATATGGGACCTGTAAAGAATACATATGTATTACACTTTTGTTTGCTGTATTATTATAATCTTTGACACCTGTTGACCAGTGAAGTAAGTACAGAACAGGGGCGTATATGAGGGGGAGGGGAAAGGAGGGACTATTGGAGCAAAAAGCATCTTGCAGGAGAATGAAGATGAATGCATGAATCACTCAAAATACAACTGTTAGAGGGTAAATAAGAAGTGAAGAACAATTCTAGCTCTTTTTAAGTGCAATTTTCTTTTATTCTTTCAGATTGGGATTTGTGAAGAGCCTATTCTCTATAGCTTCCCCTTTTTAATGGACCTTCCAACGAGGCACAAAGCATTAAACCTGAGCAGCAAGTACCTCATGGTAATGACATGTCCAGCTCGGCCTTCACCAAAATTTGATTAGAACCTGATTTCAGGACCTGTAACATTACATAATGACATGTAAACTGCAAAAGCAGATTTTGAGTGCACTTGTAACCACAGCCACTGTTAGGACCAGTGTTGGGCAGTAATTAGTTACAAAGGGATTACTGTAATCAGTTTACTTTTTTACTGTAATCAGATTACTTTTTTTTTTTTACTGTAATCAGATTACTTTTTTAGTAATGTAGCAAGTAGTAACTAGTAATTAGTTACTAGTAACTACTTACAATTGAAAATGTAATAATTGGATTACAGTTACTTGGCCTACAAACTTTTAGTTATTTTTTATCAGCCATAAATGTGTGTAATCCATAGAACTGTGTCGTAAAACAGTAAAAAAGCTAAACAGGAGCACAGGATCCTCTCTGTTCTGGTTTCTGAAATCACATTCTGAAAACACTGGTTAGGTAATTTTGTACCATATGTTGTTTTCAGATTTTCAAAACAAAAGAATGCCCCATAGAAGTGTAATACCCCTTTTTAAACATATGTGTGCAGGTGAAAAGCTGTCTGGATTGGACTTGGCAGGAGGAGTGTCTGGAGATGCTGTTTACTGGATTGTTCATTGAGCAGAACTTCACTCTGAGGCTGAGACGAGAGCGTGTCATGGAGGACACGTTCACACAGCTGTCGCTCACCAAAAGCACAGACCTCAGGAAGCCTCTGCAGGTAAACACATGGTGGAATAGAGGTAAGATCTTAAGCCCGAGCCTGAGCCCAACCCGACCCGACCCGAAATTCGGGTCGGGTCGGGCCGGGCTTCTCTCTTGCTGACTTTTTAAAAATAAATAAACAGTTAAATTCGTGCGCAGAGCATGAGCCAGAGCCAGAGCATGCTCTGCACATGTGAACAACGCCCTCTTAATAATCTTCCCGTCCGCATGAAATTTCGGGTTTGTTTTGGGCTCGGGCCTGCAAATCAAGTTAATCAAGCTCGGGTCGGGTCGGACTTTAATACCCGCAGGTCGGGTCGGGTCGGGCTGGATTTTTTAGGCCCGATCTTACCTCTATGGTGGAATACTAACAGCTCATAGCAATATTTACACTTTTATATCTTATGGTGAATCTACAAATCTAAAATGTTGCCTATTATCTAATCCTAGGTCCTATTTTATAGAATTGACTCTTGGGAGTTTGAAGCCATATTAGAATGCTGTTACCTCAACAAAAAAATACCTGGAGTTGTGTTTTGTTTCATTCACATGTTTGAGTAACTATTTATTGTCAGTCCGTCTGCATCTCCAAAGCTCAGAATGCTCTGTTCCACTTTGTGATGTCATATAGCAGGTAGTAGTTATGTAGGGTCAAGTTAACAGCTCTGTTTTAATTTTAGTTCAGTTGAGATTGACAATTCCAGGTCTGAAATCATCCAAAAGATTCTAGTGAAGGTATATGGAGTTTAAAAACACAGTGGAGCACTTCCTGTATTGTCACATGATATCACAAAGTGGCACAGTGTTTTCTGTTTGAGAGAAGGACTCAGCCATGAGTCATGCAGGGTTGTGTGTTAAACGTGTGTGAATGAAACAAAACACAAGTCCAGGTCTGATTGTGATGAGGAAACTACATTATTTAAAGGTTAAACCCTTCAGCCTCTAATGCAAGGCTGTGACTCGTTATTGAGATCTTCATATTGTGATCTATACTTCCTCTAGACTTACATAGAGTGACTGAGTTTGTGTTTAGGTTTTTTTCAATAACGTGGAGATAGAAGACAACATAAACCAGAAGGACTTCTTCCACCTCCTCTTCCATGAGCTGGTGTCTGCAGAGTCTGGGATGTTCATGTTTAACGACTCTGCCACACTGGCCTGGTTCTCCTCCACAGTGAGTCTCAACATGTGGGCACATCTGTTTGTAAATGAAGCTTGGCTTATACAGTGTCATTACATGAGCTGTTCACTTGGGTTTAGTCAGAAATATGTTGAATGATTTATTTGTGAAAGAAAAGGTACACCAAATAATCATAATTATGCAGAGGCTTTATGTGTTAAGACGCACATGCACGGTGCATTCTTCATTCGGTGGTGGTGAGATACTTTTGTAGTCACAGCTGCTCTGGGACAGACTGACAATAGTGAGGCTGACCAACAACATCCAAGCAGCACATTCACACTAGGCCTGTGGGTGAAGTGCCTTGCCTAAGGACACAATACACTGTGGTACCTGGAATTCCCAGTGGCCTCCCATCCATGTATTAACCAGGCCCAGCCCTGCTTGACTGAGAGCTGCTGAGATCAGGTTTTGACAAGGAGGTTTGGAACAGTTCTCGCTGGTGTAGTGGTCAAGAGGTGGGTCTGTTATCTGTCTGAGTATAAAAGGTAAAAAACAGATGACAGAGAAGCAGCACAGATTTCTACTAGTGAATGACTTCAGAATATTCAGAGGAGATGTCTTCTACATTTGAGAGACACATGACACAAATTAGCAGCTGTGATTGGATTGTCTCACATAAGAACAGTGGTGTGACCATGGTGCTCCAGACACTCTTGCAGTCAGACAGAAAGTAGGAGGGACTGACACACCAGGCAAGGCCATTTCACACTCCAACTGTACAATAAGGCTAAATGGTAAAACTGATAAGAGAGTGAAAATGATAAAAGTGCCTCAAGAAGTTCAAATCTACTGCTAATTACTACTGCATGGTTTCCATGTTTCTTCTGTGACTGGTCTGGGCTTCCTGGAGTTGGTTATTTGGGTGAAGCAGGAGGAGGTAGTTGAATCAGAGACAGACAGAAGCAGAGTTACCTGTGGAGAATAAAACAAAAGTCTAGGTATGTTTTGATGAGGGACAGTAACCCTCCCGTTTTTACGTTTGGCAGGCCACGCCCCCTCTGGAGCACTACTTCCTGTTCGGAGAGCTGTGCGGCCTGGCTCTGTACCACCAGCACGTGCTGTTCCTGCCCTTTCCTCTGGCCCTGTTTAAGAAGCTGCTGGGGGTGGCGCCCTCTCTGGACGACCTATGCCAGCTCAGCCCCTGCACTGGACAGTACGCACACCTCTAACTAAGTACTGTGTTCATTTTTCACACACTCAGGTGGGAAGTACTTTTTAAGAAATTGTAGTTTTCAGAGTACTTTCCTAACAGCATACTTTTACTCCTACTTGAGTATTATTTTTGTTGAAATGACTACTGTTACTCAAGTAAAAGTTTTGATTCCTGTACCCACTGTGAGTCAGTGTAAATGTGGCAAAAGTTTCATGTTGACAATATGAAATGATCTGAACATTTGTGTTTCTTGCTGCGCTTCTTCTCATATAATGTAGTTTATTTAATGTTTAGTCCTTCAAATATATGATGTTACTTATCAACAATTACTCTTTAAGTTACTCTTACTTGAGTAGTTGTTTTAATTACTTTTTAACTTACTTGAGTCATTTCTTGAACCACTACTTTGCTTTACTTTCTTCTTGAGCCATATTATCTGGACTAACATAACCTGAATTCTAAATGTTTGTCTACTCGACCCAGCTCAGTTTACATCAAACTAAATATTCCCCACTAACTGTGTCCCAGGAGCCTGAGGTGTCTGCTGGAGGAGTACAGTGACGACGTCATACAGAGTCTGGACATGGGCTTCACGGTGGGTTTTTCTGTCGTAAAAAAAGCCCCAGTGACAGTGGTGCAGTGGGTTGAACATTTACCCAAAGTTTGGTCTGTAGGATAATTACTTGACTTCGCTCAGTACATGTTAGATGGAATTATACTTTTTAGGGATCAGTATTTACTGTGGTACTTTTTCTTTGTATGAGTGCTGAAAGTTTTGCTATTTTTCTGTTCTATAAAATGAGATTTGAGCTGTAACTTCTGTCTCTCATGACATTTTTGGGGGATAATCCTGCTTTAGGATTTTTGTGTCAGTGCCATAAATTAGTTTAAATCTCGTTTATCGTCTACATTTTCTTCAGCAACATATCGCTTTTCAAAATGTGTTACTGTGACTGGTCTATCATCAATGACAGAATGATTGTGAATAGATAACACTGACATAAGATACAGAAATGAGGATATACACTTCCTGGTCATCTTAACCACTGTGCAGCTTTTCTTGTGCTTAAAAATTTTACGGCGACTACATGATTCTATTGTGTTTCAGATCTACTGGGACCAAATGGAGGTGGCCCTGGACCCACACAGCCCTGACCGCCCAGTGACCACTCAGAACAAGTATGAAGGCTGCTCACACACACACACACACACACACACAGAAACAGAACCACAGATTTATGCTGGTTTAGGTAGTGACCGTTCAGATCAGAGTCCTTTTCGGTTTAATGGTGCGATATTATGCAAAATTGACTCTTGTGAGCTTTAAGTCATGTCATAATGTTACCCCCTCAAAAACATATGCTCTGTTCCACCTTGTGATGTCATGAAGCAGTAGTTTTAAAGTGAACAGCTCCTTTTACCGTTAGTTCTGTAGGGATTGGCGATTCCAGGACTGAAATCAATCAATCAATGATTCTAGTGAAGGTGTGTGGAGTTTAAGAACACAGTGGAGCACTTCCTGTATTAACCACGTGACATCACAAGGTGGAACAGAGTGTTTTCTGTATGAGAGAAGAGATTTGTGTGTTAACCATGTGTGAATGAAACAAAACACAACTCCAGGTGTGTTTGTGATGAGGAAACATTATAACATACAACAGTGTTATGACCCAGCTCTGCTAGGGGCAGGGGAAGTAACAGAAAAATACAAAATGGAATAAAGAAAGAAATTTAATTAACAGGATTGTAAAAGCTTAAAGGGGAAATCTGGCATGTTTGAAGCTAAATTCCGTTGCTAGAGGTGGTCGAATACTATCAGAAGCCAAAAAACAGCACAGATCAGTGTTTCCTCGGTGGAGATCTCGCTGTGGTAGTGAGTCTGTCAAGGCAACAAACTAGTATAGTGATGGGGGCAAGTTCTTAACTTCCACGTAAAATGTCAGTTTGCTTCACACTGAAGAAGCTTAACACCACTTTAACCCATCTTACAACAGCCACGAGCCTAACAAACAAACAGCTCTGCCTGGTTCACTCATTAGTGTCTGGAAACGTTAGAAAACAACTTTATAAGCAGCCTTAGCCTTACCTTTGTCGATTTCCCACTGCACATGCCAAAGCCCAAAAGACTCTATCACCGATGTCATTTCTAATCCCATTTATTTATGAGTGACTTATATTTTTTGAAAATGCAAAAAAATACATTTCTGAACCATTTTCTTTCAACAACTTTCAGTTTCTTTTCTTCTTCACCATCAGTAGTTGATTTTCACTTCTGGCGGCTCAAGCCTCTCGCCGCCACTGGAGTCGACAATCGAGTCTTTTGGGCATGTGCAGTGGGAAATCAAATTGGTAAGGCTAAGGCTGCTTATAAAGTTGTTTTCTAACGTTTCCAGACACTAATGAGTGAACCAGGCAGAGCGTTTTGTTTGTTAGACTTGTGGCTGTTGTAAGATGGGTTAAAGTGGTGTCAAGCTTCTTCAGTGTGAAGCAAATTGGTGTTGCCTTGACAGACTCACTACCACAGGCAGATCTCTGTCTAGGCAACACTGATCAGTGCCGTTTTTTGGCTTCTGACAGAATTCGACCACCTCTAGCAATGGACTTTAGATTCACACGTGCCGGAGTTCCCCTTTAAGGTAAAATATGTACATTAAGGGGTCAATGCAAAGCAAAGCAAACTAACTATACAAAAAAAAAACACAACAAACACAAGATGAACAAACATACAAAATCACGACGCAGAGTGGCTTGTACAAAGTCACATCAAATCTAAGTGACACAAAACTAGAGACACATTACGAAGAGGGCAAGTGTAAAAAAAATCAAAGTCTCTGTCACAGAAATAAAAATTCAGAGTGAGAGATAACAAGAGACACAGAACTAAATGGCACACGGGCCACAAAGGTGGGTGCAGCAGATCAGCTTAAATAGGGGGTGGGAGGCTGGAGGTGAGGTGGGAGCGGCTGGGTGTTTGAAGTGCCCCACCAATCAGGGACCAGGGCTCTCACAGCAGGAATCCATGGGACAAAAAAAATAAAGAATTAAACACACACAAAACAAATCAAAGAACTGGAGGCCTGGGACCGTAACACCGGAATAGTGCAATATTGGCCTTTTAAACCAACTGGATTTCAGCACTGGAACTGACAGCCCAAATGAGAGACTGATATTATTCTGTTTTTTGATTGCTAAGTGGTCTTGAGAACCAAAACACCAAAAGCGTTAATAGCTGCATTTGATCATGATCTGAAGACGAGACGTACTACATACAGTCCCTTTAAAGTCTGAACGTATGAAAGTGTTTTGGTAAAATGAACATCCTCTTCCCTCTTTGTATGGCCATGGGGAGTGAGTGCAGCCTCTGTGTGTCGTGCAGGGAGGAGTTTGTGGCAGCCTTCATAAAGCACGTGTTCACCAGCTCCGTGCACAACCAGTTCGAGGAGTTCAGGCGAGGCTTCTACAGCACCATCGACCCCCACATGGTTTCACTGTTCAGCCCAGAGGAGCTGAGGGACCTCATGGTGGGACAGGAGTGCACTGACTGGACCAGGCTCAAGCAGGTGTGTACAACCAAGAGTTCCATTTACCTCAGACATCCTACTTTTACTGCTATTTGAGTCATACATTTTTCAGTGTAAAAGTTTTCTTATTTGAGTGTACATTTTGGTGAGTAAAGACCGCCACACACTGCAGGAGAATTTGCCCGATTTTGGCTGCGATTTGCTTCTCCCTGAGTTCGGGGAGGCCTGACCTGACTTTTTGTCTTTGTGTGAGATTCTGAAGCCGCTGCGCTCGTCGTGTGTAGTGTCAGTGTCAGATCATAACCACCAAACATCAGCAACGCTACGGAAACAGAGCGTCAGGGGCAGAGGAGTGATGGACACAGAGACGCAACAAACAAATTCAGGACATAGCGAAAATAATGAGAAGAATTTATCACTCACCTCCTGTAAAGTGGTACATTTAAAGTGCAGCATCTGATCCACATTATCCATAGAAATTTTCCTCCGTAAATAGTCCACAAACCACGCCGATAAGTCAGTTTGAAAGTAAAAAAGCAAGATAGTTCCTCCCTTGTGTCTGTTTCCATCCACACAGCGCACGGATCGAGGTGAAGCTGCAGATCAGCCACAGTGACTCTACTTCCTATGGACTTTATCTCCAACATTTTATGCTTTAAAAATCCTGTATCTGAAGTATTGCACCACATTTCAGAAATAATAATAACACAGTTTTGACTTTTATCTAAACTAGAAGTGCAGAGCTCTGATCTTTGAACACTTCAGAGTCTCAGAGCGAGTGGTTTTACTGCAGACAGGAAACAGATGACGCCATTGCGCTCACAGCTTTATATCCTGTGGTCCACAGACATATCCCGCTGCAAACTTGATCGGAGATTTTAAGCCTCATAAGATTCTCCTCGTGTCTGTGGTGTGTGCATTTTGTCGCACATTTAAGAATCATTTAAGACAGAAAAATCCTGTAGTGTGTCACAGCCTTAAGTTTGGAAGGAACAAAAGCTTTGTGTTAAGATTTGAACATTTGCTTCTTGCTTCGCTTCTTCACATATTCAATTTTTTTTTTTACAATTTTTGTGTTGATCCTTTGAAATTACCATTGTTTTTTTTTGCGATAATTCATATTTTGTCCTTCCAGTTATTATTATAAATCAGATGTTATGTCCAGACAGTTCCTCTTACCTGAGTAGTAGTTTCAAGTACTTTTTACTCTCTTGGACCACTATTTTGTACTTCTACTTGATACTTGTAAGTGATGCGATAGTGATCCGACCCTGTACTGATCTGGTGACATGTTCTATGGGGATTTTCTTTTCTTAGCAGTTTAGTTACTTAAGTAAAAGTACAGATACCGAAGCAGTATGTAAAAGTAAAAGTATCACAAGAAAAAATCTACTTAAGTTAAAATATAAGTACCCGTTTAAAAATGCAAAAAACTAAATGTATTTCGGATCTAATAAAGCTTCAAATGTACTGATTTTGATAAAGATTTGTGTTGAATTTTGTTCAGCAGAAAGAGTTGTATTATTTATTTTATTTTATCGGTATAATTTTCGCTTGCTCAAATTACAAACGTGCTAAAAATCAACCCCAGATCTCACACAATAATAATAAAAAATCCTTTTACTTTTCATTCCTGTTCAGAAATGTAGTAGAGCAGAAAGTACGGATACCTGCTCTCAAATGTAGTGAAGTAAATAATGTAAAAAGTATACAAATGTACCTTACTATTTGTACTTTGTTACATTGCACTGCTGGTTCTAAGTGTGTCTCTGTATCCTTGTACAGAATGCTGTGTATGAGGGGGTCTATAAGAAGGACCGTGAGCACCATCCCACCATCCGGATGTTTTGGGAGGTTTTCGATGAGCTCACGGAAGAGGAGAGGAAAGCACTTCTTTGTACGTCGTTACAGTTTTGTCTCAAAAACCTCTCAAACTCTCCGATTTACACGGTTTATTTAGTTCTTCGCTTGTTGATTATGCTCCTTCTCGGGTGTCTGTGTTACTTTTTTCTTTGGAATTTGTGTAGACAGAATACTAACACATTTTGGGCTTATCTAGATTACTTGTATTATACAAAAAAATCCCCAAATGTTAAATCTGTTCATTTAAAAGGCCCATATTACACTATTTTCTGATGATCTAATGTTGTTTCCTCATCACAAACATAACTGGAGTTGTGTTTTGTTTCATTCACACACGTTTAACGCACAAACCCTGCAGATTTAGGCTCTTGAGCTCTTCTCTCAAACCGAAAACACGCTGTTCCACCTTGTGATACAGGAAGAATACTCCACACACCTTCATCATTAGAATCATTTGGATAATCTCAGTCCTGGTGTTTCCAATCTGTACTGGACAAAATGTAAAAGGAGCTGTTAACTTGAAAACTACTACTACATGACATCACAAGGTGGAAGAGAACATTTGGAGCTTTGGAGATGCAGACAGACTGATAATAGTTTGTTTATTTGTTTATTTGGATGGGACAGTGCATATTCATGAACATACAATTTGTATGAAATCACACATATTGATGTAAATACGCCGGATTTAGCACAGGTGCTAATTTCCATCCGTAGTCCCATAATAAAGGGTTTTAATTCTCAGACGTGTGTGAATGAAACAAAACACAACTCCAGGTATGTTTTTGAGGAGGTAACAACATTTTTACACATGTTAAAGCTCAAATGAGTCCGTTTTGTGTAATATAGGACTTTGTCAAGTAGTGACAAAGTTTTGTGTAACATATCACTATTCGCCTGCCCCTTTATCCCAGTAAACTGTGCTACTGAATGTTAGGATATGGTCTGATGCTGTTTCTCAAACGTGTACTGTGTTGTAGGGTTCATCACTGGCTTTGAGAGGCTGCCCTTCCTCCATGTGAACTTAAAGATAACATTCCAAGGCCTGTCCCAGCAAGAGGAGGGTCTGAGTGAGGACCAGTACTTCCCCCAGTCCCACACGTGCTTCAGTGCCCTGGAGCTGCCTCAGTACTCGTGCAAAGAGCTGATGAAGAGGAGGCTGAGTGAGGCGCTAGCACAGGTCCACCACAGGCTCGGCCCGACTGTTACAGACATCACAGCACCACATATATTCATCTATGACTAGACCTGTGGCCATGGAGGAGCAGTATTTTTTCCATTTTAATTAGCTGGTGATTATGCACTTTATTTTCTTTCGACACCAGTCTTAGTTACCTTTAGAACAGATGGTAAATAAATGGTGAATAAATATTAGCAAACATTTAAAAAAGCACTGTGAATCATCCATTCAGAAATGGGTTGAATGACCAGCAGAGGGGAGCAAAGTGTAGATACGTCTACAGAAGGATGTTTTTAGCTTCCTTACATTTAAAAAAATGACTATTATACACAGTGCCACATATTAAAACACAGACCAGCGTGAGGGCCGATCGAGGGTCATAGACTGCTGATCAAAACAGTGAGTAATTCAAATCTGTGCATTTATAACAGGTTTGAATGATCCTCCAGACCTTTGTTCATGCTCAGACCCTCAAAAGGACACATTACATTTGCTTGATCAAGATAGATTTCAAAAACATGCAGCAAAAAGTACTACTTGTGGTAGTATGGGCCAATTCACCTGGAAGCCTGAGGGCCAAAACTGTTGGTCTGAGGGCCACATTTGGCCCCCAGGCCATAGTTTGAATATGCCTGACTTAAGAGCTGTCAATCAACCGCCCCTGGGTGTGACCTCCCAGGCTCCACCCTATAGTTGTACAGATTAGACAGGGTTTATGTTGAGTTGGTTTAAATTGTAAATATAATTTTTGTTGATTCATTTTATTTTTTTTTACGTATTATGTATACTAATTGTAATACTGTAATATTAATACTAGTACTTAATTTAACCAGATACATTGACATGGTTACTGTCTGCAGTCATGTTTTGAATGTTCTGTTTAAATAAGAGCATTAAAGTGTTGAAGTAGTTCACGTGTGTGTGTACCTGACCCCTGATCCTGTACACATACATATGTAGAACACATTCAGATGGCTTTGTGATTGGAGTTGAAGAGGTGAGACTTTACATTACATGAACTACATTTGATGAAGGCCTGAGTGGTTAAAAGCTGAAAAGTTCCTTTAGCATAAAACTTCCCTTTAAGTAATAATAGCTTATATTTCACTGTAAATCTAAACCTATCAGGCTCCATTCTGTTTGGCTTATGTGACATGTTCCACAGGCGTTAGGATTTCCCTCATTATGTTACACTTCCAGCTCACTCATATCAATCCACTGTGACTTTTCTGCTGGAGAAAGAACACCAGTACAGCCAGACCAAGGTGGAGAGATCTTTTATTTGACATAAAAAAGGGTGCAAACTGGAGTTTCCCTTTAGCAGTGGAGGGAATAAAAAGTGATCCAAAGGTACAGGTGACACACACGTATGATCCGAGAAAACAACAACAGAGGCATTGTAATAAAAAGGACCTTAACGCTCTGCAAAGTAAAATACCAAACCAGTAAAAGAAACGCGCGGCTCTCACAGTCATGAAGCCCTTGACAAACGCATTCAAATACATTTTGAAGTGACATTCATATTTCAACACAATAATATTTATTTACACTTTAAGAATTCTCTTAATCATAGCTCAGAAGGAAGGATAAACTTTTGGAGCTGTACATGTTTTCCACACTCAAAAGGGACAAAAATAACAAATCAGTATTTATATGGACCCCCAACAGAAGAATGACGACTACGACTGTGAACTGTACAATTTACAATTCTCAAATAATCACAATATTGCAGTAATAGAGCTTTACTTCTCCTCAAAGTAAATACAGGACAGGTGTACAGTACAGCAACAGAGGAAAGTGCCGGAAAAGCCACCAGAGCGAAACCATGATCCGCCCGCTATCTACCCTCCTCCCCCTTCTATCTGTTCACTTAAACATGGAGTAACATCTAAAGCTTTGGGGACAGGCTGCAGTTCACAGACAGAGCGACTTGAGCTGAAGTTAGCTTTAAACACTTTAAACACTCCTAGAACGCTCCCCAACACTTTCTGGTACGACCAATTAGTCCGTTTTATTATTATTCCTTACAGTGAGTCGTTTGCGCACACTCCAGATAAGCCACATGAATGTTTCGGTCAAATTGGGACACTTGAGCAGATTCTATATGTACACATTTAAAAAAAGCAAATTAGAGTTAGAATAAATATCGATGAATAAAATGTTCAACTGCTTTATCACTATGGCCAATTTAGCAAATCAATTCACTTGTCATGATAGAAGGAACAGTTAAGTTGCAGTAAAATACTAGGATTGGTAATATCAGTGATAGCAGTATTGACCCAGATATCAGTATCGATCCGATATAGCGTGTCAGTTCCAGTTTATCCTCAGTGCATCAGATTTTCCTTTGGAGTATTTTATTTTGACAAACGTGCCAACATTTAATTTTATTTTATTTTTCTAATTAACGTGTCTGTACTATGGATTTTAAACTGTAATATTGGTATTAGCAAATTTAAGTTAACAGTAAGGCAAATATCGGACATTGGTATTGACTCGAAATAGAAATCCATGCCGGACCAACTCAATACAATACTGTATATGACGATCCTGTGATTTTTATTTTTCAATACTGGGTGTGCGCTCAAAGGTAAGTGTGGAAAGTACGTCATCTGTCCCTCACTGAAATACCACGGGGAAATCACAGTACTATGATCGTGAATGGGCGGTATTCGTTGGCGGCGCAGGTAAAAAAGTCTGGGCAATGGCACTGTGGGCGTTCAGGGGAGCATCGGCAGCCATTTTGTCTTGATATCCATCTCATTGCACGTTAATACTTTTGGATTTAGTCTGGGAAGGCCATGCAAACGAACTTAAAAGCACCTCGGCACAGAGACGGGAATATCTGTCATTCAAACAGCCTTCTTTCCCCGGGATCCCACTCCTTTAGTCGCTTTGATTGTTGTGGATGCCAAACATAAGAGAAAACCGATAAAAAGGTTCCCCCCCCGATGGATTTTTATATTCAAGTAATAACACAATAACTTAGAAGAAGGCGGAATACAAACTTTTACAGTGTTGAGCTGGGGTCAAAAGGGAAGATCCTCAAATTCACCGTGGACCTGACTGCGTTCATGCAACAGGTTTATGTAATGGCACTAAATCAAATATATGAGAGAGAAGTACGGTGGCCCTCAGGGACAAGTCATGGCGGCAAAACACAGCTCATAAAAATAATATTCCAAGACATAAAATCACAGCCATGCAGACAAGGCATTCAAAATTCTTAGCAAATTAAACTAAATGTTAAAACTAAAAAAAATGTAACAAATGAGGAAAATAAAAATAGCAACAAAAAAAAAAAAATCTATATAAAAAACACACACACATTAAATTCAAATAGAAAATTCTAAAAATGTCCAAATGAAAAAACAAAGGGAGAAAATAAAAATAGAAAAAACCTATAACAAAACAAAAAAAAAGTACACATTACATTGAAATAGAAAATTCAAAAAATGTCCAAATGAAAAAAACAAAAAGACAATAAAACAAAAATGAATAAAAAAAGAAAAAGAAAAATGCTTCTTTAAGTATAGTCAAACCAAAATAACTAACTTTTAATTAAGAAAAAAACCCCTCACTATTCATTTTTTTCTTTGAGATTAAATCAAGAATTTTAGTTCTGTGACTTGTCCGCTCAGGGCCACCGTACCGCGATAAAAGGCCGACCATACGAGGCAGCTACATAAAGTCACGCACATAGAACTAGCTTTAATGGGGAAAGCTTCAGTCAACGACGTAGTGCAGTCTTTTCCACCGGAACAGAACAAAAACAAAAAAAATGGCTATTTGGAATGGAACACGCAATTGCATTCAAGACGATTCACATTATAACATCAAATAAAAAAATAAATGTCATTCACTATGTTTGGAGGCAAGGTGACGTGTCGAAATAAGGGTTTGGGTTCAAGGCAGTCCTCCGAAAAACAAAACTGCTAAAATGGTACACACATGCTAACTTCGCTTAAGCAGAGATGCCGCAGTCACATCTTAAATAGCTTTCGTTTGGCATCTCGCAGTACAATACCTTGAACGATGGGAGAAAGGAACTTCACAACTTGAGGCTTCTTGGTGCCAGAACTGCACTGTGAATTCTGTAGTTTCGCGAAAGTCAGTCTTGTTGTTTTTTTTCTTTTCTTTTTTGGGTTAAGGCATTGAACAGTAGCAAGCTGTAAGTGATCTCCCGACGGGGGTGTCCACTATCACATCCCTTGTTTAGCCGGTACATACCATCAAATATTAATACAACTATGATTGACTTCTTCCAAATCTGCAGTCCGATTTGGTCTCATTTAAAACGTCAAACATCGGCCTCGCGTTCCATTTCTTCCGATCTTCCATGCGGAGTACATAAATGCTGTTTCTGTCCATACATTCAGTGTGTATGTATTGAAATTGTATTAAGATAAATAGCATAAATAGCATGGAGTAGCCCCATGTTGTTAGGTTGTTGCCTGTCACAAAGCTTAAAACTAAAAAAAGTGAAGAATTGCTGGGAGTGTTTAAGCCGAGACAACCGGACCTTGCGTAGTCCGGGTAGTCCAAGTCCCAAAGGTGGCTCTGATTTGGTTTACATTCGGTTTCACGTCAGACCTTTGCGGCTTTGTGAGTAAGCAACAGGAGGCAAAAAAAAAAAAAAGAAAATGGCAGTTAATCAAAAACAAAAATGTCCACAGGAAATATTTTCAAAACAAAAAGGCAATTGGATGCGGTATCGATTTTTTTTTGTGGGAAAACTTCAAAGTATTAAAAAACAAATCCCAGAAATTTTGAAGGACAGGACAGTGTAAATGTGAAAGGACTCCTGGTATAAGACATGAGTGCCTTGAACATGGGCGTGTGACTGCTGGTCCCATTCGAGCTCTGCCGGTGCAGTCTCAGTCCTCCTCACACGGGAACCACGTAGGGTCTGGGTTCACAAAGCCTGTGAGCAGCGGCCGCACCATTATTTGTGACGGGGGGAGTTCTTCTTCCTCTTTCGCTTGAAGAAACAGCAGCACCTGGAGGGAATGAAGAGAGAAGCAGTGAACATGTGGTAAATGCTGCACACAAATGTTTAGGCTTAGGTGGGAGCACATCTATAAAAGACACAAGGGTACAAACTACAAGCATATTTATACACATCATGTTCCTGCTACACAATAACTAAAGCAAAGAAACAGTACTGTGGCTCCACCTGCTGGTGTAGAGATACATTTTCTTTTTGCACTAAATAGTCATTACCCATAGGTAAGGTAATAACTAAACCTAGACTCCCAAAGAAGTAGAATTAACCTCTCAGAGAAGTGCCCTAACCCCTGCCATTTTCCCCTCTATAAAGGATTTTATTATTCTCAAGTGTCTTATTCTAGCTAGTCCCTTGTCCTCTCAGAGAAGTACACAACTGAGTCTAGGTTTGTACTCTCTGAGAAGTGTTGTAGCCCATAGTTGTCCCTCTGTGCATTGCCTCAGCCCCTGCTTAGGTTTGTCCACTCTCTGTTCTTTCTGAAAACTACAACCTTCTGGTCTTGTTTTCCTCTTCTATCGAGTGTCTTAGGTGTGAAATTTGTTTCTTTTTGTGAGGTGGGGAAGTGTCCTAACCCAAGGCTTGTCCCTGCCTAACTTTGTCCACTCCATGCTGCCTCGGTGAAGTGCCCTAGCCCCTGCCAAAGTTTGTCCCCTTGGTGAAGTGTCCTAGCCCCTGCCTACGTTTGTCCCCTTGGTGAAGTGTCCTAGCCCCTACCTAACTCTGTTCCCTTGGTGAAGTGCCCTAGCCCCTGCCAAAGTTTGTCCCACTCAGTGAAGTGTCCTAGCCTCTGCCTAAGTTTGTCCCCTCAGTGAAGCACCCTCGCCCCCGCCTGGCTCGGTCCACTCCCTGTCCTGTGAGTCTGAGGTGGACTGACAGTGGGACTCACCACAGGTTGAGCATTTTCACGCAGCTACAGAGGCACAAGAGGAGAGTGAAGAGAAGAGACAGATTAATACAGCGGGACTAGGATCGGACAACACATGCCACCGCACACATGCACACACAGCCGGGGGACACGGGTGGGACACAGGACAGGAGATGGAGGGTTTCTGAAGGATACTTATTTCTACCCAGAGCAAGACCTGTGTGAAGTTGGCCCCCATCAAACTCAAACCTACACAAAAACTATGCCAGTCGTTTGTGCTTCGTTTGTGCTGCAAAAAGTTTTGTTTGTGCGATTCTGGTTCTTAAGATATTTGGAGTTTTATTTTAGACCGATGATGTCATCCAGCCCCTAAAAATGTTAAATAAAGCTCAAAACAGGCAGAAAATTATAGAAAACGTTTGTGTTTAGTTTGTGCTGTGACAATTTTCATTTGTGCGAGTTTATTTCTAAAATTATTCATTATTATTTCTAAGGTAATTATAGGACTTCATTTCTGCTCAGCAGACGGCAGCAACTTTAGGAAAACTCCGTAAAACTAGTGGCGATAAATGATCTCAGGCTGTGGGAAAGTATGTAACAGTCTTTAGTAATTTCCTTTTGATTCATATTTTATATAATAATACAGACTTTTTCACAGCCTGAGATCGTTTATCACCACTAGTTTTGCAGAGTTTGCCGCCATCAGCTGAGCGGAAACGACGTCCTATAATTAAACCTTAGAAATAATAATGAATATTTTTAGAAAAAAACTCGCACAAATGAAAATTGTCACAGTGCAAACGAACCTGTTTTGAGGCTGTTTCACATTTTGAGGGGCTGGATGACATCATCGGCCCAAAATAAAATTGCAATTATCTTAAGAACCAGAACTGAACAAACAAAACTTTTTGCAGGACAAACGAAGCACAATTGATGGACATAGTTTTTGTGTAGGTTTGATGGGGTCAACTTCACGTAGGTCAGAGCAAGTGTGAGCGCTGAATTATGCTGGAACACTATAGGGTTTAATGTTAGTATAGTGTAATGCGAAGATTTGTACATTACTGCATAATGTCTTTCCTTTGGAAGAATAGGATGTAAACATTTCTGGCTGTTTGAATTTTTTTTGTGTGCAGACTTTAAGAAAACTAGTTGACGATCATTTTGAAATGTTTTTAAATACTGTACATGTTGCACAGTGTCAGTCTCATAATAATAAGGTTTACATAAGCGTCTCTCTGCGTATGGTATGTAGGTATAGCATGTTTAGTTGACTACACCTATCCGTGGGTTTCTATATCAATAATACGAAATGAATTCGCTGAAACGTGATTTGCATCCGTGCAACTATCAAAGAGCGTGTGAGAAATGAACAGATCATCATATCAAACAATCGTGTGAAAGAGGCACAAGAACAAGGCCGTCATTGGAGTAGAAAGAGGAACACACAGGTACAAAGAGAGATCACGAGGCAGCTTCATGAAACTCAGAGGAGCCAGGGTCGTTTTTAGTTAAAATGTCATTGTAAAAAAAAAAAACTGGTTGGCTTAAACTTTTGTTTAGCCTGGATAGTTTTTTTCTAAATAAATAATACCAGCCAGTGTAGTGTTGGTTGCCAAGTTCGAGTTACGGTTAATCTTTTAAAATGGGTGACAGGTGAATGGAAATATCTGTTGAATTGAGTCAAGGAAAAAGCAGCACGTACAGTATTAGCACATTCTTGATGGACTGTTCAAATATTGTCCGACTATTGCGATCGAGATGCAAAAAAAAAAAAAAAAATCAAGACATACATCCATGTCAGTATCACCTGCTCCCCAACTCCAAACTGCAAGTTAATCTACACGCTGAGCTAAAAAAGCAAAGTATCATAAAACAAAATGCCTGTCCAACCAAATTGTACCAGCAACTCCTGGCACTACGATATTGTCTACTTACTCTTTTCTGTTTTTGAGGTCATATTTCTCCTCTGATGTGTCTTTTTCATGGATTTTTTTATTTGAGCATCAGTTACAAAAAGCACACGACGACACATTTCACAATAATGAGTCAAACAAATAAAGTAATACGCTATGGAGTCCATGACGTCGCAATGCTCAAATTTCAAACTTGATTTCAATACAAAGGAATAGACTTGACACATGATAGCGATTCTTATACCATGATGATAATAAAAACACAATTTAGGCAATATAACGTGATTTTCCACATTAAATCATAGTATTTTCCCTTATATTCCCATGTAGTCTTTTATCTGTGTAATCCCTCAGTGCTCCATGGACGTATAATACCATATTTTTCTGACTATAAGTCACTCCGGAGTACAAGTCTCACTTTTTGGGGGAAATTTGTTTGATAAAATCAGAGACCAAGAACCAACATTTTATCTTGAAAGGAAAGTTATAGAAGTTATAGTAATAAAAACAACCGAATAGAGAAGAATTCATGTGTCATTTGTTCATTCGTTTTTCAATATCGAACCAAAAATAAGAAAACAAAAAACAACTCTTTTCTTTATTATTTGTCTCTAAAACCAAAATGAAAAAATGGATAACGATTAGTTTTTTCATTATAATTCATATATAGGATTCATATATTGGGTTTGTGGACTGTCAGTATGAAAAATGTAATATACAAGTTGCAACTGAGTATAAATCGACGACACAAACCCTGAAAAAAGTGCAACTTATAGTCCAAAAAATAAGGTAGTCTATGTGCTCTTATACTGGTTCTGATATAGCCCAAGAGCATTCTAAAGCTATAAGGTTCAGCTAATCTAATTATAAAGCATTTTGTTTGAAATACTGCTTGTTCGCCATTATATGATAGCTGTTGTTGGCATTACCGTGCCGTCAAAACTCCCTGAAAGTCATGAAATGTGCAATGTGAAACTCACTGTGATGAATAATTAGGATGCTGGGAACGTGTTAAGAAGGTGAGGAATCAATTTGGATGGCTGCTACCTGTTTTTCAGACTGTAAAAAAAAAATCAGGTAATGTGTGAAATGTTTTGTTTTCTCCATATGTCCACATGTTGCTTCCATTTACCCATACAGGGTAAATGTGAGAATGTTGTTGCCTCCTTTAAAAACAGACCTGGAGTTGTGTTTTGTTTCATTCACACACGCTTCGTAATCATGGTTTAGTAGTCCACATTCCTAAAGCTCAAACTGCTCTGTTCCACCTTGTGATGTCATGAAGCAGTGGTTTTCAAGTTACTTTTTACCTTTTGTTCAGTAGATATTGGGAATTCCATGGCTGAAAATGTCCTATTGATTGTACTGAAGGTAGAACTTTAAGGCTATATATGCAGGATGTTGTGTGTTAAACGTGTGAATGAAAGAAAACACAACTCCAGGCCTGTTCGTGATGAGGGAACAACATTAGAACACAGATCAGGAAATAGCGTAATATGGGCACTTCATATGTTCAGAGTCCAGAGCAGAGGTTAGTAAGACACGTTAGATAAACAGAGAATGGAGAGGAGGCAGGCGGCAACAGGTATCAAAAGCACACGATGAGACAGGAGCAGGATGACAGCAGAGACCACAGCAGAGGATGTACACAAGAGCCATTTTAGACACTTTATGTCATGTATGCGCTGATATCTGTTTATGTGGATGTACTTTGAACAGGCTATTATGAGTTTTAAACCATGTTATAATGTTACCTCCTCAAACATACCCGGTGTTGTGTTTTGTTTCATTCACACATGTTTGGGCAACTCTTTCTGATTCGTCTGTATGCATCTCCAAAGCTGAAAATGCTCTGTTCCACCTTGTGATGTTGTAGTTTTCACGTTAACAGCCATCTTTTACGTTTAGTTCAGTATAGATGGGCAATTCCAGGGCTGATATGTTCCAAAACAAAACTCCAGGTATGTTTATGATGAGGAAACATCATAGGTATTGTGCTATATGATTCTTTGACTTAATTTTGACAGAGGAAGTAGCTAAAATGTAGATAACATAGCTGTGTGACCTACCTTTCAATATGTATTTTAGATATAGTAGGGCAGTTCAATTAATTACATTTGAATCGAGGTTGATATTCTGTTATTTCTAATTGTCAAAGATCAGCGAAGGGTCTTTTTAAAGGAGAGCTGCACAGCCAGTCCTCTGTAAAGTCTGTAAAAGCGTGTGGTTTGGAGCAGATGAAATGATTACATTGAAAAGAATAAAAGTGTAATTTTTCTATTCAGGAAATTAATAGAGATGCACAGATACCGAATACAGGTATCGGATATTGGCACTGATACTGAAAAGTTAGCCTGATTGGATATCAGTTTATGATTGGGCCTTTAATTGGATGTATTATTATTTGTTACTGTTACTATTATAAGTACTGTATCACTATTTATTATTATGTATTATTATTATTATTACAGGCTGATTTTTTGACTAGAACATCTCGTAACGATTGAATGTTTATTCATAAAGATGTTCAGTAGAGATGGGACAAGATGCAATATCCACAATATGAGACGAGACGCGAGATTGGAACTACGAGGACGAGACAAGACGAGATTTTGACATTCTTTATAATAAATACATTGTGCAATCCAGTTCCCAATTTTAGCTTCACCATTTTTGATTCACTTTATTTAGTATATTTGCTGTCATTGTAGCAGTGCTTTTTGGGGCTACAGCTTCTCAAAAAATGCACCTCACCAGTACTTAACTCCAATTTTTTACCCAATACAAACGTAAAAACATGGGGGAAAAAATCTCACAAGATCATTTTCAGCGTGTGTGCACAGTCTTGCGGCAGTTTTGTCTCGCGAGATCTTTTGGTACAAAGTTATTTGAAGGGAAAAATACAAGTTGTATCTCTTGTGTAATAAGTTAACTGTGTTTTAAGGAAATAAGTGCCATTTTCCGTCCCCTGATATCAGTGAAAATCTGGTATCTGCAGATTAAAGAGTGATATCGGTAGCTGAATTGGTGCATCCCAAGAAATTACTATTGAAAGGCATTTTATTTGTTTGAGATTTGCTAATATTTGGGGTTATTATTGTTGTATTTTCATTTCTAAATGTGGTAGAATGGGATAAGAGCGACGACGGTGTATTAAGGTGTATTATACAGTATTGCACACAGTTAAAAGAACGGCAGAGCAAAGGAAACGTACTTGGCCTCGTCCACCACCTCCACCTCTGTCTGCGCTGTGATGGGTGCATTCGAGTGGGCCGGGTCGTCCGCATTCAGCTCCCCGTTGGTTGAACTCACCACCTGGAGTGAAAACAGGCTTTAGAAACGGAGTCCAAAACGACGTACTTCATGAAATCAAGTACAAATGTTGATACTCAGACACTTGACAGTAAAAAGGGTAACACTTACATAGGCCGATCTATGAAATAAATAAGATCCTATTGTACTTTTCAGAGTACTTTGCTAGTGGCATATTTTTACTTATACTTCAGTCATATTTTTTATTGAAGTAATGGTACTCCTGAGTAAAAGTTGTGGTTCCACTTCAGGTCTACGCGTGACAGAAGCGTTATCTGCTCCTTCAGATTGGACTTCATTTGTCTCATTTTTGTCTGTCCATCTTGTGCATTATTTAAAGTACTTCCAATTACATTCACTTTAAATTAAACCATTACTAAGTTACTCTTACTTGAGTAGTGCTTTTCACTCGAACTTGGTTAATTTTCTGGACCACTACTTTGTACTTCTACTTGAATAATATTGTTTTGAAGTAACGTTACACTTACTAAAGTACAATTTTCTCTACCTCATGTTATAATATTTAATTATGCATTTTAATTAGAATGCAGACATGTAAAAGTAAAAAAATAAGAAATAAAAGAACATCAACAAGTACAAAAGTCAGATAAATTACAGACAGATGACTTTGTGGTCATGGGTACATCAAGCATTAATCAGGTTTGAATATATTTAATGGTTTATCTGAGTTTTATAAAGTTGTCAAAGGAGGAATTTCAACAAACACATCGGGAGATAATTTGCTGACAAAAATGCTGAAACTGACTCATACTAATATACAAATGTGAACTTCATAGATAAAGTACTGGTGGCGTTCTGATTCTCATACTGGTGTCATAGTAGCAGATGGAGGGTAAGTGCCACTTTTTCCCTATTGATTACATTGTATTTCACAAATGTAAATGTACAAATGTTCAACCTAATATTTTCTATTACTGATCTCACTATATTACACCAAAAATACTTTCATTGCAGCTGCCCCCATCTGTATTCATTTGTTTTAGCCTATAGAATGGTGTGATGTCTTCCCGGTACAAATAAACAAATAACAGTTTGTTAAAATATGTAGAGTGATATGCATTCTTGTACACCCATGCAAACAAAGCCTTCTCGATTTCATGTAGCTAAGATGGCCTGTCATGAAAGCAGAGTACACAGGCTGCGCCTGACGAAAGCATGCAGTTCACCAGGTCTGTGTGCCATGCCAAAAGGTGTGCTCTGACCCTGCAGGTACAAGCCCAGCCGCACTGTACCCTCTGGAGCGGCCGCCGGGTGACATGCACATGTGAGCAGCACTACACCGAGAGAGCGGGGGGCATGGGCAGATCTGTCCCGGGGGTTCCAGCATGGGGCGTGTGAGTGTGCGGAGGGTTGGTCGGTGTGGTAGAGATTTGTGAATGGAGTTCAACAGTGACCGCCCACCACTTGCTTCGAGAAGTAAATTTCCCATTCATTTTTCCCATAGACTTTCAACAACAAAAAAATTGCCTTTTAACCTAGTTTTTAAAGTATGTGGTAACTAATGACTGCAAGATTTTAAAAAAATTATATTAAAAAGGAGGCATTATACTTCTATGAGGAATTAATTGCCAACACATAACACACAGTATTTAGAGCACAATTAGGGCTGTGCAAAAATACTGAAATATCAATATATCGTATCATTTAATGTCATAATACAGTACTGGTATCGTGGGCTGCTGTATTGATATATGAATATTTTTTGGTTTGTTTTACTAAATTATTTTGTTACAGCGTTACTGTTTTGTTGCTTATTTAGAAGAAGGAAACTTGTTCAAGCAACACATGTGACATTTTCACTGTTTTCATGATTACAATGGGTGTGTTTCATATTGAATTTGCACAAGAAGTGGTTTAAGCAAAGACTTTTAGTATCACAGCCACGATTCGATTTAGCCATTATTTTTTATTGATCTGTATCAAATTGATTTGAAATATATCGTATCGAACTGAAAGTGCACTGTGTCAGGATATGTATCGTATCGTGGCCTATGTATTGAGGTATGTATCGTATTGGGTACTTCTAAATGATACCCAGCCCTAATCACCAGTTACCTTTTATTGTTTTGAAAATTACATACAATATTACATTCATGTTTAATAAGTTTTGTTTTTGTTTTTGACAAAAGTCCCCTCCTGACTTTGCTTTCTTCTGTTTCTGAAACTTTTCAAAGCACTAAGGTTGTTTTCAGTCACCCCCCTCCCCCCCAAAAATAAAAAAAATAAAAATGAAAGCATAAAATTTAGCAAACACATGAATTGCTAAGGACAGATGACATAGCAGATAAGAGTTTTAAAAAAAACAACTCAGGCTTTTTTTTTTTTTATCTCAAAGGGCTGTAGGAAAATAAATAGAAAATTTGTTCCAGACCCTCTGTGAGCTTCGAAGTGGGCGAGACTTTTAAGGTCCATTATATCCTACTTCAAGCTGTTATTTGGGGAAACAAGCAGGTCCAAAGATTTTTCATCTGGTCTTCCCCATGTTTTAAATATAACACACCACCAAATTTCAGTAAGAAGTCTGTTAAATTGGTTATGCTGGTTTGAAAACAATAGAAAACAATAAACCACATTGAAATGTTTTTGTCTTTTTTTTCTTTTGAGACTTAAAACAAGAAAAACAAACAAGAAAAATACAAGTCTGTGATTTATGGATTAAAGAGGAGGTGTTTTACTTTTATGGGATATTAACTGCTGGATCACCATATTACCTTTTACAGTATAGTGACCTTTTATATGAGCTTTGGACAGCATCTTACAGCTAACCATAAGGGGGAAAGTACCTGGGAGAGATCACTAAATTACTAAAAGAGGCAAGGATGACATTTAAAATCTCCTCAGGCATGTAAGGGAACAGCATTATAACATAAATGAATAATAACACTACAATTTTGCATCATACGCCCTCTTTAATGAATGGGTTATTTATTTCTGAAAGCCTGTGCGTTAACAGTGAAGATCCATATTTCAGGCCCTTGCCGCTTTGGTTTGCCACACTCGGACAGATCTGCCCCTGTGCCCCGGGCGGACAGAGGAGGGGAGGGTGGGTACCTGCACTGAGCCCCCGTGCCTGTCTGCTGCCAGGTGGGAGCTGAGGTAGGAGGAGTTGGCCTGTCGCGATGGCTGCACCTCCCAAGCCCCTCGCCGCTCAGAGGACGCCGTCTGCTCGCGGTCAGGAGGGCATGAGGAGGAGGGAGTGAGGGGGGAGAGGAAGGAGGAGAGGAGTGAGGAGGAGGGAGTGAGGAGTAAGAGGAAGGAGACGAGGAGTAGGAGGAGGGAGTGAGGGGGAAGAGGAAGGAGGAGAAGAGCAGGAGGAGAGAGTTATGAGGAAGAGGAAAGAGTGAAGGGGAAGAGAAAGGAGGAGAGAGGAGCAGGAGGAGAAGGAGGAAAGAGTGAGGAGGAGGGAGTGAGGAGGAAGGAGGAGAGGAGCAAGAGGACAGAGTGAGGAGAAGGAGGACAGGAGCAGGAGGAAGGAGTGAGGAGAAGGCGGAGAGGAGCAGGAGGAAGGAGTGAAGAGGAAAAGGAGGAGAGAGGAGCAGGAGGAGGAGAAGGAGGAAAGAGTGAGGAGGAAGAGGAAGGTGGAGAGGAGCAGGAGGAGGGAGTGAGGAGGAGGAGAGGAGCAGGAGGAAGGTGTGGAGAGGAAAAGGAAGAGAGAGGAGCAGGAGGAGGAGAAAGAGGAAAAAGTGAGTAGGAGGAAGTGAGGAGGAAGAGGAAGGCGGAGAGGAGCAGGAGGAGGGAGTGAGGAGAAGGAGGAGGAAGGAGGAGAGAAGCAGGAGGAGGAGAAGGAAAGAGTGAGGAGGAAGAGGAAGAAGGAGGGAATGAGAAGAAGGAGGAAGGAGGAGGAGGGATTGAGGAGAAGGAGGAAGGAGAAGGAGGAAGAAGTAAGGAGGAGGAAGGAGGAGAAGAGCAGGAGGAGGAGAAGGAGGAAAGAGTGAGGAGGAGGGCGTAAGGAGGAAGAGGAGGGAGGAGAGGAGTAGGAGGAGGGAGGAGCAGGAGGAAGGAGTGAGGAGGAGGAAGGAGTGAAGAGGAAGAGAAAGGAAGAGGAGCGAGGAGGAGGGGGAGTGAGGAGGAAGAGGAAGGAGGCAAGAAAGAGGAGACGGGAGAAGGAAGAACAGGAGGAGGAATGGGAAGGAGTAACCAAAGAGCATTAGGAGGGAGGGGTAGGAAGGAGGGAGAGAGGAGCAAAAGGAGGAGTAGGGAGGACCAGAAAAAGGGTGTGAGGAGCAAAAAGGAGGAGTAAGAGGAGAGAATGAGGAAGGAAGAGGAGAGAGTGAAGGAGGAGTGAGAAGGGAGGTGGAGGGAGAGAGTGAGGGGGGAGGAGTGAGAAGGGAGGAGGAGAGAGGGAGTAAGGGAGGAGGAGTGAGAAGCGAGGAGGAGAAAGGGAGTGAGCAAGGAGGAGTGAGAAGGAAGGAGGAGGAAGAGAGGAGCAGGAGAAGCGAGGAGGAGTGATTAGAGAGCGGTTAGGAAAAGATGGAGAGTCGGGAGCGCAGTGTTATGGATCATGCAAAGCAGCATGAGAAATTAGGAACAAAAAAGTCAAATAAAAAAAGTCAAATTAAAATCAAGGCTTAAGCCAGAAGAGTCGTTACTGAACCAAGCATGAAGCCCCCGTACGGGTAAGCGCAGATCTGTGCTCATCCACTCACACTCACACACATAGCGTAGGGAGCTTCATAAAAACATTTTCATCTGTCTCATTTATTGTCTGTGATCTGAGATTATGGAAAATACAGTTCACAAGAATTAAGCCTTCATTTTGGGATACTGGAATATTCTGTAGAAGATTTCAGCCTCAAACTAAGAACAATTGTTGTATGTGACAAGAGATTATGTACAATCTGGTGAATGACATCTCCTTTCAGTAATCCTTTGCAATACCCATCTTTGTCCTGTATCTGTAGAGCTTCTGTTCATTTCTCCTCCAAGTATCCTGTCCTACTTATCCACTATATTTAAAGTGGGACAAAACACTAAATGAGCTTCGAAGTTAAAAAACGTGGGTCAAAGGTCTTGGAGTGACATCTAACAAGAAATGGTGCTGTGGATACTTGTCTAAAAAGAGCCAGTGAGTGTTTGCTGCCAACTATGTTTAATTTCTACCACCCTACCATTTGTGACATCACACATTTGCCCCACATTGGTTGGTCCAGACATTTGCACGAAGCCTAATGTGACTGTTTCTCAAATTGTCTGCCAATGCTTTGGGATTTCCACAACATACATTGACCCTGAATGGCTCCATGGAAGATCTAATGGATAAGGTCTGCGACAGGACGGGTGAAGTTTAGTACCACTTTAAATAATCTCAATCTTGTATCTGCAGCTTTATCTCAAAATCTTAAAATTCTAGAATAATTTAATATTCCTAATTCAATGCTCCTGTCTATTTGCCTGTGCAAGTGTCTCTAAACCAGACATAAGGGCTGAGAACCAATCTTAACCAATCCACTTCTTGTAGCGGTTTCTCTTTTGAAAATGGAACCTGCTCTTTTGAAAATGGAACCTGCTTTAATACATTCTGACAGGTTACTTGCAGTTGTTTCATAGCCGATTGTTTTTTTTTATACCTGATTCCGGACAGGCTGGTGCTGGGAGGGTCTGTCTCTATGGGCGTGGCTCTCTCGCGTGATGGCTGACGCTCCGGAGTCGATGTGGACAGAGCCGACCGGAGTGGGCTGGAACACAACAGGACAGGACTGTGAGGGATTAGGACTAGAGCTGTACACAGTGCCACTATGAATATGATGGACTATTTGCTGATAGATGTTTGGATGAGAACTTTTTTTATGTTCATTTGATGAATACAATTTCAACACAAGACATTCATCATTAGTCTTTTTGTTTCGTACATGGTGAATTGCAGGATAAGGCAGATTTTTATGATGGCTGCCCTTCTTGCCAGAAAATCACGGATACTGGAGAGGGCAATGTGAGGAAAAACGTTTTTAATCTAGAGAAACACAACACCCAACTACACTGCATGCTTAAATATTAGGCTAATTGTATTTATAAAGATTAATTTTATAATTGAACGACTATACTGCTTTCAGTCAATCCAAAATGTTAATAAACCTCAAACCTGAATATTTAAGAAAGTAAAACTGAAATTTTGGCTTTTTTAGGAGAAAATCTGTATGCACAATTATTGGGACAATTAATGTGCAAAATTACTACAAAACTAAATGAAAAAGTAAAATTTTTCATTCTCACACAAAATTTACAATTAAACATTTCTGACATTTAAAAAAATACATAAAAATCAAAAATCAGTGACCAACAGCCACCCTTCTTCTCAATAATGGCCATAAGCTTTCCATTTATGGAGTCTGTCAATTTCTTGATCTGTGGACGTCAACTTTTTGTGCAGCAGTGGCCACAGCCTCCCAGACACTGTTCAGAGAGGTGCACTGTTTTCCTTCATTGGAAATCTCCTGTTTAAGAAATCTCTCTTAACAAATTCTCACTAGATCCCCTTAACAAATTCTCACTAGATCCCCTTAACAAATTCTCACTAGATCCCCGTCCTCACCTGACCTCATTAGGTCAGGTGAGGACGGGGCCTTGTCATTGTTTTTTTCATCTTTAATGCCTTTAATGGCTCCACACAGTGAAGGACTTTGAAAAACATGGTCCTCTTGAAAGATGCAGACTTTTTCCTGTACCACTGCTCAAAGAAAGTGTCTTCTAAAAAGTGGCAGTAGGTTTTGGAGTCCATCTTTAACCCGAAAAGGTCCAACAAGCTCATCTTTAGTAATACCAGCCCGTACCAGTACCCACCTCCACACTGCTGCCGTCTGAGTGGAAGTGGAGCTCTGTGCCCATCACTGATCCACATCATCCATCTGGTCCTTCAAGAGTCACTCTCATCTCATCAGTCCATAAAACCTTTGAAAAATGTGTCTTCAGATATTTCTTGGCCCCATCTTGACGTTTCAGCTTCTGTTTGTTCGGTGGTGGTGGGTTTCAACCTTCCTCACCTTGGCCCTGTCTCTGAGCACTGAACACCTCGTACTTCTGGACTCTCCAGGTAGGTTGTAGTTCTGGAATATGACAAGTGCTGGAGGATAATGGGTTCCTGGTGGCTTCATGTTTGATTCTTCTCAAATCTCTCGCAGTTAATTTGCATCTTTTTTTTTTTCTCAACACATTTCTTGCAACATTGTTGACTATTTGCAACAAAACGTTTGATGGTTCTATGATCACACTCCAATATCTCTGCAATTTCAAGAGTGCTGCATCCCTCTGAAGACTTTTTTACAATTTTTTGACTTTTGCATAAAATCATGATGTAATCAAAATACCCACTTGCCTAATAATTGTGCACACAGTGTAAATTAAACCTACACTTGGTAGAATTTAACAAGTATTAGTGTGAATTGTGTATTTTAATGTAAGGTGCACTACAGACTCTTCTTGGTGGAGATGTTATTACTCTGCCAGGAATATTCCAAAATATGGCAATAAACTACAAGCAGGTGACGGCACCTGGACATGTTACAGATCATATCTGTTTATTTAATTTTTGCCTTGAAAACATCTGTAACTGAATATATATATAAGACAAATATGTTTAATGTATGTGGAACAATCCAGGCAAAACAATAACAACTCCACAGCGATAAGTAAGCTGTGGACCTTCCACCAGAAAAGTTAGAAAATGCACCTTTAGACACCCGTTTAAATTTTAATTCTATAGGTGATCATTACATAAATATAATTTTCTATTTTTAGCATTCACATTTTTAATACATTTTTCACTTTACTGAGAGGGAAAAAAAATCTATTTTATTTTAATATAATTTGATTTCAAATAACTTTAGTCTGGCCCTAGTCACCAGCAGTGCCTGTGCTGTCTGAGGTGACTTACGATCTGACGTCCAACCCAGTCGTAGGTGTAGTCAAACGTGTATCCTTTCCTCTCAAACAGCTCAGTGAAGAGCGTCCTCAGATACTCATAGTCCGGCTTCTCAAAGAAGTCCAGCCTCCGCACATACCGCAGATACGTGGCCATCTCCTCTGAGGAGCCACAACATAGAAAAGTAGGTTAAGACAATGCAGTGAGTATGTTTTATTGAGGACCTAACTCTGACATACCTGGGAAGTTTTCACAGAGCACTTCAATGGGAGTGTTTCGTTTTGTGTCTCCGATCTTTTGGTATCGTTCTTTCAGTGTGTCAGCCTAAAGAAGAGATGATAAGAGGAGATCATGTCAGTAAAAATAAAACACATATTGGTTTGTTACAAATCAGCATGAATCATCTATCCCACTAATGAAGCCTGTGTAGGCTGGTAATGATTTATGGGAAGACTATCAGACCACTGATATCAGTGGTATTTCTGATTTCAAATTACACCAAGAAGCAGGGCTTGGGTCATATGACGAAAGATTCAGTCTTTTTTTTCATATCTGGATTAATGAGTCTTTTTGTTTACATAAAATAAAATTATATGTCCTGTTAATCATTGCTTTTACAAAATCCAAAAAATAACCCAGTTTCTTCCTCCAAAAGGTGTACTAATTTTATTTAAAGAGCTGTAATTTGCCAACCCTGGGGGCTAAGGACTTCCAAAAAATGAGAGCCCACAGTGGTAGTAACACACCTTGAGTCCCTGCCAGGGCAGACTCCCTCGGAGGAAGTACATGAACATGTGTCCCAAAGCCTCCAGGTCGTCACGCCGACTTTGCTCTACAACATAAATCAGAGACAGGCTTGTCACAAGAGCACATTTTGAAGACTGATATATTTTTTGAAGAAAATATATAATAAATGATAATATTGAAACTAAACACAATAACAATAAAAAACAGAATTATCCCTAAAAAGTATGGTAATATGGTAAAAACACAAACTGCAATAAATAAAAATAGCAGAAAAGAAAGCAGAAAACAGTTATTTTGTATCTACGGGTCATAGAAGTCATTTATTCAATGCAACAAAGAAAAAGTACCAACAACAAATACTGACCCCCAAAAATGATTGTTTCATCAAACATATTGAATGACATATAGTATAGTATATAGTATCACTAATAGTATTTATCATGACAGGTCTAAACAGAGACAGTCAAACTGAGTGAAAAGAACACAAAGGCCACACATGTTGAGGCGTACCTTTCCCCAGGTGTGTGTTGATGGACATGTATCGGGCAGTGCCGGTCAGACTCTTATGCTCTCTGTATGGAATGTGTTTTTTGGTCTCTGGGTCGATATATTCTTTGGCCAGGCCAAAGTCAATGATGTGAATGATGTGTTCCTTTTTGTTCCCTTGTCTTCCAATCAGAAAGTTTTCTGGTTTTACATCTCGGTAGATGAGATTCTTAGAGTGCACATACTCCATTCGAGAAAGCTGCAAGGAGACAACACAACATGGAAAAGTAAGTCTGTGTTACAATGTTGGAGTGCAATAGCGTTGTCATGATAATAAAATGTCAAATTTAATTTCTATACTAAAGAATCCTGTAATTACTCAGTACAGATTCCAATACCACAGTGATAACAAAAAAGAGTCTTTACTTAGACAATAGAAAGTGATTTTCAACATTAAATGATAATACTTTCTTTTATATTACCATGTAGCCTTATATCTATGTAATCCTTCAGTCATCCAGGTAGGTTCCATAGTGTAGTATTAGTACATACTAGTCTACGTGCTCTTATACATGTTCTAATACACCTCAAAATCATTCTAAAGCCATTCAGGAAAGGTTCATTTCTGACTCGTGAATGGGACTTTTTTAGTACTGATACCTGCTCAAATGAATATCTAGTTTTGATACTAGTTTTAGTATTAATTAGTATTCAACAAATACATATTGAAAATAAAGAAATAGGGCATTGAGAACAGAACAATAACAAATAAGGTTTAAACTGTGCGTCCTACAGATGAAGATTTACTGTTCTCTGAAGATTCCACCACAGCATGACTGTCCTTGTCAGAGAGAAGGACAGCACAGTGACCGAGAGCTACAGATACATTTAAGGCCAGACTAGAGACTCTACTAACCAGCTGAATGGCTATCATCAGGACCGTCTTGAGTGAGAAGGTCCGGTCACAGAGGTCAAACAGGTCCTCCAGACTGGGGCCCAGCAGCTCCAGCACCATGGCATTGTACTTCCCACAAGGGCCAAAGTAGTACACCTGAGGCACACCCTCCGCTGTAAACACAAACATTACATAGATTAGACTACATTAGTTTGACATTTTTATGCTTACATAAAAAAATAAAACTGTGTCACACAGACACCACAATTCAGTGCAACAGTTACGATGTAGCAGAAGTAATATAAAGTCCAATCTGAGTCTCTGATTTAACAGTTTCTGCTGTAGGCAGAAGCATTAGTTCTGTAGACCAGGTTTGGCCGTGGACATGGTGAAGAATCAAAGCACTGCACTAAAAAATGTGTTGGTCGAGGCCACAGCAAACATCAGTGGTGTTGCCATGTTGGTTGACACTCTTCTCCTCTCACTTGGTTGTTTCAGTTGGTGATGAGATTTGGACTATGCCCTCTGTATTTCCTCCAGAAAATCTTTCATCACATTTGATGAAAAAAAACAAACAGCTCATTTCACACAATCCAAAATAAGTCACCAACTTCTGTCCTTTGAAATGCACATGCTGCTCTTCTCAGTTGGCTAAAATGCCATGATGGTGTTAAAAACGTCATGCAAAATCAATTTTTTAAATTTGTACAGAAAACCAAGACAAATACGATTCATTATTTAATTTCACTAAACAACTAAAGCATTTCACATTTTCAAACATAAATTATGTGCACATTTGGCAAACACACTTTCAAAACTACACCTGCATTTCCTATACTGTATTTAGACAATAGAGTATCTTCTGATGTCAGCAGTGGGAATGAATAAATAAATAAAGTCATTAGGCAACAAGACTGCTTTGCTAATAGTGTGCTCATCATAAACAGAATTTGACCGCAGATGTGTTCTGAACGAGTCCAGTGGTGGTTTATGCACAGAAAAAGCCAGGAGAGGAGGAAGGAGGCTATATCTACAGAGATCAAATAGTGATCAAATTGCAAAAAATTGTAATCCAGGGTTTAAAAGACATGGTGTGATATGATTTATTTAGCCATATCGCCCACCCCCCGCGATAACCATTTCTTCAGATTAATGATGTTTCTAATTTAGGTCCAAGGTGAACCGTGCGAGCGGCGTGGAGGAGGGGAAGTCCAAGAATTCTGAGGACAGATCTGAGGGGGCTGTTGGGTAAACATTAACACACAAATGTAATGGAGCTCAGTGAGTGCATATGCAAGCCCGGGCCTCCTGTGTTATCTAGTCCATCTTAAAGAAACAACAGTCTAATTTTGTCAAAGATTCAAGTCACTCCCCTCAGTTTTGGTTTTTACTTTAATATTTTGGATGCTCATGAAAACAGAGTATTAAAAAAAAACATTGAGGAAGCAAGTGAAAATTATGAATGATAGCACTAATATGCCACTGCCACTGTCATTTGATATTTGGGGTAAAATGTGTTATTATTATTAGGAACATCTACAATAACAGACCTCCTATAGGGTCCAGACAATTTAGTGTGCTCTGAAGGTGCTTTTTATTACTAAGAATATCTAAATCCCCTTTGACTCATCTAAAGAATGCTACAAAAATTAAATTGACGAGTTCTCATGTACGAACACAACAGTACATGGCATTACAAATTTTGTCCTTAAAAGGAACTAAATAAAACAAATGGTTTCTTGTAACCTTTGCGTCATGTTGTTACCTCATCACAAACATACCTGGGCTTGTGCTTTGTTTATTTCACACATGTCTGAGTAGCCCTTTATTATTTGTCTATTATTAGTCTATAATCTCCAAAGCTCAAAATCCTCTGTTCCACCTTGTGATGTCACGAAATTGTAAGTTGAGCAGTTCCCGGGCTGAAAATGTACAAATGATTCTAGTAAATATATACGGAGCATAAAAACTAAATATGTGTAATAGCGTAATATGGGCCCTTTAATAAATACTGACAGCTACAAAAAGAGTGCATTCAGAAAGTATTAACTGTCGGAACCTGATATTCAAGTTTAAATGATTTGTTCATTCCTAAAACTCTACACCGATTACATTACAATAACAAATTCAATATGGAATGTCAGGACAGAATACATGTTCTGTTCAAGAACAGACTATTGAATTTAACCATTAACAATCATTATCGGGACTATAATATATGACTATATTATGTAGAGAAAGACTCATATATATTGATATTTGCACTTTTTAGCCTTTAGCTAACCAGCTACCTAAATAATATGCAGAAAGCTTTGATTTTAACATTAAGGAAAAACAGGTTCATGGATGACTTTGCAATGAATTTAAATTATATGATTTGTGGAAAATAATCCAAATTGGCCCTACATATCAGCCCAAAAGTATCCACTTATGTCCCATGGAAAAAAAAACATATCGGTTGAATATATATTTGATTAAAATGACTTGATAACTAGCGATATTTTCAAAAATATATATCTTGATATCTTTTTTGCATTATCCCGATAACATTAACAATGTATCAGGAATGTGACTGTTAATGTGTTGGTTGAGGTTCAAGTCACAAAACATACACTTGTTTGGGAGATTACACTAGATGCTTCTGTCTCTTTGAGGTAACTTTAATTGTCTTAACTATCAGCAATATACCCAATATTCAAATATTGTAGATCTACACAACAACAATAAAATGCAATATTATACATTTTTCGATATCTCTTCCACCTCTACTCTAAATATTTGTACATTTGCTCAGTCAAGAAGTCTTAAAATCTGTAGTAAAATTGCAGACAAATGGTCTACTAATCAGTGCCCTAGAGCTGCAAAACTATATTCTCCACAACAGGAGTCAGAGGTGGCTGTTCACTGGTGTGTGCAGTGATTTCAGCGCTGGTGTCAGGTTTCATCATCAGGCCTTGCTGGAAATACCTTTAACAGCTCAATAGTGTCCACCCTCCTGCAATGAAATCTCCTCATCCTCTGTACGTCTTTGTCCTTGGCTCTGTGGTGCTTTAGAACCCACTGTCTGTCTGGTATAAACCACTGTGACTGAATTGACAGGAATTTGGCCTGAATATTTCCACGGTAACGCTTCATTTCTCCTAATGTCTTGTGACAGCTGGCTCCGCGCTGATAAGAGCACCTGATTAGGCCTCTGTGTGCGACCACATTCATTCAATACCAACCAGTGCAGCGACACTATGACAACCGCACTGGCTCAGAGCGAAGAGGGGAAGGAAAAGAGGTCACGTTATCCCATCTGGAGGAGAGGACGCGGGCAGGTAAGTGCTATAAGGAGGGGCAAACCCGAGCTCTAAATATTTAATGAGTTTCCGCACAGTTGGCCTTTTCCAACCGCTGCCTCTGTGAAAACAATGGTCATTAAACCTGTGTCTGGCCACACAGCTCTGAAGGTAGATCAAAGAGCACGCACCACTCATTTGATTTCCCTACCAAACTGTGACTAAAGCCGAGGAGGTTATTCATCATCTGTTTTGAGGAGGTGCATGTATTTGATTACAAACTGATGGACATGCATTTAAAACTAAGGACCGCTTTTAGCACAGCCTGAGTGGGTCCACAGTCCTGTATTACAGCGAGAAGTTCCGTGGTTGCACTCCCAGACTTTGTGGGGTGTCTCCATTACCTCTTTTCCATCAAGACAGTGCTGGTGCTGGGCTGGTTCCCTTTTTAAAACTACTCCTGAGTGTGGGTGCTCAAAACCGGTGCTGGTTTGGCACCAGTTTAGAGCTGGGCCAGAGATTAGCACCAGCTCCGGTAGAATATTCCTACTAATGCATTAGCTGCCCTGGGGAGGACTGACGGAAGCAAGACTGCCAATGAGCCCTCTGACCACCACCATCATTCATACATCACATTCATAGTAACCAATGTGAATGAAGCGTCTTGGCTAAGGACACAACAGTTTTTGCCACTGCTGCCCCACTATGGCACCTGATTTTCCCAGGAGTCTCCCATCTGAGCACTAACCAGACCCAGCCCTGCTTAGCTTCTGAGATCTGTTGAGATCAGGCTTTAACAAGGAGGTTTGGAAACACAAATTAACTGGTTTGGCTAAACATAATTAATAATACATAATACACAGTATAGTTAGCAGTAAAATACGTAATGTAGAGGGCAAAAGTCACTCAATTCTAGGCAAAATACTTTAAGTAAATCTATGTTTCGCTCTAAGTACTGCAGCAATTTCCTAATGTTGTGAACCTGTTCACTCATATGACAAAAACTTTCTGATTCTGATTCTGAAGTAGTGGAGGTACTGGGCAGTAAGGACTAAAAAACAAAAGCTAAGCTAAGCTGCTGGCTGGTAAATAATACATTGTTATGGCAACAATTACTATCTCTTATCGCTTATGAAAATAAAGCTGGCTTTGAATGAGCACTTTGATGGAAAAGGGGTTTGTGAGGAGTTTGCATGTTCTCCTTATTTGAGTTTCATCAAGGTTAGTTTCATGCAAAGGTTTGACCTGGTGACATCACTGAAGACACCGAACTAAACTTATTGATCAAGGGGACTGTTCAAGATGTGGCACCTGGAAATGAAGCTTTGGTCTTATATTGGCCTTGTTTCCATGGGTTCGCTAAGGAGTAAATCAGTAAGGTCAGAATGTGTTCATCTTAGATGAACCGTTCCTGCCCATTTGAGGGGTCTGAAGCAGACCACGGGGGGACTATCTCCTACAGAGGTCAAGTCTAGTACCTCCAACATTAGCTAAACCTAATGTATTACACACAGAAATGTTCAAAATTTAATGTGATGTAAAGGCACAGAGAAGTGCAAAATACTGAAAAAGTTGATGATAAATTGGAGTAGTTCTGAGTTTACTCAAGCTTTAGCCATGTCTCACAGGTCCATAAACTTAAGAGATTCACAAAAAAATATTTAGTAATTCTGAGATTTTGCCTTTTGATAGCAAAAGAAAAAAATCAGGTTTACATTTTATGTACCAAGAAAACATTTGTGATGCTTGGGTGACGTCAGTTGGTTATGTACCTGAATATAGTATTTATACAGATTCTTTTGGACCCTCCTCCTCTTTTTACTAACATCTTCTTTAAATGATTTGCGTTGCATCTGTTTGTTTCCATATGTTGAGGGCTGCAGTACTAATTTCCCTCGCAGAATAATAGAGAATTTTAACTTGAACCAAGGTCAATTGGTCGAAGGGTGCGAAATGTGCCTCGAGTTTTGGCACTCATCCCTAGCAATGAATTAATGATTGAACCCAACACAACTCTAGCCCAGGTCTTGGGACTTGAGACATCACATATACAACACCCAAACGCCACAGAGACAAACACAGATCAGAGAACCAACCACACCATGAGCACTAGCTTTGAGTGAGAAATCCTTCTCACTGTTTCAAACCCACACCAGAAAGTAAAATCGATGCATTTTGCAATCAAACCTTGTGTGTGAGTAATATCTATTCTTTGTAATGCAATTAGGTGATTAGGTGAACAAAGTTTAGAGGCATTTCCTTAAAAAGTGGTGTTTGTTAAGTTATTTTAATTATTGATGTTTCAAAAGCCACTTTTGTTCATTATGCACAAGGAAAACCTCTTCACGGGGACCAGTCAACCAGCCCAACCCTTCTAAACAGGAAATACAGTCTTCAACTCCTCCTGCAGAATCAACACAAATACTAACCAACACTGGCTGCCAAACCTCTCACCAACAACAAAACAACCCATATATTCACTCACACTGGGCTCTACCACTTCACTTCATTATGCCCCGGTTTATACCACGGTTCAGGGTTAGTGTGTCGCACCTGTGGTTCCCAGCGTTTTATAGAAGCGGTATTCTAAATGCAGCTGTGGGGCTCTTGACTTCACTGGCTCCTGAAAAGTGACAACAAACAAGACAACGGTAAAACACGACTGATCTCATTCATTTAGGACACACTTTCTGTATTAAAACGTGATCTTTTTAGCCATTTTGTCAGTGTGAATGCTGCATTTTTAAATTTTGTGAACATGCAAAATTCACCTTTCTTCTTGTGTTATCTTATCTTGAGTTAACTTTAAAATATATTGTTTATGAAGAAAGAAATGCCCCTTGCTATACCAGGTACTGCAAATGTCATTGGGGTGTACCCATTTTACAACAAATTTGGCCTTTTTTCCAGATGGCAGTACTTAAAATGTGAATTTAACTTCATTTGGTGCGATGTAAAAAATACAACTAAAAACAATGAGGTAATAACTCACCAGTTTAATGGCAACATACTCGTTGGTGTACAGATTCTTGCCTGGTAAAGAAAAAAAAGTTTTATCAGTTCAGTACACAACACTCACCACACCAAAGTCTAATAATCTTTTCTAGATTGCTATTCCGGGAATGGTTTATTGACATTTGGTTTACTTTTCCCAATGCACTGACTCTATTGGTCAGCTTTTGCCATGCTGAGTGACAGGCAGATTTAACCAATCACAGAGAAGGATGAACGTCCACCTTTAGTAAGTTCTTAAAACGAACAGTACTCTTTATTTTTTTCTCATGTTATTAAGTTAAAAAACATGTCTTGCACCATTACAGTATACTGTAAAAGCAGCTCCATTATCCACAGTGAATAATTAGGATCCCAGCAATAAGTTGGTGAGGAATGAGTTTGAGGCGGCACGGTGGCTGAGTGGCAACACTCATGCCTCACAGCAAGAAGGTTGCGGGTTCGATGCCCGGGCCTTTCTGTGTGGAGCTTGCATGTTCTCCCCGTGTCAGGATGGGTTTCCTCCGGGCACTCCGGTTTCCCACATCAACTCAAAACATGCCAGCATCCCTATGAACTAACATCAAGGACCACCCTCCTGTGGGCTCACCACCTGCAGAGGGGTTCATAGGGGGGGGTCAGGTGCTATGAGTAGTGGGCAGCAAGCTGCCCCCGCGACCCAGCCGGATTAAGCGGGAGAAGATGGATGGATGGATGGAAAAACAGTGATAACATAGAAATTCAAAGCCTCTAAATTAGTGATTAGTGGATTTGCTCTTTTATGGGATCCGCATCTTTCGGATTCGTTCATTTCAAAGAGCTGTTCAAAAGATTGGCTCTTAGTATATTTATTTATAAGACACAAGCCAATGTTAGAAGTAATTTTATCTATAAACTATTCACAGAGATGTGACCAAGGCTAAGAAAAAAAATCAAAGTGAGACTTGCACCACAATTAAAAAACTAACTGTTATTATGATGCCAAATATGATTTTCTGTGCAAAAATCTCTCTCTTGTGTTGCCTACTTTTGTGGTGGTTCAGCATAAATCAATATAAAAACATCACGTCACATCACAACTCTAAAATATTGATTGACCCATCCCTGATCCTAACTGACTGACCCCAAACTCACCAAGTTTAAGTTCCCCAAAGTTCCCACAGCCGATCTTCTTGCCCACACGAAAGTTAGGTCCGACCATGAGCACCCCGGAGGAGCTGGAGGAGCCGGAGGGCCTGGAGGGGTGCCCGCTGCGGCTGCCCTGGGACACTTTGGTGCTCCGGGAGGGCCGCTCTCCATACTTGTCCCTCTGCTGGTCCATGGTGGGGCGGGGCAGCAGGGGCAGCCACAGCCCAGGTCAGTGGCAGCACCCGGAGCACACTCTCATGGGACAGAGGCAGCTCTAACACAGGGAGGGGAGGGGCAGCAGCAGCCTCGACATCTGGAGATCTCAACCAGTCCCACCTGCAACACACCCACAGCAATGCTACAGTTAGGGTTGTCAAAAATCTGATATATACTTTGAAGAGGCATCAATACTAAAAAGTCACATTCACAGTAGGGATGGGCATAATTAGTCGACTAATCGATAATTAATCATTAAGAAGTTCGTCGATCACGTTCATTTTAATCAGCAAACTGAAGGTAGGTTGCTGTGTGTAAACGTAGCGTAAGGAGTTGAGGCTGTGTCTCACAGCGCAAACACTGGAGCTGTGGCCCCACGGTCCCGCGCGACGTCTCGGCTCTGGCTCATTGGAGATCACTATATCCCTCAGAGTGCGTTTACCTGTGCATCAGTATCGGTTATGATCGATCGATTTTTTTTTAGTATCCCGTAGTGCTGCCGCGATTATTCGACGTTGTCGACGTAATCGATTATGAAAATGAGTCGACTACAATTTTTTTGGTCGAATATTCGCCTTTATTTATTTTTGGTCTCAAACGGCTCGTCCAGAGACCTTTTGCTTGCCTGAGATCAGGTATTTCCCCTCCACACCACTAGTCGTACTACACTCGAGGCCGACACCGGTGCGGCAGGCAGCGGCTACACCCGAGGCGGACACCGGCGCAGCTAACAGCGGCTACACCCGAGGCGGACACCGGCGCAGCTAACAGCGGCTACACCCGAGGCGGACACCGGCGCGGCTAACAGCGGCTACACCGAAGCGGACACGGTGCCGCGGGCAGCAACTGCGCCGAGGCCGACACCGGTGCTGCTGACAGCGGCTACATCCGGGGTTGACGCCGAGGTGGCTAACCTCGGCTTCACCAAAGGCTAACAGCAGTGGTAAATAATGGCACCGCCAAAGAAAACAAACTTGAGGAAGTATTTGCCGTGCGCACTCTGCTGGCTGGTCTCTCTCTTTCTCGACCACGACCACGATGCATGAGGTATTGAGCATACCGTTGCATATGCTGCTCGTGCAAACTCGTTAAATTGTGTGTGCATATCGTTGTTCAACATTGTTGAATGAGCACACACAACAGACATAACAGCAATAACCTTTGCAACTCGCACGCACAGCACACACAAGGTAAAATCTAACACACACACTTGTGTGTGTTAGAACCGCTTTTTTTTTTATTAGTCGTTTAGATTAGTCGACTAATCGAAAAATTAGTCGAGAGATTAATCGTTAGAAAATTAGTCGTTAGTGGCAGCACTAGTATCCCGGTTTTGCATGTAAACACACATACGCACTGGACAGACTCACCAGCCTCATCACATCCTCTGTCACAGCGAGAACACTCATATTCCACTGAGTCATGTTCTTTAGTTTTTTCGCTTTTTTTTCGCTTACTGTTTATGCAAATGAGCCATGTGGTTTTAAGTTTTGTTTCTGTAAGACATAAATGTGGCAAAGCCGCATTAAACACATTCTGATCTCACACGGGCTGATGTGGCTCTATAGTGGTTATGGTTTATATGTTGTAAAGTTGAGTTTATTTATGCAGATTTGTAACTGTAATAATAATGATGATAATTTTAATGATTTATCAAAAATCAATCCTTAATTTTCCCAATGATCGATTAAGAACATTTAATCGAATGCCGATCCCTAATTCACAGGACAGAAATGAATCCTTTTCTGAATCCTTTGGAATGATCTTGAGTTGTGTAAGAACAAGTATAAGACTGCAATTTGAATGGATTATCAAATCACAAAAGCTACAATTCTTTCATTACAAAAATTCTTCTGGGGATGTTTAAACTGTTAATTTTGAACAGAACCCCATTTGAAACCCAATTAAATGTATTGTTTTTAAATCATGCAGCCCTAGCACTAGCTACTTCTACAACAAAACTTTCCACTGTATATTTTGTGCTACCTAGAAAATACATAATTGAAAAGGAAATGCATGTAATAACCAGTATTAAATATGCAGCCAACATTTCTGTCACAACAACTGATATCAACTTTAAATATTTATTGTGGGTACTTTTGTCTTTGTACTAGTGGCAAACATTTTGTCACTTTGTCATATCTACAGCCCATATCTAACCAGAAAATAAAATTATAGCTTTACCAAATTCACAAAACTAGACACTCTGTGAGATTTGTAATAAAATCTCAAATATAATGATGTTAACTATGTTTTACTGAAATGAGTACCGTCTTGTATGCACTTAAAGGTTTCTGTGTAAGTGGCATAAATTAGCTTCTATAATATTGTTTACTGTTATATCACACTTCAAAATTTGTTACTGTGACAGACCTTCCAAAATGTCTCCCAAATAGTCATTTTTAAGGCTGCCTCAAATAAGCACTAAGTCTGTGTGGTTACAGACTACAAACAGAGGAAGCATCAACATAAGCCTGTGCCTGTGAGCTGCTGCTGAAGCCTGTGTAGTGTCCACCACTCTGTGTCAGCAGCACACACTATTATGTCAACAGATTATCCCGTCTGCTCAAGGGCACGCCGGCACACAGGGACAAACTTTTTTTTTTTTTTTTTTTTAAATGTTTCAAGTAAATACAATTCACCCAGTAACATTTTGTATTTTTGGGTGCCCAGTATTCGCTATTTCAAAGGGATATGAATTTAGTGTTAGATATAAGGTCGTCAAAAGTATCAAAAATCTGTTACTAATCCATACTGAAACTAGTATCAAAACTTTACACTAATTTTGAGCAATTATCATACTAAAAACATACACATGACAGAAATAAAACTTTCCTCAATTGCTTTAGAATGATCTTGAGCTGTATCAGAGCAAGTATAAGAGCACATAGACCACTGTGGAACCTACCTGGACCACTGAGGGATTACACACATATAAGACCACATGGTAAAAGAAAGTACTGTTATTTAATATTGAAAATCACATTCTATTTGCTAAATAAATTATGCATTTATTGTCATTGTGATAGTGATATCGAGTCTATTCCTTAATACTGAAATCAAGTTTGAAATGTTTGTATTGTGACAACGCTAGTTATATAAATGGCATTAGAGATAATATTGTCAATGCTGTTTTGAAGATTGAAAACTGATTATTTTGTAGATACTCGATAATACACAGTGTTACATTCTGTTTACTGCATTTTGAATAACCAAATATCACAACTCACAAGACTATACAAAAAAGTAGAAATACAAACAAGGAAAGACCGCTACAGGCTAGTCTTTGTGATCTGAACCTTGCATAAACGTGACGAAAGGGTGGTTTACACTGACAGGAGATGTAGTTTATGAGATGCCCTGCAGTGAGTGAGACACAGTGTTACAGAGATTGTATAGTACAGCCCAAAAATACTTCATGTGTTGGATTGTCAAGCAGCATATAAACTAATTGAAAGCATAGTCACACAAATATGCTCACTTCACCTCTGGTAGTAGTGTTTTGATATGGAGTCCATGAAATGGCGGGCGTACAAACTGTTTGTGTGGGCTTCCCTATGACTCACAGTCGTGTTGCCTGAACGGAGCCAACATCAAAACCCTGTGTTTGCTCTCAAGGGCAAGTGTGCCAAGCATTTACATAAAAGCAACAAGACGACAACAAGACTACAGCAAGACTACAGCAAGGCAACACCGAGATCTGAGCGAGACTACAAGACTACAATGAGACAACGACAGGACTACAGAGACGAGATAGCAACAAGACAACACTGAGACAACAGGACTACTTCAACAAGACAAGAACAAGACTATAGAATGAGACAACAGGACAACAAAGGGACTACAACAGGACTACTATGAAACAACAGGACTACAAAGTGACTACAACAAGACTACAGTGAGACAACAACGGGATTACAAAGGAACTACAACAAGACTACAATGAGACAACAACAGGACTACAAGGGGATTACAACAACACTACAGTGAGACAACAACAGGATTACAAAGGAACTACAACAAGACTACAATGAGACAACAGGACCACAATGGGACTACAACAAGGATACAATGAGACAACAACAGGACTACAAAGGGACTACAACAAGTCTACAGTGAGACAACAACAGGACTCCAACAAGGTTATAATGAGAACATAGGACTTTAGCGAGACTACAAGACTACCATGAAGCCACAACAAGACAACAGAGAGACAACAACAAAACAGCACAGCTACAACAAGACTAAAGCTAAATTAGAGCGAGACGACAAGAGCAAGATGACAAGACTACAGAGAAACTACAAGATGACAAAAGTATAACGAGGCTATGAGACATCGAGACGAACAAGACAAGATAACAACAGGACTACAAAGAGACAACGAGACTACAGAGAGATTATAGCAAGACTACACCAAAACTACAGTGAGAATACAAGAATACAGAGAGACCAACGTGACAACAAGATAACAGAACTACAACAACTACAACCGAATCATCTATAGGCCATTCCACTGGAATATTGGCTTCCCTCTACCAAGTACTACAAGCATTGTCAACAGTTCATGAATTTGCTAGTGTATTGAACTTGGTTGTACAAATTCAAAAATTTGGCAGTTTGTTGATTGTCATTCTAGGCATGTCATAATAACAAGCTTTATTGTTTTCCTGTAGAAAAAAAGAATGCACAGTCTTTTACTTAAACTTTTAACCCAATTTGTGCACATTATTATTTTTATCAGGCTTCAAGTGGAAAGTCTGTCAAAAATAGCCCTTCTAATGAGGCATGGTCTCATATCCCAAAAACAAATCAGGCATTTTTTTTTTTTAATTTACACTTGTAACTGAGTAAATGCAAGATTTACAGATCAGCATTTTCATGGAGTCAAGATGGTTGCAGAGCCCCACCAGAAAATGTACATTACATGAACACATAACATTGTGATATTAAATAACAGACAACATGAAAAGACAACATGAAAATGTAATTTGCATACAACAATTTCTATTCTCTTAGATTTATTGCCCATGTCTGTCTATACAAAGAATCGTCTTGAGGTTTTCCTTTTGCCGCTGCAGGCTCTGAGGATAGAACATGCTCAGACATGCCCAAGATGAGGACCAAAGATACATGGGATTGGACGGGAATAGCACAGGATAATTAAACTAAAATAAAAATAGCTAGAAAAAGGCATGGAAGTTGAAATCCCTAATGGGGTTATTTTCTTATTTTTTCCTGCATTTTTAATCATCTCCAACAGCACAAATTGTGGTATGAAATTGATAAATGCTCTAAACGTTTTAAATAGGGCCACACTTGAATTATACAGTAAAGATTAATCATCACAGACCACATAATGAATGGATTGAGTGTGGGGTTAAATGCGCCGCTGTAATGTGGTTTCAGAGAGGACTTTGTTGGTTTTGAAAGGAATCCTCCACCGTTCGCAGCCTGGACATAAGGGTAGCAAAGGAGTAGTGAGTAGCATAGCATCCTTTCTGCAATAATAGGTCAGTTTGTATGTTACACTTAGTATGGGGCTATATAATTATTATAACAGCATTCACCTCAGTTATTCAGTCATGGTTACCACTACTAGGAAGAGACATGTTGTGAGGCAGACATGTTGTGAGGCTGAAATGAGGGGTTAGGAGATCTTATGACAAAAAAGGTCAAGTCAATCAGTTGATACTTTGCAGCCGATTTCATCAACGTTACCTGAGGATGTGAAGCTAACTGGAGTCTCTGCTCTGTCTGAAGCTCTCTTACTCATGTTAGACTTTAATGTGAGCTTTGTTTTCACACAGTCTGCCACTCTCACCTTTTTTGTTGAAAACCAAGCTCCTAAACAGGACCATGAGCGCCCGTATTGATCACAGCCTCCTTTACATGCATTTTGTATGTTTTCTTGATCATCTTAAAATTTGGACAGTGTTTGCTAATTCTGTGGATTGTGTCGCCTTCGTAACTAGGGCTAGGTATCGATTCAAATTCCAAAAATGGATTCGATTCAGATTCTCAAGATTCAGAATTGATTATCACGATTCGATCCGATCTCGATTCGGGTTAGTGTTATTAGAATCATTTTTGAGCTGTTACCTGAGCTGTTCCACATGGTTCCTGAGGTTGGTTGTATTTGTGCTGTACTTCACCTCCATTTAGCTTTGCAAATCGCTTTGCTTCTGTCAAGCACATCTTTGTTTTTATCATTTCTAAACCCAAAATGGTGTCAGACGGAGCTCTGAGTGTTTCTGGAGTCTTCAAAGATGGGACTTGGCTAACATTACCACTTGTGTCTGAGGCCATGTTCATTGTTTTGATATAGTCCGACCTGCGCCTGCGTGAATTCAATGATGCGACAAGTGAGGTTAAAGTTCACCGGGGGAAAATCGATTAAAAATTAAATCAATCTTTGGACGTACAAATCTATCTTAAGGAATTAATATGCAAATCGATCAGAATTGGAAAATCGATGTTTTCAACACAGCCCTAATTGTAATTGCTGAACATTCCACTATAAACATGTAAAAAAAAAAAAAAAAAAAAAAACGCATGATGTCACTGCAAAGTATCAATTAATTAATTTTTTTCCCTCATATTGATCACTCACTTTTCAGCTTGATTCATTCTCAGCTTAATTCTCCAGCTGGTATCGCCATCACAGAAATTTTGTATACCAGTAGTGTAATTTCCAAATGTGGTAAAAGCCTGTGAGTTTCCAGTCTTAAGAGCCATGATGCTGTGCGTGGGGTGATTAACCTTCAGTCAAAGATCATCGTGAGAGGGAGCCTGCCATAGAGGACCCCCTATTGTGGCATCTCCAGACAGCTCTGCCCCCATCCACTCCCTCTGAATGTAACCTTTGGTGAACTCTACTGTGCAGCAACAAACTGAAGTCTAGTGAAATATTCTATTGTGAATTTAAATAAATGTAACAGATTATTAGGCTATTTTTAAATAAGCCTTTATAATAAACCTATCTGGTAATATTATAAAAGAATGTTTTAAACTCCTCCACAATATAGCAGCGTTTTTTTTTACCTGTAAAAAGACAAGAAGCCTGCCCCGAGCACATGGCTACTTAACATATTTAAACAAGTATGTAAACAACTCAGAACATTCAGCTCTGCTCTGCCATTTGTCCAAAGTTTGGTTTTCACTATGAAAGGCAAAACAAATACCATCTCTGTTATTCCATGCTTATCTGAGATGACGATATTAAAGTAGATCTATCCCACAAAATCGACTTTTCAGAGGTTTTAACCATGTTATAGCTGTTTCCCCTCTCATTTCCCCTCTCAAAGTCGAATTTAGAGTGATTTGTGCATGTGTGAGTAATAGGGTGCATCAGTTGCCCCCTTTTTTTTTTTTAAATCGAGAACTTGCAAACGGCCCTAATGTTTTAGTGTTCCATTCAACTAGAAAAAATTCCTGGTAAATTTTTTTGTAATTCGAATGTCATCTACCGGGTCCACATCCCTTGTAAGATTCTGGAAATTTCTAAAAAAATCGTTAAAAATGAGAGATCAACAGAAACAGTGGTAATTTTCGCTCCTAACCCAAATACTGCACAGTCTTGGCGGGTTATTGGTTTAGGCTGCTCCATGCGAGCCTTCTTACAGCTATGTTCTGACATTTCTTCTTTTAATAACTACACCGTAACACTCCAATTCTGAAAAACATAAAGCAAATATGTGGTTCTACCATGCTTTCTAAAGTCTACCGAACCTGCCTATTATGAAGTTTGGGCAATGCCCCAGTGTATAAGACAGTATAGGCCTATACTGTCTTATACATTGGGACATTGGCCAAACTTTGACCTCGATGTGGACCCGGTAGATCAACTCGGAATTTCATAATTTTTTTTCTAAATTTTTTTCTCAGCGAATGGAACACGAAAAGTATAGGGCCGTTGTAAAGTTCTGATATCGGGGCAACTGATGCACCCTAGTGAGTAATTTTTATTCTGTATTCAACATGCTCCGATCTACCCCTGTTTTCACTGTCATTGGTACATAAGCATTGCTCTGTACTCATTACATTCTTTAATTAATTTTTTTGTTTATATGAGTGATATGCGTAGGATTAGGGAGAGTTACGTAGTGTTAGCATGATCTGTACCTGCAGGAGGGGCAGACGTTTATGGCGACATCGGCTCCCATTGGGCACAGTAGTTTTCTAAAACAGAAGTTAATAATAATAATAATAATAATAATAATAATAATAATAATAATAATAATAATAATAATAATAATAATAAAAATAATAATAATAATAAATTTTCAGATCAACATTGGGATTTAAAATGCTTTACTTATAACCTAAAGATCCATGAGTGTCATAGATTAGAACTATACAGCAGACAAAAGCATTGCAAGCAAAGGATTGTAGATTTAAAAACCATCGTATATACATGTTATCTGTTACACCATAAAATATTAACCAACACAATGCAGGCCCGGTTCAACTATAGATACTATTAGTAATCAGTCAAATACGAAAGACCCTTTAGCAGAAATCATAAAACATCATGTCACAATGCTCCCAGGCCAAAGCTTGTTTTGACGGGTGACTAGATAAGAGCTTTATTTGTTGATAGTGCAGGTTTTGTTTGACAAGAGGGAGGGGTAAGCAAGCACTCCATCACAGACTTATGGGAAATATTTTATTAAACCACTGGTGGGGCTGTATTAATATATGAATGGATGTGTCTTACAGCTTTTTTTTTTTTTTTAAATCTCTTTGGCACTCACGATACGTGATATCATCAAAGGTCTCACAATAATATCGTGGACAATCACAATATATCGAATCACAAGTCTCGTTGCTTAAATGAATAGTTCTGATGCAGAAATAGCTTTAAAAAACAGTGGGATCTACATAGGCCATGATCCTTTGCTCCGTTTCAGTGCAGACTACATGAAGAAATAACTTTTGAATCTCCATTCTTTGTATGAAGAATTGTGAAGGCATTTTTAGAGGAAAAAGTAGCAGATTCACAGTTTTGTGAACCTCCACAAAATATTGCAATAAATATCGTATCGTGAGATATATATGGTTAACATATTGTACAGATAGATTTGTATATTGTCCCTTCCCTAATGACAATAAATATTGTACCAAATGACTGGTTAAAGCATTTTAGAATGTCAGTCTTGTTTTTATGTAGAATATCGTAATAACATGAGCCTCCCCACTATAGGTGAGCGATATCTCGATAATATATCGAGATATTTTTGAAACTCGATATGAATTCTGACATATCGTTATATCGCTATAATGCTTATGTTTACTTCTGGTTTCGCTTGTTTTTATCTTCTCTGTGCCGTGCTTGCCTCCGCCTCCTTGCTTTTGTCTCCCGAGCTCCGAGCCCGGAGCTGGCCGCGGACTAAACCAAGACTAGGACCAGGGCTCTACAGTGCGCCCATTTCACTTGCATTTGTGAGCAAATATTTCGGTGTGTGAACGTGGAAAACAAAACAGGCGCATCTGTGCGAGTGCTTCTGCAGCCACAATAAGGAGCTGCGCACAGACCTAACATGACGAGTTAAACTTTCTAAATGCACCTGCCCAGCGCGAGCGCAACCACATGACACCTCCGACCGCGCACGACTCCAGCATACGAGGTCCGCATGTGGCTGATATCACTCATACGAACAAACTCCACTTCAAAACACACCCACGCCCCCTTAAATGAGGAGCGCCCCGCAGCAGGACCCACACCTGTCCCACCACTCAGTAGACACCCCCACGCCGCTGGACTTCCTTCTCCACCAGAGCTTTGTCTTGGTCTTGTCTAGGACTCGAGCGCATTTGGACTCGGTCTTGTCATGGACTCAAGGTCTGAATACTGAGTGCGGTCATTTTTCATTAAGGCCGCTGCTGTCGCCAGTAAACTCATACCGGTGTGCGGAAGCATGCGGGGCTTCTCTCTGCAGCCTGTGCGAAATGCCAAATAAATCCGTTTGTCACAATGGCCGTTTGATTTGGTAAATGTGCAGACTAAATACCACTTTAAAACTAGAGAATGTAACTCCAGTTTGGAATTTAAAAATACAGGTTTAAAAATCCTGCACACTTTATTCACTTTGAAGCAGTTTTGTGCCAGTGGAAGTTCTCTTAAAGAAGAGGATCTTCAACTGTGGGTGAGGGTCAAAAAAGGGGTGCAGAATGTTTCAATGCAGTACTAAATGAATATTAAAGATATCGAGATATATATTGTATATCGAGATATAGCAAAATATATCGAGATATTTTTTGGTCCATATTGCCAAGCCCTACTCCCCACCATATCGTGAGCTTTCCCATGATATTGCAATAAATATCGTACTGCGAGGTACATACCGTGACGATATATCATGAGACTTGGATATCGTTACACCCCAAGGGGTCGTATCTTGCCCCAATCTGAGCAGTAGCGCAAGCGCTAAGGACGGGGCGTGTCCTGGTTGGGCTGTACTTCGATGCTGGAGGCTGGAGTGGGACGATACAAATACATATATGATGATGGCGTCTGAACCAATCTGGGAACGCTGTGGAATTTAAAAACCTTTTTAGTTTTTTCTGTGTTCCTCATTTCTTTTGCCTCCCATTACGCAGCAGACCAGTGTCTATCTCAAGCACTTCCCATCCCACAGCAGACCTGTTGAGCTTTGCTCTCCCCCTGGCCGCAACCCGCTCCTGCCTACGTCTTTATATGCACTATACGTCTACTATACACCGCTGAACAAAGCTCTGCTAACCGCTACTGCCAAGAGAGCAGCACATATGAGACATGCGTCTGCTCCGCTGTCATGGCCCCGAGTTGTCAGTGAATGTGCGCAATGATCTGAGTCCAGTGTTGGCTCCGTGCCGGATTATCTACGGTTCTGGTAGTAGTATAGACCGTACATATGAGTGGACTAAATAAGTGTGACGTCTCCACAGCGTTCAGCGCCGCTCAAATGAGGCTCCCGATGCTAACAGTTACAGGAGCGAATTTGGAGCCAGGCTTCATATTTGAAAGAATCTGGCCGCAAGTATCGTAGCAACATAGGAGCGAATCATGATTGAGGTCGTTAAATGTGCCCGCCCTTCTCATCGCAGTGGCGACCCTCTACTTTGCACCATTCTTGAGAATAATAAGGCAACTTTTAGCTTTTATCATCAAATTTTAAATGGTAAGTTTAAGTCATTCATTTATGTTATATGTTCTGTTACGTATGGAACCAGCTGTCAATCAAACCTGTCGCTAATGCTAGGTGGCAGCGACCTCGAAGAATGAAGGTGCCTGTCCGTTATTTATGTTCATATTTTGATTTAGGAACAAGATAGCGAAATAAAAAAAATCATGAGTCGCGGGTTTATACGAACATTTTAAGACCAAAATGACAAGGCTCACTGCAGGAGTTATGGAGAGAGGAACGATAAGATCTCAATGTAAGTCAATAGGAAAAAGGGAGAGAAGGAGCGTCAAGAGCCTCCTGGAGCACCTCCTGCTTGGCACGCAGCAGCTAACGGGCTAGCTTTGTTCATTCATATATATGGTCTATGGGTGGTAGTCTATACCAACTGGCAACTAACTTTATAAACTAACCAAAGCGGCACAATGGGAATAATTTGGTCGTGAAATGAAATGGAGCTGATGACAGAAAGGATACGAGGATGTGAGGAAATGTGACATCGCAGCAATAGAACCACAGACAGAGTAAGAAAACACACTTTAGGACAGAGCTGTAAACTGCCTCATCTGAAAGAACAGCTTTTGTATAGCTCCAGATTAAACAAAACTATAGAGCAGTGCTAAGCCGATATAGGAGGCGGGCACAGGGCTGTGCTCTGCTGTGGGAGGGCATCTGGATGGCACACGAACATGTTATGAATGTTAAGCATTTATCACCCTATTATATTTCCAAATAAGTCTTGAGCATGTTACATGTTTTTCAATGGACTACTTTGATATTTATTTTTACAATTCTGGCAATTCACTGAACACACCACACCACGCCCTCAGTCTGCTCCACTCCACCTGATATTCAGGCACTGCACACCTCTTGTTTAGAGCTCCACCCCCCCACATTTGCTACTGCTAAGATTGGGGGCATGATACGGCCCCTAATCTTTAACATTCAAAACTGATCGATCATCACCCAAAAGCAAGTTTTACTATCAAAACTCTCAGACTTTGACCATGTGTTTTTCTGTGCTCTTTCATTCATATGACAGAGCAGCTCAGAAGTTTTAGTCTTTCTCTCAGAGATAATCACTGGTTTAGTGCATCTGACACTGGAGTTCACACTTTACACAGATGAATTTTGGGCCTGAAAAGGCTGTGCTGTTTTGTCTAAAACCTGACTGTATCTCTTGGCCAGGGCTCCCTTGAAAAAGAGGTTTTTAATCTCAATGGGATTTCCCTGGTTAAATAAAGTTATATATATATATCATATTATATAAAATATAAAAGTACATTACGAACTGCAAAGTAGATTTTGCCATATTTGATCTAAAATATTCATGACGAAGAAAATTAAAAGATGTTGGAATAGTAAACACATCAACATTACTTTAGTACTGGGGTGTGTAATGTGTTCTTAAAAATCAAACAAGAACTGTGTGTCTCTGAAAATCTGAATGTAGTCTATACATGTATTCAATGTCTCTCAGTGTGGAGACACTTTATTGCTCCTTGTGTTTTGCCTGGGATCCAGAATACACACTTGTTCAATATTTTACTTTACTAAGTTGAATTTAATTTATAAAGGAAAAAAAAATATCACAGGGGGCTGTGATATGGTGGCTTTCTGCCGAATCAATGAGCGAAGTACTAAACTCAGTTATTCTGAGGTGAGAGAAATTTGATTTTATTTGTCTGACCAACGAATTTGAAATCTGTTTGGATGAACATGTTTGGCCCGGTTTATGGAGGGTGTGGGGACCAGACTGACACCAATGTATAAAAATACAGAGATACATCATTCTGGATTTCCCTTGTGTTATCATAAACATGTAAAAGAAACAACACAAGACAAAAATGAATGCTTAAAAATTAAAACACAGGTGGTAACATTTTATACTCATTCAAATAAAAAAAATAATTTGTGCCACAATAGTCTTAACAAAATCTATGAGAAACACTGGGATGAATGCAACAAAATGTAAGGTGCACAAAGAAAAAAAAAATCCAATAACGTCACAACACAATAGAACTGCACTTAACTGTGCAACATCCTTTGCAGAAAACAATAAAAAAAAGAGTAATAAGAAGAACCGCAACCGGCTCTGTGTAATTGATATATTAAAAATAACAATTAAATAGTAAGCCCAAGGTACATAATAGAAGAGAATATCAGCCAAGTGAAGCACTGTTACAAAGAAGAAAATTAAAAAGGTAGTTCAAAATTATCTGAAAAGATGCCACACACAAATTCACACCTTTGAGGTAAGCAAAAGGTTCGTTGCAACCTGCAGACAAAACAGCAATCTAAAATGTGACGAGTGGCGGACAGAAACCCCCTTCATGGCTTCCTCTGTACTCTCAAAGCAATAACAACACAGTACTAACAGAGGATACAAGTCATTTAAGATGGCTTAGGCCTCCCATTAAGACCACGATTCTCTCTTTAAGTGTGTAAAAAGGACCATTTAAAGCCTCTGTTGTGCTGTCAGTCTTGTCAGTCCTCAATAGTTATGTTTTCATCGATTTGAGAGCAAAATAACCATTAGCCATGTTAGCATCGCAGCTTCCCAAACAAGCCCACCGCTAACGCGTATCAAACTGTAAGAAACCCTGTTGGAATGGTGTGTTTTCAGAAGACTATATTCAGAAATGTCTGACACGAATATGTCCATTTATATTTCAATACGACGAAAGAAACAGTCCAGGAGTGTGCTCGCCTCAGCTAGCCCCACTGGGAGCGCTGGGACAGCGGGATAGAACCACAACGCAAAGGGATTCGAAAGCCCAGGCATCTCGCTCGGAGGAGGAGTTTGTGTGAAATTAGATTTAATTTGTGTGAATTATTAGAAACTGAAATTATAATTACACCCAAATAGATTTTAGTGTTATTTTCAGATTTAATTATGGTTAAGTGCATTATATTTTGTGTGTTATTCGCACAAAAACAAGAGGAAAATAACATCTGGTTTTACAGACACTACTTGTAAACTTGTCAACATAAAATCCCAACAACCAAAGCATAATCCTAAACTTAATTAACCATAACAGCAGTCTTAACCATAACCTATTTTCTTACCATGACGTTAAACAATCTAACAATTAAATGAAACTAATATTTGGCTAACCTGCCACAAGAAGCCCCAGATAGCGCACACCCACTCGGACGAGATGCCTGGGATTAAGCCCCTCTGCCTGAGCGCAACAAGGGAACTAGCTCCGTTAGCTACAAAAATATTAGCACAGAGCCCAGCGCGGAAGGCTGGCTTCAGCACGGCACAGCTGCACATCTATACCGAGCGGAGCTCACCTTCGTACCGCTCAAAGCTCTCACGACCAGCGGGCTCTAGGGGCACGATGACGGGAGGGTGCAGACCGGGGCTGGTGCTGCTGTGGGACCGCTGGGCTAATCCTGGTTGTTAGTGATGTTGCACAGTAATGTGGCAGCAGGAGCCGTTCGGTCCATTCTTCGGCTCTCGGCTCTCTCCGCTGCTGCTCGTGAACGCTCCGAACACACCGGAAGCACAAGCACGGCACCGCCCGCCGCACGCGCCACACTTCCAGGTCACAAACACTTTAAAAGGTAAACAGAAAGAGAAAGAGAAACAAACCTGTCTGACCTGTCTGTAAGTGCAGTTAGGACCAAACAGACAAGACTGGGCCGAGGGTGAACACTTTTCTAAACATTTTTTTTTCTCCTCTGGTTGGACTTTGTTTCAATACTGTCACACACCTTAGTAGTAATATAGGCATACTCGTCTTAGTAAAGATACTGGGTTAGTTAGACCTTTTGACTGATTTACATAGGGAGGATCTTGCCCATGGACACAACTGTATTTAATGTCAGCTGTAAACATCCTGGTATTAAAATGAATGGTATAATAGGCTAAATACAGACAAGGCTAAGTCCTATATTAAATCAAACACAGTTACAGCCCCATATTTTATCCAATTGTATTTATTTTGTACATCTACCTGTAAAGCATTTCCAGGGAAAGTGTGCGCCAATGCAAAGTGGTTACAAAAATAAAGCACATTTTGACACAAATATGACATATGACAGACTCACTGTTGTTACAAATGTGAAAAATAAGTTTAGGTCAGTATTACATGAAAGTTTTACAATATTCATGATAAAACTAATTTTGTAACACGGTGAAACTCGGAAACACTTGACAAATTAGTGGTAACAATTTGTACGCAATGGTAAACATTCGGCAGCATATCCTTCGACGATACAAAAAGTCATGGCTCCTCAGTCTCTCCAACAAAATTCAGTTAAGACCTACTGATTGTGAAAATAACATTACATTACATTTTTCATCAAGTACATTATCATAGAAAATACAAGTAACTGATTCTCCAGTTCAAATTCATTGCAACGTTTGAAAAGTTCTGACCATATTTTTGCCTTCAATACTTTACAGGTCCTTTATTACGCAAAATTTACTCATGAGCTTTATGTTATAATGTGTTTACCTCATCAAAACCTACCCTGAGTTGTGTTTTGTTTCATTCACACATGTTTGAATAACCCTTTATTATTAGTCTGTTTACATCTCAAAATCCTAAAATGCTCTGTTCCAGCTTGTGACATCATATCGCAGTAGTTTTCAAGTTAACAGCTCCTTTTTAATATTTGTTCAAGGCTGAATTTATCCAAATCATAGTGAAGGTGTATGGAGTTTAAAAACACAGTGCAGTATTTCCGGTTTTACTCCATGACATCACAAGGTGGAACAGTGTTTTCTGTTTGAGAGATGCAGGATTTGTGTGCTAAACATGTGTGAATGAAATAAAACATACCAAAACAAAACTCGAGGTATGTTTTTTGATGAAGAAACAACGTTATAACATAGATCAGAAAATTGTGCAATATAGGCCCTATAAAAGGTGCATTATGTAACTTTTCCGGTGGAGGGTATGCCATCACCTTGTCTCCATGGAGATGTTATTGCAATGCCAGCCCTTGAAAGTTCAATAGTTTGGAATTAAATTGTCTTTCTCCATGGAGACAAGTGACAGCAACAGGCCTTAGTTGTTACGAGTCAGATCTGTAGAGAGGCGACCCGCTCACAGTACGAATCCTTGTTTTTCTATGTATTTTTGAGCAACTGATACTTTGCAGTGACGTCACACTGGGGGTGTTCTCCTTGTATTTCTATGGCGGAATGTTCAACAGTTACCATGGAGACACAAAGCCAAAAAAGTGCTAAGATAGTCTGACTTGGTTCTTGTTAAAATTGTTTTTTCGAGAGCTTTCTGATTATTTCTGGTTAAATAGAATTAGTATGAATAAAGCACAAAAATACATTAAAGATAGAGACGATTAACATCCCAAGCGACGCAAAAACATCTCCACGGACACAAGCGAGCAGTGCGCCCTCAACCCGAAATGTTACACAGTGCATCTTTAGTAAAACTTGTATGGTATTTGAAATGTGTAATGTTCAGTACAATAACAATGTGCCAACACTGTCATAAAGTGATGATGATGTGGAAATCAGTTTGTACGACGGATTTTAGTGCATCAAAAGTTATCATGCATTGTTGAGCAAAGTTAAAGTTTGGAATGCATAAGTCTATTTCTAGTGTAAACTATGACATGTTAGTCTAGGGCAGTACCTGGAGTGTTAATTCCTTCATACACTATTATAAGCAAAGCAACATAAATACATATCACGCTAACTTGCAGTGGCAATTCTCACGTCCTCTCTTGTAAGCCTGTCATGATAATTACGGTATCAAACCACTGTTCAAAATACAAACGCTGGAACATAATAATCTTTGCAGTAGTGGGGAATTTTTGTGATGTTTTGTAATACCAGGAGATTTGATCTGTAGAGGTTTAAATAAGTAATAGCTTTAACTGATTATTGTATCTATGTATTGTGACGAACAGATGCAAGATTAAAGAGGGGCTATTTTACTTCCACGGGGTATTAACTGCCAACACATAACATATTTAGATCACCACGTTACCTTTTATTGTTTTAAAAATGCTATATTTACAGAAAACAAGTCCCCCCTTTTGCTCACCTCACGCTAAATCAGACTGCTAGCACATTACAATAAGTTTGCATCCCGCTAAATTCAACTACGGCACATAGCAACAGGCTTGTGAAGTTGTAGTGTATTGTTTTGTATCATGCGTTTGCGGGAGCATGGCTTGTGGGCGGAGCCTCGTACACAATCGTACTGCTAACAATACGCAGGGTTTGAATAGTACGCGGGGGTGATGACATCTAAAACCTCTTTAGGCATGTTTTTGATGAGCTAACAACATTAGAACACGGTTGAAAGCATAATAGCCCCTCTTTCATCATAATCAAATGAAAATAGCAATCTGAATGGATGAAATTGGCAAATCACAAAGGCTGCAATTTTTGAAGTGCCATAATGTCCTCCACGAACTACAAAATCTCCTGTCTCATTCAGCAAAAAAAACGGCTAACCCTGCAGTTTAGCTCTGTAGAAATTCTGAAATTCTTGTATTAGTTTGTCAGTTCATATTCCAGTCAGTTCTTCTGGACGTGTTTAAATTGTGCACTTTGAACAGAATCTGATTCTTAAAACATAAATTGTAAATCTAATCACAAATGGAATTTTTGGCAAAAATTGCAATTAGATATTTTTTTCCCAAATGGTTCAGGCCTACTAACTACATTCTGCTCTTTATTTATTGCAGCTCATGATTTTTACATAATAGTAAGCATTTCTAAAGGGACTTTCTAAAGGCTGGGATTATCCTGCTTTAAAGGTGCACTGTGTAACTTTTCTGGTGGAGGTCCGTCTGATGCTTTTCTCCGTGGAAATGTTAATGCTTTTCTGGAAAGTTTCGCACCTGTAAATGAATAAATAGATAAAGGTCGATCCGTTTATTCTCGTACTGTGGACCATTCCAGGCAGAGCAATGACATCTCCATAGAAACAAGCAGGTGACAACCCCTGACCATAAAGTGACACAGTGCACCTTTAAAGGTTATTGTGTCACTGGTATAGAGTAGTTTAAATATACCTATTTTCAATATAATAGTTTTAGAAATATATGACACTTCAAAATGTGTTATCGTGACAGACCTACTCTCCTGCTGTTAGACAATCTTCCAGTCTTTCAAAACTGAACGTTGAAACGTTCACAGTCACAGGGCAGTATAGAAAAGTAATGCATGTTAAAATGTGGTTAGAAGGACAGAGGCGTTAACTGGATGGAAGTTGTGGTTGAAATGGTCCTCTCAGCTCCACACAAAGAGGTAAAGTGTTCAAAAGGCAGTTAAGGTCTTAGAAAGAAGCCCCGTCCTCATCAGGCTATTGCTTTTGCCTCGGGTAGGAACGCCTCCCAGAACTTTATGAGCTGCAGAGACAGAAGAAACAAATACATTTGTCAAAATTAGGAAATGAGAATGCAGTTTGCATTTTTTCTTCATTAGGGCCCATATTACGCTATTTTCTGATCTAGGTTATAATATTTCCTCATCAAAAAATACCAGGAGCTGTTTCATTCACACACATTCATGTTTTTAAACTCCAAACACATTCACTTGAAACATTTGGATGATTTTAGCCCTGGATCTGTCCATCTCTACCAAACGAAGGTAAAAGGTAACTAGGAAACTGCTGCTACATGACATCACAAGGTGGAACAGAGCATTTTAAGATTAGGAGATGTAGATAGACTAATGAAGGGTTTCTCAAACATGTGTGACTGAAACAAAACACAACTCCGGTATGTTTTTGAGGAGGTAACAACATTCTAACACGGTTTAAAGCTCACTTTTTGCATACACATACAAGTCTTTCAATTTTGCGTAATATGGAACCGTTATCTTTTTCTGCATAAAAAGTGCTAACTCTGATGTTAAGAACTGTAAAAACATGTTGTGAAATGGGATTCTTGTCTTTGTGAATTCTTCTGGACACATTTAAAATTTGATAAGGACACATTACTGTAACATAATAAATAACAAAAAGTTCAAAATAAATGTGCAGAATATGGGATAAAATAATATAAACATTACAATAACTGGCTTCTGATGTATTGGACCCTTGTATGCGTCTATATTGTTTAAGTAAAATCAGAAAATTATGAATTACCCTTTGTTCCGACTGCAGCATAGACTCCAAGTATCTGATTATCTGGCTCTTGAAGTCCTTTACCTTCTCCTTCTGCAGAGTCAAAAGTGAAAGTTTGTCATACCTATGTTCCCCTCTGAGTCATTGAAAACACTTACCTCAAACCTGAGGACCTCTTTGCGTACGGTCATGCCAATCCGGTCAAAGTCTCTCTCATACTGAGTAACTCTGGACTCCCACTGCAGACATGAAGAGAATCTTTAGTAACAGGGGATTCATAGTGTATTTTACTTGTGATGCACCCCCACTCCCAATAGCATGAAAACAAAATAACTCAAATAATTATAATGCAATTGCAATGAACTATAAAATTAAGAAATTAAAAGATCTATATGGATCATAAGGTTTAGATTATATACTGATTAACCCTAACTAACAAAGTAAATTATTGCCACAACAAATCTACTTCGTCCAATATATTTGTATTATGACTATAATAATGGCACAAATAAATTGTTACATTCAGGGCTTTAGCCACTATATGGAGTCCAATATTTGTATACGGATACATTTTTAAAGCGGGGGTATTGCACTTCTACAAGGAATGAATTGCACATTACACATTACACATTGGAGATCACTATGTTACCCTTTGCTTCCCGCTCTAAGTCACTCCTGCTTCTGAACGATATCAAAACACAATCTGCGTGTATCCTGCTAATGAAACTATTGCACTCAGTTTTATGAAGTTGTAGTGTATTATTTTGTATATTTCTGGAGAACTGTCATGCGGAAGCATGGATGACATAAGCTTGTGGCTGAGCATTGGACAGAATTGCACTTTGCAAACTGTAAGGAGGGTTTTGTAGAAAGCAACATTCTGACCAAGATTAAGTGCAAATGTTATTACGTCACTAACCTTCCCAAAAATGCACATTTATGTATTCATCATAATGAAACGGTTCAGCCAAAAAAAAATATAATAATAATAATTTTTAGTCCCATTTCTTTTAGATGCCCTTTAATACTTTATTAATCATCTGATCCAAAGCACCCCCATAGTGTAGGTGTAGCCCCGATGGCCCCGCTCTGAGCTGGTGAGTACCTCAGTGATGTCGTCTTTGGCCTGCTGCAGTTTCTCAGGCTTGTTGGCCCACAGGAGTTTGGCCTCCGCCTCTCGCTTCTTCTGGAGTGTGCTCTGAGCCTCCTGCCACCTCTGCCATGCCCTCATGCGCTGGTCAAAACAGCCCTGAGGAGACAACACACAGCACATGATATGGGACATTTGCATATCTAGTTTTCTATCAAATTGAAATATATCTTACTTTAAGCATAATAAAAATGAATGAAACAAATATATGAAGCCTTACTGTGACTCTTTGGATTGTCATTATAATTCAGAACTTGAAAAAAATGTACAGCTTTCAACAGACTTTATTTAGGTGCTGGGGTGTCCTCTTGTGGCCGGATGTGGGAATTAACTTTTTTGCTGGTTTGTTTTTATATACTTTTAAAAGTAACTGTATGGCACATAACTTCAACACTAGAAAAGTGAAACAGCGCACCTTTAAGTAGTGCTCTTACCCTCACGGCCCCCACCAGCCGGATGTAATCAGACAGCAGCTCTCCCAGCACAAAGAAGTCATTGGCAGCCTGCTCCTGATGCAGCTGCTCCATCTTGTCCTCCACCTCTGCGAGCTGGGACAGAGCGCGGGACAGGGCCGTATTGTCCTCGGAGTTCCCCAGCATGGCCATGCTTTTGGCAAACACCGCCGTGTTCATGCACAGCTCTGTGGGAGGAGGAGGAGCAGGGAGGGGGGGAGGGGGGTACTGAATCAGCTGCTTCAACATATGTGTGTGTGCTTCAGTTATGGTGGTGGAGGTTTTCTTTTTTAGTAGAAGTGCTTTGTGTTGCATTTTTGTATGAAAAGCGCTCGATAAATAAAGTTTGATTGATTGATTGATTGAATTAGCTCATGTCTTTTCTCCCTGGAGGTGGAGACAGAAGCTTGTATTAAAGCAGACCTATTATGCAAAATCAACTTTTGGCCCCTGCAGTTTTGTAACAGAAGTCAACAGACTTGTTTCTTTTAGTTGTCTAAATAAATATTGCTATTTAAACTGTGTAAATTAGAACATAACAGTCCACAGGTTTCATAGATTAGAACTATACAGCAGACACAAGCACAATATGTCTTCTAAAGCATCTGATTATATCTTATGTTCTTCACTTTTTTCCTTATGTCTGTAAGGAGTTAGCACTGGAAAATAGTGGCATGCTGTATTGACAGATTTTTACACTAGATTTCCTACATGTAGCAACCATCCACATGCAGGAGGGCCTCTGCACTAATGTTGCCACAAACTATCCAAAAGTAAGATCAAGAAATGCTAAATTCTTTATCTTTCTCTCTTAGTCAACCACACTACCAAAGGATATTTCCTTGAATATATATGTGTATGTGAGACAGACTCCACTCTGACTCTGTTTAAATCCAGGCTAAAAATGGTTCTGTTTAGCTGTGCATATGTACATTTCTCATTCCGCACTCCTCTCTTCTCTCTAATTCTCTCTAATTTAATGTCCCATCTCTATTTTAAAATTTTATGATGATTATTTATGTTTTGATTTGTTTGCATTGTGATTTTAATGTATTTCTTATTCTGTAAAGCAAACAGAATTACTTTGTGTATGAATTGTGCTATACAAATAAACTTGCCTATGTATAAATGTGTATGTACAGTCCCTGACAAAAGTCTTGTCGCTTATCCATTTTGTAGAAACAAAAGCTTATAACCTGACTTTAAATTAATCGATTGGTTTTAGAAATGTCTCATATGAAAGCTAAAACCCTCCCAAATTATGCTCAATATACTAAAATAAATTTGCTTCACTGAAGAAAGACTGATCATTTAATGAACACAGAAAGGTCAGATTTTGGCAAGACAAAAGTTTTGTCACCTACAGAAAATTGAACAAATAATTTACTTCAAATACAAAAATATGTTGCATAACATCAGTGAATTAAGTAGTGGTGCTGTGAGATCCATATTTAATATCTTGTATGACTTCCATGAGCTTGAAGGACTGCATCCATGCGGTTCGACAATGATTCATACAATTTGTTGATGAAGTCATCAGGAATAGCAAAGAAAAAAGTCTTACTTGCCTCCCAGAGTTCATCAAGATTCTTTGGTTTTGCCTTCCATGCTTCCTCTTTCATTCTACACCAGACATGCTCAATGATGTTCATGTCTGGTGACTGGGCTGGCCAGTCCTGGAGCACCTTGATCTTCTTCGCCTTGAGGAACTTTGATGTAGAGATAGAAGTATGCGATGGAGCACCATCCTGCTGCAAAATTTGACCCCTTTTATGGTTGGGAATGTAAGAGGTAGCTAATACTTCTTGATATTTTAGACTATTGATATTGCCTTCCACCGTGCAAATGTCTCGCACATCCCCATACTGGATGCAACCCCAGACCATGATTTTTCTGCCACCAAACTTAACTGTTTTCTGGGTGAATCTTGGATCCATGCGGGCTCCAGTAGGTCTCCTGCAATATTTGCGGCGGCTGTGATGTAATTCAACCGAGGATTCATCTGAGAAATCCACCTTCTGCCGCTTTTCCAGTGTCCATCCTTTTAGCAGGCTGTGGGCCTTGGCAAATGCCACATGGTTTTTTAATTGCCTTTTGTTTAGTGCTGGTTTCTGTGCACTGATTCGACCATGGAGGCCATTTCGAGACAGAATTCTACAAACTGTTCTGGTTGACACAGGGACTTGAGGTGACCAGGCCTGGTGGAGCTCTGCTGCAGTGGAAAAGGGGCTGGCCTTGGATTTTCGAATCAACAAACGGTCCTCCTGAGCAGTTGTCTTGCGGGGTCTGCCAGACCTGGGCTTGTCAAAAACATCTCCAGTCTTTTCAGATCTTTTTCTTATTCTTTGTACTTGACGCTGAGACACATTGAAGGTGTCAGCCCCCTCAGCAGTGGATCTGGTCTTCAGCCTCTTGATAATTAATGCTTTGGTCTCAGGGTGGATCTTAGGCATGTTGTCAGAGGTCAAGTTGCAGTTGATGTGAAGGTCTGGTGTGCTGGGGTTCTTTTTATACACACCCACTAATTGATTGATCAGTAACTGATGACAGGTGAGGCTGTAATTTAGGATTGGGTGCATCATATGACAAGGCGACAAGACTTTTGTCTTGCCAAAATCTGACCTTTCTGTGTTCATTAAATGATCAATCTTTCTTCAGTGAAGCAAATTTATTTTAGTATATTGAGCATAATTTGGGAGGGTTTTAGCTTTCATACGAGACATTTCTAAAACCAATCGATTAATTTAAAGTCAGGTTATAAGCTTTTGTTTCTACAAAATGGATAAGCGACAAGACTTTTGTCAGGGACTGTATGTGTGTGTGCATGTGTATATATACTGCTCAAAAAATTAAAGGATCACTTTGAAAACACATCAGATCTCAATGTGGAAAAAAAATATGCTGGATATCTATACAAATATAGACAGTGCAATGTCTTAGGAACAAAAGGATGTCACCTCTTTTAATGGAAATAAAAGTCTACAGAGGGCTTCATTTTATAGACATCCTGAAAATTGAAGTGCTAGACCATTTTGCCAAAATTTCTCAACTCAAAATGTTTCTCAATATCTTATGTGACCCCTACGTCCTTGTGTGCATGTTTGACAACGTTGTGGCATTCTCCTAGTGAGACAAGGGATGGTGTCCTCCCAGATCTGTGTAAGGGCATCCCTGAGCCCCTTTTTTAGTCTGAGGAGCAACCTGGCAGTGTCTGATGGACCCAAACATAAGGTAAGGTTAAGGAACGGCCTCATTCTCCCAGTAGTGTGTTTTTGTGCTTTTTTGTAATGAAAACCAAAATAAATACACTGGGGGGAACAATATACTACAAAACATGCAGATGAACTTTTTCCTGTTCCAACACACAGAAATATAGAAGTTAGAAGGTCAACAATATGAACTGACCTTTCCGATGATTGACCAAAGAGTCCACCACAGCATGGAGCTTCCTCAGCTGCTGCTCCTCATTCTCCACCTCCTGGAACTTGTCCTCAAACCACTGAGCAACCAGAGAGAGACGAGTGGTCAATTATTTATTATGATCATTTTAATAAATTACCAGTAATTAATTTCTGTGAGGTTTTTGCATAAACGAACAGTAGATTTTCAGGGTCAGTGTTCTAAGAATCACCATCTTGCCTCCTGCACCACATGCTGTACTGACCACGTACATGTTGAACAGCCTGTGGTCCCCATATGATCCATCAGTACATCAGTGTATGTAGGAGGAGAGCACCCTTACTGTGTTTGAACTAGAGTTGTTAAAAGTATGGTAATGGTAATATAAAAGAAAGTACTCTGATTTAACGTTGAAAATCACATTCTATTGTCAAAAGAGTATTTTTATTATCATTGTGGTATCGGAATCAGCTTTGAGTATCGAGTGAGTATTTGCATGTTTATGAAGAGATGTCTTACTGTGTCCGACTCATTCATCTTGATGGTCATCTTGTTGACAGCATCTGAAGCCTTATTGATCATCTTGAGGAAGCCGGCTCCACTCAGGGCCTGGGTGTTCACTGCTCTGGGGAGCTTTACACAGGCAGAAATAAATATGTTTTATTAGAGCTGAAAGGTTAAGGCCAGTGGTATCAATGGTCACAATTCACACCAAACAAAATATCCTGGTATCTCCTGCATAAACATGTTCTGGATGGTGTGTGATTTATTTCATTTGTTGTTGTTGCCTGTGATGTTTAAAATGTGCACTGTGCATTTAGTTTGCTCTTTAAATTGTTGTATCTCATTTGAATTCATCTTTATACACAGCGAAAAAGCTTAACATATAAACACTTAAACCTATCAGAAAATGACTTAAAACTAGTGAAATTATCTTGCTGCATGGGCAGATCATTTTACTTGACAAGTTCTCTTCAAATAAACTCCCTCTGGACTAGAATGAAGCAGTCTCAGAACTAGTAAGTAGCTAATAAATCTGAAAACAAGTTGAATAATCTGATATAAGTTTTAAAATCTTGGCCAGATCAGAGAAATTTGCAGTGTAGATTCAGTAAAATGAAACACACATCTTCTCTCTCCAAGAACTCCCGCACATCTGGGTCCTGTAGGAGTGTGGGGTGAGACACGATTCTCTGAAGATACCTGGGAAAGAACAAAATAAAATGCAGTTCAAATATCTACATTATGAGATGTTTTGGCCAAGGCTTTAAACAAAAAGGTCAATTGAAGATTAACATAACTATACTTTGATGACTATTACTTCATATTCTCAAATCTTTATTATGCAGAAAACATACACATTTCTTACCGTTCCAAAGCAGCTCTTCTTCTCTCCACAAACTCCACAGATGACGGGTCATCCATTCCCACTTTAACCTTGGTCATTCCTGTTGGGCACACAAACTCTGTGTTAGCACTAGCAAAATGTTTCATGTCTTGTCTGTGAGCGCCAATTAACTAAGGTAAAAAAAAATCAAAAATCAATGCAAATCTGGAAAATGATCGTATGTTCAGTCAGTGGTGCCATTTTGCACAGATGAATTTCTGTGATGTTTGTGAGGAACAAACATTGTGACACCAACAGTCAATTTTAGCAAACATATGGACTTTTTTAACGTGCATGGCAGCAGTTTGTGTGTTTCTCTCAACCAGATTTGACCGAATTTGACCTCTCAGCTTGTACCGCTGTTGTTCCACTTCACCCAACCAGCTTGAGGTATTCGTCTGAACCTTCTGGCTTTTCTTTACTGCTTTCAGTGAGAGCCATGTAGACCTCAAATCAAGAATGCATATCATTCTGGCTACTAAAGTTTAGCCATGTGACTGCAACAACATGAGTGTGACACTAACCAACAACGCTCTTCTCAGGCGGAGGGGGGATGATGCAGCCCTGAAGAGACTGTTTGACTGACAGCTTCTCGTAGAGACCCAGGAAGTCACTGAAGCGCCTCCTCACGTAGAAGGCCTTACTCTTGAACATGGCCAGGGACGTCTAAGAACAGCACGGGTAATGTCAGATTAGAATGGACTCTTTAAACCTGCCACACACTACAAGATTTTCAATCATAGGCCCTGTTCACACGGGATTCGTTTTACCTGTGGACCTTTGGTGATTTGTAATAATTGTGTAGGATGTCTGAGATTTTAATCCCGTGCGAATGCACCATGTCTTTAATTTGTAAAGTAAAAATTCCGCTGCAAGTTACCTACAGTCCCTGACAAAAGTCTTGTCGCTTATCCATTTTGTAGAAACAAAAGCTTATAACCTGACTTTAAATTAAACGATTGGTTTTAGAAATGTCTCATATGAAAGCTAAAACCCTCCCAAATTATGCTCAATATACTAAAATAAATTTGCTTCACTGAAGAAAGATTGATCATTTAATGAACACAGAAAGGTCAGATTTTGGCAAGACAAAAGTCTTGTCGCCTTGTCATATGATGCACCCAATCCTAAATTACAGCCTCACCTGTCATCAGTTACTGATCAATCAATTAGTGGGTGTGTATAAAAAGAACCCCAGCACACCAGACCTTCACATCAACTGCAACTTGACCTCTGACAACATGCCTAAGATCCACCCTGAGACCAAAGCATTAATTATCAAGAGGCTGAAGACCAGATCCACTGCTGAGGGGGCTGACACCTTCAATGTGTCTCAGCGTCAAGTACAAAGAATAAGAAAAAGATCTGAAAAGACTGGAGATGTTTTTGACAAGCCCAGGTCTGGCAGACCCCGCAAGACAACTGCTCAGGAGGACCGTTTGTTGATTCGAAAATCCAAGGCCAGCCCCTTTTCCACTGCAGCAGAGCTCCACCAGGCCTGGTCACCTCAAGTCCCTGTGTCAACCAGAACAGTTTGTAGAATTCTGTCTCGAAATGGCCTCCATGGTCGAATCAGTGCACAGAAACCAGCACTAAACAAAAGGCAATTAAAAAACCATGTGGCATTTGCCAAGGCCCACAGCCTGCTAAAAGGATGGACACTGGAAAAGCGGCAGAAGGTGGATTTCTCAGATGAATCCTCGGTTGAATTACATCACAGCCGCCGCAAATATTGCAGGAGACCTACTGGAGCCCGCATGGATCCAAGATTCACCCAGAAAACAGTTAAGTTTGGTGGCAGAAAAATCATGGTCTGGGGTTGCATCCAGTATGGGGATGTGCGAGACATTTGCACGGTGGAAGGCAATATCAATAGTCTAAAATATCAAGAAGTATTAGCTACCTCTTACATTCCCAACCATAAAAGGGGTCAAATTTTGCAGCAGGATGGTGCTCCATCGCATACTTCTATCTCTACATCAAAGTTCCTCAAGGCGAAGAAGATCAAGGTGCTCCAGGACTGGCCAGCCCAGTCACCAGACATGAACATCATTGAGCATGTCTGGTGTAGAATGAAAGAGGAAGCATGGAAGGCAAAACCAAAGAATCTTGATGAACTCTGGGAGGCATGCAAGACTGCTTTCTTTGCTATTCCTGATGCCTTCATCAACAAATTGTATGAATCATTGTCGAACTGCATGGATGCAGTCCTTCAAGCTCATGGAAGTCATACAAGATATTAAATATGGATCTCACTTAATTCACTGACGTTATGCAACATATTTTTGTATTTGAAGTAAATTAGTTGTTCAATTTTCTGTAGGCGACAAAACTTTTGTCTTGCCAAAATCTGACCTTTCTGTGTTCATTAAATGATCAGTCTTTCTTCAGTGAAGCAAATTTATTTTAGTATATTGAGCATAATTTGGGAGGGTTTTAGCGTTCATATGAGACATTTCTAAAACCAATCGATTAATTTAAAGTCAGGTTATAAGGTTTTGTTTCTACAAAATGGATAAGCGACAAGATTTTTGTCAGGGACTGTACTATATTTCACCAAACACAGACGTCCGGTGATAATACTAGTCCCGTGCGAATCTGCATGTCAGTGTTTGTTGTTGTAATTGCGTCTTTTCTGTCTATTCCTTTTATTTCCCCGGTCTTTTCTCTATATATTGCACACATTTTATATCGCTTTGTGCGCCTTTTATACCTCTTTCTGTCTTCAGTAATGGAGGCTGCGGTAGATATTTTGATTAGCAGTTTTAAGCTTTTTAGGGGAAAATTATAATACAGCCTCATAGCCTCTACATGGAAACCAATCCAGAAAAAGGGAAATTCTTGCAGGATGTTGACCTGGATGACATGTGACTTGTTTTTTTTTTTAGCATACTTTATAAATTTACTTACTTAGCAGTGCGAAAGAGATAAAAACGGATGTGATGTTCGGACATATCTGGTCGTAATTTCAGTAAAATATAGTAATTTACAGACTTCGCTTTTCCTGTGCGAATGCGCTGCGAGTAACACAGGTGGGGCAGTAATTTGCAAATTACCAGACGTCCCCAGGTTATACTTATCCCGTGCGAATAGGGCTTTAGACGATTTTATATGTGCTATAATAAGCGCAAACCACAGACCACATGAGGATCATATTTTAAATCTTAGATTGCAAAGACTGTTGTGGGATATGTGTGTGTACCACATGTATATACACATTTATATAATTATGTCTTATTTGACACTTGTCTCTTGCTATCTTTTTTGCTACTTATTTAGAATTTATTATGACCATTTATATTTTTTACTCTTGGTTATTATATGATATTGTGATGAGTGAGCTACAGTGTCCAAATAATTTCCCTTATGGATAGATAGTTGTTTTGTGTTTACAGTAAAGATAACATACTTTGAGACTCTTTGAGCAATGCATTTCTAATTTGAAAGTCAAAACTGTGTTATTATTATTTGTGAAATCCACTTACAGACAACACAACAGCACAACAGCTGTTTACATCCACTGTGTGGATGTAAACAGACACATGTGAGGAGCTAATCTCACCTTTTTACTTTTAAAGAACGTTTCAAACTGGATTCAGAACTCCGAGCTCTGTTTTGTGGACTGGGTGTCATTATTTGGGTGTCAAATTCTATAGGATAATGTTATACCCCTAGACCCCGTCCTCTCACTGTTTCCTTCCCACATTCTGCTTTGTGTTCTATTTTACGTATGCTGAAAGCTCTCCCTGTTTCACCTACATGACATCACAAGGGGAAGCATTGTAAGCTTTGGAGATGTAGTCAAACTAAGGGTTACACAACTCCAGGTATGTTTTTGAAGAGGTAACAACATTCTTACATGGCTGAAAGCTCACAAGATTTAATTTTGTGTAATTTAGGACCTTTAAAATGTGCCTGTTGGAAGCAATAGATTATGTTTCTCTCTACAGTACATAAGGCATACAGTATAGTGCTAAATCCAGAAAGGAAAGTATAAATTTTATTTTAAATATTTAAATTTAATTTTAGTCAGTCATCGCTGGACTCATGCCGAGAATGTAAAAACTCTACAAATCCACAACTACTATATTCTGTACTATACTACTAGTATATTGTGTACCCCTTGTAGAATGTTAGACAAGGGGCAATGCACAGGAAGTAATGTACAAGGGGCAGGTATCTGAGGCTTCTTCATTTAATTTCATTATTGAATTTGATTTAAGTGTTTTATTAATTTCCATATTCTCTAGACCGTGTCATGACTACCATGGTTCTTGCCCCTCCCCAACTGGGTGTATGACATCATCACATTCTAGAATCTGAAATCCACCAATGGCGAGCCACGATTAGCTTTGCTTTGAAGATGTCACTGGACATGCTGTTGTGTTGTCTGTAAGTGAAACAGCTGTAGATTTAGATCATTCAGTATCCAGTGCTCTTGTAGTTGCACGCAAAACTGAGAAGCAGAAACCTTAAAGTTCTGAACACTTCTAGGTGTACACTAGTGATCCTTTACGACTATTATCAAAATTATTGATAACACAACAATCAAAAGGATGGCCAAAGGAAAGAGGAAAAAACAAAAAATCTCTAGCGCAAGTTGGTGCTACTCTTCCACACGGTCTGTTGTGGATTTTACAGGCGAAGAAGTTATTTCAGCCCAGGTTACTCCATCAACCAGGGGATATAGACCTACGTCTAAACCCAAGAGAAGGACTGTGAATGGCCCTTCCACCAAAACACAAAATGGGCCAAGACACACTTCCAGCTACAGTGGACAATACCAAAAAAGGTTTGAAGCCAGAAGAAGGTATTCAGGCCCAAGTATACCAGAGGAGGCTGGAGGAGCCAACGTCCCTGCAGAGAGAAAGTACTCCAACCATCCCAGCTATCAACAGAACCAAGCAGATATGTCCCAAGTCCCAAGAAACTGTCTCCTAAAAGAAAAGAGTAGAGAGAGACAAGAGAGGCACAAACCTATTGCCAATGTTCAGGCATCTCCAGCTACACCAAAACCTGAGCCAGTTAGTTTGTCAACCCTACAACAAACAAACCAATCACCTTCAAGTCTGAGCCAAATGAGTTGGATGGGCCATCAATTCAGCCCAAAACTATCAAACCAAAGCACAGAGGCTTGGAGCTACCATTTGATGAACCAGAAGTGGAAGCATCCTTTGGACAAGTGGACATATCACTCTTCAGACCTATTTTGGAGAAACGGCTTTCTATGAACAGAAATAGTGGAAAGACTCCAGCAGAAAACCAGAGAGAGGCTGCAGTGTCTGAAAATAATCCTCTTAAGTCAAACAATGTTGAATTGGCACCTGTATCAGAGTCAGTAGAGGAGACCAGACCTTCAGAATGCCCAAAAGCAAAAAAGCTGAAGCTCAATTCTAAAAACAAAGGGGGTTCTGTGTGGTTGGAGATCCCAGGTGACGAACCTGAATTCAAAATCTCCTTTGGACAAGTTGATAAGTCGCTATATTCAAGCTTGCTTCAGCTGGCATTACAAATAGTGGCACAACTCAAAAAGAAGAGATACCTGCGACAGAAAATGAGCAAGTCCAGTGTTTGGTATCTCCAGTGGGCCACACGCAGACAGTGGAGCCTAAGCCAGATCAGGAGCTCCTTTTCGGGCTTACTTTGGAGAAACAACTTTCTGCTTACAACACAAATAGTGGGAAGACTCCAGCAGAAGACCAGAGAGAGGCTGCAGTGTCTGAAAATAATCCTCTCAAGTCAAACAATGTTGAACTGGTCCCAGTACCGGAATCAATGCAGGAGACCAGACCTTCAGATCAACCAAAAACAAAGAAGCTGAACCACAATTCTAAAAACAAAGGGGGTTCTGTTTGGCTGGAGATTCCAGGTGAAGAACCTGAATTCAAAATCTTCTTGGGACAAGTTGACAAGTCGCTGTTCAAATTTGGATCAGCTGTCATTACAAATAGTGGCACAACCCAAAAAGAAGACATTTCTTGTACCGAAAATGAGCAAGTCCAAGGTTTGGCATCCCCAGTGGGCAATGCACAGACAGTGGAGCTTAAGCCAGATCAGGAGCTCCAAACTTCAAAGAAGAAAAGACGCAATTGCAGAAAGAACCGCAATTTGAGAAACAAAACAAACTCAAATGTGGAGCTTCTGAGATCATCCGAATCTGGAGTCCAGTCTGCAAGTCCAACCTATCCTCCAGAAACTCCCTGAACCAATGAAGCAGAGTGTCCCTCCCACCTGCCCCGCACCAGTGTTCAAACAGGAAGGAAAGAAGCGCAGTCTGACCAAAACCGGGGACCGCTTCTGGTTCGATGTGCCAGATGAGGAATCTGACGAGGAGATCTACATTTGGCAACTCACCTCAAGAATTAACTCATGATGAGGAGACCCATGAAGAGTCTCAAGCCTTAAGCAGCATAAAGATATTAAAAAAAATAAAGCAAAAAAAAAAAAGAGTAGATGGAGTGTATGTTTTGGTTTTACCCAGATCTTAAGTAACTGTTACTAAACACTACATTTTTGCTACCCTGTGTATATGGTGTTTTAACAGCATTATGCATTATCTACTTTCTTAGCCCTTTTTGGCTACTTTAGTACAAATTAGGTAAATTTACACGTTTGTGTTCTAAAACAGTCAAAAACTGAGTGTGTGCTGTACCCAGTACCACTGAGATTTCAAGCACTACGTGACATCACACAGCACTGCCCTGATTACAGCCAGGTGTTTAGAATCAACAGAGTTTGAAGTGTGGATACACATTAGACCTGTTCCTTATACCAGGGCTCTACAGTGCGCCCATTTCACTCGCATTTGCAAGCAAATATTTCGTCGTGCGAACGAGGAAAACAAAACAGGGGCAGCTGCGCGTGTGCTTTTGCAGCCCACAATAAGGAGAACTGCGCACAGACGCAACGTGACGAGTTAAACGTTCTAAATGTATCAAACATTAGGGGTGCATTCACACTAGAACTTCAGAACCGCGCCCAAGTCTGGATAGCCCCTAAAGCGCGGCACGCAGGCCCAGGGCAAGCGCAACCAAACCGTGCCCGGGCACGACACCTCCGACCGTGCACGACCCCAGCATACGAGCTCCGCGTGTGCGGCGATATCACTGATACGAACAAACTCTGCTTCAAAACACACCCACATTAAACGAGGAGCGTGCACCGCAGCAGGACCCACACCTGTCCCTCCACTCAATAGACACCCCCACGCCTCTGGACTTCCTTCTCCGCTAAAGCAATCTGGTCTCGGACTTGAGCGCATTTGGACTCGGTCTTGTCACGGACTCAAGGTCTGAATACCGAGTGCGATCATATTTAATTACGGCCGCTGCTGTCGGCACTAAATTTGTACCGTGTGCGGGACCGTGCGGCATCACTGTGCGCTGGTGCCCGCAGACACTGTGCGGCCCGTCCCCACATGCACCGCCAGCGCACGGCTCATCCACAGCGCGCACCCTCGTGTACCAGCGTGCGTCACAGGGCAGGTTAAACAGCCTACCCGTCTATACGTCAGTGCGCCGCTCCTCGCCTTTTCACGCTCTCTCCTCCCCACGTAGAGCACAGAGGCTCCTCCTCAATGCGCTGATTAGAGGAGCAGGACGAAACGCGAAGCAAGAACTAATTTTATGTCAGTGTCCGCACAGAGCAGAGCTACGGCACAGAGCAGGCGACATGTGGGCTGAAGTTTGCCTAATAAAATGCCAAATTAATCTGTTTGTCACAATGTGCGGTTTAGTAAATGTGCAGAGGCTAAAAACCATTTTAAAACAAGAGAATGTAACTCCAGTTAGAAATTTGAAAATACAGGTTTAAAAATCCTACACACTTTTTTCACTTCGAAGCAGTTCCAGTGCCAGTGGAAGTTCATGCTGGAAAAGTACAGTCATAATCCTTTTGGTTTTTTGTATCAAATTGATTCAAATAAGTTGGTGTGTGCAAGTTCTGCACTGTAATAAATGTTCAAAACAAAAACCTATTTGTGCCCCCATTTTTTTTTCTGTGCTCCTAAAATTTATAACTTAGGGGCACATGTGCTCCTAAAAAAAGTTAGCGTAGAGCTCTGATGTGAATGAGATGCTGCAGTTTAAATTTACAACTTTACGAAAGGTGAGTAATAAAGTCTTCTCATTATTTTTGCTCTTTCCTGAGATTGTGCCTCTGTGTCCATCATTCCACTGCCCCAACACTCGCACAAGCCCTGAACTCAGTGAGAATCAAATCTAGAGCTGCAACTATCGAATATTTTTGGAATCGAGTATTCTGTCGATTATATCATCGATTAATCGAGTAATCGGATAAATCACACTTTTTTGTTTTTATACAACTATATCAATAGTGTGTAACGCAACATGAAAGGCCTCTTAAAATGAGCAAGCAATTGCTGTTATTCCTCACAAAAAAGGTTTTTATTTAAAGTCAACATTTTTTTTAAACAAGTGTAAAACCTTTGGCTTATTGGCTTATAAGACAGGAGTTTTCTAAGTGACAACGTTAATCCTTTAACTAGCCTAATTAATAAGCTAAATATAGAACTAGCGAACACATAAGTGTTCGTAAACGTCGGTAAAATATTTCCTTTCTCTGATATTGGAATTGATGCCAGCGGTTCTAGATTAAATCAGATTTTTGGTAAAAGTAGAACAACGAACTAGACGTTTCTGATATGGGAACACCGAGTGTGTGCGTGTGTCTGTGTATACGTGAGGAAGGGAGCGATTTGAGTGAGATCATTTGCTCTCTTGCTGCTCATTATGCCTCGTTACTATCGACTCATAACACAGGTTACAAATAATTACAAATACTGTACATTCTAATAGGCGTTACTTTTCATTTCAGTTAGCAATCGTAAAGTATATTACCTCGTAGATTCTCCGACTCCGCTTAGAGAAGTACAGTTCACGCTTTAAGTTTCGCTTTAAGTGCTGCAGCATTGAAGACGTGTACTGTTGTGGTACATCAGGTTGGCTTTGCCAGTGCACACTGGCACCGGCCACATCATTATCTGCCATTTCCACACCGTGGAATAAATCGCGCCGCTTCAAATCTTTGAAATGTACGTCATTGATAACTGTCCGTGTGAAACAGTGATCCCAGACTGGCGCAGCAGTCTACAAAGGAGGAGTGATACGATAGCAGAGACATTTTAAATAAATTGACTTTGGTGACATGAATTAAACGAAGCCTCGAGGCAAAGAATTTGCCCCGAATATTTTTTGTAATCGAATTATCCGAGTTACTCGAGTAATCGTTTCAGCCCTAATCAAATCGCAGCCTAAATCGGGCAAATTCTCCTTGAGTGTGTGGCGGCCTTTAGATAAGGAAGAGGTGGATTTATGGAGAAGAGAGACACTTACCCTTGTGGACACTCTGTAGGCCACGTATGCATTCATGCCATCACCTGTCAGGACATACCCAGGGAAACATTGAACAGGTTTAAATAGAATCAGTTCATGCAAAACTGAAAGCATGTGGCAATTTTATCATAATCTGTGTCATAGAAACGGAGACTGACCAACTTTCTCGGGACTGGTGACAGAGATATCCACATCGAAACTGTCCTTGGCTTCTTCCTCCTCCTCCAGCTATGAAGAGGACATGCACATTATTGAAGGTGACACATAAGAGGTAGGGGTTGTACTGAAAATCAGATTCTATAATTGATACTAAAACTAGATACTGATTTGAGCAGGCTTCAATACTAAAAAAGTTGCATTCACATAACAGAAATGAGCCTTTCCTGAAAAGCTTTAGAATGCTCCTGAGCTGTATCACAACAAGTTTAAGACCACATACTAATAATACAATTTAAAAGGGCCCATATTACACTATTTTCCATGTTATAATGTTGTTTCCTTATCAAAAAACATACATGCTTAACACAGAAATCCTGTTCTCTCAAACTGAAAACACCTCCTTGTGACTGTGGTAATACACCAAGTGCTCTGCTGTGTTTTTACACTCCATACACCTTCACTAAAAACAACTGGATGATTTCAGCGATGAAATTGCCAGTCTCTACTAAATAAAAGGTAAAAAGTAGCAGTTAACTTGAAAAGTACTGCTTCATGACATCACAAAGTGGAACAGAGCATTTTGAGGTTTGCAGATGTAGACAGACTAAAAATACAGGGTTAGTCATGTGCAAATGAAACAAAATACAACTCCAGGTATGTTTTTAAGGATGTAACAGCATCATAACATGGCCAAAAGCTCACAAGAGTCAAACTGATGTTCATCACATTCTAAATTGTCTAAATAAACAGCTTTTAATTATTATCATAGCGTTAGAATGAGTAAGGCTGGGCGATAAAACGATAATGTGTATCTCAATAGACATGTACTTGATCAATACAAAATGTGTTCAATAGAACATTTCGATAGAATGTTGGGCCACCGCCACCACCGCACATGACCAATATTTTGCTCATCTACTGTGAACTAATTCATGTTTACATGGCTCTGAGCAAATGGGTTCAAATACTGGGACCACAGACAGTATAAAGAATATATACAGGCTACGACTGGGACCCGACCCAAACATGTGTGTTCACATTTCTTTTCCCTGCATGCTTATTGCTTGTCAGAGGAAGGTTAGGTTTAAAATAAAAATGTTTAAATTTAGTACTTTTGCCTCCTGGTCCTTATTTTAAATAGGTCAAACGATGTTTCAATAATTATTGATATCGACCGATATCGTGATACAGATTTCAGCCATATCGCCCAGAATGAGTACTGAATATCGAGTCTATTCCTTAGTATCGAAATAGAGTTTGAAATTTGAGTATTGTGACAACACTCATAGGAGAAGCCATAAGCCTTAAAACATCTGTTCATTGAAATAGATGCTTTGTGCAGGGAGTGGTTTGTTACCTGCTCTAAGGAGGTGGGCTGTACAGAGGCAGGGCCCTGGGTGAAGGGCATGGTCCGAGGAGCAGCAGAACCAGAGCTGCTCTTATCAGTGCTCAGCTCCACACGGGCATCTGAGGAAAACACACAAAGGAACCAACATGAAAATAAGCTTATAAATCCTTAAAGGGCCGATCTTCTGGCTATATTCTGCTCTGTTGTGTTATTTTCTCATCAAAAACATACCTGAAGTTTTGTTTTGTTTCATTCACACAAACCCTGCATATATACTGAGTTCTTCTCTCAGATGGAAATCTGCTCCACCTTTTGATGTCATGTGGTAATACAGGAAGTGCTCCACTGTGTTTTTAAATTCTATACTACTTCACTAGAATCATATGGATCATTCCGGCTCTGGAATTGCCTGTCTCTACTGAACTAAAAGGTAAAAGATAGCTGTTCACTTGAAAACTGTAAACACTATATGACATCACAAGGTAGAACAGAGCATTTTGAGTTTGGGAGTAATATATTAATAAATCGTGGTTATTTAAACATGTGTGAATGAAACAAAATACAACCCCGAGTATGTTTTGAAGAGGTAACTTCAAGCACTTAAAGCTTACACGAATCTATTTAGTCTTATATTTGACCTTCAATAATAATAACTGTGTACTGTCATATCTGCTGAAGGTGTCTGGATGATAATATTTTATTAGAAAAATGGTGGTAGAGTTCATCGTGAAAAAGGAACATTATGACATGACTTAAGTCTCAGTTTATTGTAGTGGAACATTGGATTTTTAAGGACATGGGGCAGCTGCCTTCATTATTTTGGTGTAGACTGGAAACACATGTTGCTTTTGGCACTTCTGCAAACAGTACAGTCATGTCTCTGCTGTGACCCAGAGGCACTGTTGTAAACTTTGAGGAAAACAACAAGAGGCAGCAGAGAAAGCAACAGCTCCTCTCTGCCTCTACAAACTCCTCAACCAATGATGGGATGAATATTTTGAAAATCTATCTAGTTACAGAATACTGAATACCTGGATTAAAATGTATTTTGTAACAGATTTTGATACATGGGCCAGAGTAGAGCTGGGCGGTATGACCAAAAATTGTTATCACGGTATTTTTTAAAATTATCACGGTATCACGGTATTTAACGGTATTTTTGTCTTTGGCTAAGTGGAGTGTGATAGAGTTGGTAATATCATTCCAACGTTTGCTTTTCTTGTCATAGACGGTCCCTTTAGATGGAGTGCGGCTCCTTTCCAGCGCTCGCCCGTGTCACAAAACACTACACAGACGGTCCCTTTAGCAAACGCGCCTAACACTACACAGACGGTCCCTTTTAGCAAACGCGCCTAACACTACACAGACGGTCCCTTTTAGCAAACGCGCCTAACACTACACAGACGGTCCCTTTTAGCAAACGCGCCTAACACTACACAGACGGTCCCTTTTAGCAAACGCGCCTAACACTACACAGACGGTCCCTTTGAGCAAACGCGCCTACCAGGGACGTCTGTGTAGTGTTTTGTGCTGCAGTGCCAACGTTACGCAGAGATTGGGGAGAAGATGCAGATTTTACTTTCTACTCAACTCGCTATCCTTACCTGGCTTGTTGGCTTGTTTGGTGTAACACTGAAAAACAGCCCCGCTCAATCTACGCTGTCGACGTTCCGCCGCTCTGTGTTGCCGACATATGCGCGCACACACGGTATGGCGGTAAATAAAAAATTCATATCATAAAAATAAAAATTACCGGTATACCGGTTCAAACGGTATACCGCCCAGCCCTAGGCCAGAGTACTGTATTCTCTATGCTTGGAATACTTTTACACTGAGCTGCATTATATTACAGTGTAAAAACAAAACATATAAACAAACAACTTTTTTATTATGCATCAATTCATGTCTAATTAGAGATGAAAAAGTCACACATGTACGCACGCTCTCTAAGTGTTGTGTTTTCTTTTTTCCTCACTAATAATCTGCAATTCAAAGTTACAATATATAGTACATGGTATAGTCATGTATTCCTTTGATTTTAGGAAAGTAACTATGTTCTCAATACCATCAAATTAGAAAGTAACTACTGAATTACAAGTACTCAAAATCTGTATTCAGAATAGGGCTGTGCGATATGGGAAAAAATAACAATTCAGATATTTTTCCCCCCATATTGATCAAATTCGATTTCTGATTAGATCCTCTTCTACATTAATAAAAACACAGACATGTGGACTTTCCGGCATAAAGAGCAGGGTGTCAGGACCACTACCATTTTTATTTGGTGTTGATAGGATCAATAATTCCGGAGAAATCCACATGTAAAGGTTGGAATGAGTTTGTTCACTATATTAACCCCAGAAGCATGTGCAAGCACACATGCAAGTGTGTTATGGCTATAAACAGAAACACGTGTGATGTTCGTGTGCTAAATGAGGTCTTAAGTTTCACTCATAAAGACAGAAAACAGTTGTTTACTCTCCGTAACTTGGATTATAATGAAAAGGACCAGAGGAGAGAAAGAGGAGAGGAGCTGGATCATAGAGGGAGGGGGAGTGGGTCAGACAGCACATTCATGTCAAAACTTGTGAATACTAGGGACATACTGTAGCTCAGGCTGCTTTTTCCTAAACAAGAGCGTAAAACCTCATCGTTACCACATTACTGATACACGATTGGCTGTAGACAGTTGATTAAAATGTGCTTGCCTTATCATTGATTTTTGGCACATTCAGAATACCTATTTTCGGTACATGTATTCAGTTACATCTCAAAACTTGCACTATGTCTCTCATTCTGTCTGCAGAGAAAACACATATTCAAAGTTCCAAAGGGTGTTGTTTTAAAGCCATTTTACAGTATGAAAGTTTTAGACTTTAGAGTCAATTATTAATCAGTGCTTCTGCAGCCTCTGCAGCTCAGTGATTCTGGAAGTTCTGTGTTTTCACATGAGGCATGGCCTGTCCACTGAGAAAGAAAAACTTGTATGTGTCCTCTATCTGAAGGTTGAGGTCCTGACAACCTAAGCTGAGTTGAGATTGTAGTTCTGGTTTACACCAGTAAGAACACATGCTACATCCAGTTTGTGACGTGTGAGCTTTGTGTTCCATGCTCTGGTGTGTGTTGGCCTTTTAGACTAATGGATAAAAAGCTAAGTAAATGATAAAGTCTGATGTATTCTAACCAGCAAACAGGTCGCTGTCGTCATCCGAGTGCACTCCGTTAGACTGGGCATTGGCCTGGGCATTGGACAGGGTAGTAGTGTTGCTGGGGGGTGAAGTGCTGTGGGTCTCTTCACTGAACAGGTCTGGGGGCTCATCCTGCTCAGGCTTAGAGACACCGCGGCTCACAGCAGCAGGCTTACTCTGCAACACAACACAACATATTCAAGACAACCTGCTACTGCATACCTCTAATCACATTTTCACATGGGATAATGTGCACTGAATGATCACTCTAGCATGTGCTGCATATCCATGGAAACGAGCAGGACCTTCAACCAGAAAAAATCCTGCAGTACACCATTAAGGTTTGCAACACACTAAATAAAATCCATCCATACAACATGGCATAGGCATTGGAAGAACACTTGTAGGATATGGACATGATTTCTGAGAGCCCCAACCCCATTTTACATTGCAGTTTTCCAGCTGTCAAAAAGAGAACCTGTTGAATACTGACTTATTCTGAACAAAGTATGTAAGAAAACCTTTTTAATTTAAGTACCTTTGTGATGCTTGCAGTTACATTTGGTACTGTAACTGTACGAACCAATGCTTAGGTCCGTGAAGGCTACACATCTACAGACAAGGACTCAAGAGAAGCAAACCTGTGTGCTATTTTAACTCTTCATTTACTCTAATCTAAAGTGAATGCAATTAAGATTCACACCCTGTGGCTGTAACACCATTTAGATGCTATTGTTTTGCCTGGAACATTTCATAATATGGCATTACATGTTTCTGGTATATATTCATATGCCTATTATTGCTTCTCAAAATTGCTCTGTAAAACTTGCATTCTTACTGTGAGCAGGGTCGCCTCTCCACAGATTTCATTATAACTCACTAGTAATGCCTTACTGCCAATGCCTACTGTATTCAGATTTGGGGCAATACATATAAGACGAATACAAAACCAATCTTTACCTTGCAAAAAAAGGCAATAAGGGCAATCACATTATCAGCGTATAATGAACCAACTAACGCACTATTTATAAACCTTCAAACTCTAAAATTTTACGATTTAGTCAACCTTTACACTTTGAAAATCATGTTCGAAGTAAACAACAATCTCTTGTCATAATCATTACAGAATCTGTTCAAAATTGGAAATAGCCGATATGAGCTGAGAGGTACGGCCACGTTTAACAAAAAGAAAATCAAAACAAACATTATGAAATTTGGTGTATCTGCTAAAGGGGTGGAGCTCTGGAACAACTAGAGTGCACCGCTCTCTTCTACTTTAAAAAGAAATTTAAATGTTTGATTCTGAGCAGATACATGAACTATGAGGCTTAGTTTGTGCTGTAGTCTCTGCTGTTCTGTTACTAATTTGTTTGTTATTAATTTGTTTGCTGTATTTATGAACCGGTGCCAAGATGATGCAATGAGGAATAAAGGTTAGGCAAAATAAGCTCAAGCTTCAGCCTTCACCTTTTCGGTCTGTATGTGTTAAATGTGACTTCTATGGAATAATGTCAAAATATGCTTATGACCGAAATCAATCAATCAATTTAGCTTGTAACTTGGCGCAATGCTGTTTTTTTCCTGCTATATGCTTTTCTCTAGGATCATCATATAGATTAATTGATTACAGTTATGTAAAAAAGAGAGACACCCTGTTGCAATTTGTCTTATTGCGAAAAAAATGTAGGCCTAAGCGTAATCCATTTTAATTGCAAGTTCTCTTGGGATGCTTGCACGTTCAGTAGGTACTGGTAGTGTACCTGTATGAACCAACTATGCATTTAAATTCAGTTATGGTAACCCATCTAAATGACTGCATTACTATTGGGACACTGATGAGCAAAACTACTGACAATTAGCTGAAACTATTTATACTTAAAGTATTAGACAAAAAGCCAACAAATTATCACTATTGCAGAATATTTGACAAATACAATGTTCTTAATTAACAAACAAATATGCAGATTTAATTTGGGTATACAAAGTTTTAAACAATCTCTCTCTCCACCCCCTCTAAAGGACTTTGTGAAAAGACATTCAAACCAGACCAGCTCAGTGCCGTTTTGGAAAAGTGCTTTTGGAGAGCTCTCTTTTTGTTTATGAAGTAGGTCACAAGTGGAATACAGTGCAGGTCATATACAGGTACGCCCAACACTGCATCATTTTCTAAAGCTTGACAGTCAAATGCGTCACCATGTTCAAAGGAGCACTCCTCACCATATCATGAGCTTTCCCACGATATCTCAATAAATATCGCACCGAGGTTCATACCATAACGATATCATATCGTGAGACTGGATATCATTACATCCCTATTACTTTCCCTTGAATAATCCAGTGTATGGCATGAAACAAATTCACTCCATAGAGGCGAGCAGGAGATGCCGCGATATCTGTGGAGAAGTGACCTTGCTCACAAAGGAGTGTATGTTTTAAAGGTATGTTTGAGCGCTACTAACACCCATGATAAAAGGAATGCATGGTAGATAAGTTAAATATAAGTTTAATAAAACTCATGGAAACACTCCAAACGCAATAAATCATGGTAGGGGCCCCCAAGCAGAAAAGTTACACAGAGCATCTTTAACAAAATGACACTTTTATATTGAGGGGTTGTTGGTTTAACTGAGTGCGAGTGTGCTGCTGTTACATTTGCTTTTGTGTGATGTTTACTGTACTTTTCCCTGTCCTGTAGACTGTGTGACATCTACCTGGGACTGAAAGTGGAGAGATTGGCCCTGTTGGCTATAATCTTTACATATTTACTTTTTAAACGTTGTTCTTCTACAAATAAACAAAATAAGAAATACTTGGGTCCATGAACGCTGCGCATCTACAGGTGAGTGAAAGCTGAGGTAAGCCGATCTGAGAGATATTTTAACTCTTCATTTACTCTAATCTAAAGTCAACACAGCTAAGACATCACATGTCAGTGGGTCAGCGGTTAGTACCGTTAGTAAAAGGAGTTGTCTGGGTGGTGCCACATCAGCAACAGATTAAAAAACTTGAATTGACGCTTAAGCTGCTTTTAACCAGATAATGAATTAATCAGCATGTCAAATCATAACATACGAATATACATCACGACTTTATAATTACCCAACAGTTCAAAGTTTTTTAATGTGCCTTTCTTTTTTTCTTTTTTACATTAGTCTCATATCTGTGGCTTTGGATACGGGTCAGTCAGCGCGCATAAAGGGGCTAGCAGCTTTGGCACGGCGGCGCACGGAAAAAAACACACATCGTCTTAAAATACCGTCACAAAACTCATCGGACGTACATTGTTGACGAAGATGTCCTCCCCCTCGTCGCTGTCTCCGTCTGCCACGCCACAGCCCGCCGTCTCTGGCTCCTCGGATGCGGGAAAAGGAGGAGGACTGCGCTGCGAGCTTGCCGCCATGTTCCGCGTTGTGCCAACGCGCTGACGCAGACGCGCAGGTCACGGGTCATAGCGCCCTGGAGCAAATGCGGAAAGCTGTGGAGAGACCCCTGCTGGCCGGTGGTGAGGTGCACACATTAATTGTACAAATAATAATAATAATAACAACAACAACAACAACAACAACAACAACAACAACAACAACAACAATAATAATAATAATAATAATAATAATAATAATAATAATAATAATAATAATAATAATAATAATAATAATAATAATAATAATAATAATAATAATAATAATAATAATCCATCCATCCATCTTCTCCTGCTTAATCCAGCTGGGTCGCGGGGGCAGTTTGCTGCCCAATCCTCATAGCACCTGACGCCCCCTATGAACCCCTCTGCAGGTGGTGAGCCCACAGGAGGGTGGACGTCATGGACCTTGATGTTAGTTCATAGGGGTGCTGGCATGTTTTGGGTTGATGGGGAAAACCGGAGTACCCGGAGGAAACCCATCCAGACACGGGGAGAACATGCAAACTCCACGCAGAAAGGCCCGGGCAACCCGGGGATCGAACCCTCAACCTTCTTGCTGTGAGGCCTGAGTGTTGCCACACAAAAATAAGAAATTCGAAAAATGAAAACCTTTCAGTCATATGCACAGCTAAACAGAACTGTTTTGCGCCTGGATTTAAACAGAGTCTCAGTAGAGTCTGTCTCACATGTTCAGACTGTTCCAGGTTTTAGCTGCATGAGTCTGAAACTCTGACTCCCCAAGTTTAGTCCTGACTCTGGGCACCAGCAGGAGGCCGGTCCCTGAGGTCCCCAGAGTGCAGATGGTTCATACGGCACTAACATGTCACAGATGTACTTTGGAGTTAGGCCATGGAGAGACTTGTGCACAAGCAGAGCCGCTTTAAACTCTCTGAGCCAGTGCAGAGACCTGAGATCAGGACGCATGTGCTCAGACTTCCTGGTTGAAGTCAGGACCCGAGCTGCAGCGTTCTGGATGTTCTGCAGCTCTTACAGTTCATTTGGAGAGGCCAGTGAGAGGCCGTTACAGGATCTAACCTACTGGAGACAAACGCATGGAGAAGTCTGTCCAAGTCTGCTTTAGACAGTAGACCTTTGATTTTTGCTATGTTTTTTAGATGGTAAAAGGTGCAAATGTTGTTGATTTGAGTCCATTATTACCCCTAGATTTCTAGCCTGATTTGAAGGTTTTAGAGAGAGAGACTAGAGGTGATGCTGACACTGTCTCTTTGTTTCTGTGGGCCAAAGACTATGACTTGTGTCTTGTCTGAGTTTAGCTGGAGAAAGTTGTTTTGCATCCACACACTGATTTGTTGGATGCAGCGGCAGAGTGAGTCCACTGGTCCATAGTCTCCTGCTGCAAGTGAGACATAGATCTGAGTGTCGTCTGCAGAGTTGTGGTAGGACACATTATTATTGTGTATTAACTGGCCTAATAGCAGCATGTAGAGAAACAGATAGATAAGCAGATGTAGATAATAATAATAATAATGCATTTATTTATTAGGCACCTTTCTGGACACTCAAGGCCTCCTTACAACAACGAAACAAGTTAAATACTATTAAAACATACAGTTAAAAGCCTTACAGTTAAAGTGGGACAGGATTTTAATTGATTGATTATATTTAGTTTTGTTTTTTATTAGTATTTAGTGTTCAGAATTTAGTAATGTATTATACAGTATTTGAATTGATTGTTTGACTGATTGACTTAATTGACCTCCATTAGCTATCAGCTATTCTCTCTGGAGACTTGTAGCATGTTTTGGGTTGAGTGCCCAGAGGAAACCCATACAGACACGGGGAGAACATGCAAACTCCACACAGAAAGGCATAGGTGACTCGAGGCACGAGTGCTAGCCAACTCAGCCACCGTGCCGCCTCGGACAGTGCAGTTATGGTCTGTCTAAATATTGCTCAACTGCAGATGTTTGTTGTAACACAGCATAGTCTTGGGTTTAATCAGTAATAGAAATGATCAGGTTCCGTATTTGGGAATTTATCTTTTAGATATTTCATGGCAAAATACAATATAATTCATAGGAAAAGATTCCAGATTTCTTTTATTTGTCTCTCTTGGGAGAATTTTTTCTTGGATCAATGGGCCACTGCACACACACAGATCACACACCACAGAGAAAATTCACATAAGTGATGAACAAGTACAATGCAGTCTGTTTCTCCATAGCCTGTACATAAAGCTCCTGTGGGCCAAGAGGGGCAGGAGAGCCCATAATTTTCCCAGATTTAAAATATCATTTTTTTATTTGACCAGTAAATTTCCAAACCAGCTGGTGATTCCATATCTGAGAATTGACTCAATAGATGCTCTATAGAAGATGAGCATAATGTTTCAACAGACACCAAATAATCTGAGTCTGCCCAGGAAGTGGAGGTGCTGATGTTTTCTGCTACACACACTGCTCACCTCTGTGTGCAGCTCAGATCTCTATCAATATGGACTCCCAGATGTTTAAAGGAGCTCATCTGCTCAATTTTATGTCCATGGATGGTCACTGGACCATGGTCACCAGCTGACCTGGCGTCAATCACCATTTCTACTGTCTTACTTGTATTTATCTGCAGTTTTTGTGCATCACATCAGGCTGCAAGGTTCTCTACAGCAGCACTGTGCAAATATAAATTTGATGTCTTTGTTAACAGGCTGAGTAGGACAGTGTCATCAGAAAATTTCAATATGTATTGACATGGTTCAGAGCTAACACAATCATTAGTGTAGAATGTAAACAAAAATGGAGAACGGACTGCCCCCTGTGGAGCACCCGTGCTGCACCAGGTTGTGTTAGACAGAACTGAATTGAACTTAACCTGTTGTGGCCTATCAGACAGAAAAGAACAGTACCATCTTATTAGAAATGGGTTTACTTTTGCCTGTACCAGCTTACTAAGGAGGACATGAGGCTGAATTGAATTAAACGCAGAACTAAAATCGATGAAGAGAATAGGCCTTTGCCATTTCATTCTGGGCCCACAATGGTTTCTCCTTTGTATCCATGTTTGTAATTTGTCTTATAGAGTTCCACAGCTTCCTTGTATTAGATGTAGACAAATGCTGCTCAGCCTGTACCTTGTATCAACTCTGAGAGGCTCGCATTTAGAAATTACGGTCTTTTTGAGCTCTAACACCTAAGGAGTCTTGTTAGGATAAATAACTATTCTTAGTTATTCTGTATAACTGCTGCTATATTTCATTATTGTACCGAGGTCATGTGAAGATAAAGGCTCTGATCACAGCTGTGAGACTCATAGACATATTGTATGTCAAGACAAATGCAGGATATTCCAATCTATCTAATAGCAAACTAACTAAATAGGACAAGAACTCCTGATAGGGATGATGTCATGACTTGTTGTCCGATAACACCCGGATGGAGTCTGACTGGACTGTGCAACGTGCCAAGAGGCCTGTGCACCAATGAAGAGGCACTAAGTCTAAACCATGGTAGCCTCCCACAATAGTTTGCATATAAAAGTCACTGTACAGGCGTGAATATTCAGTCTCTGCATGGGAATGTCAGCACAGACTCCTTGTACAAGTATGGCTTTCTAAAGTTTGAATAAGTAAATTATCCGGACTTTATTTCTGTTTCAAAGTGTATTTTGTCTACCAGAAACTTACGAACACGCAAGGAAAAACCTGGTTTTCTTTACAGTCTCCAGCCCTATGAGCAGCGCTCTTCCTCCTTAGGCATTCTTTAATACCCTCTGTAATGTAGGGTTTGTTATTAGGATACTGTTTTACAATGATGTGGGGGATAATAGAGTCAATGCAGAATGTGATGTAATGTTATTGACTCAGCAGCACTGTTCATGTCCCCATCCTCCATGAAGATGTCCCAGTCTGTCCAGAGGAAACACCCTTTAAGCTCCTCCTTTTTATCACTACTCCACACCTTGATGTCCCTTGTCCCCATCTGGAGCATTTTAGAATCTGAAAACCACTAATTCCATGAAATTGACTCTTGTGAGCTTTATCTATCTATCTGTAAAGGGTCCATATTACACTATCTTCTGATTTATGTTTTGTTTCATTCACACCCACACACACTGCATGTTTAGGCTCTTCTCTCAAACAGAAATCCCACTGTTCCACCTTGCAATGTCATGTGGTAATACAGGAAGTGCTCCACTGTATTTTTAAACTCCACACACCTTCACTAGAATCATTTGGATCATTTCTACCCTTGGATTTCTTTTGGATATCTCTACTGAACGAAAGGTAAAAGGTAGTTTCATGGCATCACAAAATGAAGTTTGAGCTTTTGAGATGTAGACAGGCTAATAATAAAAATGTGTGAATGAAACAAAATACAGCTCCAGGTATGTTTTTGAGGAGGTAACAACATTATAACATTATTTAATGCTCCTATAGTCTATTTTGTGTAACATAGCACCTTATATGTTATGATGTTGTTACCCCATCAAAACATACCTTGTTGTGTTTTGTTTCATTCACATGTTTGAATAATCCTGTTTTATTAGTCTGTTTACATCTCCAAGGTCAAAATCCTCTGTTCCACTTTGTGATGTCATGAAGCAGTGTTATTCAAATTAACAGCAACCTTTTACCCTTTTCTCTTTTGTTCTGTAGAGAGTGACAATTTCAGGGCTGAAAATGTGCAAATGATTTTAGTGATGGTGTATGGAGTTTAAAAACGCAGTGGAGCACTTTCACCACATTACCACATGACATCATAAGGTGGTACAGAGTGTTTTCTGTTTGAGAACATAACTCAGCCTAAGTCTGCAGGGTTTGTGTGTTAAATCTGTGTGAATGAAGTGTGGAAAATCCCTCTGGTGTCCAGGTAGAATCCCTGGCAAAGGAGAAATTCAATCTGTTTAAATAAACTTTTGTCATGTGTGAATGAATGTGATGAGGAAACATTACATTATAACATAGATCAGAAATTAGTGTCATATTGGCCTGTTGATTAAAGTGGGTTTTGCAAAATGTGTCTCCTTTAAATTGATTCATGCCGAGAATCAACTTAAAGGAGACACAGATAAAGACACTACACCAGGACAACATCTACAATCACAAAAATCATTACTTTATTAAAATGTTTCACCTTCAGATTACTACTGTTGGGGAAAATAAGACAAAGGCTACAGATTATATACAGTATATTAGTATAGGCTAGTGAGTACAGTTAGCCTCAGTTATCTTAAAAAATGTGGATAGATAAGATTAGAAATTTTCTTATCATGGAGAAGAATTATGAGGGAAAACAACTTCTATGTCTTACAAAATACACAACACAAAAGTGCCCAACAGACAAGCTAAAAGATACCAAGTCATAGGCTGCCATGAGCTGTTTTTGAATTCTGTGTGCCCCCAGCTGGCAGCAGACCCACACTAGACCAGGTATTCGGTGCAGTCGTAAAGCCTGTTGATGCGGAGCAGGTCATTTTCACTCATGGTCTCAGCATATCCAAACCTTAACGTAGGGTCGACTTTAGCTACGAGGGTCATTAGACCGTTCTTGCTGAATGCCCAACTGTGAAAGAAAAAGGAATTAATTTGAAAGTTTTCTGAAAATATAGATTGCACAGAGGTGGGTAGAGTAACCAAATATATTAAGATAAATATACAAATATTAATATAAAGAGTAGGCTACTGCTACTTCAAAGAAAATATTATTCAAGTAGGTGTAAAAGTATACTGTTAGAAAATAGGCTACTCTGAATACTCTGATACAACAGTCATATTTGGTCTATGCTTTTACGTTCCTGCTTGTGAAAAATTGGTTCTTACTTGTTGTATTGCATCACAGATAGGAAATCATATGGAGTCTGGAGGTTGTTGGTGTTTTGAAGTACGAAATTACCTTCAAAACCTAAAAAACACAAAGACAAGAAATGAATAAAAACAATGCATACCTTTTGTACCAAGAGACTCTTTTCTGTTTTGGTATGCATCAGTGTTTATTTTAACAGATTATTATTTAATTTGATTTTGATTTGAAATTCAATGGTAAACATGTTCAAGTAAGTAAAATATAGCTGTTACTGATGTCAATAGTTATTCTTACTAAAAAAAAAAAAAAAATTGGACATGATGGACAAGTTTATCTTCAAATTTCCAATCGGAAATCAGAGTGACTCTCTCATTTGGGTGTCAGTTTCAGTGCTGAAATCCAGTCGGTTTAAATCTAAAATGCCTCTCTCTGATCTGAATGGTCACTAACTAAACCCCAGCACCTGCAGCCCAAGTTTCGCAGCTACTTTGCCATGTTTTTCTATATGTTTAACTGTCATTTTATATGATTTCATATTATTAAAACAATGTATTATAGCATACATTCCTGACAGTCAAAAGTCCTTAGGAAACTCCAGATTAAGTTTAGGATTTTCACAGGTCAAAAGGCTTCTTCCTCACAAATATACCCACAGCTCTGGTATTATCCTTGTAGTGACCCCCACAAGTTCATACCTGGGTCTATGTTCTCATAGTGGACATACACATGTTCATACCTAGTTTTATGTTCTCATAGTGGACATACACATGTTCATACCTAGTTTTATGTTCTCATAGTGGACATACACATGTTCATACCTAGTTCTATGTTCTCATAGTGGACATGCACATGTTCATACCTAGTTCTATGTTCTCATAGTGGACATGCACATGTTCATACCTAGTTCTATGTTCTCATAGTGGACATGCACATGTTCATACCTAGTTCTATGTTCTCATAGTGGACATGCACATGTTCATACCTGGTTCTATGTTCTCATAGTGGACATTGACGTAGCCATCGCGGTCACTCCGGCTGTGCTCGTGATGGAAGCCCAAAGCGTGGTTAAACTCATGCTCGATTATGCTACCGTGCATGCAGCCATTTTGCTGCAGGGACAGTGACTGCTTGCCCCCAATACGGCCAACGTATGACCAGCACCTGTCAGACAGGGACAAGTCAGATGGGGGCAACAGACAGGGAGCAACTGCTTGCCTCCTTATTCAGCCTACAAACAACCAGTGACTACAGCAGTAGCACGTGAGCCAGGGACAGTGCAGGTCCAAAATCAGTCAACAAGATTCACAATACTACAAGATTAAACAAATCCAAATCACAAAGAGAATAGATGCAATTAGCAAATCATAATTTCCTCAAAATCTTATTCTGTATAATCACTGCTAACCTGTATCTTGGGTAAAGTTTCATTCTGTCTTTGGTTTTGAATGGTTTAAGTAACGATTCTTTTTGTCTTTTCCCATGGAATCATGCAGGTGGGCTTCATTCATAAAGTGTACAAATTTGTATTTAAGACCTTTTTATGAATATTTTTGGCATTCGCAAAAATTTTCTTAACTGAAAATGTTCTTTTGGAAGAACACATCCTGTGAACATAATTTACATAAACAATGCTGTTAATGTGTGGATATCAAATACTATTTTGTGAGAGCTCTGTTAAATGATGGCAGGATCAACCTGGAGCACTGTTCCATCAATGAGATGGCTGCAGATTTATTGACCAAAACAGTAACCAAACTTGTTTATGTTTGGTGTACTATAAAATAAGTGTTCACATTATAGTGTTCATATCTGAATGGGTTTTTCAAATGTGAGCAAGTGGGGGTGTTGACATGTGCTCTCATTTTGTTATTATTTAAGTCAATAATCCCCATATGACTTGTGTTTTTGTGTCACATGATCTGAAATTCTCGATGGCCTGCACCTGTATAAAATAAATGAAGCATGCCTGTGGGAATGTGGTGTTAAGAGTGTGTCACAGCTGGGTGTCGCCCTTGCCTCAGGGTGTTCTACCATATCATCAGGGCAAGTTGGTTGTTTGACAGGCTTGGTCAGGAGTATCTTAGCTGAGGGCACCTATGGTGCATGTTTTGGGTTGACGGAGGAAACCCACCCAGACACACAGGAAGAACATGCAAGCTCCACACAGAAAGACTTGGACTCGGAGATTGACCCCTGAACCTTCTTGCTGTGAAGCGTGAGTGCCACCCACTCAGCCACCATGCTGCCAGGTTGATTTTAATTTAGGTTTTTGTCTTGTACTTGATACTATATGGAGATCAGATCACTGTTTTATAATTTGTTCATTGTAAACTGCAAAATTCACTTTGAACAGTTTAATAATAGAAATGAGCCTCGCCTCTTCATAGTGAAATTTTTAACCTTTCTTGGAGCCAGAATGTTTTTAATAAACACAAGTTATCATAGGAAAATGGTGGGTATGGGCAGTCTCAAATGTAGGACAATACAGGATTAATTAAACGTGTATGAATCAATCCAAATCCAACTCTGAGTAAGATAATAATGTTATAACATGGCTAAAAGCTCATAAAGGTTGATTTTGCATATGAGCCCTTTAGAATGTGAGCTGTCTTCTGGTGTTTAAAAATGGAAAACAGAGTTTTTAAAATAATCAAGAATGACCAGAGGAAATAAGCCCACTCTACATTTATGTAAAAAAAATCAAACCAAAATATACATCAGACCTAATTATGTAAATGTAGATGGACTCACCCTGTATCTGGAATTATAAAGATGTAGTCAGTATTTTGTCGTCGTCCCCTTTTACCGAGCTCCTCAAATCGGACACAGGTGAACTGCGCAAACTCTGCCATGACTTGACGGATCAGTAGAATGTTTTGTTTAGCTGTATGTAGACAAAAAGCACGTTAGTCTGATGACTCTTACGGAGGACCAAATGACATAAATAGAATATATGTATAAATAATTAAATGCATTTACACATTAATGCATACATTCTGGAGATTAAAAAACTAAAATATGCCCATCTTTACATCTCAGTATGAATTGATTCATTTCTTCAATGATTTATTTGTACATGTATGTATGTATTTATTTATTAATAATATTACTTAATTCATTCATTCAATTATATATTTATTTTTACAATGATTTACTTATAATTATTAGCTGTTTTCCCTTAACAAATGCATTTATTTGCTACATTACTTTTTTTATCTTTTAAATTATTAAAAAAAAATCCTATACCTATGCACATTCTTATACACATACACGTGCACATTCCTATACACATACACATTCCCATTCCTATAGAGACACACCCCACACACACACACACACACACACACCCACACCCCCACACCCACACACACACACACACATGCACACACACACACACACACATATACACACATATACACACACACACACACACACACACACACACACACACACACACACACACATATACACACACACACACACACACACACACACACACAAAGATAACATTATCTAACCATTATTACTATTATTGTTTTTTTGTTGTTGTCCTTATGGTGTGTATTGTTGCTGTCATTATTGTTATTGTCATTACTATTCCCCTTTTCATCAACTAATTTCAAATAGAAAAAAAAAGTGTGGTCCTGATGGGGATAAATAAATGGATTAACATAAATACACATATTCAAATAAATAATATGAATGAATAAATATTCAATTTAAATATGTATATTTATATGTGTGTATGTATGTTTGTGTGTGTGTGTGTGTGTGTATGTGTGTGTGTATATATGTATACATATGCAATAAGGATGATGATGGTAGTGATAATAATAATAATTAACAAATAAAATAAATGAATAAATAAAAAGATTATGGCTAGCGAGGAGTGGGCCCGTTGCTAGGGGGTATTTCCTCTTGATGGCAGGCTCACCAAAACCTTGCCTCTTTTAATGCACAGTACAGGACACACACACATACACATCATACACATTATACATTTCAATCTAAATAACAAATATCACCATTAGGACCACAAAATAAAAATTGTATAATGCTAACATAACTCATACAATAACAATACATAGAATTTTAAAAAAAAAAGGATAGTGAGTGATGACATAATGTGTGATGGCAATAATAAATCTATTATTATTTTTACTATTATTATTATTGGTATTATTTTCCCCTTTTCCTACATTTTACTCAATGCACACACACGCGCACAGACATACACACACTCACACACACACACACACACACACACAAAAACAAGACTGAACAATGCACTATATGTTAAATACATGTACTATATCCCCACGCCACGCCCCTGCTGTAAATTGGTAAATTGTAAATATTGTATATATCTGTTCTGTCACTGGGTGTTCTTCAATTTAAAAAAATAAAAAAAATAATGATTTACACATTTATTTATATTTATCGCAACATTTATTTTTACATTCATTTATTAGACCCTAGTCCTGTCAGAGAATCCTTACTCTGGAGAAAGGAGTAAGTATAGAGCAGTGGCTGTGCACTGGTGGTGGTGAAAATGATCTGAAATAAAGCGTCTTGGAAATACGCTATTAAAAAAGGTTCAAACATGCACAAATCACTCCTTTCAAGAGAGTAATTGAAAAGGAAACAACTATAACATGCTGAAAAGCTCTGAAAAGTTGATTTTCAAAACAGGTCTGCTTTAACAATATGGTTCATGTAGGTTCATTCCTGCTTTAGGGTTATTGTGCCATTGGCATAAATTAGTTTCAGCATTATTGTTTATCATCTATATTTTCTTCAGCAATATATAGCACATAAAAATTGTTATAGTGATAGACATAGATGATCTTTATTCAAGTTAAAACACAAAAGCTGTACTCACAAAATCTGCGGTCGATAACAACAGGGACATGCACATATCCGTCTTCCCCTTTGCGCCACTTGCAGGTGGTGGCAGTGCATTCAGCAGCGTTCGATAATACACCATTGGGAAAATCTACACAACACACAGAAGAATCACTAAAGAGGGGATATTACACTTTGTGGCATTAACTTTGTGGCATTAACTATATTTGTTAAAAAACAACACAGTAATATGTTATGTCACATCCCTTCCAGAGATCTATCACAACACAATCAACATGCATCCTATGAATAAAACTACTGCACATCAAGTTGTAATCTTGTGAAGTTGTAGTGCCATATGTGATGATTGTAACTAAGAATAAATTAGCACTTTAATCATTAACAAACACAATAATTATTTGACGACCATATGCAGACTACACTATTTAGACTACACTATGTAGACTATGTAGACTATGTAGACTATGTAGACTATGTAGACTGTGTACACTATGTAGACTACTACTAGAAACGTATTCTTTCTTACTTGCGTCCTTTGGTACGATGTCTCCTTCAGACAGCATATTACCTGCAACAATACACACAATATATTACAATAATACATATAACTACATTTCAAACATAAAGACTAATCTGTACATCTGCCCAGTAACAAGGTGCAATCATAAACACCTCGTTGTAGTATGGGCAGTCCAATTTGAAATTGCAGCAGCCATTAGAGGCAGCACAAACTTGATTTCTGGTTGTTTTTATATTAAAATAAAAAGACTCCTGTACTCTGTCTTACTTGTAAAAAGTATGTTTTATTTACAGTGGAGCAGCAGAGTTTTGGCAACTAGGCCTTCATCAGGCAAATGGTTGAAGAATGATGAAGGTCTAGTTGTCGAAACACTGAAGGAAGGAATAAAAGTTATAAAGGATGGGTTTAGACAAATTAAAAGAATTAAGTTTCCATAAAAGTTAAATTATTTTTTTCTTTGTTTAATGTGACATATCAGGGTTTATGTAAAATGTGTGTTCATTTTTGTGAGTCAAATACTGTCAAGATATTTTACAAAGGAACAGTAGATAATACCTGTATATTAAAACACCATATACAGAGGTAAGTAGGAGTTTTTAGCTCCACTTTAAAGAACTTTCTTACCCAGGTGAAAGTTGACGTCCAGCAAGGTTTCCAAGATGTCTGTGTGTTCCACTAAAATCACAAAGCAGGTTAGACTACTGTACACACTTTAATACCAGACATTATTGCTGAAAGACAGCCCAGAAATTACCTTGTGGTGAAGTTGAAAACTGAAAACATAAATAAATTGTCAATTGTCAGTCAGAACTGTACATTTTCAGACTTGATTAGCATGTTTTCCTTGCTAGGTTCTTGGTCTTATTCTAGTTTGGATTTAGATAATGCATATTCTAAAACTAGTCAGTCCAATAAATGTCACCTGAATCAGTAAAAACAAAATAAAATAAAATAAATAAAAAGTGCACCATTTCATATGTATTTTCTAAGTTCAATATATATTTTTTGTACTTTATCCTGAAGTACTAAATTATGCCAGGCTACTATCCAGAGCTTGACTTTTCACTCAGTACTCTCAGGTCGAGGCCTGTGTTGGCATACAGTATTGCTTTCTGCTTCTCTCTCAGGGTTTCCTGAGAGCTTCCATACATTTGTGTAAATATATATATTTTTAATACTGTCTACAATTAGCCCTTGCGCTTCTTGAGAATGAAAGCCTGTATGGCACCCTAAGATGTATTTACTCACCACCAGAGCGCTGGTGTTCACAGGAGGGGGACCCGCAGGAGCAAGAGAGCCCAAGCTGAGAAGGGTCAAGAGGACAGTCAAGACCAAGACCTGAGCCATGTCACTGATCAGACAAACCTCACCAATGTAAAAATGACTAATACTACTAGTATTTTCTGTGGTGCTGGTTTCTGATGGGCTCGTTAGAAGCTGCAGTGCTTTTATTTAGAAAAAAAACCCCAAGGTATGGCCATAATAAGTATTTACATGACCCAAGTACAAGTGCATATTGTTCCATGTAATTAAATTCATATACTAGCATCCTGTAATTATCCTATTGTCAACAAGACATTCCAGGTATTGTGTCTCTCGAAACAAATAAAGAAAGGACACTGTCACATTCAAAATCATACACAGGCTTCTCTCTCAAAGCTTAAAATCCATAACTTTTGTCTTTTGTCCCAAAGTAGCCGCCCGTAGAGCTCGGCACCTCCAAACCCCATAACTGCATTCACTACAGTGAACTTTGTGGGAGTTTCAGAGACTGTGAATTATGGTATGGAATGTACACATTATAAAATGTAGAAGAACTTTTAAGCCCTTTGCCAGACTTCAAAATGCAAAGTTAGTTCTGTTTTAGACCTGCTTTAGTCCTGGTCCTGGTTTACCTAGTCTAGTCCTAGGTCTGCTGTGAACAAGCATTATAGTTAAAGTCTGTTTTTGGTTGTCACTGCAGGTTTGTCTTGGCTTATTCCTACTTAAATCCTGCTTAAGTGACAGATCAATATTGATTTTTTATTTCACCGACTGTACGACTGTTGCTGAATTGTACTACCTCACTACCTGATACTCCTGTAGCACTTCCCAGAGGAGAAGCACCCATGTTTAACCCTTTAATGTTCACTCCAAGAAAAAAAACAATGTAAAAATTATTTTTTTTTGTGCTTTTTAAGTTATTGGGTCACTAATGACAAAAAAAAATAAAAAAAAATAAAAAATAGACCCCCCAGTTTTAAAAATATATGCATCTACCAATTGGTCGAGATGGTGCTTGATGGTAAAAGTATCTAATACATAACTATAAATGCATATTATCAATTAAATTATTATTTAATACCTACAAATACAAAAAAGAAAGTAGAAAATGTGAAAATACCAGAAAACAATTGATGTCAAGTAAATTTTATTCCAACAAACGAACTTCACTCCCATTTTCGGCATAAAATTCCAACACTTATGTAACAATTGTACTTTCAAAAACATGTATTTCCCCTCTCTTAAAATAATTTTAAAAAAGGACAACTGAGGACCTATCCAACTTCTCAGTTGTGCTGTGTAAAATCTTCAAACATCTTTTTTTGCATTCAACAAATTCAAAAATGATACAAATCTCTCAAACAAAATAATGGTAACCACTGGTAACCCTGGGCACATTATTTTTGATGATACGCTACAAAGCATTCCCTCTCTGATCAAGCACAGGAAAACATTGCAATTCTCACATTTCCATCTTGACACACCCTTTGGGCAGAGGCTGCACTGTCCCCGGTTGTCAGTGTGAAGTGGCCAATGTCCATAGCTGTCGTAGCGTATGTCTGGTTGTGGCCGTGGGGGTCTTGGGGGGAGGCGCTTCTTCTCACAAGACATTTGTGGTGGACTAGCAGATGATGGCCGACCAACTCTAGGTGCTGGCTTGTTGACTTGTTTCAAACTGTTCGCCACAGCCGGGGGAAACATTTTGAGAGGCATTGGTTTTTCCTTCAGTAGGTCACAGTCTCTCTTGTAGACAAGCCACGAATTAGAAATGCACAGGTCAAGGACGTATCCAAACAGGGGGAAGTACCAGCGTCATGATTTGGCTGGGGTCTTGTACAGATAAACCAGCATGTCGGAAAGATCAATGCCACCCATATGCTGATTATAGGCAGCAATGAGTGATGGGCATTGGACAGCAATCTTCGTTTTTGCATCTTTGCTCCACCGTTGGACACTTGTAAGAGGCATGATCCCACAGGCATTGCTGAGGAGAGTGACACATTTGTTATCATACTATTTGACTGCAAGTACACCTTCAGTGGACTTGTAATCAAGAGCACCATGGCCTCTCTTCATCAGCTCTTTATCTTCTATCAGGTGAGCTCCACCGATGCGATTTCAGCGGACTGTGCCGATGTATTTAATGCCCAGATTTGCATGCAGGCTCAGGACCAGGTCAAAACTAGTGAAGTAGTTGTCACAGAAGACAACTGAAATCCGTGGGTGTGATATGGTTTTGCATAACGTTGTCACCACTTTGCTCCCTAGAGGTAACTTCTGCTCTTCCTCACTTAGATCAACATTGAAGAATGTGAACGGCCCTTGATAGAGCAGTAGGTCATGGATGATGCCAGAAGAACTGGCACGGCAGAAAACTCTGAAGCCCCACTTGTCAGGTTTATTGGCAACATATTGGCAGAGAGTGCCAGCCCTTGTGCCCTTATAAGACACCATGACTTCATCTACACTGTGCTTGTAAGTGGACGGGATAAGGAGACATTGCTTACGAAGCATCTCAAAAAGGGGCCAGATTTTGTAAAATCTGTCAGGGCTGCCATTTGTTTATTTGTTTATTTGTTTATTTAAGGATCCCCATTAGTCTCTACAGAAGCAGAGACTAGTCTTCCTGGGGTCCAATCTCAAATACAAGACATTTTAAGCACCATCAAAACAATCAATTAAAACACTAAGTTTGAGTTACATCATCAAAACACAAACCAAACACTCAAAATATGTTACATTCAACTTTTAGCCTTTTCAAAAAGCAATTTCTTAAAACATTTTTTAAAAACCGCATAATTTTGTATAAGCCTTATATGTTGTGGCAGAACATTCCAATAAGAAATGGCTCTGTAGAAAAATGTTGCTTTCAGTGCATCAGTTCTTGGTTTTGACAAAGTGAAAGTTGTGTTTGAGGCTTGTCTTGTATTAAACCTGTGCCTGCTACAGATGAGCTGTAACTGTGAGAACATGTGCAAAGGTTTGTGGGTTGTCCACACTATGCAAAGACAAAACTAAACTACAGGCCAGTCTGTCCTTGACTTTCAGCCACGAAAGTTTCTCATGCATAGCACTGATATTAGCCCTAAAAGAGCAGTTCAGAGCAAGACGTGCAGCTCGATTCTGAACTATCTGGAGATTGTCTAAATCTTTGTTTGCAGCACTAGACCACACATTAGGACAATAGTCCATCTGAGATAAAACAAGAGAGGCAATTACCAGTTTTCTTGTTTCCATTGGCATAAAATAAGCATTCCTTCTAATTATTGCAATATTCCTACTCATTTTGGTAACAGTATTATTTGTTATTTGAGTTGTCCATGTCATAGTTTGGTCTAAAATGACACCCAAAAGTTTAATTTCTGTGACTTGTTCCAATGGTTGTTTATTGAGAGAAATGTTTAGCTTAAGATTTTTTCGAACAGAATGCGTTGATCCCAATATGCACTTTGTTTTTGTAATACAGTGAACCCTCGTTTATCGCGGGGGATACGTTCCAAAAATAACCCGCGATAGGTGAAATCTGCGAAGTAGTCAGCTTTATTTTTTACTGTTATTTTACAATGCAATACTTTACTGCAGAATGAAACAAAAAATAAAAACTCTTTTCAGGCCCAAAATGTGTTTAAGAAATAGAAATATTAACGTTTTCTTACAAATAACTATAATAGTTTAAAGGACGGTGTTTTTTTTATATAGTATCAATACAAGGTAGGAAACATTGTCACTCGCGTATTTCACAGTCCCTCCAGCTGCGCCTCTTCGTCCTGACTCCGCTGCGCTGTAGCGTCTTTTTCTACTGAAGGCTGCGCAGGGGTCTTTCTCCGAGAGAAGTCATGAAGGACATCACTGTCAGCAAAAGTTTCATAAAGTTTTTTAGCTTTTGTACAGATAACGTTGGTATCCAGCGTAATGCTCTTTTTCCTGCAGTCATTAATCCACAAAGCTAAAGCAGATTCCATCCTTACGATGGCCTTGTTGCGGACTGTCACAACTCTTTTTGCATCCTTGTTAAAGCTTATTGCTGCTGTCGTCCTTATATTATTTTCCTCCTTCTTTATGTAACGAACCGAAGATTCATTTATTCTGTAATGGCGCCCTACAGCCGCATAGCTTTTACCTTCCTTCAGCATGTCCAGAAGTTTAACTTTTTCTGCAATAGTTAGCATCTTCCTCGGCCTCTTTGGCGCGTCTGGAGGCCCCTTTGTCGGCACAGAGCGTTTCTTTGACATTGTGGGTTTTGTCACGGAGAAAAATTGCAAACGTAAATTTGGCAGAATGTACAGAAACGAAAACTGTTGGCATGGGTCTAATGAAAAACCAATATCAACTTTTTTCACTTCTAGACAACAGTAACGCCCCTGAGCCAATCAGGATTCACTGTAAAAAAAAAGCACTGTAAAAAATTCTGCAAAGCCGCGATAGGTGAAGCGCGATATATCGAGGGATCACTGTATTCAGTTTTAAACGGTTCTCCAGAACCCATTTTTGAACAGACATTAGCTCCTGTTGTAGTATGTCATTGACCGGATCCAAATCAGCTGAGGAAACATGTATGGTGGTATCATCTGCATATACAGTCATACAGGCCTTTTCTAGTGCATATGGCATATCGTTAACAAAAATACTGTAGAGCAGAGGGCCGAGGCAACTTCCTTGTGGGATTTCACATGAGAGTGTTACTTTATTTGAAAGTGAACCATTGAATGTGACACATCGTTTCCTATCAGTTAAATAACTGTGCATAAACTGTAAAGCTGCATTATTAAAACCATAAGCAGACAATTTCATTTGTAAAAGGCTGTGATCAACAAGGTCAAAGGCTGCACTAAAATCAAGAAACACAGCTCCTATCAACTGTTTACAGTCAATTTGATGCAACCATTGGTCAGTAAGCGCTATGAGTGCTGTATTGGTAGAATAACCTTCCTTATATGCATGTTGGACATCAGAAAAAATACAATTCTCATTGAAATAGTTCTGAATCTGTTTGCACATAACTCCCTCCTCAGTTTACTCAGGACAGGTAAAATGCTTATGGGTCTACTGTTTTGCCCAGTTAATTGTTGTCTAGAATTTTTAACCAAGGGAACAACTTTTGATATTTTCCACAAGCTTGGGTACACACATTCCTCAAAACATATATTAAAAATATGACATAGAGGCTTAGCTATTAATTTAGCTGCAAATTTTAGGAGTTTTCCATCCATATTATCGATTCCACAAGGTTTATTGCAGTTCAAATTCTCAAGAAGCTGTAACATTTCCTCATTTTCAATTGGCCTGAACTCAAAATTGCATTTTTTCCCTTTCATTTGTTTTTTAATTATTGTTGTTGAAAAATTACCATCTACAGGGGCCATCTCATTTCTGATTGTACTCACTTTATTCTGGTAATAGTTATTGAAGTAACTCGCAACTTCAAAAGGTCTAGTAATGAAGGTTCCATCCTGGTCAACAAAAGAAGACATTTTATGATTTTACTCCTACTCATAAGTTCATTAATCAACTTCCATAACTGTTTACTATTTTTACCACATTGCTCAAATTTAGCTTGATAGTATTGTTTTCTTTTTTTCCTATTAATTTTTGTAACTTTATTCCTAAGTGACCTATAAGACTGCCAATCTGCAAGAGTGCCAGAGATTTCAGCAGATTTTTTCAGTTTATCCCTCTCCATCATACATTGCATCAATTCACCATCTAAGCAAGGGGACTTTATGGATCTCACAGAGACTTTCCTCACTGGGGCATATTTATCACACACTGCATTAAATAAATTACAAAAGATAGTAAGAGCCTGTTCAGCACCCATGCTCTGTAACACAGAATTCCATTGTATATTCTCCACATCTCTTGTGAAATCATCCTCAGAGAAATACTTATACATTCTCTTATGAATGACTTTAGGTCCTACTCTTGGAACTTTTGTTTTAAAATTCAAAGCAATTATGTTATGATCACTGAAGCCGACTGGTACTGAAATAATATTAGAGCACTTTTCAACACAATTTGTATAAACGTGATCAATACAAGTTGATGTAGTTAGCCCATCTTTGTTAGTCACAGTTCTAGTAGGTCTATTTATTATCTGCACTAAATTGCATACAGTAATGGTGTCACACAGTGTTTTTTTCATAGCACAATTATCAGAGATCCAGTCAATATTCATATCTGCTAGAATAAACACTTCATCATTTGTATCAGTAGCCTTTTGGATCATTGTACAGACATTATTCAAGTATTCTATATTTGAGCCTGGTGGCCGGTAACAACAACACGCTAGTATGGGTTTATGATGTGGAAGATGCACTCGCAGCCACAATGCTTCTATGCCATTCATGCCAAGGTCTTTTCTTATTTTAACTGGAATATTATTTTAAATATAAAAAGCAATTTCCCCACCATATTTATTTCTGTCAGACCGGAATATATTGTATCCTTCTATTACCAAAGACGAATCTTCTACAGTTTCATCTAAGTGTGTTTCTGTGACCGCCATTATGTGAATATTTGTTTCCAACAAAATAGAAGACAATTCACACACTTTGTATCTTAAACTACAGATGTTCAATGAGCAAATCTAACTCCTTTTTTAGCTGTCTGAAACATCATTATATGAAAACAGAGTAAGAAACAAGATCAAAAATAATGTTAGCCAGTATACTAAGCCTATGTTTCATCTCATTCAAGTGTGATTACTATTAAACCTTTCTAACTGGTCAGGACTTTTAATACAAAAAACCCTAGCTTCTTCTGGTCCACCATTTGTCTTAACATACACTTTACAGTTAGCGGTCCAGGTTGCCTGGATTTTTCTCTGTTTCCTAAGAAACCTTGCTCTTCTAGCTAAATCTGCATTAGATTTTGTGAGGTGCTCATTAATATACACATTTGTCCCCTTTAAATTTTTGCCTTGCCTCAGTAAATCAATCTTACTCTTTCTGTTGAAAAATCTCACTATAACAACAGATTTAGCTTTCTGATTCTGAATTTGTAACGTGTGACATGCTTCAATGCTATTTGTGTCCACATAAATGTCCTTGTTCTCAAGATATTTAGTGACTTGGACCTCAGTTGAGGTGCCATGCTCATTGGTGCCCTCTTCCCTCTGCAACCCCTTCAGGGCATGAGCATACGAAGGTGGTTTGAGTGGTATTCCAGAAATAATCACATCATTTATTCGTGAGTATTGCTCTAAATCTGCCACACGTGTCTCCAGAAAGTGAAGTCTTTGTTGTTTTTCATCATTCAGCCTTTTTAGTTCTTGAATGTCCTGCACTAAACAGAAATCGTTCTCAACTGCTGACCCATTATGTTCACAGAGGTTTTCAGTTCCTCCAAGTCATTCTTCACCTCTTTAGGGGTCATTGTTTTAAGCTAGCAGCAGCAACAGCCTCCTCCAGCACAGTGTTAGCACAGGCCTCAGCAGCAACTCTCACACCTGCAGGATCCCTCACACCCACAGCAGTGACAGTGCTAGCCCAGGCCTCAGCAGCCCTCCTCACCTGCAACTCTGGAAACACGGGTGCGCCGAAGACCCACGCCAACACGATCAAACACACAGAGTTGTATATGCTTCTTCCCGACCTCTGCAGCTTCGGATTGGCGCGTCCTCTGGAGAGATCCCCCTCTTTTGGACAGCTTTCCCGATAGAAAATTCAGACGGTCGGACCGGAGTTTTTTGGACTTTGGCCTCGAAGCTAAGCGGCTAACGGCTAACCCCCGGTCAAACACGGAGGTGAGGCGTGTTTCTGCTCCATGCTGCTTCTCTACTCTTGTCTCCTCAAACAACCAGCAGCCTCCAAGTATCCAAAAACGTGTCCAAAGTTTTAATTTTTCAGTTATTGTGCAAGGAGATCAAGCTTTGAATCTACAATGCCAGTGTATTCAGAAAGAGTCAAAACGCATGTTGTTAGTCACACTGCTGATTATCATTGAAGTGAATGTAGCGCCGTAACAGTGTGAATCTCCTCTTCGGCATGATATCAGCAATCAAGTTAAAACATGATGCAGGGTACCAGTAATCTTCCATTGCCGGGAAGTTGAAAACACCCATAAAAAGTAGCATAGCCAGGAAATCCTCAATCTCCCTAGGGTTAGATTTGATTGGATCCCCCAGCTCATGGGCAGAGTACAGGTTGGTTTGATGAGCGATATGTAGAATCATCTCATCAGTGAAGAGCATCTTGAAATATTGAAATGGTGTCTTGACAGAATCCGGGGGTGCAAAACTTGAATCAGGAACCTGGAATTCGTCAATATCTACATGCTTCCAGATTCTCCTGAATTCTTTTTCTTTCTTTTCAGCCATTTTTTTCTTCTTTGTGCATGGGGGTGACACAGGGGTCTCATCCAGCTCTTCCATTACTTTTTTAAAGGTGTTTTTCCCTTTTTTATTCTTCTTAGCAGATGTGCTTGTAGAGGGCATCTCTTCGTCATCCATAAATTCAGTGTTAAGGTCGTCGATCACCTCTACTTGTTTGGGCAGATAATCAGGATCCCCTATTGTGTCATCATCATCATCACTCAGATCAGCCTCAGAATCTTGAGGATCTTCTGGTACAAGGGCCAGAAAAGACTGTGGCCTTGAACCATAAAATGATTTAGCATCCATCTTTTGTTCCTAAAACAAATAAATGGAAGGTAAAAAAAGAAATCATGCAGTGTTATAGCTAAATGTTAGCATGTTTGTTAATTAAATACAAAAATCACACATATTAAATAATTTCAGTATAATAACACATTAATTGTAACATATTGACAACAATGCATGAACAGAAGGGTTTTTATTCCATTGAAAATAGTAAAATTTAATGAAGTTAGCATAAATTCACCAAACTCTTACCATATGGTTGAGATGTCACGCCATGCCAAGGTTTACCATAGAGTGACATCTCAACCGTTTGGTCAAGCATGTTTTTAAAAAATTATTTGACCCTTATAAAATGTTTTTCTGTTGCATCAAGTGACATAATTCTGTTAAGTAACGTGTTAGATGATGTAATATGTTGAAAAAACGGATTTACCTTTTAAAATACAGCCAGAAGTTGTCCACATGTCAGAATTGATTCTTCTGTTTTTAACTTGCTGGAGTCACGATGAGTGAAAAGTCTTACTGTCCAAAAATAGAGTGCCCTCTAATGGATGTTTTATGCATAGCATACCTCAACCAAGTAGTAGAGATGACCCAATCAGGTTGAGTTCAGTTCAACACATTCCCCAATAAGATATAGCGACTCAAAATGTGATCTACCATATGGTTGAGCAGAACATTAAAGGGTTAAGATAGTCCTACATGTGACCTCACGTTTAACACAGTCCTACATGTGTCTAAACAGGACCCATGTTTAAGATAGTCCTACATGTTTAACACAATCCTACATGTGTCTGAACAGGACCCATGTTTAAAATAGTCCTATATGTGTCCTCACGTTTAACACAGTCCTACATGTGTCTAAACAGGACCCATGTTTAAGATAGTCCTACATGTGTCCTCACATTTAACACAGTCCTACATGTGTCCTCATGTTTAACACAGTCCTACATGTGTCTAAACGGAACCCATGTTTAAGATAGTCCCACATGTGTCCTCATGTTTAACACAGTCCTACATGTGTCTAAACGGAACCCATGTTTAAGATAGTCCCACATGTGTCCTCATGTTTAACACAGTCCTACATGTGTCTAAACAGGCCCCATGTTCAAGATAGTCCCACATGTGTCCTCATGTTTAACAGTCCCACATGTGTCCTCATGTTTAACACAGTCCTACATGTGTCTAAACAGGACCCATGTTTAAGATAGTCCTACATGTGTCCTCACGTTTAACACAGTCCTACATGTGTCTAAACAGGGCCCATATTTAAGATAGTCCCACATGTGTCCTCATGTTTAACACAGTCCTACATGTGTCCTCATGTTTAACACAGTCCTACATGTGTCTAAACAGGCCCCATGTTCAAAATAGTCCCACATGTGTCCTCATGTTTAACACAGTCCCACATGTGTCCTCCTGTTTAACACAGTCCTACATGTGTCTAAACAGGACCCATGTTTAAGATAGTCCTACATGTGTCCTCACGTTTAACACAGTCCTACATGTGTCCTCATGTTTATCACAGTCCCACATGTGTCCTCATGTTTAACACAGTCCTACACATACGTACAAATATTGTAGGAAAACATCTTGCTGTGCAAGGTTAGTTCTGGCTGGCCAGGTAATTCAACAGATGGAGTTAAGCCGGATTTAACTTCTGTGATCATTACAGGACACACTAAAAGTTGATACAATGTATTTTCCTCAAAACCCTTCATCTGTATTGGCATACATACAGTACTAATAGATGATGGAATCAGAACAATAGTTTATCAATTGGACAAGGACATGTTTTTCAAGGCATTTCTTATCAAATCTAGGTACCTAATGACTATGTCGACTTATACAGTCCAGACCAAGCCACAACATCTCAACTGGAAAAGCTAATAATAATTAACCCTTCTTTAAACAGGTAAAATGTCTGAGAACTAATGTTAATTTACAAACATGACCTTTCCTTCACATTGTTCTCATCCACAGCGGCTGTGTGGCTAGCACGCCCCACAGCAAGAAGGTTCCGGATCTGTGTGGAGTTTGCATGTTCTCCCCATGTCTGGATGGGTTTCCTCCGGGCACTCTGGTTTCCCCCATCAACCCAAAGTGGTGTGTGCGTGAGTGATGGTGGTGGTTGGAGGGACCGTTGGTGCTGGTTGTAGTTGTGGCTACAACAGTAGCTTACCCCCACCGGGTCTGGAGTGAATGAAGAATGTGTGTTCATAATGCTGTGTAAAGCATCTTTGGGGACATGTGTCTATGAAAAGTGCTATATAAATAAAGTCACCTTATCTTACCTTACCAACCTGCTTTTCTGCTCAAAATGCTGTGTCATACTTGCTGTTCTTTATGTAGTTGTACTTCATGTACTTAATGCACTTTATATTACACAATGCCTATTCAAATGCACACGTTCTTGTCTGCTGTAAATAGCTGCTTTTATATGATTGCATGTGGCAAGCATGTTTCTTCCATCCATCTTCTCCCGCTTAATCCGGCTGGGTCGCGGGGGCAGCGTGCTGCCCAATACTCATAGCACATGACCCCCCCTATGAACCCCTCTGCAGGTGGTGAGCCCACAGGAGGGTGGACAACATGGTCCTTGATGTTAGTTCATAGGGGTGCGGGCATGTTTTGGGTTGATGGGGGAAACCGGAGTACCCGGAGGAAACCCATCCAGACATGGGGAGGAACATGCAAACTCCACACAGAAAGGCCTGGGCGACCCGGGGATCGAACCCGCAACCTTCTTGCTGTGAGGCCCGAGTGTTGCCACTCAGCCACCGTGCCGCCAAGCATGTTTCTTATGACTTATAATTTAGATATAACAATAGCTTCGGGCCAAATCGGTGATCACTGTAGACAATACTGGTGCCATGTCTGTGCTGTCACTACATTCTGTGAGATTCTTGATAGACATGTGAGGCTCCTAATAAAAATAATCCTCTGTAAAGCGTCTTTGTGACATCTGTCTGTGAAAAGCGCTATATAAATAAACACTTACTTACTTACTTAGAGGTCATACAAGTTGACCCATCACAACCCTTGTTTCACAACCGTTGTGATTGACCAACAAAATAATTCTTTTTATGACCAATAAGCTTGTGTCCCACTTAACCTGATTTTGCCTCATAAGTAATTAATTAAGGAGTAAAAAACAAAAAATAAAATAAAACTGTTACTAATAATTAATTTAAATTTAAAATAAATAAATACTGTAATAACAAAATGCTGGCACATACTTATATTCTGAACACTATCTAAAGTCAAAATTTCTTTTCCTTTTAGAAATCAGACTAAGGACAGGAAGCGAGAATGGAAAAAGGAGCCCTACGGGATCAAAAGCCCTTAGCGTCTACAGGTAGATGATAAACATTAAACAGTTCATTAAACAGTGACCCAATCAAATCAAAACAACATCCAATTTATAATAAACAGTAGCTGAGAGGGTAGATATTAATGTACCACAAATGTCTCAATTTACCACATAAAGTCAATTGATGGAGTTTTGGAATGGTAAGGCACTTGAAGAAGAGGCAGACCCGAAAAAGGCACAAGAAAATCAGACTGCGATTCAAGATATGGTCAAGAAATATATCAAGAAAAAAATGAGGAATGGAGGAAAAGAGGCAATCACCCCAATATAAGAGCAGTGGAGAAATATAAGAAGTTATTACAAGGAAAACATTAAGCAGTGTAAACTGGAGCCCACTCAAAATGCTATAATAAGGAAGATAAACCAACTGAAGATACAGATACTAAAGGTTCTGCACAAGTGACGGAGATAACGGCAATGTTATGAGCACTACAACTCTCAGAGGCCAAGGCAGTAAACATCTATACAGACTCAGTCTATGCCTACAAGACCGTCACAATGTCGTTGGCTGGGTGGATCAGAAATGGTTTCAAACTTGTGACCGGCCTTCCAATAAAACATGAACAATTAATAAAACAACTGATAGACGCTGTCCAACTGCCATCAAAACTTTCCATCATGAAATGCAAAGCTCACACCAAGGGGGAACAGATTCTATATCCCTGGGAAATCAAGCAGCAGACCACGCCGCAAAGAAAGTTGCAAATTATAATGCAAGAAACATGCTCATTCACACCAATGAAAAGATTGAGATGCTTCCTAATGCAAATGTGATGCGACGTACATGAAAGAGATTCAAGAAGCAGCCGGGGCATATGAACATAGTGCCTGGAAACAACGTGGTGCTACGAAAGATGCTACAGGAATTTGGAGAAATCATGAAGGAAAAATCGTGGCTCCAGTCGCACTGCTTCAGATACTTTATGATGAATACCACACTCCTACTCATCGAAATTATGAAGCCATCTCAAAGCACATTGATTTGTGGTGGCATCCACACATGAAGCCCATAATGCAATACTGGATTGACGATTGTCACATCTGTCAAACCATGAATCCAAAAAAGGCTTACAAACCACCTCCAGGAACTTATACTCTTCTCAATAAGCCTTTTGAAAGAATCGTTATGGATTTCACAGACATGGGTCGGAGATGAGAGTTCGAGCTAAAGAACACTCGAGCTAGTCAAACACATAACTACTGATGTTTTTCCACAATTTGGCATTCCACATGTCATAAGATCTGATAACGGGACACACTTCAGTGCTAAAATAGCCCGTGATGTGCTGAAGGCTCTCAATATCACTCGATGCTTTGGAACTGTCTATCATGCCGCCAGTCAAGGAGTTTGTGAACGAAAGAATGCCACTGTCAAGAGAAAACTTGCAAAGGTCTGGAAAACCACTAAACTTGATTGGGTCACTGCCTTACCTTTCGTCTTAATGGCTATCAGAAACAGCGTGAACAAAACCACGTATTCTCCTCATCTACTATTAACGGGTAGAGAAATGCAAAAACTAAAGGGACCATTTACCGAAGCTACTCCATTCATAGAATGGGACAAACAACATCACTCATATGTTCAAGAACTTCAAGAAATAGTGATGCGTGATTTACGTTTGTATGCTATTTTATCAAAAACATGGTCAGGCATTTGTGCACCAGTAATGTTAATAATCCCGTTCACTATAGGCCCAGCAAATTCACTAAGCCTTACACAAACTCAATTGCCATACAGAGCTAACTCAAGACATAACTATGTGAACAAGAGGTCGTTGTCATATCAGTCTAAGCCCAAACCTCATGGATTGTTTAATGAGGACATCTACCTCAGTGCTATTGGTACACCTGTTGGGAGTTCCGGATGAATTCAAAGCACAAAACGTAATTACAGCTGGGTTTACGTCAGTTTTATTTGCAGGGGTAACTGCTACTAAAAATGTTATTTGGATAAATTACCTTTATTACAATCAGTAGAGATTTATCAATTATACAATTGAGGCAATAGAAGGCATTGTTGAGCAATTGGGCCCTACATCGCTCATGGCATGGCAAAATCGGATCGCCCTTGACATGTTACTCGCCAAAGAGTCATCAGTATGCAGCATGTTCGGAGCAGAATGTTGTACTTACATTCCGAATAATACTTCCCCTGATGGAAGTATTGCTAAAGCTTTGAACAAACTTAAGTTGTCCGCAGAATTTGTTAGGAACTCTGGTGTGTCTGTAAACACTTGGTCAAATTGGCTCTATGGAATATTTGGACCTTGGACTGATGCCATAATATCTGTAGTTATTACAATATTAACTGTCATTGCTATATTAGTAGTAATTAGATGCTGCGTTATCCCATGCCTTCGATCATTGGGAGAACGATTGATTGCTACTGCCCTAACACAAAAAACTCCTACGTCTCAGATTTTGTTACTCTCTGTAGAGTCTTAAAGTCCCTATGTATTCATTAAACTGCACCGTTTGACCTTCTGACTTGAAGGAGGTAAAATTCATAATTCTAAAGTCCCAGTAAGCGTTCCTTGTTTCTTATTTTGCTGTCCGAGAGTCATATATTAATTTATGTGTTATATTTGCATATGGGATCTTTACGTAGACAACAAGGGTAGAATAGCAGCTGCATGCATCAACAGGTGGGGTAATGATTGAGCCTGGCTATAAAAGAGCTCTCGCAGAAGTGAGATTTGTGTTGCTGAATTGTACTACATCACTACCTGATACTCCTGTAGCACTTCCCGGAGGAGAAGCACCCATGTTTAAGATAGTCCTACATGTTTAACACAATCCTACATGTGTCTGAACAGGACCCGTTTAAAATAGTCCTATATGTGTCCTCATGTTTAACACAGTCCTACATGTGTCTAAACAGGACCCATGTTTAAGATAGTCCTACATGTGTCCTCACGTTTAACACAGTCCTACATGTGTCCTCATGTTTAACACAGTCCTACATGTGTCCTCATGTTTAACACAGTCCTACATGTGTCTAAACGGAACCCATGTTCAAGATAGTCCCACATGTGTCCTCATGTTTAACAGTCCCACATGTGTCCTCATGTTTAACACAGTCCTACATGTGTCTAAACAGGACCCATGTTTAAGATAGTCCTACATGTGTCCTCATGTTTAACACAGTGCTACATGTGTCTAAACAGGGCCCATGTTTAAGATAGTCCCACATGTGTCCTCATGTTTAACACAGTCCTACATGTGTCTAAACAGGGCCCATGTTTAAGATAGTCCCACATGTGTCCTCATGTTTAACACAGTCCCACATGTGTCCTCATGTTTAACACAGTCCTACACATACAAATATTGTAGGAAACCATCTTGCTGTGCAAGGTTAGTTCTGGCTGGCCAGGTAATTCAACAGATGGACTTAGGCCAGATTTAACTTCCGTGATCACTACAGGACACACTAAAAGTTGATACAATGTATTTTCCTCAAAACCCTTCATCTGTATTGGCATACATACAGTACTAATAGATGATGGAATCAGAACAATAGTTTATTGATTGGACAAGGACATGTTTTCAAGGCATTTCTCATCAAATCTAGGTACCTAATGACTATGTAGATGTGTACAGTCCAGACCAAGCCACTAATGTTCATTTACAAACATGACCTTTCCTTCACATTGTTCTCATCCACCACGGCGGCACGGTGGCTGTATGGCTAGCACGCCCCACAGCAAGAAGGTTCCGGATCTGTGTGGAGTTTGCATGTTCTCCCCATGTTTTGATGGGTTTCCTCTGAGCACTCCGGTTTCCCCCATCAACCTGTGCTGGTTGTAGCTGTGGCTACAACAGTAGCTTACCACCGCCGGGTCTGGAGTGAATGAAGAATGTGTGTTCATAATGCTGTGTAAAGCATCTTTGGGGACATGTGTCTGTGAAAAGTGCAATATAACTAAAGTTACCTTACCAACCCCCAAGGCTTGGGTACCCCAAGGCGTGCCCAGGCATAGTACCTCCAGTGTGTCCTGGGTCTGCTCCAGGGTCTCCTGCTGGTGGGACACCTCTCCAGGGAGGCATCCAGGAGGCATCTGGAACAGATGTCTGTGTCACCTCAGCTGGCTCTTCTCCACATGAAAGAGTAACGGCTCTACTCCAACTTCCTCACCCCATGTCTAAGGTAGCTCCCAGCCGTCCTGCAATCTTGTCCTTTCAGTCATTACCCAAAGGTCATGACCATAGATGAGGGTAAGACCAGAGATCTAAGCCAGGACTAAACCAGGACCATAAATGATGGTAGGAGTATAGATTGAGCGGTAAATGGAAAGCTTGGCCTTTTGCCTCAGCTCCCTCTTCCAAACAACAGTCCGATACAGCACAGATACAAGACCCCGAGATACTTGAACTCAGCAAATTCTACAAACAGCAAAGATGAGATCCTGTGATCCTCGAACCGGAACCCCTCCGACCCAAAAACACAAAAATTATAACAACTTTGCCATCATGTCCAATGTTTTTGTAATTAAGAATAAGTGAGAATTACATTTGTTTTCAGTAAAAGCTATTTTTGATTTTAATATGTTTACGTCGTATCTGGAGACACAGATGTCCGTGTTTATGAAATTTAAATTCAAAATCTTACACACTGTTGCTTTAAAGCTTGTATTGCTTTGCCTGTAACTGTGCCTGGTGGCATACTTTGCTTGACTCAGAGAAAGGTACATTTGATAATATACTGTGGAACATTCCAGTCAAAGCAATAACTTCTCCAGAGGGAAGTGCCGGACACACCCTCACCATAAAATTTGCATAGTGCACATTTAAAATATCTATAAGTAAAGTCCCTTCACTTAGTAATAAATGTTTAAAACAATCTTTTGTATCATGTAACAAACTAGTCATTATAGGAACACACAAGTTTCGGGAGTTTGGATGACAGATTAGCGGGGATAGCTGGGAGGGCCTTTGGTGGTGAAACAGGAATTCTTGACCATGCTATATTAGGTGTGAGAGGAGCCATCTTGATTCTTGATCTGATGATGCTTTCTAGATGGTTGGGAAGGGCCATGGGTGAAGGTGAGTCCGTTGATGGAGTAGATGTAGCAAAGGGGACCCCAGGCTGGGCAGGGGAGTGGGATGGGTGTGCTGCTGGGTCTGAGACCTCCTTTGACACTGGTGATGAATCCTTTGCTGGGGTAGGTGGAGGTGGTGCTGCTGACATGTTCTTTGAGGGAGGGGGAGATTGTGCTGCTGACTCGTTCTCTGGGGTGTGTGGTGCCCCGTTCCTCTTTTCTCTCACTGGCTGCACAGGACCCTGTCCAGGCCAGTGCCTCAGAACGTGGAGGAGGTTTTTTGTTAACACTTCACCTCTGCTTAGGTGTGGGCCAATGAGGTCCCTTCGTTTCCAGAAAAGATCCTTCAAGTTCTTAATGTAGTGCAGTTCTCTGAGAGCACATGCGTTCAACAGCCACGTGTTCAGCTGAAGCAGTCAGGTAAATTTGTTCCTTCCCCTTAGGTCTATGTTAGGAAGAGGTCCACTGATAAATGTCTTAAACTTCATTTTATTAACCTCCATGAGTAATTTAGTGAAATCCCTTTTCAGCACTTCACACTGTTCCATTCTGATGACCACTACATCCACATGCACAATCATCTGTTTAACCTCTTGGTGTGTTGACAAAACGTTTGGCAGGAGTTTTGTAATCTCAGAAACAGTGTAAGTGGGGTAGGTAGGATTCCTCTGTGACTCATACCACTGACAGCCCCATCTCCTAGCAGCAGCGTATCTCTGACCTTGACATTTGGCACAGATTGCCCATCTGCCTGTGTTCTTTTATCAACTTCATTGTTTTTGTTTTGGGAAGACAATCCATTTTCTGTTGGTATGTTAACATCAGTCTGTGACAGTGGTAAAAGTCGTTTTGTTAGCTTTATTGTGAGTGATATACATTAGTATTGTCTTTTATCACTTGTTGCGTTGGATTAGCATTTTGATCTGTACCAAGTTTTGAAAATGACACAATATCAGTCAGATTTACATTGAAAGTTTTTTCACCCTCTTCTCTGGAAGTAACAGTGGACTGCTCACCAACAGAAGTCACTGGAAGCATCTGCTGAAGTCCTTGTTTAGTTTCAAAAGCAAAAATCCATGCTTGTAGCTCATTAATTTCTTGTTGATAGTTCCGACAGCGCTCACAGATAGAATTCTCTTGGTTTCTTCCCCTCGACATGTTGCTCACTCATCAGATGATTTGTTAAAAAATTTAAAAATGGTTTAAAAGCTTTTGTTTACTTGAAAGTAAATCAAAAGTAGACACATTATCATGTGTTGGATGAGGTAAAATGATTAAAAGGCAAAGTAAAGAAGGAAACAGCAAGAGTAAGCAAGGATAGCGGCCACACTCTTCAGATGCAGGAGGGATTTAACTTAATTTATGGAGCTTGGACGCTTCATCCTGGACAGTGGTTCCCACGCTCACTAGTCCTCAGCCTCCTTCCTTCTAGATCGTGTACAGTCTCAGGGTGCTGGATTTGGGATGGAACCCTCCATGCAGGTCAGGAGCTTTTGTGTCTTAACATCTGTGGTCTATATTTTGGCCAGTGCATGATTCCTGCTGGATATCTGATCACTGGCAGGGCGTAGCTGCTTATTGCCTGGGCCTTGTTCTTGCCATTGAGCTGGCTTCTTAGGACCTGCCATACTCTTTGCAGGTATTTGGCCGTAGCCACTTTCCTTGTTGCCTCTTCAAGTTTGCCATTTGCCTCTGGGATACCAAGGTACCTGTAGCTGTCCTCAATGTCTGCTATTGTTCCAGTGATCCATGTGTGTGGCATTGAGTTGTAGGCTTTCTTGTAATCGTTGTTCTGTTCGCTGTTCGGTCATCCAGGAGTTGGTGTTGGTGTGTTGGCTCCCCCATTTGTGTTATACCTCATCAATCTCTAGTTGTGATAGCAGTTGCCGTTTGTGGATGTTGGAACTAGGGCTGCAGCTATCGATTATTACAGTAATCGATTATTCTGTCGATTATTTTGTTCGAATAATCGAGTAATCGTTTGTTATTGTCGTGTCTACTTTGCACATGTTAAGTACACACCACGTTTATTGACAGATACACGTGTTTTGGACATGAAAAATGTAATTATCGCTGGGCTAAGGTTGACTTACCTCGTGGTTTCTTTTCCACTTGATGTAATGTACGGGGCTGTTTCTGTTTAGATGTTGTAGCATCAGTGTTGAGAAGGTAACTTTTAAAATGTAATCCCCTACAGATTACAGATTACATTCCCCAAAATGTAGTTTGTGACGTAATCAATTAAATTACTTAAAGTGAGTAACGCAATCTGAATACCTTGGATTACTTGATATTGTCATGATTTTTAAAACTACATAAATGTAGCAACCAACTCCTGCAAATTCTTGTTTGGTTTTAGACCTGGATTAGTCCTGGTTTTAGATCTGGTTTAGACCTGGTTTAGACCTGGTTTAGTGGCGCACAGGAGGAAGCGCGGTCCACGGAGTGTACGCGACAAGACACAATCCACGCGCAGAGTGCGCGGCGTATGGGGGATGAGGAGCGTGCGGCGTACTGGTGATGCGGGGTGCGGAGCGTACCGCCACCGGAGGTTATGCTCTTATTATACATCCATGGGCGCCGCGCTGTTGTGTGTACAGTGAAGTGCAGTGGTCGTGCGGAAACTTTACCTCTACCACAAAAGGTTCCGGCCATCGCCGAGCGTATGAAAATAAAACGAAGCATCGAGGCAAAAAAAATAATCGATGCATTTTTCTAATCGATTTAATCGATTAACTCGATGAATCGTTTCAGCCCTAGTTGGAACACTGAACCATCAACTTGGACTGAGGTATCGTAGTAACCATTTCTCCCACATCCTGTTCATCTAACTCCTCTGACTAGGGTTACTGGAGAAGTTGTATTCCAATAGAGCCTTGTTCTCACTTGTTCCAGTAGCCCATTTTTTCCATCCAGGTGCCCTGGATCCCCAGCACCTGATGCAGACCTTGTTTGGCCGGGCGATGTCTGAGCTGGCATCTTGTAAGTTTCATTGTCTCTCATCATTGGGCAGTAGCGCAAAGGGTCTTGCCCAAGGACCCATAGTGGCTTGCTTATTGTGCCCTCTGGGTGGAAGAGAGGGGTTATTAATCTAACATCACAAAGATGGAATTTTCCTCAATACTGGTTTAATACTGATATCTGGGTAGTTGTAGCATGTTTCCTTTGGAGTTTATGTTTATTTACATTAGCAACAAAATTGCAGCAAGTGGCAAAAAACAGTTGCACAGATTGTATTCATCTCTGTACCACCTTCTGTTTGTTCTGCTCACAATGTAGCTAGAATTTAAGATTAAAAACATTAAAACTTGGCCATGTGTTTTCCATTCAGACATACAGATAATTGATTTGAACTGCCCTGGCTCACTGAAGTATGTCATAGTCCGTGATCATACACAAAGGAAACATAATGGAACTGGTTGTGTTGTTTAAGGGCATGTAAACCAGAGGCATGCAGGCACAGTTCAAGTTTAAAGTTTAAAGCAGTTCAGTGAGTGCTGTTGTGTCACGTTATCCTCTGCTGAGAGACATATGTAAAGCAAACAAGCTCAGGTGTGGCGCCTCAGGCCTAATCATTATTATTACTGCCATTCTGTCTGATGAGATGTGACAAAAATATTCACTGTGTATTGTAAAGACATTGTAGCATGATAATCACAACTAGGCAGAATGTTCTCTACCTACTCATATAGAGATCATATAGAGTCAGTTAATACAAGCAATTTAAGACTGTGTGTGTGTGTGTGTGTGCGTGTGTGTAGTTTTAAACATACATCTTATATAACAAGTGAGTATACTTTATTATATTGACTGAACAAGGAACAGCTTTTCATTTCGTATGCCTTTTCTGACACTGGAGTGGGTTAAAATAAGTTTAATTGGTGGTTTTCAGATGACTTAAGATTCTACAATCATATTTAATACAGATGGGGGGCAGCTAAAATATTGTTAAAATGCAGTTTTTTGCTGTAATACAGTGAGTTCTTGGGGCTAGTCCGTCAGGGAAATTATCTGGTTCAACATTTGTGAAGTTACTTTTTGAATATTTCATGGTAAACTACAATGTAATCAACAGGAAAAAACTGTCTCTCACCCCCTATCTGGTAGTATGGCATTACATTCTATAATTGGAAATCCACCCATACTGGTATTTGAGTAGTTGTAGCATGTTTCCTTTGGTGTTTATTGTTTACCTTAGCAACTAGAACCAATATAGCAGTAAGTGGCAAAAAATAATTGCCTAGATTGTATTCATCTCTGTACCACCTTCTGTTCTGCTCACGATGTAGCTCAAATTTAAGATTAAAAACATTGAAACCTGGCCATGTGTTTTCCATTCAGACATATGCAATTAATTGATTTGAACTGCACTGGGTCACTGAAGTATGTCATAACCTTTGTGATCATACACAAAGGTTCTGGAAAACTAATGGAACTTGATGTGGTGCAGATAAAGATTCTTCCATTCAGATGCCTATTGTTTAAGGGCATTTAAACCTGAGGCACGCAATCACAGTTCAAGTTTAAGGATCAAAAGATTTTAATATATAATGATTCGATAGTGAAAAGAGTTCAGTGGGTGCTATTGTGTCACGTTATCCTCTGGTGAGAAAGATCTATAAAATCTATAAATCAATCAAACTCAGGCGTGGCGCCTCAGGCATCATTCTGCCTGAGGACATGTGATAAAACAAATGATGAAATGATGTAAAGGTACTGAAGCAAGATAAACAACTAGGTTTGTGCCAACATGGGCCTTTGTCCCTTTATATTCGCTTTAATGCTAGTTTACACGTTTGTTGATTGTTCTATAACCAATTTAACTGCTAAATACAACTATCTTGGGTTTGTTTCATTTGTCTTTGTTTAGTACCTTTAAGTTAAATGTACTAAACAAGGGAAGTTCTGTGTTGCTGGGTACACATGGGTTTTTCTTAGTTTCATTCTTTTCTGTTGCTTCTGCCTAATTTGAGCACACTTATTTTCTTGTAAATAAGTATCATTTTTGCCATGGATACCACAGTGAATTATGAATAAAGTTTGGTGAATGGAACGTTTTCTGACTCTGCCTCCCGCTTAAGAGCACATTGGCCAGCTTCCCCACAAGGTCATTTCAACAGTTTGAAGTGGTCTTGTGTACCACTGCAGGTCTGGAGGACTAAAGGAGGGAGGAAGAGCCCAATAAGGGAGAAATTAGATTTGCAAACTCCACAAATCCTGCCAGATTGTATGGCTAAAACAAGCATGTTCATTTCTAATGGCATAGTAATGGAAAAGAACAATGTTTAAACCTCATAAGAGTCTGAGGGCCCTCTGATTCTGTCTTTACTGTTTTCTTATTGTCCACCATCTGATGAAAGGGAGCTGTGAATCTCCTGGGCATGTGAATGAAAATCTGTAACCCACTTATTGTCATATTATTTTCAAATGGATCCATTTTATCCTGCCGCACCCATTTTTGTCTCTAAATGCTCCTAAACCACGCTTTTTTGTGGTGGTACTTCCAGTTAATCTGGTATCCCATTCATAACAATGGAGAATTTGGGAATATTTTTGCATCTTAAATATAACATAAAGTTGGTTCAAGGTTCAATTTTCATGTGCACCGACAAGTCACAGTGCATCGATTCTCTGGAAGGCTTTAAAGCGGCTTTATTGTCCTTATTTAATGTCAAGCTTGACAGCCCCATACAAAATAATACAACCTGAAGGGTGAAGGTGCCATCTACCATACCATCTTCTGGAATAATGTGAATAGGACTTTTCCAGGAATCCTACCAGGACTGTTTTCTACCTAATTACAAATCCCCAAGTCTCATTGTTAATGAGATATGCTTCAGTTTTGGTATGGGAATTTTCAGAACTCACCAAATTCTCAGTCTATCACTCACTTTTTTTGTGTATGCAAACAGTCTATTCTTATAATTACCAAAAAAACATGTGCAGAGCTGGTTTCCACTTACAATGAGAGTAGATCAGACTCTTATAATAAAACTAGATCAGACTCTTATAATGAGAGTAGTTCAGACTCTGATAATGAAGCTAGATCAGACTCTTATAATGAGACTAGATCAGATTCTTATAATGAGACTAGATCAGACTCTCATAATAAGACTAGATCAGATTCTTATAATGAGACTAGATCAGACTCTTATAATGAAGAGGAGATCAGATTCTTATAATAAAATTAGATCAGACTCATAATGAAGAGGAGATCATCCATCCATCCATCCATCCATCTTCTTCCACTTATCCAGGGCCGGGTCGCGGGGGCAGCAGTCTAAGCAGGGGCTCCCAAGCTTCCTTCTCCCCAGCCACTTCCACCAGTTCCTCCGGACGGACCCCGAGGCGTTCCCAGACCAGCCGAGAGACATAGTCCCTCCAGCGTGTCCTGGGTCTTCCCCGGGGCCTCCTACCGGTGGGACATGCCCAGAACACCTCCCGAGGGAGGCGTCCAGGAGGCATTTGAACCAGATGCCCGAGCCACCTCAACTGGCTCCTTTCGACGTGGAGGAGCAGCGACTCTACTCCGAGCTCCTCCCGTGTGAAAGAGCTCCTCACCCTATCTCTAAGGGAGCGCCCGGCCACTCTGCGGAGGAAACTCATTTCGGCCGCTTGTATCTGCGATCTCTTTCTTTCGGTCATTACCCAGAGCTCATGACCATAGGTGAGGGTAGGAACGTAGATTGACCGGTAAATCGAGAGCTTCGCCTTTCGCCTCAGCTCCCTCTTCACTACAACGGTCCGATACAGCAACCGCATCACTGCCGACGCTGCACCGATCCGCCTGTCAATCTCATGCTCCATCCTCCCCTCACTCGTGAACAAGACCCCGAGATACTTGAACTCCTCCACTTGAGGCAGAGACTCCCCACCCACCTGGAGAGGGCAGGCTACCTTTTTCCGGTTGAGAACCATGGCCTTGGATTTGGAACAGCTGATTCTCATCCCAGCCGCTTCACACTCGGCTGCAAACCGCCCCAGTGCTGCAGGTCCTGGTTCGATGAAGCCAACAGGACAACATCATCTGCAAAAAGCAGCGATGAGATCCTGTGGTCCCTGAACTGGACCCCCTCCAGAAATTCTGGCCATAAATACAATGAACAGAACCGGTGACAAAGGGCAGCCCTGGGGAAGTCCAACATGCACCGGAAACAGGTCTGACTTACTGCAGGCAATGTGAACACAGCTCCTGCTCCGGTCATATAGGGACCGGACAGCCCTTAGCAAAGGGCCCTGGACCCCATACTCCCGTAGCACCCCCCACAGGGCACCACGAGGGACACGGTCGAATGCCTTCTCCAGGTCCACAAAGCACATGTGGACTGGTTGGGCAAACTCCCATGAACCCTCGAGCACCCTATGGAGGGTGTAGAGCTGGTCCAGTGTTCCTCGAACAGGCCGAAAACCACACTGCTTGTTACGGCCCCAGGCCTCCAGTTCTTTGATTTGTGTTATGTGCTTTAATTTCTTGTTTTGTCATTTGCATTTTTGCTGGTTGAGCCCTGGTCCCTGATTGGTGGGAACTTCAACCCTCGGCCACTCCCACCTCACCTCCAGCCTCCTCCCCCTATTTAAGAAGATTCCGCTCACCTGTTCAGGACTGCTGGCCTTTATGGCCAGTCTGCCATTTTGTGTTTGTGTCTCTTTCTGTCAGTCACTTTGTTTGTACTAGTACGTGACTTTGTGTGTGTTGAGACACTTGGTTTGTTTAGTTTGGATTTGTGCCTTTTGTTTTGTCACTTGATTCTGTTTGTGTGTTTATGTAATTTTACTTTGGGACACTTGTGATTTAGTTTTGTTTGCGTCCCTTAGTTTAGTCACTTGTTTTTTTGTGTAAGCCCACGTGACTCGTTTTTGGCACAACTTGTTATCCTGTTCTTTTTCTTAGTTTAGGTTATTTTATGTACATATTTTAGCCTGTTTTGTTTAATTTACCTTGTACATTCCTTTTAATTAAATTACCTTATTTATTCCATTTTACATCTTGGTTATTTTATTACTTCCGCAGTCCCTAGCAGAGCTGGGTCGTAACACTGCTCCTCTTGGATCCGAGGTTCGACTATCGGCTGGACTCTCCTCTCTAGTACCCTGGCATAGACTTTACCGGAGAGGCTGAGGAGTGTGATTCCCCTGCTGTTGGAACACATCCTCCGGTCCCCCTTTTTATACAGAGGGACCACCACCCCGGTCTGCCAGTACTGTTCCCGACCGCCACGTGATGTTGTAGAGACTTGCCAAGACAGCCCCACAACATCCAGAGACTTAAGGTACTCAAGACGGAGCTCATCCACCCCCGGAGCCTTGCCACCGAGGAGCTTTCCAACCACCTCAGTGACTTCAGCCAGGGTGATGGACGAGTCCGCCTCCGGGTCCCCAGGCTCGGCCTCCTCTTTGGAGGACGTGATGGTGGGATTGAGGAGATCCCCGAAGTATTCCTTCCACCGCCCAACAACATCCCCCGTCGAGGTCAGCAGCTCTCCCCCCACACTGTAAACAGTGTTGGCGATCCTCCTGAGGCGCCGAACGGTTTGCCAGAATTTCCTTGGGGCCGTCCGATAGTCCTCCTCCATGGCCTCTCCGAACTCCTCCCAGACCCGAGTTTTTGCCTCTGCAACCACCCGGGCTGCCGCACGCTTGGCCCGCCGGTACCCGTCAGCTGCCTCAGGAATCCCCCGAGCCAGCAAGGCCCAGTAGGACTCCTTCTTCAGCTTGACAGCGTCCCTTACTTCGGGGATTGCCGCCACGACAGGCACCACAGACCTTACGGCCACAGCTCCGAGCGGCCGCATCGACAAAGGAGGCCGAGAACGAAGCCCACTCGGGCTCCATGTCCCCAGCCTCCCCCGGGATCCGGGAGAAGCTCTTCCGGAGGTGTGAGTTGAAGGCCGCACCGACAGAGGGTTCCACCAGATGTTCCCAACAGACCCTCACGATACGCTTGGGCCTGCCAGGTCTTTCCGGCTTCCTCCTCCGCCAGCAGACCCAACTCACCACCAGGTGGTGATCAGTTGACAGCTCTGCCCCTCTCTTCACCTGAGTGTCCAAGACACACATCTGGAGATCAGATGACACGACAACAAAGTCGATCATCGACCTCCGGCCTAGGGAGTCCTGGTGCCACGTGCACCGATAGTGTTCGTTATGGACAGACCGTGACTAGCACAGAAGTCCAATAACAGAACACCGCTCGGGTTCAGATCAGAGAGGCCGTTCCTCCCAATTACCCCTCTCCAAGTGTCACTGTTGTTGCGCACGTGGGCGTTGAAGTCCCCCAGTAGAACTACGGAGTTCCCGGTCGGTGCACTGTTCAGTACCCCTCCCAGAGACTCCAAGAAGGCCGGGTACTCTGCACTGCTGTTCGGCCCATAGGCCGACACCACAGTGAGAGACCTGTCCCTGACCCGAAGGCGCAAGGACGCGACCCTCTCGTTCACCGCGGCCAACGCCAGAGAAATGGAGAGTCCAGCCCCTCTCAAGGAGTTGGGTTCCGGAACCCAAGCTGTGTGTGGAGGTGAGGCCGACTATATCTAGCCGGTAACGCTCAACCTCCCGCACAAGCTCAGGCTCCTTCCCCCCCAGCGAGGTGACATTCCATGTCCCCAGAGCTCATCTCCATGTCCGGAGATCTGGTCGCCGACGCCCCCACATTGGACTGCTGCCCAGATCTCTTTGCACCCGGCCCCTATGGCTCCTCCCGCGGATGGTGGGTCCAGGGGAGGGCGTTTCCACGTCGTCTCTTCGGGCTGTGTCCGGCCGGGCCCCGTGGGGAAAAGCCCGGCCACCAGGCCCTCGCCATCGAGCGCCCACCCCAGGCCTGGCTCCAGGGTGGGGCCCCGGTGGTGTCATCCCGGGCGATGTAACTGGCCTCTGAATGTGTCTCGTCATTAGGGGCTTTTGAACCGCTCTTCGTCTGACCCGTTCCCCCGGACCTGTTTGCCTTGGGTGACCCTACCAGGGGCGTAAAGCCCCCGACAACATAGCTCCTGGGATCATTCGGGCGCTCAAACCCCTCCACCATGTTAAGGTGGCGGTTCGAGGAGGGGGAAGAGGAGATCAGATTCGTATAATGAAGAGGAGATCAGACTCTTATAATAAAACTAGATCAGAATCTTATAATGAGAGCAGATCAGACTCTTATAATAAAACTAGATCAGAATCTTATAATGAGAGTAGATCAGACTCTTATAATGAAACTAGATCAGATTCTTATCATGAAGAGTAGATCAGATTCTTATAATGAGACTAGATCAGATTCTTATAATGAAGAGTAGATCAGATTCTTACAATGAGACTAGATCAGATTCTTATAATGAGACTAGATCAGACTCTTATAATGAAGAGAAGATCAGATTCGTATAATGAAGAGGAGATCAGACTCTTATAATAAAACTAGATCAGAATCTTATAATGAGAGCAGATCAGACTCTTATAATAAAACTAGATCAGAATCTTATAATGAGAGTAGATCAGACTCTTATAATGAAACTAGATCAGATTCTTATCATGAAGAGTAGATCAGATTCTTATAATGAGACTAGATCAGATTCTTATAATGAAGAGTAGATCAGATTCTTACAATGAGACTAGATCAGATTCTTATAATGAGACTAGATCAGACTCTTATAATGAAGAGAAGATCAGATTCGTATAATGAAGAGGAGATCAGAAGCCAAAACTACAGAGCCTCAGCTTCACAAAGAGCCCAACCAGATTCAGTATGATATAGGGCTCATTTAAGTCAGCTGTTTTAGGGGGGGAAAAAGACCATTTCTAAGCAGTTAAAAAGTAATGCAATAGAAATGCAGACTTATTTCAAAAGATAGAAAAAAATGTGTGACAAATTAGTAAACTTAAAAACAGACTGAATTATGACAAAAAGCTTTATGTGTTTTATTTATTCAGGAGGTCATCTTAAACTCAACATGATGGAGGTTGGAAGTTGGAACTTGAAAGCTGATAGTCCATACAAAACAGGTCTGATATTTGTAATGGGTCTGTGGACATGTGTGAGCAGGAGAGAGGATTTACGGGCTCATATGTAGCGACTCCGGTCTAATTGCATTGGTTCTATTTACTATTTGCAATAATTAGTCTCTAATCTTTATTATCAAGTATTGCACTGCTGAGTGGACCACACCTCTGCCATACATAAGGCTATTCTATTCATTCTTACTTTCTGCTTTTCTGTTTGGACAGGAGTGTTTTGTGTAGCCATAGTGATATGTAAACATGTTCAAATCAAATATAACTTTAACTGAAACAATTGTAAGGCTGCTTTATTCTTAGTTATAACAACATAGGGCATGGTGAATAAGTTGTTAATATTATAATTTTGTGTTTTTGTGTGAAAGATCAAATCACAAAGCAGAATTAGCCTCAAAATCCATTCGGTAAACTGAAAAGGACTGTCTCTGATCTGAGCGGTCACTACCTAAACCTGCACCCAATCATGACATCTTGGTTAGATCTGAGTTTTCACACAGAGAAGTGTGCTCCAGACAGAGAAAATGTGGCTGGTCACTGTACATTTGAGCTGTATACCTGTTATGAAGTTATAGTAGCTCATAATTACGAGAACATTATCTTGTAATTATGAGAAACCTATCTGAAGATAAATATATTTTAATGAACACAAAGCCCTTCTTTACTTACACGATGCACATCCTTATATTTGGAATCGTAATGCATTGTACATTATTACACCCCATTTAAAACGCTGAAAGAACTCACATAAAAGGAGAAAAAATGGACCTATTGTTACAGAATGATCTAGAGTTATATCAGCACTAGTATAAACCACACAGTAATATTAAAGGAACTGTATGTAGCCTGTACTCTTACTATTGATACTTGTTCAAATGAGTATCTAATGTTAATACTATTGTAGTTTAGTATTTGGGTTTTGAGACTTTTGACAACTCTTGTGGATTTTAATTCAAAATGGCCCACATAACCATAATTATGTGTGGCATGTCGGTGTGTGCTTCACCTTTAAGGTGATTGGTGGGTGGCATCAACCTAACCCACAAAGACAGGTGCGCGCATGGCGCGCGCTCATACACACACCTCCTCGAGTGGGCTTTGAGGTGGCAGCGTGCTTGCTCCCGCAGGACCGGGTTCGGGGTCATATCTCAACCAGTGCGCTCTTCTCGTCCTTTTATCAGGTCAGTCATTGCATATCCCACCTGTGTCGTGTGCAGGCAGCAATAATCTTTTTGGTCTTCGATCCAGGACTACGGTCTGGACTGGTCATTGTGGCCAACTTCACAGAGGTCTCGTGGTCTTACTCTGTGTTGTGGGAGTGCGCGCTCGAGGGCGCGCGTTGTGGGCTTGGAGCTCTTCCCGGGGTAAGTCTGCTCATTGTTTCGCCTTTGCTTTGGGTTGAATGCCATGGCTGACACCAAATTCTGCCTCAGATCCTGGGAAGTTGTGGGAATTGGCCGCGAGTCCCCCGCGGCTCTCCCCCTCCTCCTGCTACTCACAGGTGCACGCGCCTCTCACCGACCGGTAAGATGCAACACTTTCTCCAGTGTAGGGTTAATTCATTACCTTTTTATTTATACTCGTGTTTCTTATTTAGGTGCTGTGTGCGCGGCCCGCGTTGGAGCCGCCACCTCCTGTTAAAGGGGCCGTTGTTTTTGTCCGGTTTTGTCCACACCCGCAGGTCACAACTGCGAGTTCATTCATTCACTTGTGGCCGGTGCCTTGCACTCTATAGTGCGCATGCTCAGGAGCAGATTCGCACCTTGCCCCATTTGGGCGAGTAAATTTATTTAAATAGGCAAAGACTCTTCTCATTTAATGTGAGAGCTCTGCCTTTCTGGGCAACTGCATGTTTATTGTGTGTTATTTTGTATATATATTGTTGATTTGCATGTGCATTTATTTTGTTATTTCTCTTTAGTTACATTGCTTGTTTTGTTAATTTGGTTACTTATTATTGCCTGATTTGCTGTGTTTTTTTTCATTTTATTGTCTTGATTTAAATTGTTGCCTATTAATTTAGTTTTCATTGTCCAAGTTATTGGGCTTAAGGGTGCCCTGCAACCTCCATGACATGTGCTCTGTGGTTTTAAATGGTAATTGTGTAATATAAAGTTTTGATATCTTTTATGAGAATATAGGCCTATTTTAAATATTTTTGATACAAATTAAATAAATTCCATTTTGTTAAATAATCCACCTCTCTTTTGTCCAGACCTTGTGCGGCCTTCTGTGTAAAATTCGTGACCTCAAGATAATCTGGTCCTAGGGCCATATACCCTAGGTGGCGTTGTTGGGTTAATTCCAGAGTTAAGCTTGCTAACTACCGCTCTCGCTACATATGTACTGGGGCTGCAAGATTAGTCACAATCAAATTGAAATCACAATCTGAATGTTCGCAATCAGCAAATTGCAGAGGCTGAAATTTTTAAAGTACCATAATTTCCTCCACAAACATCATCTGTACAAATGTGTTCTGAAATGGGATTCTTGAGTTTTGTCAGTTCAAATTTCAGTCTTTTTGTCAATTCTTCTAAATGTGAACTTTGAACAGAATCCTACTAAAACATAAATTGCAAATCTCATCACAGTTGCAGTGCTTGTCAGTACTGTATGTGCGTCGTTTTCAGTTTTTGACGCTCTAAATACCCCCGTCCCTGGATTGGCTTCCAGACTGCTCTGGTCTTTCTTTATGGAGTTTGAATGTTCTTCCTGTGTTTGGGTGCGTGAGTGGTTCCCTGTAGATTTTAGTATTCATTTTAAAATTAAGTTTAAGTTTATTGATGTTTAAAGTGCAAAATCACACCGTCTCAGTGCACTTAGCAGTGAAATTCACCCTGTAAAGCCCACACCATTAAATAATTGGCAGAAAATTCCAATTCTTTGAAATTGGAGCCTTTATTGGTCCCTCTAAACAAACAAAAAAAAAAAATTCAAATATCATTTTCCATATATTATTATTTATGGCAATCTTGTATTGTCACTGGAGCACCCTCTAATCAGTGAATCACACCCACTGCTGGATTATTTGTGCACTGCATGTATCTGATTGTATACATCAGGTTTTTCAGGGGAAAAAATGTCACACTGCTCATGTGGAGGGCTGAAAAACTCATGTATCAAATATGATACGTTTGGCATTATAGGGTTAAGATATAGAAATATTTACAACAAAATTACAACAATACACAGTGACTGACTGCATTATACATTGGTAAAAATGACAGAAAACAGTGTACAGTGTGTAAAATTCAAAGTTACACCATAATACAAATGTGTACATGTGCAGACTCTCACCTACGCATCATAGACATACATACATACATGACTGCATACATACATACACACATGCATACATGCCTGCCTGCATACATGCCTGCATACATGCATACATACATACATGCCTGCATACATACATACATACATACATACACACATGCATACATGCCTGCCTGCATACGTACATGCCTGCATACATGCATGCATACATACATACATACATACATACATACATACATACATACATACATACATACATACATACATACATGTATGCATGCATGGATGCATACATGCCTGCATTCATACATACACTACTGTTAGAATAAAATGCTTGGTGAAGTTATTAAAAATGTACATAAAGCTAATGCGGTCTTCAGGGGAATGATACAAACCAGGCACAGTTCTTGAGTAAACCATTGTTAGAGTCTGTGGGGGTACACAGGCACTATATCTGAAAACCAGACGTTTGAACTTTTGCACTCTGTGGCTGAAGGACAGGGTGGGATTAAGAACACAGCTGTAACGACTCCTCAGACCATATAGCTGCGCTTATCTGATAAAATGTAAACCTAACGCATGATGTATTGTGACCATGATGTATTGTGATGACACAATTGCTTCAATAAAAGACTAGTGGGGAGACGTGGTTGGTCGGGAGATCAGGACCAACAGTGTTGGCGTGGGGCGAGCCTAGCCAGCGCCACGTCTCCCCCGTGCACGTAAAAACTTTGACTTGTCGCAGTTGGCTATTTGATTCTGACCCAGGTGATTCAATCCACAATTAGGTTGGAGATTGGCATTTATAAACTAGTCGAATATTTCACTGCTTGTGATTTATTCTTTGACAACTACCCTTCAAAAGTTTGGGGTCACTCAGACAATTTTGTGTTTTCCATGAAAAGTCACACTTTTATTTACCACCATGAGTTGTAAAATGAATAAACTTTAGTCAAGACATTGACAAGGTTAGAAATAATGATTTGTATTTGAAATAATATTTTTTCCTTCAAACTTAGCTTTCATCAAAGAATCCTCCATTTGCAGCAATTACAGCCTTGCAGACCTTTGGCATTCTAGCTGTTAATTTGTTGAAGAATCTGTTGAAGGCTTCTAGAAGCTCCTCCCACAAGTTGGATTGTCTGGATGGGCAGTTCTTACGTACCAGACGGTCAAGCTGCTCCCACAACAGCTCAGTGGGGTCTGTTCATAACACTTATTTCCAATCTTCCTCTGTCCAGTGTCTGTGTTCTTTTGCCCATATTAATCTTTTTTTTTGGCCAGTCTTGGATATGGCTTTTCCTTTGCCACTCTGCCCTGAAGCTGCATCCCGGAGTTGCCTCTTCACTGTAGATGTTGACACTGGCATTTTGCAGGTTCTATTTAATGAAGCTGCCAGATGAGGACCTGTGAGGTGTCTATTTCTTAAACTCTAATGTACATATCTTGTTGCTCAGTTGTGCAGCGGGGCCTCCCACTTCTCTTTCTACTCTGGTGTCTGCTTGTTTGTGCTGTTCTCTGAAGGGAGTAGTATACACCATTGTAGGAAATCTTCAGTTTCTTGGCAATTTCTTACACAGAATAGCCTTCATTTCTAAGAACAAGAATAGACTGTTGAGTTTCACGTGAAAGTTCTCTTTTTCTGGCCATTTTGAGTGTTTAATCGACCCCACAAATGTGATGCTCCAGATACTCAACCTGCTCAAAGAAGGTCAGTTTTATAGCTTCTCGAACCAGCTAAACTGTTTTCATCTGTGCTAACGTGACTGCACAAGGGTTTTCTCCTCTCATCCATAAGCCTTCTGACACAATGAGCAAACACATTGTACCATTAGAACACTGGAGTGATAGATGCTGGAAATGGGCCTCTATACACCTATGTAGATAACTGCACCAAAAACCAGACATTTGCAGCTAGAATACTCATTTACCACATTAGCAATGTATAGAGTGTATTTCTTATTAAAGTTATCTTCATTGAAAAAAACTGTGCTTTTCTTTCAAAAGAACGGTAGTGTACATGCTTACATACATGCCTGCATACATACATACATGCCTGCATGCATGCATACATACATACATGCCTGCATGCATACATACATACATACATACATGCCTGCATACATACATACATGCCTGCATACATACTGTTGGAAAGGCAGTAGGTTGGTGAGGAGTGCCCACTAGTGGTGCTGATAGTTAATACACATTTTAGTTTAGAGCACGCTGCACCGCTGATTAATTAGTTCACAAGGCTCGAGCGCGCAGTCATCTGTTAGCTCAAGTTGTGCGTTGCTGACAAAGAAGTAAGTTATGTTCTTCAGGGCTGTTTAGATGTTTTATAAGTCTTTTAGTATTGTTTATGCAAATCAGGGTATGTTGTTTATGTTTGTTATATATCATCCGTTCAGTTTTCGATCTATAAGGAAGTTAGCTTAGCTTAGAAGCTAATGCTATTTCGGGTGTGTCATGCCGTGTACATTCATTATTTATAGTTAGATTACGTCTTTATTCAGTCCCTCCTATTTAGTCACCCTGTGTTATGTATGTCTGTTTTTGAGTTTACTGTGTTGTTATATAGTGCAATAGACTTCATTTGTTTTATTCTTTCTCTTTCTTTATAGACCACACACACACACACACTCACACCCAGAGTGTCCTGTGATGATGCTCGAGTTTCAATAAAACCCTAAAATTACCATCTGCATCCTGTCTCCTGTGTCCTGACCGACACTCCAGGGCGAATATCACTCACCGGACCAAAACCTATACAGTCCTTAAGCCTAAGAGATAGTACCATCTTGAATATTGGTCCTTCGAGCTGGATCTGGTATCCTCCTTGGACCTCAGGATGCAGCCTTGTCTGTCAGCCAGTGAATCTACACGCCCCAAGCTGAGTATCCAACCTCCTTCCTACCTGGAGGATTATGATGTGAGCTACCCCAGAGTACTGCGCACTGGTGCAGTACAGCCTCGAAAGGAAACCAGAGAGTGGCCTACACCAGCTGCAGAAGATTTCTACTCACCTATATCCTCACGGGCCTCCAGTCCAGTGAGTCAAGATAAGTGGTGCTATACTGTAGATCAGTGGACATCATCCTTACTTGAGGACACTCATCCAGAGCAGCCTGCCGGAGCCATTGGTGGGTTAACTTACTCATCCTCTTATCAAAGACCAAGTGAGCCATCATCACCTCCTCAGTTATCACATTTGAACTTGCATCAGCCTCTTCGTGCAATTCCAAGTCAGTCAGTAGACCTTCCACCTCCTATTGCACCAAGACAGCGCTTTCCTTCACGTGATGCTGCATCAAGTTATAACAACACTCAAGGTAAACAATGGCCTCCCGGTATAACTCCTCCTGCATCGTCCACTGACCGTCAGGCGTCTATGATTGCTAAACTGGATAATTTGATGGCAGAGCTAAGACTTTTAAAGGAGCAGTCCTCAGTACCCTCCTGTCCACCTCCTCCCCCCAGTCAAGTGACTGCTAGACAATATTATGGCCCACCACAGTCAAGGTTGTATTCCTCAAATGACTACAGTGCACAGAGATCCCTGCCACCACAAGGGGGCGCCTATCCACCACTGTTTAGGCCAGAAGCCACTGTCAGATACAGTGCACCAGTCAGATATCAGAGTAAAGGTCCAGGTATGCAGTTTGATCAGTCGTTTATGACACAAGAGAGAACATACAAAGGCCCTACTGCCTCCATCCCAAACTTCACCAGAAGAGACCCAGGTGAATTTGCCCATCTGAAAATAGCTCTCAATAATCTGCTCCCAGAAGATAGCACTGAGCTATTCAAGTTTCAAATCCTGATGGATCATTTAAAACTAGAAGATGCTCGTCTAATAGCTGACGCCTACCTTAACTCTCCTATGCCTTATACAGACACTATAGCAGCTTTGACAGAGAAGTTCGGCCAACCTCACCAACTGGCCTTACAGAAAATAGCTAATGTTATGGATTCCCCAGACATCAGAAGAGGAGATGCAGAGGGTTTTGAGAGGTTTGCACTACAGATTAGGGCACTTGTGGGCATGCTGCAGACCTTGGGCCAAGAAGGGGAGATAGAGCTCAGATGCGGGTCCCACGTGTCATGCCTCCTCAGTAAACTCCCTGCTGAGATGAGATCAGAGTTCTGCAGACACATGTGCCGCCGCTCTAATACAGCGTATGAAATTATGGAATTTTCTGAATGGCTGCAGGTAGAGACATGGTGCCAAACAAGTGATGGACAAAGGGGGAATTATGGACTGAAAGAGAAAGCTTCCTCAAAGCCAGATTGCCATCGTGATTCAAAGCCAGTTCCTCGGCCTGCTACTATACTGCTTGGCGCAGAAGATGCCCCTCCTAAATCAGAGAGTGTCAGCAGTGTACAAACAAATAAGAAAAGTAAGAATGCACCTAAAGCCTATTGTCCTTACTGTGACACCGAAGATCACTTTTTAAGTCAGTGTGCCACCTTTAAGTGCTTTGACAAGGCCCAAATGATTGACTGGATCAAAACTAATAAGCGCTGTTGGCGCTTTGGGAGATCACATCAAGCTGCACAGTGCAACTTAAAGAAACCCTGCAGTAAATGTCAAGGTAAACACCTACTCATACTACATGAGGTTAATAACAGAGAACCAAAGGAAGGTACCTGCCTAGTCAGCTCAGCTGCTGAAACGCTGTTTTTGGACAAGCCTTCTGACCCTACCCGTGTCCTCCTCAAAGTTATTAGAGTCCTCCTGCGAAATGGAGACAAGTCATTAGACACGTACGCTGTCTTAGATGATGGATCTGACCGTACAATGCTACTGACTGCTGCAGCTCAACAACTGGAAGTGACAGGTACTCCAGAGGACATATCCCTCAGAACTATAAGACAAGATATTCAAATATTGCATGGTGCCTCAGTTTCCTTTGAGATATCTCCCACTCACCAGCCTAAGAAATCATATAAGATCACGAATGCTTTCACAGCTCAGTGCCTAGGTCTAGCCAAACATTCCTATCCCATTGCCACCTTGAAAAGGAAGTACAAGTACTTGGCCAATCTGCCTCTACAGTCTTTCAGCCGTGTTTCACCATTGCTGTTAATTGGTGGTGACCACCCACACCTACTGTGCCCCATAGAACGGGTACGTCTGGGCCCTCCAGGAGGTCCAGCAGCCATCCACACTTGCCTAGGATGGACTTTGCAGGGGCCAGCAAGAACACTAGAGTCACAGTTACCCCATCAGCAGTGCCTTTTCACGTCACTCAGCCCAGAAGCCATTGAATTAAAGAGGAATGTTGAAAAGCTGTAGCAAGTGGACATTCTCCCCTTTAGAAATGACAAAGAGGCCACTAGATCCCGAGACGACATTGAGGCAATGAACCTTCTCCAAGCCAAAACCAACAGGGTGGAGGTGAATGGGATACTACGGTATGCTACACCCCTTTTAAGGAAGAAAGATTTTCCTCTTTTCCGGGCATCTAAAGAAGCTGTGCTGCCAAGCCTCAAGAGCATGGAGAGACGCCTGGCACGAGACCCTGATAAGGCAGTGGCTTACAACGCAGAGATGAAAAAGCTTGAGAATGCAGGTGTAGTAGTTAAACTCAGACCAGAAGATCAGATTCATACCCCATCACATGGTCCAGCACAACGGTAAAAACAGAATTGTTTTCAACTGTTCATTCAACTATAAGGGGCTCAACCTGAACGGGTGGTTACTACCTGGACCTACCCTGAGCCCATCTCTGGTCGGAGTGCTCCTTCGCTTTAGAGAACACAGCATCGCTATCAGTGGGGATATCAAAGGAATGTTCCATCAAGTCTGTTTGTTACCTGAGGACAAACCTCTCCTAAGATTCATCTGGCGCAGTGACAGAGACAAGCCTCCAGACATTTATGAGTGGCAGGTCCTCCCCTTCGGGACCACTTGTAGTCCCTGCTGTGCGTCATTTGCCCTTCAGCAGCATGTGTTCCGACATAGCCAGCCTGAAGAAGATGTGAGGTTCAGAGTAGAGCGGTGTTTCTATGTGGAGAACTGTCTGCAGAGTGTTAGATTGGTAGAAGAGGCGCGGCAGCTGGTTGACAAGCTCAGAGCTCTTCTGTCCCATGGAGGATTTGATATTCGTCAATGGGCAAGTAACAAGCCAGAAGTCATCTGCCATCTACCTCCTGAAGCCTGCTCTGACAAACTAGATAACTCTGGTTATCCCACGACAAGGCAGATGCTCAAGAATCTACTCTTGGATTGAGCTGGCATGTTGATGAAGACACTCTTGGATTCAAGCATCGACCCATCACTTATGGCAAGCCTACCATGCGGAATATCTATCGCACTCTAGCAAGTCAGTACGATCATTTGGGATATATCCTGCCATTTACTACCAGAGCCAAGATCATTGTTCAGCAGCTGTGGGCTAAGCACAGGGACTGGGATGACACCCATCTGCCTGAAGATCTGTTACAGCAGTGGTTAGCCTGGGAGAAGGAGTTAGAGCACCTACAAGAGATTGCTCTGCCAAGATGCTACACTAATCCAAGTATGGACAGACCTGACATGACATGACAGGTGCACATCTTTTGCGATGCTTCAGAGCGCGCATATGGATCTGTAGCTTACCTACGCTCAGAAGATGTTAAAGGTAATGTGCACTTGTCTTTTCTTATTGGTCGATCCCAAGTTGCCCCTAAAAAACAGCTCTCTGTCCCGAGGTTAGAGTTGTGTGCAGCTCTCACAGGAGCTCAGCTGCTTAAGCTCCTCCAGAATGAGTTAACGCTTACGATTCAGTGCTACACACTGTGGTCTGACTCTACAACGGTCCTAAGATGGCTTCATTCCACCTCGTGTCATTTCAAAATTTTTGTCGGGACCAGAATAGCAGAGATCCAAGACCTTACAGAGCAGAGCACTTGGAGATACGTGGATTCATCTAATAATCCTGCTGATGACCTGACTAGAGGGAGGACACTTGCAGAGTTAGTACAGTCTAACCGTTGGAGCCAGGGGCCAGGTTTTCTTCTTCTATCTGCAGATAAGTGGCCTTCAAATCCTTCCCTCACAGCTCCAGAGTCACCCTTAGAGGAGATAGAGTTAAAGCGGTCTGCTGTCTGTGGCATGGTGGTCACCAATTCAGATCCACCCTCCTCAAACCAGCCTGAGGTTACAACCTGGCAAGACTTGATTGGAAACAAAGTCAAGGAGCTTCATGGGGCGGCAATGCGTCAAGACGCTTCACTATCTGCCATTCCTCCTGCAGAGACATTCAAAACAGCTGAGCAACATCTCTTCCAAATAATACAAAGAGAGAGTTTCACCAATGACTACCACTTACTCAAGAACGGTAAACCAATTCCGGTAAACAGTCGCCTCTCATGTCTTGCTCCACAGTATGATAGAGATTTAGGCCTGATCCGAGTAGGAGGTAGATTGCAACAGGCTGAGAATATTGACACAATTGTGGCCCATTCTGTTGTCCTTGACCCTAGCCATCCCTACACAAAGCTACTCATCAAGGACTTCGATGCTCGTCTCTGTCACCCAGGGCCTGAACGAGTATTTGCAGAGCTTCGCCGTTCAGTATGGATCCTGCGAGGGAGAGAGGCTGTGAGGCGCCACCAACATGCTGTCCTGATTGTAGGAAATGGAAAGCTAAAACTGCTTCCCAACAAATGGCTGATCTCCCTGTAGCCCGACTTTGGCTGTTTAAGCCCGCCTTTTATTCCACCGGCATGGATTGTTTTGGGCCTTTCCTTGTTAAATTAGGACACCGACAAGAGAAACGCTGGGGTATATTGTTCAAGTGCCTCATAACAAGGGCTGTCCATATTGACCTCCTGTCTTCAATCGATACAGACTCCTTCTTGATGGCCTTCAGGAGATTCAATGCCCGTTGGGGAAAACCAGCTGAAGTGTACTCTGATCAAGGCACAAACTTTAAAGGAGGTGAACGGGAACTCAGAGAAGCCTTCACTCAAATGTCTACTGACCTCCAAGAACAACTAGCTAAACAGCAGATCAGTTTCAGGCTCAACCCACCAGCAGCACCACACTTTGGAGATGTGTGGGAAAGAGAGATACGATCAAGACTGCGCTGTACACCACCATCGCTTCACAGAGTGTTAAAGAAGTGCTCAGGACTGTCCTAGTCGAGATTGAGAGCATTCTGAATGCAAAGCCACTCGGCTATGTTTCATCTGACATATCCGATGTAGATCCTGTGACCCCTAACTACCTTCTGATGGGGCGACCCGACAGCTCCTTACCACAAGTGGTTTACCCTGAGAGTGAGATGCGGGGAAGACGAAGCTGGAGGCACTCACAAGTCCTGGCAGATTATTTCTGGTTTGCATTTTTCCGAAACTACTTACCTAACCTCCAGACCAGAAGCAAGTGGAGAGCCCCAGTAGACAACATCAAGGAAGAAGCTGTGGTTCTACTGGCAGACCCTCAGATACCTCGTGGTCAATGGAAAATTGGACAAGTCATCAGAGTTATGCCCGGACCAGATGGCCTTATCAGAACAGCGGAAGTGAAGATCGATGGCAGGACCTACGTTCGACCCATAGTGAGACATTGTTCTTCCAGAAGTGAAGGATGAAGATGGATTAACACCCTCCTGATTAGACTGTCTTTCTGGTACCAATTTGCCCTGCAAATTGGGGGGCGGCTATGTTGGAAAGGCAGTAGGTTGGTGAGGAGCGCCCACTAGTGGTGCTGATAGTTAATACACATTTTAGTTTAGAGCACGCTGCACCGCTGATTAATTAGTTCACAAGGCTTGAGCGCGCAGTCATCTGTTAGCTCAAGTTGTGCGTCGCTGACAAAGAAGTAAGTTATGTTCTTCAGGGCTGTTTAGACGTTTTATAAGTCTTTTAGTATTGTTTATGCAAATCGGGGTATGTTGTTTATGTTTGTTATATATCATCCGTTCAGTTTTCGATCTATAAGGAAGTTAGCGTAGCTTAGAAGCTAATGCTATTTCGGGTGTGTCATGCCGTGTACATTCATTATTTATAGTTAGATTACGTCTTTATTCAGTCCCTCCTATTTAGTCACCCTGTGTTATGTATGTCTGTTTTTGAGTTTACTGTGTTGCTATATAGTGCAATAGACTTAATTTGTTTTATTCTTTCTTTTTCTTTATAGACCACACACACACACACACTCACACCCAGAGTGTCCTGTGATGATGCTCGAGTTTCAATAAAACCCTAAATTTACCATCTGCATCCTGTCTCCTGTGTCCTGACCGACACTCCAGGGTGAATATCACTCACCGGACCAAAACCTATACAGTTCTTAAGCCTAAGAGATAGTACCATCTTGAATACATACATACATACATGCCTGCATACATACATACATGCCTGCATACATACATACATACATGCCTGCCTGCATACATACATACATGCCTGCATACATACATACATACATGCCTGCCTGCATACATACATACATGCCTGCATACATACATACATGCCTGCATACATACATACATGCCTGCATACATACATACATACATGCCTGCATGCATACATACATGCCTGCATACATACATACATGCCTTCATACATACATACATACATGCCTGCATACATACATACATACATACATACATACATACATGCCTGCATACATACATACATGCCTGCATGCATACATACATACCGTGTATGGCCATACCGGCTCGTCAAAGAATTCCAGGTGCCACAGTGGGGCGCCAGTTGCTAAAACTGTCGTTGTGTCCTTAGGCAAGGCACATCACCCACATTGCCTAGTATGAAAGTGGTGTGTGCGTGAGTGTTGGTGGTGGTCGGAGGGGCCGATGGCGCAGATTGGCAGCCTCGCTTCCGTCAGTCTGCCCCAGGGCAGCTGTAGCTACAATAGTAGCTTATCACCACCGGGTATGGAGTGAATGAATAATGCTCTGTAAAAGCGTCTTTGAGTGTCCAGAAAAGCGCTATATAAAACTGATGCATTATTATTATCATACATACATGCCTGCATACATACATGCATACATACATACATACATGCCTGCATACATACATACATGCTTACATACATGCCTGCATACAGGGACGTGCACAGGAATTTTGAGGAGCAGTTGCTCTGACATGAAGTAAGGGCGCACCGCACCACCCGCCAAACTTTAACGAACTGCAATTAAACTTATTAGTTTTATTCTCCCTGCAATTCTGGCGTTTCCCAATAGATGGCGCACTTTAGATACATTGATACATCCATCGATCCATCTTTTCCCGCTTAAACCAGCTGGGTCGCGGGGGGTAGCTTGCTGCCCAACCCTCATAGCACCTGACCCCCCCTATGAAGCCCTCTGCAGGTAGTGAGCCCACAGAAGGGGACATCATTCATAAAACCAAATTACTCAGATAGGCCCATGGCACAATGCCCAGGGCTAGAACTATATGTTGAACACGTCTTCCTCACTCATGGTCTGAAAACCTTCCCATAAAGCACTGCGGCCAAGTATATATCTAGTGTGCCGTTCGCGCCGCATCTCCTCTTGTACGGCGTGGACACTGCGTGGGTCGTGTCTTGTGCCTATGCTGCGTGAACCGCGCTTCCTCCTGTCCTCTGAAGGAAGAAACCTGCGTCCTATGCAGCTTTTCTTTCATGCGTGTTCAGTATCGAGGAGAGACGACCAAGATTCAATAGATTCAAATTAACAAAGTTTAATCCCTGACAGTACAATTCTAAGCAGAGCTCTGGGTTTGAAGAGGTCCCTCAGCACACAATCTATGTGCGTCTTAGGTTAGGCACAACTTCAGAATGCACACACCCCCTTCAGCCCAGCATTTAAAGACATGCATTATAAATATTCATGAACCTATAACTAAACATTTTCCCGTGTCCAGCTGACTCCATCTCCTTTCCCAAATTTGGTGTTCCTGTCGTCTCCTCACAGCCAGACCTCACGTAACTCCATGATCTTGAAGACATAAGTCTTCCCACAAGGAGCCTGGACAGAGCCTGGACAGAAAGAAACATGGATCCTGCCCTAATGATAAGCGCCGGGCCAGCTGTGGGCCTGCTCTGTACGCCTTTGTTCCAGAAATGTTAAGGGCACAATATTAATTTTATAATGACTGGTCGAAATTATTACATTCTTCATTACAAGGCATATATTAAAGGCACACAATGAATTTATAATCAGTAGTGAAAATGATTATATTCTTCAGTAGTAAAAATGATTATATTCTTCACCTCTAAAGTAGGTCTAAACCAGGTCTAAACCAGATCTAAAACCAGGACTAAACGAGCATTATATCAGGACTAAAACCAGGTCTAAACCAGGACTACAACCAGGTCTAAACCAGGTCTAAAACAGGATTAAAACCAGGTCTAAACCAGGTTTAAACCAGGTCTAAACCAGGTCTAAAACCAAACAAGAATTTGCAGGAGGTGGTTGCTACATTCATTTAGGTTTACAAAGTACGACAATATCAAGTAATCCAAAGTATTCAGATTATGTTACTCACTTAAGTAATTTAATGGATTACGTTACAAACTACATTTTGGGGTATGTGTAAGGCTCATAGTAAGGATTTAAATATGCTAAAACTGGTAAAAACAGATAAAATTGAACAATACAATTTATGTGTAAAGTTAAGGTAATCAAAAGAAAAAAACAGACACCCACCCATTTTTTAAAAAAATATTACATTGTCTGAAAGAAGTAAAGCAACTTAAATACAATGCAATACCTTGAAGTGTCACTAGGGGGTGTAAAAGGAGTTAGGATTCCAAGGGGCAGAGCTGCAGATAAACCCTGCAGTCTTATGATGCACAAGACGAATCATCTGTCTCTTGTAATCTTTTCTCAGGGTTCACATTCTCACCCCTCTCGAGCACGGGAGGGGCAACATATGTAATCTGCAATCTGTTGGGAATATAGTTTAAAGTAACCTTCCCAACGCTGTCAATATAATTAAGAAATGTGTCTCCTTGAAAAGGAATTCAAAACTTCTGAAACGGAAAATCATTGGCCCTAAATATGGTGCACAAGTTGAATTGAGACGTTTGAATATGCCACATGTAAATCGTTGGATCCTGCAAGTTATTTTCGGTTTATTTGCTGGGCTGATGTAGTCAGACCAGAACACTCCATCCATCTGCTCCTGGTCCGGCCCTTCCATCAAATTTTAGAACCCTTTGTGGCCCACGAGCCAAAAAGTTTGATCACCCCTGTGTTAGAAGTTAAAAAAAACTGAACTCCTGGCGTCAGCTGCACCGTGGACCAGGGCTCTCCCCGTGGGGCCATGGCTCTCCGCGCGCAGGCTCAGGTGCTGGTCGCGTGCAGCTCTGTAGCTCTGTAAACAGAACTGAGCCCCTCCCTCCAGACTCGCACTCACGCAGTGTTCTAATGTAAATGAATGAGGCGACTATTTTATTTTCAATTCCAAATCTAGGCATAGGCATTTTCATACATGAAAACCTGTATGCTTCAACCAAAAATGTGTGTTTTAGGTCTGGATTTGAACATATGAATGGATGTGGCATTTCTCACGGTGGGTGGAGCTGGTTCCAGAGGTCGGGAGCACGGTAAGAAAAGTTGTTTATGGATTTTGGGGACAGTGAGGAGACCAGCATTTTGTGAATGGAGGGAGCAGCGAGGAGTGTAAGGAATGATCAGGTATGAGGTCAGAGAGATACGATGGCGCTTGACTATGTAGAGATTTGTATGTTAGGAGAAGAACTTTGAAATCACACCTTGAGACCAAGGGTGATATGTTCGAATTTCCTAGTACGGGTGAGAATTCTAGCAGCTGTAAAATTGTAGTGATTGTTTTTAAGAGTGGAATGTACACCAGGAACATCAGCGACACATAAGGGTCAAATTGAAAATAAATGTAGCGCTATGAGAATGAAGTTATAACATTTCGACAGTAAAGACGTAATTTTAGGGGTGCGGGCATATTTTAGGTTGATGGGGGAAACCGGAGTACCCGGAGGAAACCCATCCAGACACGGGGAGGAACATGCAAACTCCACACAGAAAGGCCGCAACCCGCAACCTTCTTGCTGTGAGGCCTGAGTGTTGCCACTCAGCCACCGTGCCGCCATCAACCTAAAACATGCCCGCACCCCTATGAACTAACATCAAGGACCATAATGTCCACCCTCCTGTGGGCTCATCACCTGCAGAGGGGTTCATAGGGGGGGGGGGGTCAGGTGCTATGAGTATTGGGCAGCAAGCTGTTTGAGAACATAACTCAGCCTAAGTCTGCAGGGTTTGTGTGTTAAATCTGTGTGAATGAAGTGTGGAAAATCCCTCTGGTGTCCAGGTAGAATCCCTGGCAAAGGAGAAATTCAATTTTTTTAAATAAACTTTTGTCATGTGTGAATGAATGTGATGAGGAAACATTACATTATATCATAGATCAGAAATTAGTGTCATATTGGCCTGTTGATTAAAGTGGGGTTTGCAAAATGTGTCTCCTTTAAGTTGATTCATGCCGAGAATCAACTTAAAGGAGACACAGATAAAGACACTACACCAGGACAACATCTACAATCACAAAAATCATTACTTTATTAAAATGTTTCACCTTCAGATTACTACTGTTGGGGAAAATAAGACAAAGGCTACAGATTATATACAGTATATTAGTTTAGGCTAGTGAGTACAGTCAGCCTCAGTTATCTTAAAAAATGTGGATAGATAAGATTAGAAATTTTCTAATCATGGAGAAGAATTATGAGGGAAAACAACTTCTATGTCTTACAAAATACACAACACAAAAGTGCCCAACAGACAAGCTAAAAGATACCGAGTCATAGGCTGCCATGAGCTGTTTTTGAATTGTGTGTGCCCCCAGCTGGCAGCAGACCCACACTAGACCAGGTATTCGGTGCAGTCGTAAAGCCTGTTGATGCGGAGCAGGTCATTTTCACTCATGGTCTCAGCATGTCCAAACCTTAACGTAGGGTCGACTTTAGCTACGAGGGTCATTAGACCGTTCTTGCTGAATGCCCAACTGTGAAAGAAAAAGGAATTCATTTGAAAGTTTTCTGAAAATATAGATTGCACAGAGGTGGGTAGAGTAACCAAATATATTAAGATAAATATACAAATATTGATATAAAGAGTAGGCTACTGCTCCTTCAAAGAAAATATTACTCACGTAGGTGTAAAAGTATACTGTTAGAAAATAGGCTACTCTGAATACTGTGATACTTCAACAGTCATATTTGGTCTATGCTTTTACGTTCCTGCTTGTGAAAAATTGGTTCTTACTTGTTGTATTGCATCACAGATAGGAAATCATATGGAGTCTGGAGGTTGTTGGTGTTCTGAAGTACGAAATTACCCTCAAAACCTAAAAAACACAAAGACAAGAAATGAATAAAAACAATGCATACATTTTGTACCAAGAGACTCTTTTCTGTTTTGGTATGCATCAGTGTTTATTTTAACAGATTATTATTTAAAGGAACTATATGTAAATTTGATTTTGATTTGAAGTTCCATGGTAAACCTGTTCAAGTAAGTCAAATATAGCTCTTACTGATGTCAATAGTTATTCTTACAAAAAAAAAAAAAAAAAAAATTACATGATGGACAAGTTTATCTAAATCAGAGTGACTCATTTGGGTGTCAGTTTCAGTGCTGAAATCCAGTCGGTTTAAATCTAAAATGCCTCTCTCTGATCTGAATGGTCACTAACTAAACCCCAGCACCTGCAGCCCAAGTTTCGCAGCTACTTTGCCATGTTTTTCTATATGTTTAACTGTCATTTTATATGATTTCATATTATTAAAACAATGTATTATAGCATACATTCCTGACAGTCAAAAGTCCTTAGGAAACTCCAGATTAAGTTTAGGATTTTCACAGGTCAAAAGGCTTCTTCCTCACAAATATAACCACAGCTCTGGTATTATCCTTGTAGTGACCCCCACAAGTTCATACCTGGGTCTATGTTCTCATAGTGGACATACACATGTTCATACCTAGTTTTATGTTCTCATAGTGGACATGCACATGTTCATACCTAGTTCTATGTTCTCATAGTGGACATGCACATGTTCATACCTGGTTCTATGTTCTCATAGTGGACATGCACATGTTCATACCTGGTTCTATGTTCTCATAGTTGACATTGACGTAGCCATCGCGGTCACTCCGGCTGTGCTCATGATGGAAGCCCAAAGCGTGGTTAAACTCATGCTCGATTATGCTACCGTGCATGCAGCCATTTTGCTGCAGGGACAGTGACTGCTTGCCCCCAATACGGCCAACGTATGACCAGCACCTGTCAGACAGGGACAAGTCAGATGGGGGCAACAGACAGGGAGCAACTGCTTGCCTCCTTATTCAACCTACAAACAACCAGCGACTACAGCAGTAGCACGTGAGCCAGGGACAGTGCAGGTCCAAAATCAATCAACAAGATTCACAATACTACAAGATTAAACAAATCCAAATCACAAAGAGAATAGATGCAATTAGGAAATCATAATTTCCTCCATATCTTATTCTTTATAATCACTGCTAACCTGTATCTTGGGTAAAGTTTCATTCTGTCTTTGGGTTTGAATGGTTTAAGTAACAATTCTTTTTGTCTATTCCCATGGAATCATGCAGGTGGGCTTCATTCATAAAGTGTACAAATTTGTATTTAAGACCTCTAAAATTTTCTTAACTGAAAATGTTCTTTTGGAAGAACACATCCTGTGAACATAATTTACATAAACAATGCTGTTAATGTGTGGATATCAAATACTATTTTGTGAGAGCTCTGTTAAATGATGGCAGGATCAACCTGGAGCACTGTTCCATCAATGAGATGGCTGCAGATTTATTGACCAAAACAGTAACCAAACTTGTTTATGTTTGGTGTACTATAAAATAAGTGTTCACATTATAGTGTTCATATCTGAATGTGTTTTTCAAATGTGAGCAAGTGGGGGTGTTGACATGTGCTCTCATTTTGTTATTATTTAAGTCAATAATCCCCATATGACTTGTGTTTTTGTGTCACATGATCTGAAATTCTCGATGGCCTGCACCTGTATAAAATAAATGAAGCATGCCTGTGGGAATGTGGTGTTAAGAGTGTGTCACAGCTGGGTGTCGCCCTTGCCTCAGGGTGTTCTACCATATCATCAGGGCAAGTTGGCTGTTTGACAGGCTTGGTCAGGAGTATCTTAGCTGAGGGCACCTATGGTGCATGTTTTGGGTTGATGGAGGAAACCCACCCAGACACAGGAAGAACATGCAAGCTCCACACAGAAAGACTTGGACTCAGAGATTGACCCCTGAACCTTCTTGCTGTGAAGCGTGAGTGCCACCCACTCAGCCACCATGCTGCCAGGTTGATTTTAATTTAGCTTTTTGTCTTGTACTTGGTACTATATGGAGATCAGATCACTGTTTTATATTTTGTTCATTGTAAACTGCAAAATTCACTTTGAACAGTTTAATAATAGAAATGAGCCTCGCCTCTTCATAGTGGAATTTTTCACCTTTCTTGGAGCCAGAATGTTTTTAATAAACACAAGTTATCATAGGAAAATGGTGGGTATGGGCAGTCTCAAATGTAGGACAATACAGGATTAATTAAACGTGTATGAATCAATCCAAATACAACTCTGAGTAAGCTAATAATGTTATAACATGGCTAAAAGCTCATAAAGGTTGATTTTGCATATGAGCCCTTTAGAATGTGAGCTGTCTTCTGGTGTTTAAAAATGGAAAACAGAGTTTTGGAAATAAGCCCACTCTACATTTATGTAAAAAAAATCAAACCAAAATATACATCAGACCTAATTATGTAAATGTAGATGGACTCACCCTGTATCTGGAATTATAGAGATGTAGTCAGTATTTTGTTGTCGTCCCCTTTTACCGAGCTCCTCAAATCGGACACAGGTGAACTGCTCAAACTCTGCCATGACTTGACGGATCAGTAGAATGTTTTGTTTAGCTGTATGTAGACAAAAAGCACGTTAGTCTGATGACTCTTACGGAGGACCAAATGACATAAATAGAATATATGTATAAATAATTAAATGCATTTACACATTAATGCATACATTCTGGAGATTAAAAAACTAAAATATGCCCATCTTTACATCTCAGTATTAATTGATTCATTTCTTCAATGATTTATTTGTACATGTATGTATGTATTTATTTATTAATAATATTAGTTCATTCATTCATTAAATTATATATTTATTTTTACAATGATTTACTTATAATTATTAGCTGTTTTCCCTTAACAAATGCATTTATTTGCTACATTACTTTTTTTATCTTTTAAATTATTAAAAAAAAATACCTATGCACATTCCTATACACATACACATTCCCATTCCTATAGAGACACACCCCACACACACACACAGACACACCTACACACACACACACACACACACACACACACCCACACACACACACACACGCACACACACACACACACACACACCTCAACACACACACACACACACACAAAGATAACATTATCTAACCATTATTACTATTATTGTTTTTTTGTTGTTGTCCTTATGGTGTGTATTGTTGCTGTCATTATTGTTATTGTCATTACTATTCCCCTTTTCATCAACTAATTTCAAATAGAAAAAAAAAAGTGTGGTCCTGATGGGGATAAATAAATGGATTAACATAAATACACATATTCAAAGAAATAATATGAATGAATAAATATTCAATTTAAATATGTATATTTATATGTGTGTATGTATGTGTGTATGTGTGTATGTGTGTGTGTATATATGTATACATATGCAATAAGGATGATGATGGTAGTGATAATAATAATAATAATAATTAACAAATAAAATAAATGAATAAATAAAAAGATTATGGCTAGCGAGGAGTGGGCCCGTTGCTAGGGGGTATTTCCTCTTGATGGCAGGCTCACCAAAACCTTGCCTCTTTTAATGCACAGTACAGGACACACACACATACACATCATACACATTATACATTTCAATCTAAATAACAAATATCACCATTAGGACCACAAAATAAAAATTGTATAATGCTAACATAACTCATACAATAACAATACATAGAATTTATTAAAAAAAAAGGATAGTGAGTGATGACATAATGTGTGATGGCAATAATAAATCTATTATTATTTTGACTATTATTATTATTGGTATTATTTTCCCCTTTTCCTACATTTTACTCAATGCACACACACGCGCACAGACATACGCACACTGACACACACACACACACAAAAAAAACAAGACTGAACAATGCATGTACTATATCCCCCCGCCATGCCACGCCCCTGCTGTAAATTGGTAAATTGTAAATATTGTATATATCTGTTCTGTCACTGGGTGTTTTTCAATTAAAAAAAAAAAAAAAAAATATATATATATATATATATATATATATATATATATATATATATATATATATATATATATATATATAATTTACTCATTTATTTATATTTATTGCAACATTTATTTTTACATTCATTTATTAGACCCTAGTCCTGTCAGAGAATCCTTACTCTGGAGAAAGGAGTAAGTATAGAGCAGTGGCTGTGCACTGGTGGTGGTGAAAATGATCTGAAATATAAGCGTCTTGGAAATACGCTATTAAAAATGGTTCAAACATGCACAAATCACGTCAAATACACTTTCAAGAGAGTCATTGAAAAGGAAACAACTATAACATGCTGAAAAGCTCTGAAAAGTTGATTTTCAAAACAGGTCTGCTTTAACAATATGGTTCATGTAGGTTCATTCCTGCTTTAGGGTTATTGTGCCATTGGCATAAATTACTTTCAGCATCATTATTTATCATCTATATTTTCTTCAGCAATATATAGCACATAAAAATTGTTATAGTGATAGACATAGATGATCTTTATTCAAGTTAAAACACAAAAGCTGTACTCACAAAAACTCCGATCGATAACAACAGGGACATGCACATATCCGTCTTCCCCTTTGGGCCACTTGCAGGTGGTGGCAGTGCATTCAGCAGCGTTCGATAACACACCATTGGGAAAATCTACACAACACACAGAAGAATCACTAAAGAGGGGATATTACACTTTGTGGCATTAACTGCTACCACATCATGATAATTCTATATTTGTTAAAAAACAACACAGTAATATGTTATGTCACATCCCTTCCAGAGATCTATCTCAACACAATCAACATGCATCCTACGAATAAAATTACTGCACATCAAGTTGTAATCTTGTGAAGTTGTAGTGCCATATGTGATGATTGTAACTAAGAATAAATTAGCACTTTAATCATTAACAAACGCAATATTTATTTTGACCATGAGCACCTCATATGGGGTCCTTTCAATGCAATTTGTGATTGTAGTACCTGTTTGTACTGATTAGAGTGCAGACTTCATACCTGGCCTTTAATCTCAAACATGTAGACTATGTACACTATGTAGACTATGTACACTATGTAGACTGTGTAGACTATGTAGACTATGTACACTATGTAGACTGTGTACACTATGTAGACTACTACTAGAAACATATTCTTTCTTACTTGCGTCCTTTGGTACAATGTCTCCTTCAGACAGCATATTACCTGCAACAATTCACATAATATATTACAATAATATATATAACTACATTTCAAACATAAAGGCTAATCTGTACCTCTGCCCAGTAACAAGGTGCAATCAGAAACACCTCGTTGTAGTATGGGCAGTCCAATTTGAAATTGCAGCAGCCATTAGAGGCAGCACAAACTTGATTTCTGGTTGTTTTTATATTAAAATAAAAAGACTCCTGCACTCTGTCTTACTTGTAAAAAGTATGTTTTATTTACAGTGGAGCAGCAGAGTTTTGGCAACTAGGCCTTCATCAGGCAAATGGTTGAAGAATGATGAAGGTCGAGTTGTCGAAACACTGAAGGAAGGGACAAAAGTTATAAAGGATGGGTTTAGACAAATTAAAAGAATTAAGTTTCCATAAAAGTTAAATTATTTTTTTCTTTGTTTAATGTGATGTATCAGGGTTCATGTAAAATTTTAGTTCAGAGTCAAATACTGTCAAGATATTTTACAAAGGAACAGTCGATAATACCTGTATATTAAAACACCATATACAGAGGTTAGTAGGAGTTTTTAGTTCCACTTTAAAGAACTTTCTTACCCAGGTGAAAGTTGACGTCCAACAAGGTTTCCAAGATGTCTGTGTGTTCCACTAAAATCACAAAGCAGGTTAGACTACTGTACACACTTTAATACCAGACATAACTGCTGAAAGATAGCCCAGAAATTACCTTGTGGTGAAGTTGAAAACTGAAAACATAAATAAATTGTCAATTGTCAGTCAGAACTGTACATTTTCAGACTTGATTAGCATGTTTTCCTTGCTAGTTTCTTGGTCTTATTCTAGTTTGGATTTAGATAATGCATATTCTAAAACTACTCAGTCCAATAAATGTCATTTCACCTGAATCAGTAAAAATAAAATAAAATAAAATAAATAGTGCACCATTTGATGTATTTTCTAAGTTCAATATATATTTTTTGTACTTTATCCTGAAGTACTAAATTATGCCAGGCTACCATCCAGAGCTTGACTTTTCACTCAGTACTTTCAGGTCCGAGGCCTGTGTTGGCATACAGCAGAGGTACTCAATTGGCGGACTCCGGACCCAAACGCAATGACATCTGGACCGAGACAAAAATGTCTCTCTAGCTTTTTTTTCATAGCGTTCTGGATTTCATTGGCATGTGCTTTGCTGTGAAGCTGTGTTCTCCATCCCCGCCCGACTGGTTACACGCTGCCACTCTGACATTCACGTCCAATTGTCGGAGTGGCGGTGTGTCCATTTGTTATCAAATGTCCTGCACTCCGACATGTTTTTTCTCCGTGGTCATCCCGCTATTCCGACATGTAATTATTAAGTTTCGACTGCGCTCTTTTCAGGACCATATTTTCACGGACTGGTAGGGGCGCATTACGTGCCGCTGGAGGAGGCGCATTAGGCGTGGCAGAAGGAGGCCCGTTACGTGCGGCTGAAGGAGGCCCATTATGCGTGGCCGGAGGAGGCCCATTATGAGTGGCCGGAGGAGGTGCGTTACGCGCGGCTGGAGGAGGCACGCTGAGGGTGGCCGGAGGAGGCAAGGCATGGTTTAATCCTGGTTAAATCCTGTTGTAGTCCTGTTTTAGACCTGGTTTTAGTCCTTTATAGACCTGGTTTAGTCCTGGTTTAGATCTGGTTTAGACCTGGTTTAGTCCTGGTTTAGACCTGGTTTGAGTCCTGATTTTAGTCCTGGTTTAGTTTTAGACCTGGTTAAGTCTTGGTTTTAGTCCTGTTTTAGACCTGGTTTAGTCCTGGTTTAGACCTGGTTTAGTCCTGATTAAAACCAGGACTAAAACCAGATCTAAACTATGACTAAACCAGGCCTAAAACCAGTCACAGTCCTTATTGTCTGTGTTGTTTTGATGCGTAGTTAGAAAATGTTGGAGGTGAACGCAGAGAAATATAATAAAATCTTATTATACACCCATGGGTGCAGGCAGTCGACACAGTTTTGACGCAGAACCATAAATTGGCTTTAATTCAGCCTTTAGCTTTTCACACTGATTCAGACAGAACACACAATACTTTGTGCACAGTTCAAATGTGGATTTACAACATTTTTTGTTAGAAGTTTGAAAATCCACCGTCACTTTTTCAGACCCTGGAAACTCTGTAAATTTGGTAAGTGGACCTTTTGAGTTTGTAATTGAGTACCCCTGGCATACAATATTACTTTCTGCTTGTCTCTCAGGGTTTCCTTAGAGCTTCCATACATTTGTGTAAATATATATTTTCTAATACTGTCTTGTGCATAAAATACAATTGGCCCTTGCGCTCCTTGAGAATGAAAGGCTGTATGGCACCCGAAGATGTATTTACTCACCACCGGAGCGCTGGTGTTCACAGGAGGGGGACCCGCAGGAGCAAGAGAGCCCAAGCTGAGAAGGGTCAAGAGGACAGTCAAGACCAAGACCTGAGCCATGTCACTGATCAGACAAACCTCACCAATGTAAAAATGACTAATACTACTAGTATTTTCTGTGGTGCTGGTTTCTGATGGGCTCGTTAGAAGCTGCAGTGCTTTTATTTGCAAAAAAAAAACACAAGGTGTGGCCATAATAAGTATTTACATGACCCAAGTGCAAGTGCATATTGTGACTTAATTATAGAATGTTCCATGTAATTAAATTCATATACTAGCATCTTGTAATTATCCTATTGTCAACAAGACTTTCCAGGAATTGTGTCCCTCGAAACAAATAAAGAAAGGAGAACGGAGGTTATTAAGCAGTTTCATGTTCTAGTGTTTTTTATGGTTTGTCTTTGTGGTATTCCGGTTCATCATTCATATTTGCCAAAGATAGACTCAGACCATGAGTCTTGAATATACACTCATGCTTCATGCTGCAAAACACTGTCTCATTCAAAATTATACACAGCTCTCAAACAAAGCTTTAAATCCATTTGTCATTTGTCAACATTTGTCTTTTGTCCCAAAGTAGCCACCCGTAGAGCTCCTACATTTGTCATCAGGCAATCCCGACCAGCACCTCCAAACCCCATAACTGCACCCACTACAGTGAACTTTATGGGAGCTTCAGAGACTGTGAATTATGATATGGAATGTACACATTATAATCTGTAGAAGAACTCTTAAGCCCTTTACCAGACTTCAAAATGCAAAGTTAGTTCTATTTTAGACCTGCTTTAGTCCTGGTTCTGGTTTAAACCTAGTCTAGTCCTAGGTCTGCTGTGAACTGCACTATAGATAAAGTCCATTTTTGGTTGTCACTGCAGGTTTGTCTTGGCTTGGTCCTGCTTAAATCCTGCTTAAGTGACAGATACATATAGTTTTTTTTTCACCGACTGTACGCCAAAACAGTAGATTTGTGTTGCTGAATTGTACTACATCACTACCTGATACTCCTGTAGCACTTCCCAGAGGAGAAGTGTAACACCTGTGTTAAAGATGTTGTGTAATAACACAGTAATAAGGGTGTAACAATGTAATAGTGCAATGGGATGTGGTATTGGGCTAGTAACAGAAGACTAAGGTTCAGCTCATGGAGGGAAGGGCAGGAGACTGAAATTTTGGGTGGTGCAACACCATATATTGTGAATTAAAGTGAATGACATACAATACAAACAACCAGTGAGAATGGCCATTCAATATTTACAATATGTACAGCATGAGTGAAGGTTGGAAAAAAACAAAAACATTCCAAATATCCAGAGCTTTGCAAATGGTTTGATTCGCAATAAGCAAAGAGTCCAGCAGATGAATATTGTCGATAAGTGTCGAGAGTCCAACAAATAGAAATCAACACAGCACAAGAACTTCTTCCCAGCCCGCCCACAGTTCTTAACCCCACGGCTGGGTTAAACCAGAAATCCAGAAGGGAGGGTAAGTGCACTGAGAGAGTTTGTGATGATGTATGTATGATGCTGGTGGGCAACGGGCAGAGAGTGAGTGGGGAGAGAGTTATAGGCTGCAAGGAGCCCCCTACCGGACCGGGGCGGGAGGACTGCGCTCTGCAGTTGACTCCAGCTCTGGGCTCTGTAGCTCTGTAGGCCTCGAAGCCTGCTTCTAGCTCGCCATCTGGTCCAAGAAACCTGGCCTGAACAACAGGACCAAAGTTTCAATAAATACAAAAAATACAATAACCCTAATAACAAAGGCTATGTATCATTAGCTTCAGTGTGCACACACAAAAATCCAAAATATAGTACTAGTTGCACCATAAATAATTCAAAAGTATGATTCATAACCATAATCACATTAGATAAATGCCACAGCAATATATTGTAAACAGTGATATCCCATCAAATGCTAAAAATACTAGCTGTGGCAAAAAGAATCATTAAATGTACATTACAAAATCAACAAATTGAAGCTAAAGTGCTAAAATCAGTCAATCAGCAAAAAGTACTTGAAAATGCCTAAAAACTAACAATGCAATCAATATACTTTAATATAATGAATGTGCAGACATGTAATGTTTTTGTCCGTATATGTTACAAGATTCCTTTGACAGAACCAGGCATAAAGTGTACAGAATGGTGTATGCTAACCGCGCCCATTAAAAAGCATGGCTGCGGGTAAGCTAACACTAGCACAATCACACAAACACTCACCAATTCCGCGAATTAAGCCTCACACATGAGCCCCTCGAGCGAGATATAGCCGCGGTAGGAAGCTCCTACAATATGACAGGTTGTACAATCAGTGTCAAGCGGAATTTACGATAAAATAATGGAAATATCATAGACAAACCTGAACCTCGTGTCTCAACCGGCTCCCCCCACTGCAGCTATCAAACTGAGACCGCGGGCGCCTTATCACTTCACGCACTTGTCAAGCGCCGTGTCATGTGACCGCTGACGCCATTGGGAAAACGGGCGCTGATTGGTCGGGTTGACTCACGTGACTAAAAGTCATGCAAATTTCCCCAGGCACACGCAAACCACGTGATCAAACGGGAGAAAAAAACTACGGCAGAAAGGTGCGCATATAAGACAGGCAGGAACAGGATTTGTGACCTGGGTTACACCTCTCCCCTAAAACCATGCAACTCCGGTGCAGGTTAACTATATTGACATGGGGACATAAACAAAGTCAGATACAGGAGTGCTAAAAGTTTCACCGCACGCTGCCGGCTAAACTGTGGAAAAGCTGCTTGCACGACCGAGATTAACGGCGTTTGCCTAAAGCAGAATACTGTAACCTTTTGGGTGGTTGCCTCGTCGTGAAGAATGACGGATAGATTGGTCAGGTGTAAGCGCCAGTAGCAACCCCATCCCCAGAGTTAGAAATAGAGGTGGGTGCTTCAGCAGAATCAGATGCTGATGGCCCACTGGGTGATGTCTCTACTGGGCATCCGAGCTCTAGATCTCCTCAGGTGGCCTCGCCTCAGGGTCTACAGTGTCTTCGAGTACTGGTAAGTATTTTCCAGCTTCTGTCCCCTTCCTCTCAGGCCTCCAGGGGATAGCGCCATCTTCCTCCTCACTGGACTAAGATGGATCAGCTGCCGGATGCTTGAAAGGACCCCCCATCAACCGGTAAGTTACTTGCAGGTAAGTAGGTGGTTTCAGGAACAGCACTAGTACTGGCCGAGGATGTGACTGGAAGAGTGCTCTCAACGTAGAACCTTACAGGATGTGAAACTGGTAAACGATGGAATCTATGCTCCGCTTCCTCACTCAACCACTCCTCTGGATCCACAACTGACTCCTTTTGACTTCGGGTTTGAGGTCTGCGCCCAGTTGTAACGTGTGGCAGTTCCGGCTCCTTGCGTTCAGGTAAGAACCCGCATGGCAGCAAGAGATCTCTGTGTAGAGTTCGAGTTCGCCCTGATGGATCAGTTTCAGGTCGTACAGTGTAAACAGGAAGATCACCAGCTCGCTTGACAACAACATAGATGTCCTCCTCCCACTTGTCCTCCAGCTTGTGTTTACCTCTGAGGCGAACATTGCGGACGAGTACACGGTCCCCTTCTTCCAGGACAGAAGGTTTGACGCGTTGATCAAAACGGGTCTTATTTCTTTCAGCCGACTTGGCTGCACTCTTGGATGCAAGCTGGTAACTCTCTTCCAGCCGAGAGCGAAGATTCTGCACATATTGGGAGTGCGAGGTTGAAGACGTGTCTCGAACTGGGAGGCCAAAGGCTAAGTCGACGGGTAGCCTTGGTGAGCGACCAAACATAAGCTCGTAAGGAGTATAGCCCGTGAATCTCATTCCTGGTACAATTGTACGCATGAACTAACGGTTTTACATACTCTTTCCATCTCTTCTTCTGCTCGGGTTCCAGAGTACCCAACATACTCAGCAAAGTTCTATTAAACCTCTCGACGGGATTTCCACGAGGATGATATGGCGTGGTCCGGGTTTTCTCAATACCAGTGATGTCACAAAGTTCTTTGATGAGATGGGATTCAAAGTCGGGCCCTTGATCTGTGTGCAGACGCCTGATGCCATAGTGCACGATGAAGCTCTCCCACAGACATTTAGCGACCGTCTTCGCCTTCTGATTGGCAGTTGAATATTACACGGCGATTTCTGTAAATGATCTGTGAGCACCAAGATATCTTTAGTGTTGCTTCGATCGGGCTCAAGTGTCAGATAGTCCATGCACAACAGTTCAAGTGGCCGGGCTGGTTTTGATATTCACCAGTGGTGCAGCTCGCTCAGGAAGTGCTTTTGCGCGCCGAATGCAGCGATTGCATGTTTTAATCTTCATTTCCACGCCTGCTGCCATTCGTGGGCCAGAAGAAGCGTGATCTCACAAGATCATGGTCCTTCCACCCCCATGTGGCCCATGTCGCCGTGGAGACTGGTAAGGACCATGGAACGCAGCTCCTCTGGCAGCACAAGCTGGAACGAGACATGTTCTCCATCCTGTCGCCGCGATAGAGGATATCATCTTGGAGTTCAAGGCGGTTCCACTCTCAGCAGAAGAGCGACTTCAGGCAACTCCTTCCGAACGGTGGGAGGGACCTTCGCCAGTTTCAAGTTGATAGATCACTTCACGTAGACTGGGTCTGCCCTTGCTTCACGGAGGTCGGGGTGAGACAACGAAGGCACAACTAGCGACCCTTGAGATTCGCCACGTAGCTGTCTGGAATGGCGGTGACAGACATGCTCAGCGACCCGACCAAGGCAATGCAGCTCCCCGCGGGGTTCTCAGCCCTAAGCAGACAGCTGTGGCAAATGGCGGCCACAATGTCCGGATCGAGCTGGACAGCATCTGGATCAACATGATCACGGGTGAACTGATGGACCATGTCCCATTCCTTCTGACCATGGGCATCAGATGGCTGAAGGTGGGGCCTTCTGGAGAGTGCATCGGCATCCTGGTTTTGACGTCCCGCCCTGTACTGCAGCTTGAAATCATACGCCGACAGCGCAGCAAGCCACCTATGACTGGCAGCGCCGAGCTTGGTCGACGCCAGGATGTAAGTCAACGGGTTGTTGTCGGTGATGACGATGAAACTGGAACCATACAGAAAATCGCGGAAATTTTTCAGTTACACTCCATTTTAATGCTAAGAATTCCAGTTTATGAGCTGGATATCTGGCTTCACTGCAGACAGTCCCCCGACCAGCATACGCTTATAATCAGAAGCTTCCCATCCTGCTCCTGATACAGTGCAGCTCCAAGGCCTGTAGTGCTTGCATCGGTGTGCAGGATGTAGGGTTCTTTCGGATTGGCGAAATCCGAGCACTGGGGCTGTCGTGAGTTTCTCAATTAGAGTTTCAAAAGCGTGTTGGCAATCTGAGTCCATCGTTCGTTGAACGGCTGTTTGGGGTCATGAAAGGCAGTAGGTGACGGCTTCTTGCTTTGGCGACGGCCAGAAGTATACCCCTTGGTCAGGTCATTCAAAGGCTTTGCGATGGCAGCATAGCCCAGAATGAACCTTCGGTAATACCCCGCAAATCCTAAGAAGGATCTCAGCTCTTTGAGTGTTCATGAACTGGCCAGGATTTGAGAGCACTTATCTTGTCTGATCCGCCTCCACACCCTGCTCCGAGACAATATGGCCGAGATAGCGCATTAGATGTTTGGAAAATTTGCACTTCTCCGGTGATAACTTGAGGCCATAGTCTTTGAGACGCTGGAGTACTCAAGCAGCCTACTCTCATGCTCTTCAAGGGTGTTGGAGAAAATGATCAGATCGCCCAGGAAGACAAGAACTTCTTTCAGATGTAAGTCGCCCATACACCTCTCCATAAGCCGCTGGAACGATTTGGTGCGTTGGTCACGCCTTTGCGGCATCCGGTTGAACTCCCAAAAGCCCAACGGTGTCACGAACGCTGCCTTGGGTTTGTCAGCTTCCGCCATTTCGATTTGGTAGTATCCTGACTTGAGGTCGAGAACACTGAACCAACGGGAACCTGTGAGTGCTGAGAACCACTCCTCCAGATTCGGGAGAGCGTAAGCATCCTGATGGTGTGAAGATTGAGCTTACGGTAGTCGATACACAGCTCGCACATCTCCGCTTCTTCTTCGACAACCACGATTGTGATGAGAAGGAGACTCCGACTCTCGTATCACCCCTGCCTCCAACAGGTCACGCAGATGGTCGCGGACTGCCTCGATGTCACGAGGGTGGATTGGACGAGCTCGATGTTTAAATGGCGTGTCGTCATGCAGGCGGATGTGATGTTTAACATGGTCTGTCCGTCCGAAGTCCAGGTCATGGTGTGAAAAACTTCCGGGATCTGCTCAAGCTTGGAGATGACTCGGTCCTTCCACTCTGGAGGAATTGGAGAATCTCCGAAGTCGAACTCCAGCTTGGCTTCTGGTTTCTGCTGGGCGTTGACGGAAACACGCTGTGAGAGGATCTGCGGTGACATAGAGAATTCTGCAACTACACTTAATGGTGCAAGTGTGATGGTTTGTTCAGATTCATTGGTGATTATGACTGGAACCTTGTATGGTGAATGGCTGGGCAGTGTTACCAGACAACTTTGCACACAAAGGCCTCCAGGTAGTGTAGCAGGTTGCTCGATAAGGCCGCACTTGCCTGCTGGTGGTGGTTGGCCATAGATGGAACCTTCAAGAACCATGATGTGCCCCGCTGGAACTGGCACAGGGGTGTTACTGGCCAAGCGCACTACACCTCACTGGTCCCTTGGGTCTGCGTGTACCGGAGTTGGAGTAACTGGAGAACAGCTCTGTAGCCATGACGAGATGGTTTGTAGCCGGCACACTCACTCTCCAGTCGCTGCTCATAAAGCGGCTCCAATGTATTCATCCCAATTAGAATTTGGGAGTGGAATCCTGGTCCAGAGTCTGGGACCACTAGTGCCAGGGTGCAGACTTCCAGATCTTCACCAACGAACTCTTTCGGAAACACAACAGTCATTTCAATGTAGCCCAAATATGGGACTTCTTGTCCTGGCTCCTTCTACTTGCAATAACTCATGCAGTGGCTTTACTGGTTGCTGTGAGAAATGTTTATTGTAGGTGGAAACCGGTATAGTTGTCACTTGTGATCCTGTGTCCAACAAGCACTGAAAATCTTGACCAGCGATGGTAACTTGGCCTGTGCATTTGGACCCAATCAAACCTTTTGGCAGACAGTGGGTCTCAGATAAAGTGGCATGTGACTTGTTGCTGCATTTCACTGCTGGCTGCTTATGGGGACATTGTTGGTCTCAGCAGTTCTCGTCATTCCTCAACAGGAACTCCATCTAGTTTAAAGATGAGCCGTGATGAGGGTTCCGCTGCCATTTCTTCTGCTTCTCTGTGAACTGTTTCTTTTTCATTGCAACAAGTGACGGGTTTGGGTCGTTTTCACAGTGGGTCTTAATGTGTCCATCCTCACCACAGTTGTAGCAGTAACCGGGCTTGGGTACTGCAGGTGTAGACTTGTGGGAGTGAGTCTGTCTGGTGGTCTTCAGGCTTTCATTCAACTTGTTGACATGAGTGGACTTCGTAGTGGGCTGCCTCTGGCCAGACTGGGCAACAGTGAGCGATGCCAGCTGTTTCTGTATATCTGCTAGCTGCTGGGTGAGTTGCTGTGTGATGGTGGTCAGAGCGTCGACCTTGCTCTCTTCTGAAGTGGTGTAGGCGTACTGAGCATGTGCCCCAGCTCTGGCTTTTGAACCGAGGTGCTGCTTCATACGCTGCGCCTGATGCATCCTCGTCCTCCTCCGTCCGGAGTAGCAGCAGGAAGTCTGGAAAAGATGGCGGGTGGACTTGCGCTGTTTTAGTTGTAGTTCTGAGATGAGCGTATTGTCCCAACAACCGCGACAAAACTGGTTCAAAAGATGTCGGTCCAGGTCAGCAGCGATGACTCCCCCTCTCTTCAAAGCCGAGGTGAGTGCAACTTGCAGGCGTTGTAAGTACGCAGACGGCTTCTCACCAGCATCCTGAAACATCTCCATGAACTTTGCATACAATTCATCTCCGTCTTGGACAGTTCCGTATGCAGAATCCAGAATCTGGAGATAAGTCTTAGGTGGAGTTTCTGGCTTCAGATGTTTCACCATGTCCGCTGCTGGTGGAAGAAGGCTCTCAAATATTTTCCTAGACCGGTGTAAATCGGAAAATGCTGGATCTTGTAGCAGGAGGTCAACACCAGAGCGCCAAGTTTCAAAGTCTGACTCATGTTGTGGTCTTGGTGTACGACCGGAGAACGATCGGAGTCTCTGAGAAGACAAATGTGCAGCACTGTCATCACTCCTCATAATGTGTTCAACCACGTGCATCGCTTGGACACCTGGTGGATTCAACTCTGGGAGTGACAGCCTTGGCGTGGTTCTGTAGGGTGCAGCAGGATCCGGATGAACCCGCGGGCAACTCCTCTTTCACCTCTTGAGCTCTGGGCGGCTGTGATGGAAGTGCAGCTCTGGCCGGGTGATGACATCACACTCTCAGCGGCGCCTGGCTAAGGCGCTACAGGTGGTGCGTGACTGAGCCCAGTGATGGACTGGCCCAGCAGAGACATCACCCCTTTAAGCTGACCTCCGCATAGTCCTGCCCTGTGAGTTGAGCCATATTTTTAAGTTCGCGCAGGTAAGTCTGTGTTTTTATCTTACCTCAATCTCAGAACACATAGCAGATAGTTCAAAAATCTCAAAAGTAACATTTTTGCTATGACAGCGGTAAGTGTGGCAAAATTGGTCGCAAATCAACTAAACTGCTGCCCGACTCAAACTCAACAACAATCATATTAGTAAAACACAATCTGGTTCAGTAATAACTTCAACTGCTGAAATTTTACCATGTTCACTCAAATGCAAGAACTTCATCATCTGCATCTCGATTTGCAGTGTATTTGATCACAACAGAATTTGGAATCTTTATGCCTTGTTTCACAAAAGTCCATATTTGTAACACAATGTCAAATCACTATACCCAATAATCAGCTGTGCTAATACAACCCTCCTGGCTAGCTCGCCACGTTATGTAACACCTGTGTTAAAGATGTTGTGTAATAACACAGTAATAAGGGTGTAACAATGTAATAGTGCAATGGGATGTGGTATTGGGCTAGTAACAGAAGACTAAGGTTCAGCTCATGGAGGGAAGGGCAGGAGACTGAAATTTTGGGTGGTGCAACACCATATATTGTGAATTAAAGTGAATGACATACAATACAAACAACCAGTGAGAATGGCCATTCAATATTTACAATATGTACAGCATGAGTGAAGGTTGGAAAAAAACAAAAACATTCCAAATATCCAGAGCTTTGCAAATGGTTTGATTCGCAATAAGCAAAGAGTCCAGCAGATGAATATTGTCGATAAGTGTCGAGAGTCCAACAAATAGAAATCAACACAGCACAAGAACTTCTTCCCAGCCCGCCCACAGTTCTTAACCCCACGGCTGGGTTAAACCAGAAATCCAGAAGGGAGGGTAAGTGCACTGAGAGAGTTTGTGATGATGTATGTATGGCGTTGGTGGGCAACGGGCGAGAGAGTGAGTGGGGAGAGAGTTATAGGCTGCAAGGAGCCCCCTACCGGACCGGCGGGAGGACTGCGGCTCTGCAGTTGACTCAGCTCTGGGCTCTGTAGCTCTGTAGGCTCGAAGCCTGCTTCTAGCTCGCCATCTGGTCCAAGAAACCTGGCCTGAACAACAGGACCAAAGTTTCAATAAATACAAAAAATACAATAACCCTAATAACAAAGGCTATGTATCATTAGCTTCAGTGTGCACACAAAAAATCCAAAATATAGTACTAGTTGCACCATAAATAATTCAAAAGTATGATTCATAACCATAATCACATTAGATAAATGCCACAGCAATATAATGTAAACAGTGATATCCCATCAAATGCTAAAATACTAGCTGTGGCAAAAGAATCATTAAATGTACATTACAAAATCAACAAATTGAAGCTAAAGTGCTAAAATCAGTCAATCAGCAAAAGTACTTGAAAATGCCTAAAAACTAACAATGCAATCAATATACTTTAATATAATGAATGTGCAGACATGTAATGTTTTTGTCCAGATATGTTACAAGATTCCTTTGACAGAACCAGGCATAAAGTGTACAGAATGGTGTATGCTAACCCGCGCCATTAAAAGCATGGCTATGGGTAAGCTAACACTAGCACAATCACACAAACACTCACCAATTCCGCGAATTAAGCCTCACACATGAGCCCTCGAAGCGAGATATAGCCGCGGTAGGAAGCTCTACAATATGACAGGTTGTACAATCAGTGTCAAGCGAATTTACGATAAAATAATGGAAATATCATAGACAAACCTGAACCTCGTGGTCTCAACCGGCTCCCCACTGCAGCTATCAAACTGAGACCTCGGCGCCTTAACACTTAACTCAATTTGCCGCGCCGTGTCATGTGACCGCGTGACGTCATTGGGAAAACGGCGCTGATTGGTCGGCTGACTCACGTGACTAAAAGTCATGCAAATTTCCCCCAGGCACACGCAAACCACGTGATCAAACGGGGAGAAAAAAAACTACGGCAGAAAGGTGCGCATATAAGACAGGCAGGAACAGGATTTGTGACCTGGGTTACAGAAGCACCCATGTTTAAGATAGTCCTACATGTGTCCTCACGTTTAACACAGTCCTACATGTGTCTAAACAGGACTCATGTTTAAGATAGTCCTACATGTTTAACACAATCCTACATGTGTCTGAACAGGACCCATGTTTAAAATAGTCCTATATGTGTCCTCATGTTTAACACAGTCCTATATGTGTCTAAACAGGACCCATGTTTAAGATAGTCCTACATGTGTCCTCACGTTTAACACAGTCCTACATGTGTCCTCATGTTTAACACAGTCCTACATGTGTCCTCATGTTTAACACAGTCCTACATGTGTCTAAACGGAACCCATGTTTAAGATAGTCCCACATGTGTCCTCATGTTTAACACAGTCCTACATGTGTCTTAACAGGCCCCATGTTCAAGATAGTCCCACATGTGTCCTCATGTTTAACAGTCCCACATGTGTCCTCATGTTTAAGACAGTCCTACATGTGTCTAAACAGGACCCATGTTTAAGATAGTCCCACATGTGTCCTCATGTTTAACACAGTCCCACATGTGTCCTCATGTTTAACAGTCCCACATGTGTCCTCATGTTTAACACAGTCCTACATGTGTCCTCATGTTTAACACAGTCCTACATGTGTCTAAACAGGGCCCATGTTTAAGATAGTCCCACATGTGTCCTCATGTTTAACACAGTCCCACATGTGTCCTCATGTTTAACACAGTCCTACACATACAAATATTGTAGGAAACCATCTTGCTGTGCAAGGTTAGTTCTGGCTGGCCAGGTAATTCAACAGATGGACTTAGGCCAGATTTAACTTCCGTGATCACTACAGGACACACTAAAAGTTGATACAATGTATTTTCCTCAAAACCCTTCATCTGTATTGGCATGCATACAGTACTAATAGATGATGGAATCAGAACAATAGTTTATTGACTGGACAAGGACATGTTTTCAAGGCATTTCTCATCAAATCTAGGTACCTAATGACTATGTAGATGTGTACAGTCCAGACCAAGCCACTAATGTTCATTTACAAACATGACCTTTCCTTCACATTGTTCTCATCCACCACGGCGGCACGGTGGCTGTATGGCTAGCACGCCCCACAGCAAGAAGGTTCCGGATCTGTGTGGAGTTTGCATGTTCTCCCCATGTTTTGATGGGTTTCCTCTGGGCACTCCGGTTTCCCCCATCAACCTGTGCCGGTTGTAGCTGTGGCTACAACAGTAGCTTACCACCGCCGGGTCTGGAGTGAATGAAGAATGTGTGTTCATAATGCTGTGTAAAGCATCTTTGGGGACATGTGCCTGTGAAAAGTGCAATATAACTAAAGTTATCTTACCAACCCCCAAGGCTTGGGTACCCCAAGGCGTGCCCAGGCATAGTACCTCCAGTGTGTCCTGGGTCTGCTCCAGGGTCTCCTGCTGGTGGGACACCTCTCCAGGGAGGCATCCAGGAGGCATCTGGAACAGATGTCTGTGTCACCTCAGCTGGCTCTTCTCCACATGAAAGAGTAACGGCTCTACTCCAACTTCCTCACCCCATGTCTAAGGTAGCCCAGCCATCCTGCAATCTTGTCCTTTCAGTCATTACCCAAAGGTCATGACCATAGATGAGGGTAAGACCAGAGATCTAAGCCAGGACTAAACCAGGACCATAAATGATGGTAGGAGTATGGATTGAGCGGTAAATGGAGAGCTTGGCCTTTTGCCTCAGCTCCCTCTTCCACACAACAGTCCGATACAGCGCCTGCATCACTGCAGATGTCAACTGTCAATCTCTTACTCCAGCATTCCATCACTCATGAACAAGACCCCGAGATACTTGAACTCAGCAAATTCTGCAAACAGCAAAGATGAGATCCTGTGATCCTCGAACCGGAACCCCTCCGACCCAAAAACACAAAAATTATAACAACTTTGCCATCATGTCCAATGTTTTTGTAATTAAGAATAAGTGAGAATTACATTTGTTTTCAGTAAAAGCTATTTTTGATTTTAATATGTTTACGTCGTATCTGGAGACACAGATGTCCGTGTTTATGAAATTTAAATTCAAAATCTTACACACTGTTGCTTTAAAGCTTTTATTGCTTTGCCTGTAACTGTGCCTGGTGGCATACTTTGCTTGACTCAGAGAAAGGTACATTTGATAATATACTGTGGAACATTCCAGTCAAAGCAATAACTTCTCCAGAGGGAAGTGCCGGACACACCCTCACCATAAAATTTGCATAGTGCACATTTAAAATATCTATAAGTAAAGTCCCTTCACTTAGTAATAAAAGTTTAAAACAATCTTTTGTATCATGTAACAAACTAGTCATTATAGGAACACACAAGTTTCGGGGGTTTGGATGACAGATTAGCGGGGATAGCTGGGAGGGCCTTTGGTGGTGAAACAGGAATTCTTGACCATGCTATATTAGGTGTGAGAGGAGCCATCTTGATTCTTGATCTGATGATGCTTTCTAGATGGTTGGGAAGGGCCATGGGTGAAGGTGGGGAGGAGAAGGAGAGTGATGAGTCCGTTGATGGAGTAGATATAGCAGAGGGGAGCCCAGGCTGGGCAGGGGAGGTGATGGGTGTGCTGCTGGGTCTGAGACCTCCTTTGACACTGGTGATGAATCCTTTGCTGGGGTAGGTGGAGGTGGTGCTGCTGACATGTTCTTTGAGGGAGGGGGAGATGGTGCTGCTGACTCGTTCTCTGGGGTGTGTGGTGCCCCGTTCCTCTTTTCTCTCACTGGCTGCACAGGACCCTGTCCAGGCCAGTGCCTCAGAACGTGGAGGAGGTTTTTTGTTAACACTTCACCTCTGCTTAGGTGTGGGCCATTTAGGTCCCTTCGTTTCCAGAAAAGATCCTTCAAGTTCTTAATGTAGTGCAGTTCTCTGAGAGCACATGCGTTCAACAGCCACGTCGTGTTCAGCTGAAGCAGTCAGGTAAATTTGTTCCTTTCCCTTAGGTCTATGTTAGGAAGAGGTCCACTGATAAATGTCTTAAACTTCATTTTATTAACCTCCATGAGTAATTTAGTGAAATCCCTTTTCAGCACTTCACACTGTTCCATTCTGATGACCACTACATCCACATGCACAATCATCTGTTTAACCTCTTGGTGTGTTAGACAAAAGTTTTGGCAGGAGTTTTGTAATCTCAGAAACAGTGTAAGTGGGGTAGGTAGGATTCCTCTGTGACTCATACCACTGACAGCCCCGTCTCCTAGCAGCAGCGTATCTCTGACCTTGACATTTGGCACAGATTGCCCATCTGCCTGTGTTCTTTTATCAACTTCATTGTTTTTGTTTTGGGAAGACAATCCATTTTCTGTTTGTATGTTAACATCAGTCTGTGACAGTGGTAAAAGTCGTTTTGTTAGCTTTATTGTGAGTGATATACATTAGCATTGTCTTTTATCACTTGTTGCGTTGGATTAGCATTTTGGTCTGTACCAAGTTTTGAAAATGACACAATATCAGTCAGATTTACATTGAAAGTTTTTTCACCCTCTTCTCTGGAAGTAACAGTGGACTGCTCACCAACAGAAGTCACTGGAAGCATCTGCTGAAGTCCTTGTTTAGTTTCTAAAGCAAAAATCCACGCTTGTAGCTCATTAATTTCTTGTTGATAGTTCCGACAGCGCTCACAGATAGAATTCTCTTGGTTTCTTCCCCTCAACATGTTGCTCACTCATCAGATGATTTGTTAAAAAATTTAAAAATGGTTTAAAAGCTTTTGTTTACTTGAAAGTAAATCAAAAGTAGACACATTATCATGTGTTGGATGAGGTAAAATGATTAAAAGGCAAAGTAAAGAAGGAAACAGCAAGAGTAAGCAAGGATAGCGTCCACACTCTTCAGATGCAGGAGGGATTTAACTTCATTTATGGAGCTTGGATGCTTCATCCTGAACAGTGGTTCCCACGCTCACTAGTCCTCAGCCTCCTTCCTTCTAGATCGTGTACAGTCTCAGGGTGCTGGATTTGGGATGGAACCCTCCATGCAGGTCAGGAGCTTTTGTGTCTTAACATCTGTGGTCTATATCTCCTCTTTTGGCCAGTGCATGATTCCTGCTGGATATCTGATCACTGGCAGGGCGTAGCTGCTTATTGCCTGGGCCTTGTTCTTGCCATTGAGCTGGCTTCTTAGGACCTGCCATACTCTTTGCAGGTATTTGGCCGTAGCCACTTTCCTTGTTGCCTCTTCAAGGTTGCCATTTGCCTCTGGGATACCAAGGTACCTGTAGCTGTCCTCACTGTCTGCTATTGTTCCAGTGATCCATGTGTGTGGCATTGAGTTGTAGGCTTTCTTGTAATCATTGTTCTGTTCGCTGTTCGGTCATCCAGGAGTTGGTGTTTGGCTCCCCCATTGGTGTTATACCTCATCAATCTCTAGTTGTGATAGCAGTTGCCGTTTGTGGATGTTGGAACTAGGGCTGCAGCTATCGATTATTACAGTAATCGATTATTCTGTCGATTATTTTGTTCAAATAATCGAGTAATCGTTTGTTATTGTCGTGTCTACTTTGCACATGTTAAGTACACACCACGTTTATTGACAGATACACGTGTTTTGGACATGAAAAACGTAATTATCGCTGGGCTAAGGTTAACTTACCTCGCGGTTTCTTTTCCACTTGATGTAATGTACGGGGCTGTTTCTGTTTAGATGTTGTAGCATCAGTGTTGAGAAGGTGACTTTTAAAATGTAATCCCCTACAGATTACATTCCCCAAAATGTAGTTTGTGACATAATCAATTAAATTACTTAAAGTGAGTAACGTAAACTGAATACCTTGGATTACTTGATATTGTCATGATTTTTAAAACTACATAAATGTAGCAACCAACTCCTGCAAATTCTTGTTTGGTTTTAGACCTGGATTAGTCCTGGTTTTAGATCTGGTTTAGACCTGGTTTAGACCTGGTTTAGTGGCGCACAGGAGGAAGCGCGGTCCACGGAGTGTACGCGACAAGACACAATCCACGCGCAGAGTGCGCGGCGTACGGGGGATGAGGAGCGTGCGGCGTACCGGTGATGCGGGGTGCGGAGCGTACCGCACCCCGCCACCGGAGGTTATGCTCTTATTATACATTCATGGGCGCCGCGCTGTTGTGTGTACAGTGAAGTGCAGTGGTCGTGCGGAAACTTTACCTCTACCACAAAAGGTTCCGGCCATCGCCGAGCGTATGAAAATAAAACGAAGCATCGAGGCAAAAAAAAATAATCGATGCATTTTTCTAATCGATTTAATCGATTAACTCGATGAATCGTTTCAGCCCTAATTGGAACACTGAACCATCAACTTGGACTGAGGTATCGTAGTAACCATTTCTCCCACATCCTGTTCATCTAACTCCTCTGACTAGGGTTACTGGAGAAGTTGTATTCCAACAGAGCCTTGTTCTCGCTTGTTCCAGTAGCCCATTTTTTCCATCCAGGTGCCCTGGATCCCCAGCACCTGATGCAGACCTTGTTTGGCCGGGTGATGTCTGAGCTGGCATCTTGTAAGTTTCATTGTCTCTCATCATTGGGCACTAGCGCAAAGGGTCTTGCCCAAGGACCCATAGTGGCTTGCTTATTGTGCCCTCTGGGTGGAAGAGAGGGGTTATTAATCTAACATCACAAAGATGGAATTTTCCTCAATACTGGTTTAATACTGATATTTGGGTAGTTGTAGTATGTTTCCTTTGGAGTTTATGTTTATTTACATTAGCAACAAAATTGCAGCAAGTGCAAAAAACAGTTGCACAGATTGTATTCATCTCTGTACCACCGTCTGTTTGTTCTGCTCACAATGTAGCTAGAATTTAAGATTAAAAACATTAAAACTTGGCCATGTGTTTTCCATTCAGACATACAGATAATTGATTTGAACTGCCCTGGCTCACTGAAGTATGTCATAGTCCGTGATCATACACAAAGGAAACCTAATGGAACTGGTTGTGTTGTTTAAGCGCATGTAAACCAGAGGCATGCAGGCACAGTTCAAGTTTAAAGTTCAAAGCAGTTCAGTGAGTGCTGTTGTGTCACGTTATCCTCTGCTGAGAGTTAGTTAGTTAGAGCTTTATTGATCCCCATGGGGCAATTGTATTTGCAGTACAGTCGCTGGCACAAGACATGAGACACAGACAGGCATACGAAAGAACACATACACAGCAAAAAAATAAATAAATAAAAAATATATAAAAAAAACTATTCACACTAGCACACACTACATTGGATGGTTTACCACTTCATTTAGTGCTTTTATTGCTTGCGGTACAAAAGAAAACCTTGACCTATTTTTGGACAGCAGGGGGAAGCAAAAACGACGTCCAGATGGCAGGAGTTGAAATGAAGAAGACAACGGATGTGAGCTTTGTTCAGTGATATTATCAGCCTTTTTAACAAGTCTGTCTCTATAGATACTCTCCATACTTGGCAGAGTAATCCCAAGCAGCTTGCTAGCAGTAGTGACTGTCTTTCTAACCACTTTTTTCTGTGTCTCAGTGGCGTTGCCAAACCAGCAAATAATACAGAAGGTTAAAACACTTTCAATAAAAGCAGTATAAAACATATGAAGCATCCGTTTGTCAACATTAAAAACAAGCAGTTTCTTTAAAAAGTACATTCTTTGCTGTGTCTTGGTATGCAGTAGATCAGTCCATGAGTCCCATTTCAGCTTATTGTCAAGTACGATGCCAAGGTATTTGTAAGTAGGGACAGACTGAATGGTCTCTCCCATCACAGCGGTGGCAGAGGATGATTGAGATCTTCTAAAATCAATGGACATTTCCTTTGTCTTTTTTGTGTTTAAAATTAAGTTTGACCTTTTACACCATGCTAAAAGAAATCTAAAACTGGGCCGTGATCATTTTCTCCATCCTCTAGGAGGCTCACTAGAGCTGTATCATCTGCATATTTAATAAAGTGCCTGTTGGGGAAAGTGCTAGTGCATGCATTTGTATATAAAATAAAAAGCAGGGGAGATAAAACACAACCTTGTGGGGAGCCCATGGATGTGGTCATAGTGTCAGAGATGAGAGAGCCAACTCTGACACGCTGAGCTCTGCCAGTCAGGAAGTCCATAATCCAAAGAATAAGACCAGTATTAAGGTTAAAATCATTAGCAAGTATCCCTGCAAGAGTCTTTGGTAGCATAGTGTTAAAAGCAGAGGAAAAGTCCACAAATAAAATCTTAGCATGGGCCTTAGGTTTTTCCAAGTGCATGTGCAAAAGGTGCATTAGTGTTAAAATGGCATCCTCCACCCCCCTGGAGGCTTGATATGCAAACTGCAGGGGTCCATGAGCTTGTAGGTTTGGGAGATAATGTGCTGCTTTACCAGACGATCCAAGCACTTCATGACCAGGGAGGTCAGTGCTATTGGCCGGAAGTCATTGGGTTCTGAAGGTCTGGGTTTTTTGGAACAGGTACGATTGTAGATGTCTTCCACAGGGTAGGGACTTTACAAAGGTTGAGAGACGTGTTAAAAATGTCAGTAAAAACAGGGGCCAGTTGTTCGGCACAGTTCTTTAGCACACTGCCACAGATGTTGTCTGGACCAGGGCTCTTCCGAGGGTTACTATGCCTAAACATCCTAAGAACATCAGATTGTCTGATATTCCACTCAGATGCAGAGGGGGGAGAGGGCAGTGATGGGGAGCCAACGGTGTCATTGTTGCCGCTTTCAAAGCGGCAGAAGAAGTGGTTCAGCTGATTAACACCCTCTCTGCCCTCACCTCCAAGAATGTCCAAGCAATTTTTCCAGTCCAGAGATGATTTCCCCCTGCCCTTGTGTGGGACATTGGTCATGGCCTTAATTCCCTGCCATGCTTCCCGGGAGTTGCCTGACTCCAGGGCGGCTTCGATCTTCTGTGTATAACTGTATTTATCCAACTGTATTTGTTTTTTAATTTGTCTCTGTATGTCCCTCCTGCCTATGTCATCGTGAGCCCAGTATGCTTTTTTCTTTTCCAATATAAGGTGCTTTAGTTGTTGAGAGACATATGTAAAGCAAACAAGCTCAGGTGTGGCGCCTCAGGCGTCATCATTATTATTACTGCCATTCTGTCTGATGAGATGTGACAAAAATATTCACTGTGTATTGTAAAGACATTGTAGCATGATAATTACAACTAGGCAGAATGTTCTCTACCTACTCATATAGAGATCATAGAGTCGGTTAATACAAGCAATTTAAGACTGTGTGTGTGTGTGTGTGTGTGTGTAGTTTTAAACATACATCTTATATAACAAGTGAGTATACTTTATTATATTGACTGAACAAGGAACAGCTTTTCATTTCGTATGCCTTTTCTGACACTGGAGTGGGTTAAAATAAGTTTAATTGGTGGTTTTCAGATGACTTAAGATTCTACAATCATATTTAATACAGATGGGGGGCAGCTAAAATATTGTTAAAATGCAGTTTTTTGCTGTAATACAGTGAGTTCTTGGGGCTAGTCCGTCAGGGAAATTATCTGGTTCAACATTTGTGAAGTTACTTTTTGGATATTTCATGGTAAACTACAATGTAATCAACAGGAAAAAACTGTCTCTCACCCCCTATCTGGTAGTATGGCATTACATTCTATAATTGGAAATCCACCCATACTGGTATTTGAGTAGTTGTAGCATGTTTCCTTTGGTGTTTATTGTTTACCTTAGCAACTAGAACCAATATAGCGGTAAGTGGCAAAAAATAATTGCCTAGATTGTATTAATCTCTGTACCACCTTCTGTTCTGCTCACAATGTAGCTCAAATTTAAGATTAAAAACATTGAAACCTGGCCATGTGTTTTCCATTCAGACATATGCAATTAATTGATTTGAACTGCACTGGGTCACTGAAGTATGTCATAACCTTTGTGATCATACACAAAGGTTCTGGAAAACTAATGGAACTTGATGTGGTGCAGATAAAGATTCTTCCATTCAGATGCCTATTGTTTAAGGGCATTTAAACCTGAGGCACGCAATCACAGTTCAAGTTTAAGGATCAAAAGATTTTAATATATAATAATTCGATAGTGAAAAGAGTTCAGTGGGTGCTATTGTGTCACGTTATCCTCTGGTGAGAAAGATCTATAAAATCTATAAATCAATCAAACTCAGGCGTGGCGCCTCAGGCATCATTTTGCCTGAGGACATGTGATAAAACAAATGATGAAATGATGTAAAGGTACTGAAGCAAGATAAACAACTAGGTTTGTGCCAACATGGGCCTTTGTCCCTTTATATTTGCTTTAATGCTAGTTTACACGTGTGTTGATTGTTCTATAACCAATTTAACTGCTAAATACAACTATCTTGGGTTTGTTTCATTTGTCTTTGTTTAGTACCTTTAAGTTAAATGTACTAAACAAGGGAAGTTCTGTGTTGCCGGGTACACATGAGTTTTTCTTAGTTTCATTCTTTTCTGTTGCTTTTGCCTAATTTGAGCACACTTATTTTCTTGTAAATAAGTATAATTTTTGCCATGGATACCACAGTGAATTATGAATAAAGTTTGGTGAATGGAACGTTTTCTGAGTCTGCCTCCCGCTTAAGAGCACATTGGCCAGCTTCCCCACAAGGTCATTTCAACAGTTTGAAGTGGTCTTGTGTACCACTGCAGGTCTGGAGGACTAAAGGAGGGAGGAAGAGCCCAATAAGGGAGAAATTAGATTTGCAAACTCCACAAATCCTGCCAGATTGTATGGCTGAAACAAACATGTTCATTTCTAATGGAATAGTAATGGAAAAGAACAATGTTTAAACCTCATAAGAGTCCGAGGGCCCTCTGATTCTGTCTTTACTGTTTTCTTATTGTCCACCATCTGATGAAAGGGAGCTGTGAATCTCCTGGGCATGTGAATGAAAATCTGTAACCCACTTATTGTCATATTATTTTCAAATGGATCCATTTTATCCTGCCGCACCCATTTTTGTCTCTAAATGCTCCTAAACCACGCTTTTTTGTGGTGGCACTTCCAGTTAATCTGGTATCCCATTCATAACAATGGAGAATTTGGGAAATGTTTTGCATCTTAAATATAACATAAAGTTGGTTCAAGGTTCAATTTTCATGTGCACCGACAAGTCACAGTGCATCGATTCTCTGGAAGGCTTTAAAGCGGCTTCATTGTCCTTATTTACTGTCAAGCTTGACAGCCCCATACAAAATAATACAACCTGAACGGTGAAGGTGCCGCCCATACCATCTTCTGGAATAATGTGAATAGGACTTTTCCAGGAATCCTACCAGGACTGTTTTCCACCTAATTACAAATCCCCAAGTCTCATTGTTAATGAGATATGCTTCAGTTTTGGTATGGGAATTTTCAGAACTCACCAAATTCTCAGTCTACTATCACTCACTTTTTTGTGTATGCAAACAGTCTATTCTTATAATGACAAAAAAACATGTGCAGAGCTGGTTTCCACTTACAATGAGAGTAGATCAGACTCTTATAATAAAACTAGATCAGACTATTATAATGAGAGTAGTTCAGACTCTGATAATAAAACTAGATCAGACTCTTATAATAAAATTAGATCAGACTCTTATAATAAAACTAGATCAGACTCTTATAATGAGACTAGATCAGACTCTTATAATGAAGAGTAGATCAGACTCTTATAATGAGACTAGATCAGATTCTTATAATGAGACTAGATCAGACTCTTATAATGAAGAGTAGGTCAGATTCTTATAATAAAATTAGATCAGACTCATAATGAAGAGGAGATCATCCATCCATCCATCTTCTTCCACTTATCCAGGGCCGGGTCGTGGGGGCAGCAGTCTAAGCAGGGGCTCCCAAGCTTCCTTCTCCCCAGCCACTTCCACCAGTTCCTCCGGACGGACCCCGAGGCGTTCCCAGGCCAGCCGAGAGACATAGTCCCTCCAGCGTGTCCTGGGTCTTCCCCGGGGCCTCCTACCGGTGGGACATGCCCAGAACACCTCCCGAGGGAGGCGTCCAGGAGGCATCTGAACCAGATGCCCGAGCCACCTCAACTGGCTCCTCTCGACGTGGAGGAGCAGCGACTCTACTCCGAGCTCCTCCCGTGTGAAAGAGCTCCTCACCCTATCTCTAAGGGAGCGCCCGGCCACTCTGCGGAGGAAACTCATTTCGGCCGCTTGTATCTGCGATCTCGTTCTTCTGGTCATTACCCAGAGCTCATGACCATAGGTGAGGGTAGGAACGTAGATTGACGGTAAATCGAGAGCTTCGCCTTTCGGCTCAGCTCCCTCTTCACCACAACGGTCCGATACAGCAACCGCATCACTGCCGACGCTGCACCGATCCGCCTGTCAATCTCATGCTCCATCCTCCCCTCACTCGTGAACAAGACCCCGAGATACTTGAACTCCTCCACTTGAGGCAGAGACTCCCCACCCACCTGGAGAGGGCAGACCACCTTTTTCCGGTTGAGAACCATGGCCTTGGATTTGGAACAGCTGATTCTCATCCCAGCCGCTTCACACTCGGCTGCAAACCGCCCCAGTGCTGCAGGTCCTGGTTCGATGAAGCCAACAAGACAACATCATCTGCAAAAAGCAGCGATGAGATCCTGTGGTCCCCGAACTGGACCCCCTCCAGCCCCTGGCTGCGCCTAGAAATTCTGTCCATAAATACAATGAACAGAACCGGTGACAAAGGGCAGCCCTGGCGGAGTCCAACATGCACCGGGAACAGGTCTGACTTACTGCAGGCAATGTGAACACAGCTCCTGCTCCGGTCATATAGGGACCGGACAGCCCTTAGCAAAGGGCCCTGGACCCCATACTCCCGTAGCACCCCCCACAGGGCACCACGAGGGACACGGTCGAATGCCTTCTCCAGGTCCACAAAGCACATGTGGACTGGTTGGGCAAACTCCCATGAACCCTCGAGCACCCTATGGAGGGTGTAGAGCTGGTCCAGTGTTCCACGACCAGGCCGAAAACCACACTGCTTGTTACGGCCCCAGGCCTCCAGTTCTTTGATTTGTGTTATGTGCTTTAATTTCTTGTTTTGTCATTTGCATTTTTGCTGGTTGAGCCCTGGTCCCTGATTGGTGGGAACTTCAACCCTCGGCCACTCCCACCTCACCTCCAGCCTCCTCCCCCTATTTAAGAAGATTCCTCTCACCTGTTCGGGGCTGCTGGCCTTTGTGGCCAGTCTGCCATTTTGTGTTTGTGTCTCTTTCTGTCAGTCACTTTGTTTGTACTAGTACGTGACTTTGTGTGTGTTGAGACACTTGGTTTGTTTAGTTTGGTTTTGTGCCTTTTGTTTTGTCACTTGATTCTGTTTGTGTGTTTATGTGATTTTACTTTGGGACACTTGTGATTTAGTTTTGTTTGCGTCCCTTAGTTAGTCACTTGTTTTTTTGTGTAAGCCCACGTGACTTGTTTTTGGCACAACTTGTTATCCTGTTCTTTTTCTTAGTTTAGGTTATTTTATGTACATATTTTAGCCTGTTTTGTTTAATTTACCTTGTACATTCCTTTTAATTAAATTACCTTATTTATTCCATTTTACATCTTGGTTATTTTATTACTTCCGCGGTCCCTAGCAGAGCTGGGTCGTAACACTGCTCCTCTTGGATCCGAGGTTCGACTATCGGCTGGACTCTCCTCTATAGTACCCTGGCATAGACTTTACCGGGGAGGCTGAGGAGTGTGATTCCCCTGTAGTTGGAACACATCCTCTGGTCCCCCTTTTTATACAGAGGGACCACCACCCCGGTCTGCCAGTACTGTTCCCGACCGCCACGTGATGTTGTAGAGACTTGTCAGCCAAGACAGCCCCACAACATCCAGAGACTTAAGGTACTCAAGACGGAGCTCATCCACCCCCGGAGCCTTGCCACCGAGGAGCTTTCCAACCACCTCAGTGACTTCAGCCAGGGTGATGGACGAGTCCGCCTCCGGGTCCCCAGGCTCGGCCTCCTCTTCGGAGGATGTGACGGTGGGATTGAGGAGATCCCCAAAGTATTCCTTCCACCGCCCAACAACATCCCCCGTCGAGGTCAGCAGCTCTCCCCCCGCACTGTAAACAGTGTTGGCGATCCTCCTGAGGCGCCGAACGGTTTGCCAGAATTTCCTTGGGGCAGTCCGATAGTCCTCCTCCATGGCCTCTCTGAACTCCTCCCAGACCCGAGTTTTTGCCTCTGCAACCACCCGGGCTGCCGCACGCTTGGCCCGCCAGTACCTGTCAGCTGCCTCAGGAATCCCCCGAGCCAGCAAGGCCCAGTAGGACTCCTTCTTCAGCTTGACAGCGTCCCTTACTTCGGGGATTGCCGCCACGACAGGCACCACAGACCTTACGGCCACAGCTCCGAGCGGCCGCATCGACAAAGGAGGCAGAGAACGAAGCCCACTCGGACTCGGGTCCCCAGCCTCCCCCGGGATCCGGGAGAAGCTCTTCCGGAGGTGTGAGTTGAAGGCCGCACCGACAGAGGGTTCCGCCAGACGTTCCCAACAGACCCTCACGATACGCTTGGGCCTGCCAGGTCTTTCTGGCTTCCTCCTCTGCCAGCAGACCCAACTCACCACCAGGTGGTGATCAGTTGACAGCTCTGCCCCTCTCTTCACCCGAGTGTCCAAGACACACATCTGGAGATCAGATGACACAACAACAAAGTCGATCATCGACCTCCGGCCTAGGGAGTCCTGGTGCCACGTGCACCGATGGTGTTCGTTATGGACAGACCGTGACTAGCACAGAAGTCCAATAACAGAACACCGCTCGGGTTCAGATCAGAGAGGCCGTTCCTCCCAATTACCCCTCTCCAAGTGTCACTGTTGTTGCCCACGTGGGCGTTGAAGTCCCCCAGTAGAACTATGGAGTTCCCGGTCGGTGCACTGTTCAGTACCCCTCCCAGAGACTCCAAGAAGGCCGGGTACTCTGCACTGCTGTTCGGCCCGTAGGCCGACACCACAGTGAGAGACCTGTCCCCGACCCGAAGGCGCAAGGACGCGACCCTCTCGTTCACCGCGGCCAACGCCAGAGAAATGGAGAGTCCAGCCCCTCTCAAGGAGTTGGGTTCCGGAACCCAAGCTGTGTGTGGAGGTGAGGCCGACTATATCTAGCCGGTAACGCTCAACCTCCCGCACAAGCTCAGGCTCCTTCCCCCCCAGCGAGGTGACATTCCATGTCCCCAGAGCTCATCTCCATGTTTAGTTTTGTTTAGTTTCAAAAGCAAAAATCCACGCTTGTAGCTCATTAATTTCTTGTTGATAGTTCCGACAGCGCTCACAGATAGAATTCTCTTGGTTTCTTCCCCTCGACATGTTGCTCACTCATCAGATGATTTGTTAAAAAATTTAAAAATGGTTTTAAAGCTTTTGTTTACTTGAAAGTAAATCAAAAGTAGACACATTATCATGTGTTGGATGAGGTAAAATGATTAAAAGGCAAAGTAAAGAAGGAAACAGCAAGAGTAAGTAAGGATAGCGTCCACACTCTTCAGATGCAGGAGGGATTTAACTTAATTTATGGAGCTTGGACGCTTCCTGGACAGTGGTTCCCACGCTCACTAGTCCTCAGCCTCCTTCCTTCTAGATCGTGTACAGTCTCAGGGTGCTGGATTTGGGATGGAACCCTCCATGCAGGTCAGGAGCTTTTGTGTCTTAACATCTGTGGTCTATATCTCCTCTTTTGGCCAGTGCATGATTCCTGCTGGATATCTGATCACTGGCAGGGCGTAGCTGCTTATTGCCTGGGCCTTGTTCTTGCCATTGAGCTGGCTTCTTAGGACCTGCCATACTCTTTGCAGGTATTTGGCCGTAGCCACTTTCCTTGTTGCCTCTTCAAGGTTGCCATTTGCCTCTGGGATACCAAGGTACCTGTAGCTGTCCTCACTGTCTGCTATTGTTCCAGTGATCCATGTGTGTGGCATTGAGTTGTAGGCTTTCTTGTAATCATTGTTCTGTTCACTGTTCGGTCATCCAGGAGTTGGTGTTTGGCTCCCCCATTTGTGTTATACCTCATCAATCTCTAGTTGTGATAGCAGTTGCCGTTTGTGGATGTTGGAACTAGGGCTGCAGCTATCGATTATTACAGTAATCGATTATTCTGTCGATTATTTTGTTCAAATAATCGAGTAATCGTTTGTTATTGTCGTGTCTACTTTGCACATGTTAAGTACACACCACGTTTATTGACAGATACACATGTTTTGGACATGAAAAACGTAATTATCGCTGGGCTAAGGTTGACTTACCTCGCGGTTTCTTTTCCACTTGATGTAATGTACGGGGCTGTTTCTGTTTAGATGTTGTAGCATCAGTGTTGAGAAGGTGACTTTTAAAATGTAATCCCCTACAGATTACATTCCCCAAAATGTAGTTTGTGACGTAATCAATTAAATTACTTAAAGTGAGTAACGTAATCTGAATACCTTGGATTACTTGATATTGTCATGATTTTTAAAACTACATAAATGTAGCAACCAACTCCTGCTAATTCTTGTTTGGTTTTAGACCTGGATTAGTCCTGGTTTTAGATCTGGTTTAGACCTGGTTTAGACCTGGTTTAGTGGCGCACAGGAGGAAGCGCGGTCCACGGAGTGTACGCGACAAGACACAATCCACGCGCAGAGTGTGCGGCGTACGGGGGATGAGGAGCGTGCGGCGTACCGGTGATGCGGGGTGCGGAGCGTACCGCACCCCGCCACCGGAGGTTATGCTCTTATTATACATTCATGGGCGCCGCGCTGTTGTGTGTACAGTGAAGTGCAGTGGTCGTGCGGAAACTTTACCTCTACCACAAAAGGTTCCGGCCATCGCCGAGCGTATGAAAATAAAACGAAGCATCGAGGCAAAAAAAAATTATCGATGCATTTTTCTAATCGATTTAATCGATTAACTCGATGAATCGTTTCAGCCCTAATTGGAACACTGAACCATCAACTTGGACTGAGGTATCGTAGTAACCATTTCTCCCACATCCTGTTCATCTAACTCCTCTGACTAGGGTTACTGGAGAAGTTGTATTCCAACAGAGCCTTGTTCTCGCTTGTTCCAGTAGCCCATTTTTTCCATCCAGGTGCCCTGGATCCCCAGCACCTGATGCAGACCTTGTTTGGCCGGGTGATGTCTGAGCTGGCATCTTGTAAGTTTCATTGTCTCTCATCATTGGGCACTAGCGCAAAGGGTCTTGCCCAAGGACCCATAGTGGCTTGCTTATTGTGCCCTCTGGGTGGAAGAGAGGGGTTATTAATCTAACATCACAAAAATGGAATTTTCCTCAATACTGGTTTAATACTGATATTTGGGTAGTTGTAGCATGTTTCCTTTGGAGTTTATGTTTATTTACATTAGCAACAAAATTGCAGCAAGTGGCAAAAAACAGTTGCACAGATTGTATTCATCTCTGTACCACCTTCTGTTTGTTCTGCTCACAATGTAGCTAGAATTTAAGATTAAAAACATTAAAACTTGGCCATGTGTTTTCCATTCAGACATACAGATAATTGATTTGAACTGCCCTGGCTCACTGAAGTATGTCATAGTCCGTGATCATACACAAAGGAAACCTAATGGAACTGGTTGTGTTGTTTAAGGGCATGTAAACCAGAGGCATGCAGGCACAGTTCAAGTTTAAAGTTCAAAGCAGTTCAGTGAGTGCTGTTGTGTCACGTTATCCTCTGCTGAGAGTTAGTTAGTTAGAGCTTTATTGATCCCCATGGGGCAATTGTATTTGCAGTACAGTCGCTGGCACAAGACATGAGACACAGACAGGCATACGAAAGAACACATACACAGCAAAAAAATAAATAAATAAAAAAAATATTTAAAAAAATTATTCACACTAGCACACACTACATTGGATGGTTTACCACTTCATTTAGTGCTATTATTGCTTGCGGTACAAAAGAAAACCTTGACCTATTTTTGGACAGCAGGGGGAAGCAAAAACGACGTCCAGATGGCAGGAGTTGAAATGAAGAAGACAACGGATGTGAGCTTTGTTCAGTGATATTATCAGCCTTTTTAACAAGTCTGTCTCTATAGATACTCTCCATACTTGGCAGAGTAATCCCAAGCAGCTTGCTAGCAGTAGTGACTGTCTTTCTAACCACTTTTTTCTGTGCCTCAGTGGCGTTGCCAAACCAGCAAATAATACAGAAGGTTAAAACACTTTCAATAAAAGCAGTATAAAACATATGAAGCATCCGTTTGTCAACATTAAAAACAAGCAGTTTCTTTAAAAAGTACATTCTTTGCTGTGTCTTGGTATGCAGTAGATCAGTCCATGAGTCCCATTTCAGCTTATTGTCAAGTACGATGCTAAGGTATTTGTAAGTAGGGACAGACTGAATGGTCTCTCCCATCACAGCGGTGGCAGAGGATGATTGAGATCTTCTAAAATCAATGGACATTTCCTTTGTCTTTTTTGTGTTTAAAATTAAGTTTGACCTTTTACACCATGCTAAAAAGAAATCTAAAACTGGGCCGTGATCATTTTCTCCATCCTCTAGGAGGCTCACTAGAGCTGTATCATCTGCATATTTAATAAAGTGCCTGTTGGGGAAAGTGCTAGTGCATGCATTTGTATATAAAATAAAAAGCAGGGGAGATAAAACACAACCTTGTGGGAAGCCCATGGATGTGGTCATAGTGTCAGAGATGAGAGAGCCAACTCTGACACGCTGAGCTCTGCCAGTCAGGAAGTCCATAATCCAAAGAATAAGACCAGTATTAAGGTTAAAATCATTAGCAAGTATCCCTGCAAGAGTCTTTGGTAGCATAGTGTTAAAAGCAGAGGAAAAGTCCACAAATAAAATCTTAGCATGGGCCTTAGGTTTTTCCAAGTGCATGTGCAAAAGGTGCATTAGTGTTAAAATGGCATCCTCCACCCCCCTGGAGGCTTGATATGCAAACTGCAGGGGGTCCATGAGCTTGTAGGTTTGGGAGATAATGTGCTGCTTTACCAGACGATCCAAGCACTTCATGACCAGGGAGGTCAGTGCTATTGGCCGGAAGTCATTGGGTTCTGAAGGTCTGGGTTTTTTTGGAACAGGTACGATTGTAGATGTCTTCCACAGGGTAGGGACTTTACAAAGGTTGAGAGACGTGTTAAAAATGTCAGTAAAAACAGGGGCCAGTTGTTCGGCACAGTTCTTTAGCACACTGCCACAGATGTTGTCTGGACCAGGGCTCTTCCGAGGGTTACTATGCCTAAACATCCTAAGAACATCAGATTGTCTGATATTCCACTCAGATGCAGAGGGGGGAGAGGGCAGTGATGGGGAGCCAACGGTGTCATTGTTGCCGCTTTCAAAGCGGCAGAAGAAGTGGTTCAGCTGATTAACACCCTCTCTGCCCTCACCTCCAAGAATGTCCAAGCAATTTTTCCAGTCCAGAGATGATTTCCCCCTGCCCTTGTGTGGGACATTGGTCATGGCCTTAATTCCCTGCCATGCTTCCCGGGAGTTGCCTGACTCCAGGGCGGCTTCGATCTTCTGTGTATAACTGTATTTGTCCAACTGTATTTGTTTTTTAATTTGTCTCTGTATGTCCCTCCTGCCTATGTCATCGTGAGCCCAGTATGCTTTTTTCTTTTCCAATATAAGGTGCTTTAGTTGTTGAGAGACATATGTAAAGCAAACAAGCTCAGGTGTGGCGCCTCAGGCGTCATCATTATTATTACTGCCATTCTGTCTGATGAGATATGACAAAAATATTCACTGTGTATTGTAAAGACATTGTAGCATGATAATTACAACTAGGCAGAATGTTCTCTACCTACTCATATAGAGATCATAGAGTCGGTTAATACAAGCAATTTAAGACTGTGTGTGTGTGTGTGTGTGTGTGTGTGTGTGTAGTTTTAAACATACATCTTATATAACAAGTGAGTATACTTTATTATATTGACTGAACAAGGAACAGCTTTTCATTTCGTATGCCTTTTCTGACACTGGAGTGGGTTAAAATAAGTTTAATTGGTGGTTTTCAGATGACTTAAGATTCTACAATCATATTTAATACAGATGGGGGGCAGCTAAAATATTGTTAAAATGCAGTTTTTTGCTGTAATACAGTGAGTTCTTGGGGCTAGTCCGTCAGGGAAATTATCTGGTTCAACATTTGTGAAGTTACTTTTTGGATATTTCATGGTAAACTACAATGTAATCAACAGGAAAAAACTGTCTCTCACCCCCTATCTGGTAGTATGGCATTACATTCTATAATTGGAAATCCACCCATACTGGTATTTGAGTAGTTGTAGCATGTTTCCTTTGGTGTTTATTGTTTACCTTAGCAACTAGAACCAATATAGCGGTAAGTGGCAAAAAATAATTGCCTAGATTGTATTAATCTCTGTACCACCTTCTGTTCTGCTCACAATGTAGCTCAAATTTAAGATTAAAAACATTGAAACCTGGCCATGTGTTTTCCATTCAGACATATGCAATTAATTGATTTGAACTGCACTGGGTCACTGAAGTATGTCATAACCTTTGTGATCATACACAAAGGTTCTGGAAAACTAATGGAACTTGATGTGGTGCAGATAAAGATTCTTCCATTCAGATGCCTATTGTTTAAGGGCATTTAAACCTGAGGCACGCAATCACAGTTCAAGTTTAAGGATCAAAAGATTTTAATATATAATAATTCGATAGTGAAAAGAGTTCAGTGGGTGCTATTGTGTCACGTTATCCTCTGGTGAGAAAGATCTATAAAATCTATAAATCAATCAAACTCAGGCGTGGCGCCTCAGGCATCATTTTGCCTGAGGACATGTGATAAAACAAATGATGAAATGATGTAAAGGTACTGAAGCAAGATAAACAACTAGGTTTGTGCCAACATGGGCCTTTGTCCCTTTATATTCGCTTTAATGCTAGTTTACACGTGTGTTGATTGTTCTATAACCAATTTAACTGCTAAATACAACTATCTTGGGTTTGTTTCATTTGTCTTTGTTTAGTACCTTTAAGTTAAATGTACTAAACAAGGGAAGTTCTGTGTTGCTGGGTACACATGGGTTTTTCTTAGTTTCATTCTTTTCTGTTGCTTTTGCCTAATTTGAGCACACTTATTTTCTTGTAAATAAGTATAATTTTTGCCATGGATACCACAGTGAATTATGAATAAAGTTTGGTGAATGGAACGTTTTCTGAGTCTGCCTCCCGCTTAAGAGCACATTGGCCAGCTTCCCCACAAGGTCATTTCAACAGTTTGAAGTGGTCTTGTGTACCACTGCAGGTCTGGAGGACTAAAGGAGGGAGGAAGAGCCCAATAAGGGAGAAATTAGATTTGCAAACTCCACAAATCCTGTCAGATTGTATGGCTAAAACAAGCATGTTCATTTCTAATGGCATAGTAATGGAAAAGAACAATGTTTAAACCTCATAAGAGTCCGAGGGCCCTCTGATTCTGTCTTTACTGTTTTCTTATTGTCCACCATCTGATGAAAGGGAGCTGTGAATCTCCTGGGCATGTGAATGAAAATCTGTAACCCACTTATTGTCATATTATTTTCAAATGGATCCATTTTATCCTGCCGCACCCATTTTTGTCTCTAAATGCTCCTAAACCACGTTTTTTTGTGGTGGCACTTCCAGTTAATCTGGTATCCCATTCATAACAATGGAGAATTTGGGAAATGTTTTGCATCTTAAATATAACATAAAGTTGGTTCAAGGTTCAATTTTCATGTGCACCGACAAGTCACAGTGCATCGATTCTCTGGAAGGCTTTAAAGCGGCTTTATTGTTCTTATTTACTGTCAAGCTTGACAGCCCCATACAAAATAATACAACCTGAAGGGTGAAGGTGCTGCCCATACCATCTTCCGGAATAATGTGAATAGGACTTTTCCAGGAATCCTACCAGGACTGTTTTCCACCTATTTACAAATCCCCAAGTCTCATTGTTAATGAGATATGCTTCAGTTTTGGTATGGGAATTTTCAGAACTCACCAAATGCTCAGTCTACTATCACTCACTTTTTTGTGTATGCAAACAGTCTATTCTTATAATTACAAAAAAACATGTGCAGAGCTGGTTTCCACTTACAATGAGAGTAGATCAGACTCTTATAATAAAACTAAATCAGACTCTTATAATGAGAGTAGTTCAGACTCTTATAACACTGCTCCTCTTGGATCCGAGGTTCGACTATCGGCTGGACTCTCCTCTCTAGTACCCTGGCATAGACTTTACCGGGGAGGCTGAGGAGTGTGATTCCCCTGTAGTTGGAACACATCCTTCGGTTCCCCTTTTTATACAGAGGGACCACCACCCCGGTCTGCCAGCACTGTTCCCGACCGCCACGTGATGTTGTAGAGACTTGTCAGCCAAGACAGCCCCACAACATCCAGAGACTTAAGGTACTCAAGACGGAGCTCATCCACCCCCGGAGCCTTGCCACCGAGGAGCTTTCCAACCACCTCAGTGACTTCAGCCAGGGTGATGGACGAGTCCGCCTCCGGGTCCCCAGGCTTGGCCTCCTCTTTGGAGGACGTGACGGTGGGATTGAGGAGATCCCCAGAGTATTCCTTCCACCGCCCAACAACATTTCCTGTCGAGGTCAGCAGCTCTCCCCCCGCACTGTAAAAAGTGTTGGCGAAGCACTGCTTCCCCCTCCTGAGGCGCCGAACGGTTTGCCAGAATTTCCTTGGGGCTGTCCGATAGTTCTCCTCCATGGCCTCTCCGAACTCCTGCCAGACCCGGGTTTTTGCCTCTGCAACCACCCGGGCTGCTGCACGCTTGGCCCGCCGGTACCCGTCAGCTGCCTCAGGAGTCCCCTGAGTCAGCAAGGCCCAGTAGGACTCCTTCTTCAGCTTGACGGCGTCGCTTACTTCGGGGATTGCCGCCACGACAGGCACCACAGACCTTACGGCCACAGCTCTGAGCGGCCGCATCGACAAAGGAGGCCGAGAACGAAGCCCACTTGGACTCGGGTCCCCAGCCTCCCCCGGGATCCGGGAGAAGCTCTTCCAGAGGTGTGAGTTGAAGGCCGCACCGACAGAGGGTTCCGCCAGACGTTCCCAACAGACCCTCACGATACGCTTGGGCCTGCCAGGTCTTTCCGGCTTCCTCCTCCGCCAGCGGACCCAACTCACCACCAGGTGGTGATCAGTTGACAGCTCTGCCCCTCTCTTCACCCGAGTGTCCAAGACACACATCTGGAGATCAGATGACACAACAACAAAGTCGATCATCGACCTCCGGCCTAGGGAGTCCTGGTGCCACGTGCACCGATGGTGTTCGTTATGGACAGACCGTGACTAGCACAGAAGTCCAGTAACAGAACACCGCTCGGGTTCAGATCAGAGAGGCCGTTCCTCCCAATTACCCCTCTCCAAGTGTCACTGTTGTTGCCCACGTGGGCGTTGAAGTCCCCCAGTAGAACTACGGAGTTCCCGGTCGGTGCACTGTTCAGTACCCCTCCCAGAGACTCCAAGAAGGCCGGGTACTCTGCACTGCTGTTCGGCCCGTAGGCCGACACCACAGTGAGAGACCTGTCCCCGACCCGAAGGCGCAAGGACGCGACCCTCTCGTTCACCGCGGCCAACACCAGAGAAAGAGTTGGGTTCCGGAACCCAAGCTGTGTGTGGAGGTGAGGCCGACTATATCTAGCCGGTAACGCTCAACCTCCCGCACAAGCTCAGGCTCCTTCCCCCCCAGCGAGGTGACATTCCATGTCCCCAGAGCTCATCTCCATGTCTGAAGATCTGGTCGCCGACGCCCCCACATTGGACTGCTGCCCAGATCTCTTTGCACCCGGCCCCTATGGCTCCTCCCGCGGATGGTGGGTCCAGGGGAGGGCGTTTCCACGTCGTCTCTTTGGGCTGTGTCCGGCCGGGCCCCGTGGGGAAAAGCCACCAGGCACTCGCCATCGAGCGCCCACCCCAGGCCTGGCTCCAGGGTGGGGCCCCGGTGGTGTCATCCCGGGCGATGTAACTGGCCTCTGAATGTGTCTCGTCATTAGGGGCTTTTGAACCGCTCTTCGTCTGACCCGTCCCCCCGGACCTGTTTGCCTTGGGTGACCCTACCAGGGGCGTAAAGCCCCCGACAACATAGCTCCTGGGATCATTCGGGCGCTCAAACCCCTCCACCATGTTAAGGTGGCGGTTCGAGGAGGGGGAAGAGGAGATCAGATTCGTATAATGAAGAGGAGATCAGACTCTTATAATAAAACTAGATCAGAATCTTATAATGAGAGCAGATCAGACTCTTATAATAAAACTAGATCAGAATCTTATAATGAGAGTAGATCAGACTCTTATAATGAAACTAGATCAGATTCTTATGATGAAGAGTAGATCAGATTCTTATAATGAGACTAGATCAGATTCTTATAATGAAGAGTAGATCAGATTCTTACAATGAGACTAGATCAGATTCTTATAATGAGACTAGATCAGACTCTTATAATGAAGAGAAGATCAGATTCGTATAATGAAGAGGAGATCAGAAGTCAAAACTACAGAGCCTCAGCTTCACAAAGAGCCCAACCAGATTCAGTATGATATAGGGCTCATTTAAGTCAGCTGTTTTAGGGGGGAAAAAGACCATTTCTAAGCAGTTAAAAAGTAATGCAATAGAAATGCAGACTTATTTCAAAAGATAGAAAAAAAGGTGTGACAAATTAGTAAACTTAAAAACAGACTGAATTATGACAAAAAGCTTTATGTGTTTTATTTATTCAGGAGGTCATCTTAAACTCAACATGATGGAGGTTGGAAGTTGGAACTTGAAAGCTGATAGTCCATACAAAACAGGTCTGATATTTGTAATGGGTCTGTGGACATGTGTGAGCAGGAGAGAGGATTTACAGGCTCATATGTAGCGACTCCGGTCTAATTGCATTGGTTCTATTTACTATTTGCAATAATTAGTCTCTAATCTTTATTATCAAGTATTGCACTGCTGAGTGGACCACACCTCTGCCATACATAAGGCTATTCTATTCATTCTTACTTTCTGTTTGGACAGGAGTGTTTTGTGTAGCCATATTGATATGTAAACAACAAATCAAATATAACTTTAACTGAAACAATTGTAAGGCTGCTTTATTCTTAGTTATAACAACATAGGGCATGGTGAATAAGTTGTTAATATTATAATTTTGTGTTTTTGTGTGAAAGATCAAATCACAAAGCAGAATTAGCCTCAAAATCCATTCGGTAAACTGAAAAGGACTGTCTCTGATCTGAGCGGTCACTACCTAAACCTGCACCCAATCATGACATCTTGGTTAGATCTGAGTTTTCACGCAGAGAAGTGTGCACCAGACAGAGAAAATGTGGCTGGTCACTGTACATTTGAGCTGTATACCTGTTACGAAGTTATAGTAGCTCATAATTACGAGAACATTATCTTGTAATTATGAGAAACCTATCTGAAGATAAATATATTTTAATGAACACAAAGCCCTTCTTTACTTACATGATGCACATCCTTATATTTGGAATCGTAATGCATTGTACATTATTACACCCCATTTAAAACGCTGAAAGAACTCACATAAAAGGAGAAAAAACAGACCTATTGTTACAGAATGATCTATATCTATATATGAGTTATATCAGCACTAGTATAAACCACACAGTAATATTAAAGGAACTGTATGTAGCCGGTACTCTTACTATTGATACTTGTTCAAATGAGTATCTAATGTTAATACTATTGTAGTTTAGTATTTGGGTTTTGAGACTTTTGACAACTCTTGTGGATTTTAATTCATAATGGCCCACATAACCATAATTATGTACTGGGGCTGCAAGATTAGTCACAATCAAATTGAAATCACAATCTGAATGTTCGCAATCAGCAAATTGCAGAGGCTGAAATTTTTAAAGTACCATAATTTCCTCCACAAACATCATCTGTACAAATGTGTTCTGAAATGGGATTCTTGAGTTTTGTCAGTTCAAATTTCAGTCTTTTTGTCAATTCTTCTAAATGTGAACTTTGAACAGAATCCTACTAAAACATAAATTGCAAATCTCATCACAGTTGCAGTGCTTGTCAGTACTGTATGTGCGTCGTTTTCAGTTTTTGACGCTCTAAATACCCCCGTCCCTGGATTGGCTTCCAGACTGCTCTGGTCTTTCTTTATGGAGTTTGAATGTTCTTCCTGTGTTTGGGTGCGTGAGTGGTTCCCTGTAGATTTTAGTATCCATTTTAAAATTAAGTTTAAGTTTATTGATGTTTAAAGTGCAAAATCACACCGTCTCAGTGCACTTAGCAGTGAAATTAAAATATAGAAATATTTACAACAAAATTACAACAATACACAGTGACTGACTGCATTATACATGGGTAAAAATGACAGAAAACAGTGTACAGTGTGTAAAATTCAAAGTTACACCATAATACAAACGTGTACATGTGCAGACTCTCACCTACGCATCATAGACATACATACATACATGACTGCATACATACATGCATACATACATACATGAACTGCCCCACCAGGGAGGGAAAAACATTAGACCATCTCTATGCTAATGTTCGTGGCGCATACCTGGCGGCCCCCCTGCCCCCACTTGGCCGTTCAGACCACACCCTGGTGCTCCTCAGGACATCTTACACACCTCTGGTGAAGCGCCTTCCCCCCTCCCCCCGGTCTGTGAGGAGGTGGACAGATGAGTCTCTGGAGGTGTTACAGAGCTGCTTTGAGGTGACAGACTGGGCTGCACTCACTGAGCCCCATGGAGAAGACCTCGACGGGCTGACTGACTGCATCACCAGCTACATAAACTTCTGTGTGGACTCAGTTGTCCCAACAAAGACTGTGAGCTGTTATCCAAACAACAAGCCATGGATAACCAAGGACATTAAAGCCACACTCATTGGGAAGAGGAAGGCCTGCAGCTCGGGAAACAAGGAGGAGGCCCGGGCTGCTCAGAAGAAACTGAAGGTGCAGCTGAGCCAGGCCAGACAGAGACATGGGAGGAAGCTGGAGTGGAAACTTCAGCAGAACAACATGAGGGAAGTGTGGAGCGGCATGAGGACCATCACGGGACACAAGCCGACCTGAGGGGGAAGCGTTGAGGGAGACGTGAACACAGCTAATGAGTTCAACATCTTCTTCAATCGCTTTGACACTGCAGGAACTGTCCAGTTCCAGCCAGCAGCAGTCAGCACCCTACCCCTCCCTCCCCCGTCTCCTGTGGAAGACCCAGCTCACACCTCAGACGACACCACCCCTCCCCCTCCCGACACCTCCACACTGACTGTCACTGAGGAGCAGGTGAGGTGTCAACTGCTGAGACTGAAGGCCGGGAAAGCACCAGGACCTGATGGAGTGAGCCCCAGAGTCCTGAAGGGCTGTGCTCCCCAGCTCAGTGGTGTTCTGCACCAGATCTTCAGCCTGAGCCTGAGTCTTCAGAGAGTCCCCCTGCTATGGAAGACATCGTGCCTCGTCCCCGTCCCGAAGACGCCGCGCCCCAGCGACCCTAAGGACTACAGGCCCGTGGCACTGACCTCCCACATCATGAAGACTCTGGAACGACTCGTCCTGCAGCATCTGAGGCCTATGGTCCAACATCTGCAAGACCCTCTCCAGTTTGCCTACCAGCCCCACCTTGGAGTAGATGACGCCATCCTGATCCTACTCCACAGAGTCTACTCCCACCTGGACAAGCCGGCCGCCACTGTGAGGATCATGTTTTTTGACTTCTCCAGTGCGTTCAACACCATCAGGCCGGCTCTGCTGGCTGAGAAGCTGGCAGTGATGCAGGTGGACGCCTCCTTGGTGTCCTGGATTGTGGATTACCTCACTGGAAGACCACAGTATGTGCGTTTGCAGAGCTGTGTGTCGGACAGAGCGGTCAGCAACACCGGGGCTCCACAGGGGACAGTCCTGTCTCCCTTCCTCTTCACCCTCTACACCACAGACTTCAACTACTGCAGCCAGTCTTGCCACCTTCAGAAGTTTTCTGACGACTCTGCAGTGGTGGGATGCATCAGCGGTGGTGACGAGGAGGAGTACAGGACTGTAGTGGACAACTTTGTCACTTGGAGTGAGGAGAACCACCTCCAGCTCAACGTGACCAAGACAAAGGAACTGGTGGTGGACCTTAGGAGGACCAAAGCTGCTGTGACCCCCATTTCCATCCAGGGGGTCAGTGTGGACGTGGTGGAGGAGTACAAGTACCTGGGGGTGTACTTGGACAATAAACTGGACTGGAGCAGGAACGTGGACGCGGTTTACAAGAAGGGCCAGAGCCGCCTCTATTTCCTGAGGAGGCTGAGGTCCTTTGACATCTGCAGGACAATGCTCAGGATGTTCTACGAGTCTATGGTGGCCAGTGCCATCATGTACGCTGTAGTCTGCTGGGGCAGCAGTCTGCGCGTGAGGGACACTAATAGACTCGAGAAGATCATTAGGAAGGCTGGACATGTTGTGGGGGAGGAGCTGGACTCTCTGGCGGTGGTGTTGGACAGGAGAATGCTGGACAAAATCTGGACTATCCTGGACTCTCCCTCCCACCCCCTCCACAAGGTGCTGGCCAATCAGAGGAGCTCTTTCAGCCATAGACTGCGGCTGCCGCGCTGCTCCACTGAGAGACACAGGAAATCTTTCCTGCCTGTCGCCATCAAACTGTTGAACGCTGCACTGTGACTCACAAACTACTCAATCCTTTCATCCTATTCCCGGCTCACACATGTATATAGTCATAAATAGGTCAATGATGTAAATAATTTCCCAGAGAGAGCTATTTTATCTTTTATCTTATTGTATTTAGCTTATTTTGTAACTTGTTTGATGTACATGCTCTTGGTCGGTTGCATCTGTAACAAAGAAAATTTCCCCTCGGGGATGAATAAAAGTAATTCTGATTCTGATTCTGATTCTGATTCTGATTCTGATACATACATACATGCATAAATGCCTGCATACATGCCTGCATGAATACATACATACATACATGCCTGCATACATGCCTGCATACATACATACACACATGCATACATGCCTGCCTGCATACATGCCTGCATACATGCATACATACATACATACATGCCTGCATACATACATACATACATACATACACACATGCATACATGCCTGCCTGCATACGTACATGCCTGCATACATGCATACATACATACATACATACATACATACATACATACACGTATGCATGCATGCATGCATACATGCCTGCATTCATACATACACTACTGTTAGAATAAAATGCTTGGTGAAGTTATTAAAAATGTACATAATGCTAATGCGGTCTTCAGGGGAATGATACAAACCAGGCACAGTTCTTGAGTAAACCATTGTTAGAGTCTGTGGGGGTACACAGGCACTACATCTGAAAACCAGACGTTTGAACTTTTGCACTCTGTGGCTGAAGGACAGGGTGGGATTAAGAACACAGCTGTAACGACTCCTCAGACCATATAGCTGCGCTTATCTGATAAAATATAAACCTAACGCATGATGTATTGTGACCATGATGTATTGTGATGACACAATTGCTTCAATAAAAGACTAGTGGGGAGACGTGGTTGGTCGGGAGATCAGGACCAACAGTGTTGGCGTGGGGCGAGCCTAGCCAGCGCCACGTCTCCCCCGTGCACGTAAAAACTTTGACTTGTCGCAGTTGGCTATTTGATTCTGACCCAGGTGATTCAATCCACAATTAGGTTGGAGATTGGCATTTATAAACTAGTCGAGTATTTCACTGCTTGTGATTTATTCTTTGACAACTACCCTTCAAAAGTTTGGGGTCACTCAGACAGTTTTGTGTTTTCCATGAAAAGTCACACTTTTATTTACCACCATGAGTTGTAAAATGAATAAACTTTAGTCAAGACATTGACAAGGTTAGAAATAATGATTTGTATTTGAAATAATATTTTTTCCTTCAAACTTAGCTTTCATCAAAGAATCCTCCATTTGCAGCAATTACAGCCTTGCCGACCTTTGGCATTCTAGCTGTTAATTTGTTGAAGAATCTGTTGAAGGCTTCTAGAAGCTCCTCCCACAAGTTGGATTGTCTGGATGGGCACTTCTTACGTACCAGACGGTCAAGCTGCTCCCACAACAGCTCAGTGGGGTCTGTTCATAACACTTATTTCCAATCTTCCTCTGTCCAGTGTCTGTGTTCTTTTGCCCATATTAATCTTTTTTTTTGGCCAGTCTTGGATATGGCTTTTCCTTTGCCACTCTGCCCTGAAGCTGCATCCCGGAGTTGCCTCTTCACTGTAGATGTTGACACTGGCATTTTGCAGGTTCTATTTAATGAAGCTGCCAGATGAGGACCTGTGAGGTGTCTATTTCTTAAACTCTAATGTACATATCTTGTTGCTCAGTTGTGCAGCGGGGCCTCCCACTTCTCTTTATACTCTGGTGTCTGCCTGTTTGTGCTGTTCTCTGAAGGGAGTAGTATACACCATTGTAGGAAATCTTCAGTTTCTTGGCAATTTCTTACACAGAATAGCCTTCATTTCTAAGAACAAGAATAGACTGTTGAGTTTCACGTGAAAGTTCTCTTTTTCTGGCCATTTTGAGTGTTTAATCGACCCCACAAATGTGATGCTCCAGATACTCAACCTGCTCAAAGAAGGTCAGTTTTATAGCTTCTCGAACCAGCTAAACTGTTTTCATCTGTGCTAACGTGACTGCACAAGGGTTTTCTCCTCTCATCCATAAGCCTTCTGACACAATGAGCAAACACATTGTACCATTAGAACACTGGAGTGATAGATGCTGGAAATGGGCCTCTATACACCTATGTAGATAACTGCACCAAAAACCAGACATTTGCAGCTAGAATACTCATTTACCACATTAGCAATGTATACAGTGTATTTCTTATTAAAGTTATCTTCATTGAAAAAAACAGTGCTTTTCTTTCAAAAGAACGGTAGTGTACATGCTTACATACATGCCTGCATACATAAATACATGCCTGCATGCATACATACATACATACATACATACATGCCTGCCTGCATGCATACATACATACATACATACATACATACATACATGCCTGCATACATACATACATGCCTGCATACATACTGTTGGAAAGGCAGTAGGTTGGTGAGGAGCGCCCACTAGTGGTGCTGATAGTTAATACACATTTTAGTTTAGAGCACGCTGCACCGCTGATTAATTAGTTCACAAGGCTCGAGCGCACAGTCATCTGTTAGCTCAAGTTGTGCGTTGCTGACAAAGAAGTAAGTTATGTTCTTCAGGGCTGTTTAGACGTTTTATAAGTCTTTTAGTATTGTTTATGCAAATCGGGGTATGTTGTTTATGTTATATATCATCCGTTCAGTTTTCGATCTATAAGGAAGTTAGCGTAGCTTAGAAGCTAATGCTATTTCGGGTGTGTCATGCCGTGTACATTCATTATTTATAGTTAGATTACGTCTTTATTCAGTCCCTCCTGTTTAGTCACCCTGTGTTATGTATGTCTGTTTTTGAGTTTACTGTGTTGCTATATAGTGCAATAGACTTAATTTGTTTTATTCTTTCTTTTTCTTTATAGACCACACACACACACACACTCACACCCAGAGTGTCCTGTGATGATGCTCGAGTTTCAATAAAACCCTAAAATTACCATCTGCATCCTGTCTCCTGTGTCCTGACCGACACTCCAGGGCGAATATCACTCACCGGACCAAAACCTATACAGTCCTTAAGCCTAAGAGATAGTACCATCTTGAATACATACATACATACATGCCTGCATACATACATACATGCCTGCATACATACATACATACATGCCTGCCTGCATACATACATACATGCCTGCATACATACATACATGCCTGCATGCATACATACATGCCTGCATACATACATACATACATGCCTGCATACATACATACATACATGCTTGCATACATATATACATGCCTACATACATACATACATGCCTGCATACATACATGCCTGCATACATACATGCCTGCATGCATACATACATGCCTGCATACATACATACATGCCTGCATGCATACATACATACCGTGTGTGGCCATACCGGCTCGTCAAAGAATTCCAGGTGCCACAGTGGGGCGCCAGTTGCTAAAACTGTCGTTGTGTCCTTAGGGAAGGCACATCACCCACATTGCCTAGTATGAAAGTGGTGTGTGCGTGAGTGTTGGTGGTGGTCGGAGGGGCCGATGGCGCAGATCGCTTCCGTCAGTCTGCCCCAGGGCAGCTGTAGCTACAATAGTAGCTTAACACCACCGGGTATGGAGTGAATGAATAATGTTCTGTAAAAGCGTCTTTGAGTGTCCAGAAACCTGCGTCCTATGCAGCTTTTCTTTCATGCGTGTTCAGTATCGAGGAGAGACGACCAAGATTCAATAGATTCAAATTAACAAAGTTTAATCCCTGACAGTACAATTCTAAGCAGAGCTCTGGGTTTGAAGAGGTCCCTCAGCACACAATCTATGTGCGTCTTAGGTTAGGCACAACTTCAGAATGCACACACCCCCTTCAGCCCAGCATTTAAAGACATGCATTATAAATATTCATGAACCTATAACTAAACATTTTCCCGTGTCCAGCTGACTCCATCTCCTTTCCCAAATTTGGTGTTCCTGTCGTCTCCTCACAGCCAGACCTCACGTAACTCCATGACCTTGAAGACATGAGTCTTCCCACAAGGAGCCTGGACAGAGCCTGGACAGAAAGAAACATGGATCCTGCCCTAATGATAAGCTCCGGGCCAGCTGTGGGCCTGCTCTGTACGCCTTTGTTCCAGAGATGTTAAAGGCACAATATGAATTTTATAATGACTGGTCGAAATGATTACATTCTTCATTACAAGGCATATATTAAATGCACACAATGAATTTATAATCAGTAGTGAAAATGATTATATTCTTCACCTCTAAAGTAGGTCTAAACCAGGTCTAAACCAGATCTAAAACCAGGACTAAACGAGCATTATATCAGGACTAAAACCAGGTCTAAACCAGGACTACAACCAGGTCTAAACCAGGTCTAAAACAGGATTAAAACCAGGTCTAAACCAGGTTTAAACCAGGTCTAAACCAGGTCTAAAACCAAACAAGAATTTGCAGGAGGTGGTTGCTACATTCATTTAGGTTTACAAAGTACGACAATATCAAGTAATCCAAAGTATTCAGATTATGTTACTCACTTAAGTAATTTAATGGATTACGTTACAAACTACATTTTGGGGTATGTGTAAGGCTCATAGTAAGGATTTAAATAATAAATAAAACTGGTAAAAACAGATAAAATTGAACAATACAATTTACGTGTAAAGTTAAGGTAATCAAAAGAAAAAAACAGACACCCACCCATTTTTAAAAAAAATATTACATTGTCTGAAAGAAGTAAAGCAACTTAAATACAATGCAATACCTTGAAGTGTCACTAGGGGGCGTAAAAGGAGTTAGGATTCCAAGGGTCAGCGCTGCAGATAAACCCTGCAGTCTTATGATGCACAAGACGAATCATCTGTCTCTTGTAATCTTTTCTCAGGGTTCACATTCTCACCCCTCTCGAGCACGGGAGGGGCAACATATGTAATCTGCAATCTGTTGGGAATATAGTTTAAAGTAACCTTCCCAACGCTGTCAATATAATTAAGAAATGTGTCACATTGAAAAGGAATTCAAAACTTCTGAAACGGAAAATCATTGGCCCTAAATATGGTGCACAAGTTGAATTGAGACGTTTGAATATGCCACATGTAAATCGTTGGATCCTGCAAGTTATTTTCGGTTTATTTGCTGGGCTGATGTAGTCAGACCAAAACACTCCATCCATCTGCTCCTGGTCCGGCCCTTCCATCAAATTTTAGAACCCTTTGTGGCCCACGAGCCAAAAAGTTTGATCACCCCTGTGTTAGAAGTTAAAAAAAAACCTGAACTCCTGGCGTCAGCTGCACCGTGGACCAGGGCTCTCCCCGTGGGGCCATGGCTCTCCGCGCGCAGCCTCAGGTGCTGGTCGCGTGCAGCTCTGTGGCTCTGTAAACAGAACTGAGCCCCTCCCTCCAGACTCGCACTCACGCAGTGTTCTAATGTAAATGAATGAGGCGACTATTTTATTTTCAATTCCAAATCTAGGCATAGGCATTTTCATACATGAAAACCTGTATGCTTCAACCAAAAATGTGTATTTTAGGTCTGGATTTGAACATATGAATGGATGTGGCATTTCTCATTGTGGGTGGAGCTGGTTCCAGAGGTCGGGAGCACGGTAAGAAAAGTTGTTTATGGATTTTGGGGACAGTGAGGAGACCAGCATTTTGTGAACAGAGGGAGCAGCGAGGAGTGTAAGGAATGATCAGGTATCAGGTCAGAGAGATACGATGGCGCTTGACTATGTAGAGATTTGTATGTTAGGAGAAGAACTTTGAAATCACACCTTGAGACCAAGGGTGATATGTTCGAATTTCCTAGTACGGGTGTTTTTAAGAGTGGAATGTACACCAGGAACATCAGCGACACATGAGGGTCAAATTGAAAATAAATGATGTAGCGCTATGAGGTAAGGTAAGGTAAGGTTTTATTTATATAGCGCTTTACACAGACACATGTCCCCAAAGTGCTTTACACAGCATTTTACAGAGCATTCTTCATTCACTCCATACCTGGTGGTGGTAAACTACTGTTATAGCCACAGTTGCCCTGGGGCAGACTGACGGAGGCGCAGTTGCCAAGCCAAGCGGCGCCGACCACCACCAACACTCACTCGCTTTTACACCTACAGTGCATGTTTTTGGGTTGATGGGGGAAACCGGAGTGCCCGGAGGAAACCCATCCTGACACGGGGAGAACATGCAAACACAGAAAGGCCCAGGCGACCCGGGGATCAAACCCGCAACCTTCTTGCTGTGAGGCCTGAGTGTTGCCACTCAGCCACCGTGCCGCCGTTAATGTTATAACTACATGAGAATGAAGTTATAACATTTTGACAGTAAAGACGTAATTTTACAAGAATAAAGTCGGAATTTTACAAGAACAAAATTACAGTTGCCACAACACAAATACAAACAGCCACAACACAAATGCAAATGCCGCAACACAAATGCAAACACCACAACACAAATGCAAACGCCACAACACAAATACAAACGCCGCAACACAAATGCAAACGCCGCAACACAAATGCAAACACCACAACACAAATGCAAACGCAGCAACACAAATGCAAATGCAGCAACACAAATGCAAACGCTGCAACACAAATGCAAACGCAACAACACAAATGCAAACGCAGCAACACAAATACAAACCCAGCAACACAAATACAAACGCCACAACACAAATGCAAATGCCGCAACACAAATGCAAACGCAGCAACACAAATGCAAACGCCGCAACACAAATGCAAACGCAGCAACACAAATACAAACGCCACAAGACAAACGCAAATGCCACAACACAGCAAAAAGCCACAACACAAATGCAAACTCCACAACACAAATGCAAACGGTGCAACACAAATACAAAAGCTGCAACACAACAAAAAGCCACAACACTCCAAACAAAAAGCCACAATAGAAGTGGCCGCAGGACTCGATTTTCAGATGGACCAAGCGAGGACCATCAAGCATGAATGTATAATAAGAGAATAAGATAAGATAAGAATAAGATTTTATTATAGTTCTATGTCATCAAGCGGGAAATTATTTACGACGTTCAGACAGAGACATCGATCCCGGCCACAAAACAATAAATTACTTTTACTTAAGTTTCCAACTTCGTTCACTTCTCCGTTCCTTTACTTTTCGCATTTTTCTTCTTCTCATTCAACTTTTCCCATTCACTTCCCACTTGATGCTCCATGCTTGGTCTGTCAGAAAATAGAGCCCCGTGGCCACTTCCGTTGTGGCTTTTTATTTTGGTGTGTTGTGGCTTTTTGTTGTGTTGTGAGACATGCAGAGAAAAACTTTACTTAAGAAGTTTACATGTTTTACAAAAGTGACAGACCACCTTCAATCAGTTCTATGTACACAAGTGAAAATACACTGTTGTGCCCCACCAAAGGCCCAAAGTGATGAGGAGATGGCTCCAATTACAGATGTCACTTGCTGTCTTAATGTCCTAAAAAAAAGAGAGATGGTGAAGTTCAACAGGATGACACAAAACTTTATTGACATTTAATCAATAGCATTCACACTTTTCACACATTTCACACTACAGCACATGTGACTGGTCTTCATGTTTGGTGGGATAGTACATGTAGTGATACTATTAAAATCTTCACTACTATGGAAAACTGTGTAAGATGATTATAAAATGTAACTAAAATCTTAAATATAATTAGACAAAGTGCATTGATGAAGCCATCGCGCGTGTGTGACTCAGTGATATTTGTAAAGTCATAAAACCAGGGCCTCAGTTTCCCCAGAGGTGTGATGTAACCGTCTTAGCTTACACAAGACATGAGACACCCTCAAAGCTTTTAGTTTGGACTAAGTTTCTCTGCTCACACAATCAGGTTCAACTGGTGCCTGCTGTGAAGAACACGGATGCTGGGTAATAAAAATGGCTAGAATCAAGCACATGTACCAAGCAAGATTCAAACCCTTGTCCTCAGAGCTCAAGTCCAGTGTCTTAGGAGCTGCTGTCTGCACAGGGAGAATGCCTCTGACAGAAATAAAGCAGCATTTTCCTCCTGACCTGAAGCGACTGAAGCAAAATCTGTATTAAGTCTGAGGGGTTAAGGAGTAACAGTGAAAAGGCTAAACAGAAGTAAAGTGTCATGAAGTGTTAATATTGATGACAGTGGAAGATCTGAAAAGGTTTTAGGTTAAAATAGCTCCATGCTGAAGTGTAAGTAAGAGGAACATTGGTTTCATCTTGTGGTTAAATGTACAAACTGCAGAAGTGCTAAGAAAGGTCTCCAATAGAGGGAGCCATTCACAATTCAGCCAAAACTCTACTCTACTCTATTTAAATGAATACTTGAAAAACTATAAGAGTGACATATGTGAAAAATCGATCATCATAGTAGGTGTTGAAAAATGTCCTTGTGTGTCCCCCTATTTTCCTGAGTTACAATAAAAGTGGAGTGTGTAGCTTGAACTCTTTGGTGTGAGGAGCTCATTCTGCTTTCTGACCAGATCATCATCTTAAACCGGAACACCACATGATAAACAACTTGACCATCATGTCCAGAGTTTTTGCAAATCAATCAGCATTACAATTGTCATCAGTAAAATATAGTTTTGGTTAGAACTTGTGACATGTTTAGCTTATCTGGGAACACCAATAACCAAATATTACCTTCTGCTGCTGAATGTATCAGTGCTTCAGAGAAAACACAGACGTCTTCCTGCTTTTCTGCGTTTCTCCTGTCTGAATTTGAGTTGGACAAACAAAAAGAAAACAGAAGAGTTAGTCATTGTTAATTCTGAACACAAATTGAACAATAATTAAACTCACAGATTACTTGGAGCTCATGGGAATGGGTGGATGGATCTAAAAAAACATCAGTATCAGTATTATGTTATTAGATATTTTATTTTTCATAGACTCCACACTGCTCCAAATGAAATGTTACACTGACCCTCAGGAGCAGAGGTCGCCTGATCCTCAGCAGATGTCTCATCGGTTTCCTGGGACCTTTGAGTAGAGATTATATTGACTATTATAATAGATTGATTAAGGCCCCATTTACACGTACATAGATATTTTTAAAAACAAATATTTCCCTCGCTCTGTTTTCCGAAATAACATCGTGCACACAGCATCGTTTTCAAAAAAGTTTCCGTTTACATGACCCCGCATAAATACGCTGTTGAGCGCTGTCATAACTATGCCAAGCCTCTAGGGGCCAGTGTAGGAAGAAGGAAAATGCTCTGCAGCCAATCAGAATCCTCATTTCGATAACAACAAATAGAGTCGCTTCCTATTCCTTTCTAAACAACAAACATGGCTCCAGGTTCATTTTTCTGCACAGAGAGCGAAGTTGAATTGACAGGAGACCCCATGATGGTCGTCTCACCCATGATGTAAGGACCAAGTTGGAGAGTAACAGCAGTGATGACCGCGACGTCCGCAAATTTTCATGACACTCCTTCGGGACAACCACTTCATTTTCAAAATGATCCCACCAGAAACGGCGACGTTGGCAGTGACGGCAACTGGGTCTTCGGGTCGTAAGGAGAAGAGAGAAAATTGCTGAGCTCCGAGCCTCATTTGTCATTTGCCTCATTTGATATGATCCATCAGCTGTGCAAATGCAAACACAGGACAAGTGTTTGCAGCAGAAGTAACGCAACTGCTGCTCTGAACTCCTCCATCATCATCACTATAGAAAAACATTAACACTGGTCGCACTTTGGTGTGTCAACTGCCTAAAACGCCATTTATGTCACTTTACATGCAAACGCCAAACCATAGTTTTCCCAAATCTCCACTTTTGTAGAAAGATTCGTTTTCAGAGGCAAATTTTCCGTTTGCATGTAAAAAATGGGTACAAACGAAGGGAAATGTCTCTGTTTTTAAAAATGGAATGTCTTTGATTTGCCTCGAATGGTCCACAATTAACTCAGATGTTGTTTTATCTGGAAAATACCTTTAAAACCTGCGTTCTTAGTGTGTGTGCTTGCCTAGGCCTATGTGGGGTCACCTGCTTGTCGATCAATAAGTTTAATGCCATAATAAAGAACATTCATGGCAAAGCAGTAACATCTCTGGGGACAAGTATCTGGTAGACCCTCCTCCAGAAAACTTTCATGCACCTTTTAAATGCACTAAAAACATTCATAACTGTGAGGCCTTGTATTTTACTGACCTGACAAAGGTGTTGCAGTGGTGCCACACAATCAGTAGCAGAATGAGCAGGACAACCGTGCCAGCTACCTGCCTCATCACGGCCAAAACAGGAAAGCTTTGCTCTCTGGTCACTGATAAAAACAATATTTTACAAACATAAAAAAAAAAAAAAACAACATGTTCTTGGTAAAATGAGAGTGAATCTTAAAGGGGGATATTACACTATTACACTGAGGTATTAAGTAACATATTTAGATCACGGTTAGTTTTTATTGTTTTGAAAATGCTATATTCATCAAATGTTGTTATAAGTTTCATGTTTGACCCCAAGTCCACCCTTTCTTTACTCTCTGTTTTAAGTCACTCCCCGTTCGAAGCGCTATCACATCACAATCAGTATGCATTTTGCTAATGAATCTACTGCACATCGCATCAGGTTTGTGAAGTTGTAGTGTAGTGGTTTGTATCACTCTTTTGTATATTTATTGAAATGTAAGCTGTGGGCAAAACATTGTACAGGATCGTACAGCAAACCATAAGGAGGGTTCAATTAGTGCTTGGGAGTGATAGCAAGATTACTCAAACATGCATGGATGACGTCTACAACCTCTTCAGACATGTTTATGATGAGGGAACAATGTTATAACATGGTAGAAAGCTTGAAAAAGTTGATTTTACATTATACCCAATCTTTAAGTCAAATGTAACCCTTTTTACACAGTTGGGGTGCCCACCTTACTATTTTAGTAAAGAACTGGCTGCTCTGCTAGCGGACTAGAACATGTCTATAAAGATGTGTTTTTAAGAATCTGACTTCAAAGTTTGTGTATAATCCAGATATAACGATAAATGACTAAATGTGTTATTACCCATTCCAACAGTAATAGCAACCATAATAATAGAAATAGAACAGAAGTTTCATTTATGAGAATCACACAGCTTGTTCAACTTTAACAGTTTTTTGAGGTGACCAGACCAAAGAAAACACCATAACCAGAAAGAATGCATTTTACTCACATATGACGAACAGCCAACTCTCTGGAGAAGTCAGGGCCTTTTGTTCGGGGTCATGAAGCTCACATTTGTATGAGCCCTGATCAGACCTGGACACTGCAGAGATGTTGTATTGTAGAGAAGTTCCATTTTGGATTAATTGTCCATCTTTATAGAAATGGACAGAGGAGAAAGCAGCAGACTGTGCCGGTTTACAGGTGAGAGAGACGTCATGTCCCTCAGGCACAGGGAGCGCCGGGATCAACAGGATCACAGCATCTGTCGAGAAGAAATCAAATCAAGCACAAATTCAATAAAAAGATAATCAATACTATCAAGAACCAAGATTCAATCTCTCTTAAAGTCCTGGTCTACTGAAACCCTGACCAAGACCACTCAGCTCACAGAGATCATGGACTTTAAAGTAGACATGTTGTGCTTGTGTCTGCTACATCGTTATTATCTATGAAACCCGTGGATCAGTATGTTGTAATTTGAACATTTTAAATTTAAAACAACTTAATAAAAGAACCTAGTCTGCTGACTTCCAACTTGGAAAACTGCCCTCCTAAGCAGCATTTTTTTTTTTAAATTTGTGCCAAAATGGATATGTCATGATGCTGAATCCACGTGTATCACAGATTAAGAAAATAAAACTGAAAAACAAAGTAAGTAGTAAGCAGTGGGCGAATGCCAGTTGAAATGAAAACAGGGATAGATTGGAGCTATGGCAGGAAAATTAAGAACTCGAATATGAATCACATACAACTTTGGAAGGGTAAATGATACAGGAAATAATGGTTAAAAGCTCTAAAGAATCAATTTTGCATAATAGGTCTCCTTTAAACTTCCTTGCATAACCTGTAAACAGTTTTGTGAACCAACCATAGGACTTTTTATTTTACCAACTCAGCAGCATACAACTAGAAGAAAATACTACTACCTGTAAATACCGGTGTAGCTCATCAATACACTCAATAACAAATGACTAATAACACTAGCTTTGGTTAAAACTGTTAACGTTGCTCAGTAGAACAGACTTCTGCAGGTGTAGACCTACCATGAACGGTGATGTTGACTGCATCGGACATTTGTCCAGACCCAGACTCACACCAGAACACTGCTCTGGTCTCCTGAGGTGCAGAAAATTCACATGTATGTTTGTGTCCTGTTGTGTGGGAGTGACACTGCTGTAAGGACAATGTGGTCAGGGAAAACATCTGGACTGTCCACTCTTCATCTGACGAGTCAGACCCACAGCTCACTGACACTGGGTCCTTGGTGAGGTGTTGTGAGCTGTTAGGAAGAACATCTGGAGCCACTCTGGAACCACCATCTAACAGAACATTACCATCTTAAATTATGGGGCAAAGTGTAAAATAATCAAGAAGGATCAGAGACAGAAGTGCTACCTGCAAACCAGACAAAGCGCGGTGGACTGTATTCAGTGTAGAAGTGTTTCCCTCGTGCAGCTCGACACACAAAGCCGCTTGTGCTGTTCAGACCATGAACACTGAAGGAGGCATGTGCAGTCCCTGAGGTGTGACCACTAGGCAGTTCATATGAGCACAGGCCTGAAGGAAGAGGAACAGCCCGGTACCAGTAAAACCTCCATCCTGCAGAGGGCGATGTGACGTCACACTTCAGAGAGACAGAGGAGCCCGAACTCAACCAGGACGGAGATGCGGAGATGACAGGGACAGCTTTATCTGCATGGTTAGAATAAAGTAAGACGCATTACTCGTGTACAGCTGCTACATCCAACTGTATTCTTGTAAATCAATAAAATAATATAAAAAAGGTATCACTTTATTTTAGGGTACACTTATTAACTTCCAACTACCTGCTAATTAGCATAGTTATAAATGATTAATTTGTCATTCATTTGTATTTATTCAGCCTTTATTAATGTCTAATTCCCCATAAGATTATTTTGCTATTAGTTAAACACTTTCCTATTAATACACTCCTTATTACTGCTTATTTATGTGATACTAGGCCATTTTTGTCCATGAATTATGATTCTTGATTGCACTACTAATCCTAGTCCCACTACTACTAGTCCTTAACAACACCCTTATTACCAAAAGCTTATTAGAATCATACCGTAATTCACATACAGTTCTCGACCGGAAAAAGGTAGACTGCCCTCTCCGGGTGGATGGAGAGTCCACCCAATCAATTGGAGGATTTCAAGTATCTCGGGATCTTGTTCATGTTAATAAATGTATTGTAAAATAAAGTGTTACCATAAAAAAAAAAAAATAGAAAGAAACATTTTATCTTTCATAGAACCGTAAGTAAAAGCTGTATGATAGAGCAAAATAGATTACCTATTGTTAAAATGTGTGGCCATACCGGAATGTCAAAGCCTAATCCCCTCAGATCTCTGAAGCTAAGCAGGGCCGGGCCTGGTTAGTACTTGGATGGGAGACCACTGGGAATTCCAGGTGCCACAGGGGGGCGCCAGTCACAAAAACTGTTGTTGTATCCTTAGGCAAGGCACATCACCCACATTGTCTCGTAAGAAAGTGGTGTGAGTGTGAGTGATGGTGGTGGTCAGAGGGGTTGATGGTGCATATTGGAGCCTCGCTTCCGTCAGTCTGCCCCAGGGCAGCTGTGGCTACAATAATATATCACCACCACTGGGTCTGGAGTGAATGAATAATGCTCTGTAAAGAGTCTTTGAGTGTGCTGAAAAGCGCTGCATAAAACGGATGCATTATTATTATTATTATTATTATTATTATTATTATTATGATTATTATTATTATTATTATTATTATTATTATTATTATTATTATTATTATTATTATTATTATTATTATTAAAATAGGAAAAATAGGCTAGAAATCTTTTTTTTTTTAAGGGGGCATTACACTTCTTTGGGGTAACTGCTACCATATAACATATCTAAGACCATGTTACCTTTTATTGTTTGGAATGGTAAATGGTAACATTTTTATATAGCGCTTTTCCACCTGCAAGGCACTTTATAACAAGGAACCACTCACCCATTCACATACATTCATACACCGGTGTATGCAGACACTAGGAACAAGGTGGGTTAAGTGTCTTGTCCAAGGATACAAAGACAGCATTCATCTGTGGGAGCTGGAATCACATGTCCAACCTGTGGATTTAACCACTCAACCAATGAATTTTATTTTTTTTTTATGTTGAGAGCGAGATTCGAATTGCCAAACTTCAGATCAGTGGACAAAAGCTCTTACCAAATGAGCTACTGTCGAAAATAACCTGTTCATTGAAAAAACACCACATTCACATGTAACTATACGTTTTACTTTAGTTTTTTGACTCTGAGTCCCCTCTCCCATTGCATGGAGAGTGTTAGAATAATTATGTATATTTTATCCCATATTTGTCTTAATCATGTTTTAGATATTTGTGTATTTGAAATAATCTCTTTTGTGCTTGAAAACTGTGTGCAGTACTATTCCACTTGCGTGCGAGCTGAAGGCTGGAGTGGCGGCTTATCAGGCCCCGTAAGACAAGGACGGTCTGAGTTTGACAAAACATGAACTGAACATGCTCAAACCACAGCGTATTCTCCGCACTCAGCCTGCTGTCTGACCTTGATCAAACAATGCATAATCATATCAATAATGCATAATCATATTTTATATCATCATATCATATCTTGGTGTTGCTGCTGCTTTCCCCCTTCCTTTAGAGCAGCAATACCCATTGTAACCAGGGTCATCCTAATGTAAATAAAAATGAGGAGACGGCGGGTGTGCGCCAGAGCGGGTTGGAGAGTGTAACTGGGCACATCTCAATCCATTCTCCTCGCGAGTAAAACTGAATAATCTCTCTTGTCTTTCTTCTCTGAATGTTTTAGGTGGTGTTTAAACCTAACATAGAGTAATGTGTAACTGAGCTCACATTATCCACAGAGCACTGCAGCAACATTTACATGACCAGAAAATTCTAATAATAAAGATAGAGTATAATAAGATGATTTTTTTAGTGAGTAAGAGTGTAAGAAATGTATTGTCAAAAACACATTCATTTGTGGATTCACTGACATACCAGTAACTGTTGTATTTGAAAGACTATTTGAAAGTGTATAATGCATTTTAAAATAATTCTTTATAGCCACAGCCATATTGGACTCACCGGTCACTTGCAGCTTGGTCGCCTGGCTCCACTGTGTTTTCTCATATGCTCCTCTGCTCCCTCTGCAGCTGTAGTCTCCACTGTCAGACTCAGACACATTGGAGAGGACATATTCTCTGGCTGCTGTAGTTAACATAACTTCTGTTCTCTTCCATTCATAAGTCCACTCTGTGTTTCCTTCATCCTCCACCTCACAGCTGAGAGACAAGCTCTCTCCAACAAACACCTCTGTCCAGTCAGGCTCAGGCTGCACCACTGCTCTGTTTGACACTGTAAAGAGGGACAACTGCATGATTCATCAATAGGTCAAAATTGAAATCTGGAGTAGTCGTGTCTTTGAAGGCTTCTTAGAGGCCTCATGACTAAATTGGTTACAGGAGCATGGAACATGCTCTTCTGTTATGAAACACCTGTGGTCACTAGACACTTTACTCAACAGATTCTTCTGAATTCTGAACTGCACTGCACACATGACACTGTATAATGTACTAAAAATAGTTGCAGTATTCAAAAGGAAGCATCATTTGGAGAACATAGTGTTGGTGGTGATATACAGTGTAGGAATAACTGCACTCACCAGTTTCCCAGATGGTGACAAAGTCACTTTCAGGTGTGAGAATCAGCTCTCCTTGTCCTCTGCAGGAGTACACACCTCCACGATGTACAGAGATAGTGGCTGTAGCTTCATTTAAGATCTCAAAGTGAGAAGTATGAGCAGATGTACGTCTGATCCATTGATATTTCTGAATCCCTTGTGTCTGACAGCTCAGGCTCACCCGACCACGCTCTGAGATGAAGTTTGTGCTCAGCATAATACTTCTGCCTGTAGAAGGAAAATAAATAGACATGGCTGTTTGTAAAGTTAAGTGAGTATTTCTGACTTTGTTTGTTCATAATAAAAACATCGTTGAAAGAGTCTTGACACTACAGACCTGTGTATATTTGAAGTCCTTGCCCCAGGTACAGGGTTGCTCCATCGATCCCACAGGAGTACCTGCCCCGGTCTGGTTCTGAGGCTGAGAGGATTATCAGATCCACTGTTGTTTCAGATGTCCGTTTAAACTGATGGTTTGTGTCTTGTTTCACAAGGACTCTATCTTTGTAGAAGTGCAGGTATTTGTTGGAGGGTCCCACACACCGCAGAGTCACTGTGTCTCTGAGGAAGGCTCCTGAAGGCATCTGCAGAAGCAGACCTGCAAATCCATTCAAATGTGTACAGTTACTGTGATTATATCTGCCATGTCTCACTGTTCATCTCCCCACCACTTTCACTCAAAGGAGGGTAGAGTAACCAAAAACTGTACTCAAGTAAGAGTAACATTACTTCAAAATAATATTACTCCAGTAGAATTGTAAAGTAATGATCCAAGAAATTATTCAAGAAGGCTAGGAGCAAAAAGGTGTAAAATTACTACTCATCAAGAGTAACAGCTGGGGCGTAACATCTGATTTATAATTTGAAATTGTTGTAATTTGCACACTGACTCAGTGGAAAAATTAACCACAACTTTTACTCAAGCAAGAGCATTGTTACAATAAAAATATTACTCAAGGAGGATTTAAAGTATGCACTAGTAAAGTATTTTGAAAAGTACAATTTCTTTAAAAACAATTGTAACTGAAAGAACTACCCCCTCTGCCTTCACATTCAGTCTGATGTTCTGTTTGGTATTATTCTGTTCTGAGCACTCTCCAATTCTGGCCCCCATGACCAAACAAATTTTCCAAACCACTACACTATTCCTGATGTAGCCCATTATATTATTACCAACAACAACGGTGAACGGTGTGTTTTTACTCACCAGCCTCCCAAATCTCGACTGCATTACTTTCTTTAGTGATGATCCACTTATCCTCCCCTCTGCAGGAGTACACTCCTCCACGAGTTACCTGTAGAATACTTGTGTGCACATTCAGTATTTCAAAGTCAGGGGCATTAAGTGAAGAGCTTCTGAGCCACTGAGGGTGTGTAAAGTCCTCTACAGAACATTCCAGAATCACACTGCCCTGGACTGGAATAATACTCGTGGAATATCTCAGCCAAATATCACGAACCCTCCCTGCACAGAGACAAGTCATTCACACAACAGGAATCAGCAGTTTATATTTTGACATTTTGTTTTATTGAATAAAAACAGACTCACAAAGTATTATACTGTTGGTACTTACTTTTAAGCCACAGAGGTGTCTGACCATATGTTCTCTTGTCATTTCTCACACATGTGTAACTTCCTTCATCTGTATCAGACACTGAGCTGATCTTCAGCTCCACTGTGGTGTGTGTCCTTGTGATCTGATGAGAGGCATCTGCTGTCACCATTCTGTCTCCTTTGTAGAGGCTCATCTGATTCATGTCTACATCTGACCCCACACACCGCACAGTCACTGAGTCTCCCAGACATGGGTAAATGGATGGAGCTTCCACAGTCACACCTGTGCACAGACCCATGTACCATTGAGTTAGGTATTAGTTTGTTCGTATGCATTTAAAAAAAAATTTTAGTTTTATTAAAGCATCAGCAAAAACAATCAAATATCATGTACATTGTATTTACACTGCATTTATATCTTCTCTAAATAAGAGATAACAGATTACAGATGACCACTTTCCTCTCTCTTGACTTTTAGAATTTAAATAATGTTCTCTATACAGTTCACATATTTCAGTCCATTGTTCCATTGTTGGGGGATTTGGTTTGTTATTCAGTGGAGGAAATAAGTATTTGATCACTTGCTGATTTTGCAGGTTTGCCCACTGACAAAGAAATGAACAGTCTATAATTTTAATGGTAGGTTTATTTTAACATTGAGAGATGGAATATCAGAAAGAAAATCCAGAAAATCACATTATAGAAAATATATTAATTGGTTTGCATTTGCATTATGTGAAATAAGTATTTGATCCCCTACCAACCATTAAGAGTTCTGGCTCCCACAGACCAGTTAGACACTCCAAATCAACTAGTCACTTGAATTAGACTGTTTTAAGTTTTATCACCTGTATAAAAGACCCATATCCACAGAATCAGTCAGTCAATTAATCAGACTCCAAACTCTCCAACATGAAAAAGACCAAAGAGCTGTCAAAGGATGTCAGGGACAAGACTGTAGACCAGCACAAAGCTGAAATGGGCTACAAAACCACAAGCAAGAAGCTGGTGTTATGGAGACAACTCTTGGTGCAATTGTTAAAAAATTTAAGAAATACAAAATGACTATCAATTGACCTTGGTCTCAACCTCCACACAAGATCTCGGCTTGTGGGGTTTCATTGATCATGAGAACAGTGAGAAATCAGCCTAGAACTATACAGGAGAAACTAGTCAATGATCTCAAGGCAGCTGGGACCACAGTCACTAAGAAAACCATTGGTTTACTCTGCAATGGATTAAAATCCTGCAGTGCTCCAAGGTCCTCCTGCTTAAGAAGGCACACATGCAGCCGCCTGAAGTTTGCCAATAAACATCTGAATGATTTAGAGAGGGATTGGGAGAAGGTGCTCTGGTCAGATGAGACCAAAATAAAACTCTTTGGCATTAACTCAAATCGCCATGTTTGGAGGAAGAGAAATACTTCCTCTGACGCCAAGAACACCATCCCCACATCAAGCATGGTGGTGGAAACATTCTGCTTTGGGAGTGTTTTTCTGCCAAGGGCAAAGGACGACTTCAACACATCAACAGGAGGATGAATGGAGCCATGTACAGTTAAAATCATGAATCATAACCTCTTTCCCTCCACCAGAAAACTGAAAATGGGTTGTGGGTGGGTCTTCCAACACGACAATGACCCAAAGCGTACAGCCAGTGCAACGTGGCTCAGGAAGAAGCACATTAAGGTCAAGGAGTGGCCCAGCCTGTGTCCAGACTTTAACCCCGTAGAAAAACTATGGAGTTGAGACTTAATGATTTAGAGATGATCTGCAAAGAAGAGTGGACCAAGATTCCTTCTGATATGTGCGAAAACCTGGTCAACTACAAGAAACGTCTGACCTCTGTGCTGCAAATAAGGTTTTTTTTATTATTATTTATTTAACCTTCATTTAACCAGGAAAGTCCCATTGAGATTGAGATTCAAAGACCTCTTTTTCAAGGGAGTCATGGCCAAGAGGCCCACACAACACAAACCACAATATAAAATAAACAAACCATATAAAATCAACACAGATAAAATGTTAGCGACACAGTTAGAAACATTGGCATATCATCGATTGCATTTCCAGGTCCTTCAAAAGAGCATTAAAAAAAGCCATAGGCAAAAGTGTTTGTAGTTTTAAAACTCTCTGCAAAGAATTCCAGTCTGCTGGAGCACAATACTGAAAAGACAGTTTTCCTTTCTCTGTTCTCAAAGTAGGAACCAACAACATGTGAACATCCTGAGAACGTCAATTCTGGGTCCATCAGGCTTACGCTGAAGATACACACTAAGATATGGAGGAAGCAGCACAAAAAGTCCCTTATAAATTATGGTCCGAGCACTAGAGTTTGGAATAAAGCGCAAAGAGGGAGAAAAGAGAGAAATACTGAATCCAGAGAGCAGAGCCTGGGGCAGATACAGAAGATGCCCGTAGTCCAGCACAGGGAGGAATGTTGCAGCAACAAGCCTCTTCCTGGTGTTGAACGAAAAAGACTTATTTCTGAAGTAAAAGCTCAATTTAAGACGCAGCTTTTTGACAAGAGAGTCAATATGAAACTACAGTCCGTCATCAATTATGACACCCCAGTATTTAAAAGCATGAACAACTTTGTTCTGAAATGCAAATGAGTTTATATATGTTATTATGATTATGATGGAGATTATTATTATTATTATTATTATTATTATTATTATTATTATTATTATTATTATTATTATTATTATTATTATTATTATTATATTATTTATTATTGTTGTTGCTGTTATTATTATTATTTTATTTTCTAGATTTTCTGATATTCTGTCTCCCACTGTTAAAATAAACTTACCCTTAATACTTATTTCCTCCATATTTTGTCCTTGTACCACACAGTGCCACCTGGTAGATATCAAACGTATTAAAATCCAGAATCTTCCCATTTCTTTTATCCTCTGATCCCAATACACTGTTACCACTGGACACTTCCAAAAAATGTTAAGAAAAGTCACCCATTTATCCACACTGTTGCCAGCAGAGGGCACTCTGACATTCTCATTGCAACTGGCTAAAAACTGGTGTCTGATTCTCTTATTCTTATGCCACTCCTCTCATGAGTTTTCTCTGAATCATCAATGACATTATTAAATTCATTCCAGTTCCCATTTATTCTTCATTTATCTTTTCATCTTGTTCAGTACATATGTTTTAGTGTAAACCTGATTATCTTCAAGTATTTTTTTGTCTTCTACCCCCTCTATCCAGCACTGTTCAAAACCTCTTGGTTGAGATATTGTTTGGTCAAATTCATAATGTTTTTCAAAATAGTGGTGTACTTGAAAATTTTTCCTAACTTTCCCCATACACCTGAAGTAAATATAAACCATTTGTTTTGTATTATAAGTTGATTTTCCAATAATTTTGTGTTTATAGGGAAAATGGCTCATATTGGTCTATCCACCACTGAACACTGCTCTAACTGTGACCATTTTGTATCAGTATTGCATTTCAAGTTATATTAGAGTTTGTTTGAAATGTGCCCTCTTTTACAGCAACACTCACTCTACACCAGATCTGACTAGTTCAACCAAAGCCTCAGTTGCTGAATCAAAATATGAATAGAAAAGCAGCATAATTTAATACCTTGGGTTGTTTCCCAGAGAACAGCGATGAGATCTGAAATGAGAAAAGTAAAGCGTGGACAAAGGCCTGACTCTGGACTTGTATTAAAGATAAAGTACTCACATGAGCAGAGCAGAGACCAGACCCGAGGAGAGCCCATCCTTAAATCAGCACACCTCTGCACAAAGACGAACTTACAGCTGCACTTAAGAGGGGAAGTCACACCTTTTATATTTAAAAATGTCCTGCATTTCCTTCCTTTTTCACACAAAAATGCTTGTCAGTATCACTTACATGACAATATAGAGTGCAAAAAAGAACACACTATAGCTGACTGAGCCCATTATATTTGTCCTAATGTCACTTCAGATACATCAAAAGTAATACAGCACGTTTAACTGTTCACAAATTCTGTAATTGTAAAATCTGTACAGTATTTTGTTTGTTGTATTTTGTTTGTCTTGCATTTTCATTATTAAAGATGAGCTAATGGTTCGTCTTGTTTTCTCTTTTTTTTTTGTAGCACATCTAAAGAATATGTGATGTACTTTTAATATATTTTTCTTCATCCAGACAAAATACAAAAAGTTTTCTAAATACACCTATATAATTGGAATATTAATCATTAAGGCTAAATGGAGTTAAATTATATATGTATATATGCACACATGGTCTGCTCTGGTTATGCGTATTGTGGTTTGAAAGGCCTAAATGCAGCAATAAACTGTTCAATTTATGTATAAAAAGCATACGTGGAGCTGTGTTTTGGTTCATTCACACAAGTTTGAGTTAATCCTTTATTACCAGGTCTGGAATTGTCCAAATGATTTTCGTGAAGGTGTTTAAAGTTTAAAAAGACAGTGGAGCACTTCCTGTATTACCATATGACATCACAAGGTGCAACAGAGTGTTTTCTCAGCAGGGTGTGTGGATGAAACTGTAAATATCATGTGTGTTTTTTAAGTAAAAGATACTAGTATATCTGAACATGTTTACCTGGTATCTGAGCACACAGACAGATCATGTTTATCCATCCATTTTCTTCTGTTTTATCCGCAGCCGGGTGGCGGAGGCAGCAGTCTAAGCAGGAAGATCCAGACTTCCCTTTCCATGGACACTTCCTCCAGCTCTTCCTGGGGAGGACATGGCTGCAGACCTGCCCAGCGCATGTTACCGATCCTGGTTCATTCAGTGGAGCATCAGGACCACATCATCTGCAAAGAACAGAGATGAGATCCTGTGGTCCCCAAACTGAACACCCTCCAGCTCCTCTCTGCGCCGAGAAATCCTGTCCATATAACATTGAAAATTATGCATGAGTTGCCTTATTAAACAGTCTCCTTTGGTCTGCTGGATGACATGTCTGCAGTGCTCTTCTCTGGACCAGGACTGTTACAGAAATGTCTCTTTTCCTCGACAGATCCTGTTGATCCCGCCGCTCCCTGTGCCTTAGGTACATGACGTCTCTCTCACCTGTAAACCGGCACAGTCTGCTGCTCTCTCCTCTGTCCATTTCTATAAAGATGGACAATTAATCCAAAATGGAACTTCTCTACAATACATCATCTCTGCAGTGTCCAGGTCTGATCAGGGTTCATACAAATGTGAGCTTCATGACTCTGAACAAAAGGCCCTGACTTCTCCAGAGAGTTGGCTGTTTGTCACATGTGAGTAAAATGCATTCTTTCTGGTTATGGTGTTTTCTTTGGGCTGGTCACCTCAAAAAGCTGTTAAAAGTTGAACAAGTAAATGGTTTAATAAATGAAAACCATTTCTATTATTATGGTTGTTATTACTGCTGGAACGGTTAATAACACATTTAGTGATTTATCATTCTCATTATCTTCATATTCTTAAAAACACATCTTTATAGACATGTTGTAGTCCACTAACAGAGCAGCCAGTTCTTTACTAAAATAGTAAGGGTGGCACCCCAACTGTGTAAAAAGGGCTGCATTTGACTTAAAGATTGGGTATAATGTAAAATCAACTTTTTCAAGTTTTCTACCATGTTATAATGTCGTTCCCTCATCATAAACATGTCTGAAGAGGTTGTAGACGTCATCCATGCATGTTTGAGTAATTTTGCGATCTCTCCCAAGCACTAATTGAACCCTCCTTATGGTTTGCTGTACGATCCTGTACAATGTTTCGCCCACAAGCTCATGTTTCCATAAATATACAAAAGAGTGATACAAAGCACTACACTACAGCTTCCCAAACCAGTAGTGCAGTAGTTTCATTAGCAAAATGCACAATGAATGTGATGTGATAGCACTTTGAATGGGGAGTGACTTAGAACAGAGAGCAAAGAGAGTTATGAACTTTTTTAGTGCATTTAACAGGTGCAGGAAACTTTTTTGGAGGAGGGTCTACCAGATGCTTGTTTCCAGAAATGTTATTGCTTTGCCATGAATGTTCTTTATTATGGCTTTATATTTACTGATCGCCATGGAAACAAGCAGGTGGCACCACATAGGCCAAGGCGAGCACAGACACTGAGAATGCAGGTTTTCCAAGGTATTTTCCAGTTAAAACAACAACTGGGTTAACTGTGGATCATTCAAGGCAAAGCAAAGACATTTCCATGGCAACAATAGAAGACAGACCCTTTAATCAATCTATTATAATAGTCAATATAATCTCTACTCAAAGGTCCCAGAAAACCGATGGGACATCTGCTGAGGATCAGGCGACCTCTGCTCCTGAGGGTCAGTGTAACATTTCATTTGGAGCAGTGTGGAGTCTATGAAAAATAAAACATCTAATAACATAATACTGATGTTTTTTTAGATCCATCCACCCATTCCCATGAGCTCCAAGTAATCTGTGAGTTTAATTATTATTCAATTTGTGTTCAGAATTAACAGCGACTAACTCTTCTGTTTTCTTTTTGTTTGTCCAACTCAAATTCAGACAGGAGAAACAGAAAGCAGGAAGACGTCTGTGTTTTCTCTGAAGCACTGATACATTCAGCAGCAGAAGGTAATATTTGGGTATTGGTGTTCCCAGATAAGCTAAACATGTCACAAGTTCTAACCAAAATTATATTTTACTGATGACAATTGTAATGCTGATTGATTTGCAAAAACTCTGGACATGATGGTCAAGTTGTTTATCATGTGATGTTCCGGTTTAAGATGATGATCTGGTCAGAAAGCAGAATGAGCTCCTCACACCAAAGAGTTCAAGCTACACACCACTTTTATTGTAACTCAGGAAAATACGGGGACACACAAGGACATTTTTCAACACCTACTATGATGATCGATTTTTCACATATGTCACTCTTATAGTTTTTCAAGTATTCATTTAAATAGAGTATTTTGGCTGAATTGTGAATGGCTTCCTCTATTGGAGACCTTTCTTAGCACTTCTGCAGTTTGTACATTTAACCACAAGATGAAGTCAATGTTCCTCTTACTTACACTTCTGCATGGAGCTATTTTAACCTAAAACACTTCATGACACTTTACTTCTGTTTAGCCTTTTCACTGTTACTCCTTAACCCCTCAGACTTAATACAGATTTTGCTTCAGTCGCGGCTGACACTGGTTGACCTGTTTGGAGGCACATGTCCCCAAACTCTGCAGGTCAGGAGGAAAATGCTGCTTTATTTCTATGTCAGAGGCATTCTCCCTGTGCAGACAGCAGCTCCTAAGACACTGGACTTGAGCTCTGAGGACAAGGGTTTGAATCTTGCTTGGTACATGTGCTTGATTCTAGCCATTTTTATTACCCAGCATGCCGTGTTCTTCACAGCAGGTACCAGTTGAACCTGATTGTGTGAGCAGAGAAACTTAGTCCAAACTAAAAGCTTTGAGGGTGTCTCATGTCTTGTGTAAGCTAAGACGGTTACATCACACCTCTGGGGAAACTGAGGCCCTGGTTTTATGACTTTACAAATATCACTGTGTCACACACACGCGATGGCTTCATCAATGCACTTTGTCTAATTATATTTACGATTTTAGTTACATTTTCTAATCATCTTACACAGTTTTCTCTAGTTTGACAATTTTGGTGAAGATTTTAATTGTACTACTACTATGTACTGCATGTACTGTCCCACCAAACACTTACATCGATCAAAAAATTACTTAAAAATTGTGAGATTATCTATTTTTTTACTTGACTTTTACTTTTTACTTTTACTTGACAAGTTATTTTAAAATAAACAACCTCTAGACTAGAATGAAGCAGTCTCAGAACTAGTAAGTAGAGAATAAAATAGAAAACAAGATAAAAAACCTGATATAAGTTTTAAAATCTTGGCCATATCAGAAAATTTGCAGTGCATAAAACCCAGTCGCATGTGCTGTTTCTGACATTTTGCGTCATTCTGTTGAACTTCACCATCTCTCTTTTGTAGGACATTAAGACAGCAAGTGACCTCTGTAACTGGAGCCATCTTCTCATCACTTTGGGCCTTTGGTGGGGCACAACAGTGTATTTTCACTTGTGTAAAAAGAACTGATTGAAGGTGGTCTGTCACTTTTGTAAAACATCTTAACTTCTTAAGAAAAGCTTTTCTCTGCATGTTTGCTAAAGTAAACTGTAAACTGTCTTGTGAAATAAAGCTTCTTGATACCAGATATCTTGCATCATGCATTTAATGCGTGTTCATATAAAATGTAGAAAGAAAGAAAGAAAGAAAGAAAGCTGTGTCCCCACTTTTGATGGGTAGTGTATGGTTCAACATAAAACAATGAATAGTAGCCTAATGGTGAATATAAACTGTGATAAAATAAATACAATGGTCACTCCCGAGGAAATCATTCAGCATTTGTTAATTTTTAAAAGCCCAGCCATTTAAAGTTCAACATCCATCATACATGCTTAAGCTTTTTGCTCAAATAAGCATCATTCTCGTCCGTGTGTAGGAGGGTGGACGTCATGGTCCTTGATGTTAGTTCGTAGGGGTTTTGAGTTGATGGGGGAAACCAGACTGCCTGGAGGAAACACGGGGAGAACATGCAAACTCCACACAGAAAGGCCCGGGATCTGACCCAGGGATCAAACCTGCAACCTTCTTGCTGTGAGGCCTGAGTGTTAGCCACTCAGCCACCATGCTGTCCTTCTTATACACCTAACTCTTGATAAAAATCACATCTTTACTTTGATTACAACTTTATTCACATAAAATTGTGACTTTATTCTTGTAAAATTATTTTATTCTAGCAAAATTTTAACTTTTTTCTCATTGTGCCCGCAGATTTTTTAAATAAAAAAAATAAATCTGACCCTTATACTCAGTCGAAGGTATGGTACTGTTAAGGAAGACAACTGGCGGACCCAAAGGTGCAGAAAAAATAAGGTCTTTATTAACAGAAATAGTCTTGGGGAGGGGAATGGGTTCCAGGACGTAGGACGGCTTCAGGTTGGCGACAGACACGAGGTAGGTAGAGGTAGGTGGTGTTAGGTGGCGACTCGGACTGACCTGTGTTTTACAGAACTGGAGGCAATTGTGATGAGGCTGACTCAAAATGAAGAAAAAGCTGGTAAGTATAAAAAATCTTCAACATTCACAAAATACAAAGGACAAGCCTGAGTTTAGATTCACCACTAAAGTGACGGAATGATCTGGCACTGGAGATAAGGTCAGCAGCAGGTCTTTTATGACAGGAGGTGATTGTATGATGAGGATCAGGAGTGGAGCACAGCAGGTGAGTAACTGGGATCCGTCTAGGAACTCCAAACAAGGAAATAAGAGGAGAGGGAGCAGGAAAGGAGGGGCAGGAGCAGCAGCACCTGTGGTAAATATACACTATACCATCAGATAAAGGTCCTAGATTATACAAAATTGACTCTGGTGAGCATTAGGCCATGTTAGAATGCTGTTAGCTCCTCAAAAACATACATAAAGTTGCATTTGTTGTGTTTACTCATGTTTGAGTAATCCTAGTTTGCTAGTCTGTCTTCATCTCACAAGCTCAAAATACTGTTCCTCTGTGTGATGTCATGTAGTGGTAGTTTTGTAGTTAACGGCTAAACTTTACCTTTAGTTCAAGAGTAATAATAATAATAATAATAATGCATCAGTTTTATATAGCGCTTTTCAGGACACTCAAAGACGCTTTACAGAGCATTATTCATTCACTCCAGACCCGGTGGTGGTAAACTACTCTTGTAGCCATAGCTGCCCTGAGGCAGACTGACGGAAGCGAGGCTGCCAATCTGCGCCATCGGCCCCTCCAACCACCACACCCCTTCACGCACACACCACTTTCATACTAGGCAATGTGGGTGATGTGCCTTGCCTAAGGACACTACAACAGTTTTTAGCGACTGGCGCCCCACTGTGGCACCTGGAATTCCCAGTGGTCTCCCATCCAAGTACTAACCAGGCCCGGCCCTGCTTAGCTTCTGAGATCTGACGGGATCAGGCTTTGACAAGCCGGTATGGCTTAGGCAACTCCAGGGCTGAAATTAACCAAATGATTCTAGTGAAAATATATTGACCTTAAAAACACAGTGGAGCGCTTATTACCGTATGACATCACAGGGTGGAACAGCAGTTTGAGCTCTGGACTTTGAACTCAGCCTAAATTTGCAGAGTTTGTGTGTTAAACATGTGTGAATGAAACAAAACACAACTCCTGGTAGGTTGCTTATGAGGAAACTACATTACAACATAGACCAGAAATAACCATCCAAAAGGAGAAACAATTTGCACACAAGGAAGTCATCTTAAACCAGGCACGCCCAGACTATGGCCCGTGGACCAAATGTGGTGCTGACACAAATTTTTCTTGGACCTCAGGCTTCTACTGTAGATGAATTGGCCCACATGACCTTGAGCAGTACTTTTTACTACAAGTTTTTTGAAAATCTACCTTGATAAAGCCAATATTTAATATGTAGTGTGTGGTCTTGAGGATCTTGGCATGAATAATGAATGTTAAACATGCATATATTTCAGTTATTCACTGCATTTAGCACCAGTCTGTTTCCCTGTATCGGCCCTCTGCTTTGTCTGTATTTAGATTTGTGACCCTTGATAAAAAAAAGTTTGGACACGCGTGTCTTAAATCTTAATTTTACAGAACAAAGGTGCTGTGTAATTTAGGTTTTACGGTTGCGAGGTAACAGTTATGGCAATATATTTATGTAGGAATATGCCATATCTGCTGCCTATGCATTTCTGCCAGTAAATAAAAAAATAAAAGCCTCATAGAAAATTTAAAAGTCATAATTACGAGTTTAAAAGTAATAATTACAAGTTTAAAAGTCAAAATTATGAGTTTTAACCTCATCCTTTTTGGTTTAAACCAACTCCATGGAGTCACAGCTTTGCACTTTGCACGTCATTTATATGGGATTTGTGTGGATTTCTCTTTCTTGTCTTTTTAAAACATTCATAAGTGAACGAGGAAATTATTATGGGTTTAGTTTGTGCTTTGTTTCCCCCTCCCTCTTTTGTGTTTTTCCGATAGGGCAGTGTGTGGCAGGGGGCGTGGCTGGCTTCTGGTTCTGCAGACGAGGGACACCTGCTGCTTATTGACTCATCAGCCTGAGTATTTAGCCTGGCCGTCGCAAGCACTAAACTGCTAGATAATTCCGTCCTGTTTGTTTCCCTCTGTGCCTGGATCCTTCTGGTGACCTGTCCTTTTGCCCTGGGATCATCAACTGCCTGCCAGCTCCCTGCCTCCTCTGCCTGCCTGGTTTTGTTCCAATAAACTTTGTTAATACTGCTCCTGCCTTCTGCCTCTGCTTTGGGGTTCCTCTAATAGCCATAACAAAAATGGAGCGATGTGGAGATGTTCTGAGCTCCTGGAGGACGAACTCTCCAGGAAAATGACCGAGTGCTTCCACGACAAAGGCAGATTCAGAATCGACTCTAGAACTCATAATTATGACTTTTAAACTCATAATGATGACTTTTAAACTCATAATGATGACTTTTAAACTCATAGGGATGACTTTTAAACTCATAATAATGACTTTCTGTGAGGCTTTAATTTTTATTAACTAGTGGAAATGGGCTTCCAATCGCTGCCCGTGTACAAACAAGGGAAAAAAATTATAAACTTTAACAAAAATTTAACAAATATTTTTTATAAGATCTTCAATAATGTTAATTAAGTGCGCTCTGTCACATATTCTTTGACTGTAACTACGTTCAGGAGCGGATGGTTACCCCAGGATCGTTCCACCAAGTCAGTGTCCCATGTGAGTTTGTGAAAAGTTATATGTGTTCTTATATTTGGTCCTCTGTGTTTTTGCTCATCCAAACATGCAAACTTATCTGGAAAGCACTGGTGAACACTGGAACATTCAGTCGCTAAAAAGCAGAAGTTCATCATTCTGTAGAACTGCCACGGTATATTTAAAATAAAGCTGTCTGGGCGACGAGAAATCAAACTTTTGTTAAATCCAGTTGAGAAAAGCTGTCCTCAAATGAACAAACCACTTTCCTCTGCACACTTTATCTTGGTTTCTGCCCAAACCACAAGCAACAGCTGGAGTTTTCTTTTCTTATGCTCAAAAATACATGACCAGGTTAGTATAGTTATGAATGGTTAAACCGTTGTATTAGTTTTGATGTGTCTGGAAAATGTGGACCTTATTGCTCTCTGTAAAATTACGACAGCCCTCATGTTCTCTCATTATGTTAAAAATGTAAGAATGAGGCAGACTTATGGCATAAAGTGTGAAAAGGAAGGAAATGCAGAGTAGTTTTGAATATGAAAGTTAGAACTTCCTCTTTTGACAGCAGCTCAGTTGTCTGAAGGCAGAGCTGTGCTGATTTAAGGATGGGCTCTCCTCGGGTCTGGTCTCTGCTCTGCTCATGTGAGTACTTTATCTTTACTACAAGTCCAGAGTCAGGCCTTTGTCCACGCTTTACTTTTCTCATTTCAGATCTCATCGCTGTCCACTGGGAAACAACCCAAGGTAACATTATGTTCCTCTTTTACTCATATTTTGATTCAGCTTCGGTCAAACTGGTCAGATCTGGTGTAGAGCGAGTGTTGCTGTAAAAGAGGGCACATTTCAAACAAACTCTAATAAAACTTGAAATGCAATACTGATACAAAATGGTCACAGTTAGAGCAGTGTTCAGTGGTGGTTAGACCAATATGAGCCATTTTTTTCTATGGACACAAAAGCATTGGGAACAAAAAACTTAAGATACTGAACAAATGAGTACTTTAGGCGTACGGAGAAAAGTTAGAAAAGAGTTTAAATTTCCCTTATCCCTGAAGAATAAGAAAGCGTTAAGAATAACACACATAGCAGATTATTTTTACCTGCAAGCAGAGATGGTGTCATTAGTAGATGGGCTGGTAAAGTATTAAAACTGATAAATGAGTTGTATTCAAGAACAGCCCTTAAATCATTCTCCCAGATTCAATGAGAATTTTATATCCCAGGTCTTTTACGATTCTTTCAAATACGCCACTATGTTGAAAAACATAAAGAATTTGACCAAATAAAATCTCAACCAAGAGGTTTTGAACAGTGCTGGATAGAGGGGGTAGAAGACAAAAAAATACTTGAAGATAATCAGGTTTACACTAAAATATATGTACTGAATAAGATGAAAAGATAAATGAAGAATAAATGGGAACTGGAATGAATTTAATAATGTCATTGATGATTCAGAGAAAACTCATGAGAGGAGTGGCATAGGAATAACAGACACCAGTTTTTAGCCAGTTGCAATGAGAATGTCAGTGCCCTCTGCTGGCGACAGTGTGGACAAATGAGTGACTTTTCTTAACATTTTTTGGAAGTGTCCAGCGGTAACGGTGTATTGGGATCAGAGGATAAAAGAAATAGGAAGATTCTGGATTTTAATACAACATTTGATATCTACCAGGTGGCACTGTGTGGTACAAGGACAAAATATGGAGGAAATAAGTATTAAGGGTAAGTTTATTTTAACAGTGGGAGACAGAATATCAGAAAATCTAGAAAATAAATTAATAATAATAACAGCAACAACAACAACAACAATAATCTCCATCATAATAACATATATAAACTCATTTGCATTTCAGAACAAAGTTTTGCTTTTAAATACTGGGGTGTCATAATTGATGATGGACTGTATTTTAAGTTTCATATCGACTCTTGTCAAAAAGGTGCGTCTTAAATTGAGCTTTTACTTCAGAAATAAGTTGTCTTTTTCATTCAACACCAGGAAGAGGCTTGTTGCTGCAACATTCCTCCCTGTGCTGGACTACGGGGATCTTCTGTATCTGCCCCAGGCTCTGCTCTCTGGATTCAGTATTTCTGCCTCTTTGCGCTTTATTCCAAACTGTAGTGCTCGGACCATAATTTATAAGGGACTTTTTGTGCTGCTTCCTCCATATCTTAGTGTGTATCTTCAGCGTAAGCCTGATGGACCCAGAATTGACGTTCTCAGGATGTTCACATGTTGTTGGTTCCTACTTTGAGAACAGAGAAAGGAAAACTGTCTTTTCAGTATTGTGCTCCAGCAGACTGAAATTCTTTGCAGAGAGTTTTAAAACTACAAACACTTTTGCCTATGGCTTTTTTTAATGCTCTTTTGAAGGACCTGGAAATGCAATCGATGATATGCCAATGTTTCTAACTGTGTCGCTAACATTTTATCTGTGTTGATTTTATATGGTTTGTTTATTTTATATTGTGGTTTGTGTTGTGTGGGCCTCTTGGCCATGACTCCCTTGAAAAATAGGTCTTTGAATCTCGATCTCAATGGGACTGGTTAAATGAAGGTTAAATAAATAATTTTAAAAAACCCTTATTTGCGGCACAGAGGTCAGACGTTTCTTGTAGTTGACCAGGTTTTCGCACATATCAGAAGGAATCTTGGTCCACTCTTCTTTGCAGATCATCTCAAAATCATTAAGTCTCAACTCCATAGTTTTTCTACGGGGTTAAAGTCTGGACACAGGCTGGGCCACTCCTTGACCTTAATGTGCTTCTTCCTGAGCCACGCCTTCGTTGCACTGGCTGTACGCTTTGGGTCATTGTCGTGTTGGAAGACCCACCCACAACCCATTTTAAGTTTTCTGGTGGAGGGAAAGAGGTTGTGATTCATGATTTTAACTGTACATCACTCCATTCATCCTCCTGTTGACGTGTTGAAGTCGTCCTGTGCCCTTGGCAGAAAAACACTCCCAAAGCAGAATGTTTCCACCACCATGCTTGATGTGGGGATGGTGTTCTTGGCGTCAGAGGAAGTATTTCTCTTCCTCCAAACACGGCGATTTGAGTTAATGCCAAAGAGTTTTATTTTGGTCTCATCTGACCAGAGCACCTTCTCCCAATCCCTCTCTAAATCATTCAGATGTTCATTGGCAAACTTCAGCGGGCTGCATGTGTGCCTTCTTAAGCAGGAGGACCTTGGAGCACTGCAGGATTTTAATCCATTGCAGCGTAAAGTGTTACCAATGGTTTTCTTAGTGACTGTGGTCCCAGCTGCCTTGAGATCATTGACTAGTTTCTCCTGTATAGTTCTAGGCTGATTTCTCACTGTTCTCATGATCAATGAAACCCCACGAGCCGAGATCTTGTGTGGAGGTTGAGACCAAGGTCAATTGATAGTCATTTTGTATTTCTTAAATTTTTTAACAATTGCACCAAGAGTTGTCTCCATAACACCAGCTTCTTGCTTGTGGTTTTGTAGCCCATTTCAGCTTTGTGCTGGTCTACAGTCTTGTCCCTGACATCCTTTGACAGCTCTTTGGTCTTTTTGGAGAGTTGGAGTCTGATTGATTGACTGACTGATTCAGTCTTTTATACAGGTGATAAAACTTAAAACAGTCTAATTCAAGTGACTAGTTGATTTGGAGTGTCTAACTGGTCTGTGGGAGCCAGAACTTTTAATGGTTGGTAGGGGATCAAATACTTATTTCACATAATGCTAATGCAAATGCAAATCAATTAATATATTTTCTATAATGTGATTTTCTGGATTTTCTTTCTGATATTCCATCTCTCAATGTTAAAATAAACCTACCATTAAAATTATAGACTGTTCATTTCTTTGTCAGTGGGCAAACCTGCAAAATCAGCAAGGGATCAAATACTTATTTCCTCCACTGAATAACAAACCAAATCCCCCAACAATGGAACAATGGACTGAAATATGTGAACTGTATAGAGAACATTATTTAAATTCTAAAAGTCAAGAGAGAGGAAAGTGGTCATCTGTAATCTATTATCTCTTATTTAGAGAAGATATAAATGCAGTGTAAATACAATGTACATGATATTTGATTGTTTTTGCTGATGCTTTAATAAAACTAATATTTTTTTTTTAAATGCATACGAACAAACTAATACCTAACTCAATGGTACATGGGTCTGTGCACAGGTGTGACTGTGGAAGCTCCATCCATTTACCCATATCTGGGAGACTCAGTGACTGTGCGGTGTGTGGGGTCAGATGTAGACATGAATCAGATGAGCCTCTACAAAGGAGACAGAATGGTGACAGCAGATGCCTCTCATCAGATCACAAGGACACACACCACAGTGGAGCTGAAGATCAGCTCAGTGTCTGATACAGATGAAGGAAGTTACACATGTGTGAGAAATGACAAGAGAACATATGGTCAGACACCTCTGTTGCTTATAAGTAAGTACCAACAGTATAATACTTTTGTGAGTCTGTTTTTATCATTCAATAAAACAAAATGTCAAAATATAAACTGCTGATTCCTGTTGTGTGAATGACTTGTCTCTGTGCAGGGAGTGTTCGTCATATTTGGCTGAGATATTCCGAGAGTATTGTTCCAGTCCAGGGCAGTGTGATTCTGGAATGTTATGTAGAGGGCTTTACAAACCCTCAGTGGCTCAGACGCTCTTCACCTAATGCCCCTGACTTTGAAATACTGAATGTGCACACAAGTATTCTACAGGTAACTCGTGGAGGAGTGTACTCCTGCAGAGGGGAGGATAAGTGGATCATCACTAAAGAAAGTGATGCAGTCGAGATTTGGGAGGCTGGTGAGTAAAAACACACCGTTCACCGTTGTTGTTGGTAATAATATAATGGGCTACATCAGGAATAGTGTAGTGGTTTGGAAAATTTGTTTGGTCATGGGGGTCAGAATTGGAGAGTGCTCAGAACAGAATAATACCAAACAGAACATCAGACTGAATGTGAAGGCAGAGGGGGTAGTTCTTTCAGTTACAATTGTTTTTAAAGAAATTGTACTTTTCAAAATACTTTACTAGTGCATACTTTTAATCCTCCTTGAGTAATATTTTTATTGTAACAATGCTCTTGCTTGAGTAAAAGTTGTGGTTAATTTTTCCACTGAGTCAGTGTGCAAATTACAACAATTTCAAATTATAAATCAGATGTTACGCCCCAGCTGTTACTCTTGATGAGTAGTAATTTTACACCTTTTTACTCCTAGCCTTCTTGAATAATTTCTTGGATCATTACTTTACAATTCTACTGGAGTAATATTATTTTGAAGTAATGTTACTTTTACTTGAGTACAGTTTTTGGTTACTCTACCCTCCTTTGAGTGAAAGTGGTGGGGAGATGAACAGTGAGACATGGCAGATATAATCACAGTAACTGTACACATTTGAATGGATTTGCAGGTCTGCCTCTGCAGATGCCTTCAAGAGCCTTCCTCAGAGACACAGTGACTCTGCGGTGTGTGGGACCCTCCAACAAATACCTGCACTTCTACAAAGATAGAGTCCTTGTGAAACGAGACACAAACCATCAGTTTAAACGGACATCTGAAACAACAGTGGATTTGATAATCCTCTCAGCCTCAGAACCAGACCAGGGCAGGTACTCCTGTGGGATCGATGGAGCAACCCTGTACCTGGAGCAAGGACTTCAAATATACACAGGTCTGTAGTGTCAAGACTCTTTCAATGATGTTTTTATTATGAACAAACAAAGTGAGAAATACTCTCTTAACTTTACAAACAGCCTTGTCTATTTATTTTCCTTCTACAGGCAAAAGTATTATGCTGAGCACAAACTTCATCTCAGAGCGTGGTCGGGTGAGCCTGAGCTGTCAGACACAAGAGATTCAGAAATATCACTGGATCAGACGTACATCTGCTCATACTTCTCACTTTGAGATCTTAAATGAAGCTACAGCTACTATCTCTGTACATCGTGGAGGTGTGTACTCCTGCAGAGGACAAGGAGAGCTGATTCTCACACCTGAAAGTAACTTTGTCACCATCTGGGAAACTGGTGAGTGCAGTTATTCCTACACTGTATATCACCACCAACAATATGTTCTCCAAATGATGCTTCCTTTTGAATACTGCAACTATTTCTAGTACATTATACAGTGTCATGTGTGCAGTGCAGTTCAGAATTCAGAAGAATCTGTTGAGTAAAGTGTCTAGTGACCACAGGTGTTTCATAACAGAAGAGCATGTTCCATGCTCCTGTAACCAATTTAGTCATGAGGCCTCTAAGAAGCCTTCAAAGACACGACCACTCCAGATTTCAATTTTGACCTATTGATGAATCATGCAGTTGTCCCTCTTTACAGTGTCAAACAGAGCAGTGGTGCAGCCTGAGCCTGACTGGACAGAGGTGTTTGTTGGAGAGAGCTTGTCTCTCAGCTGTGAGGTGGAGGATGAAGGAAACACAGAGTGGACTTATGAATGGAAGAGAACAGAAGTTATGTTAACTACAGCAGCCAGAGAATATGTCCTCTCCAATGTGTCTGAGTCTGACAGTGGAGACTACAGCTGCAGAGGGACCAGAGGAGCATATGAGATAACACAGTGGAGCCAGGCGACCAAGCTGCAAGTGACCGGTGAGTCCAATATGGCTGTGGCTATAAAGAATTATTTTAAAATGCATTATACACTTTCAAATAGTCTTTCAAATACAACAGTTACTGGTATGTCAGTGAATCCACAAATTAATGTGTTTTTGACAATACATTTCTTACACTCATAAAAAAAAATCATCTTATTATATTCTATCTCATAATTATTAGAATTTTCTGGTCATGTAAATGTTGCTGCAGTGCTCTGTGGATAATGTGAGCTCAGTTACACATTACTCTATGTTAGGTTTAAACACCACCTAAAACATTCAGAGAAGAAAGACAAGAGAGATTATTCAGTTTTACTCGCGAGGAGAATGGATTGAGACGTGCCCAGTTACACTCTCCAACCCGCTCTGGCGCACGCCCGCCGTCTCCTCATTTTTATTTACATTAGGATGGCCCTGGTTACAATGGGTATTGCTGCTCTAAAGGAAGGGGGAAAGCAGCAGCAACACCAAGATATGATATAAAATATGATTATGAATTATTGATATGATTGTGCATTGTTTGATCAAGGTCAGACAGCAGGCTGAGTGCGGAGAATACGCTGTGGTTTGAGCATGTTCAGTTCATGTTTTGTCAAACTCAGACCGTCCTTGTCTTACGGGGCCTGATAAGCTGCCACTCCAGCCTTCAGCTCGCACGCAAGTGGAATAGTACTGCACACAGTTTTCAAGCACAAAAGAGATTATTTCAAATACACAAATATCTAACACATGATTAAGACAAATATGGGATAAAATATACATAATTATTCTAACACTCTCCATGCAATGGGAGAGGGGACTCAGAGTCAAAAAACTAAAGTAAAACGTATAGTTACATGTGAATGTGGTGTTTTTTCAATGAACAGGTGATTTTCGACAGTAGCTCATTTGGTAAGAGCTTTTGTCCACTGATCTGAAGTTTGGCAATTCAAATCTCGCAACCCAAAAAAAAAAAAAAATCATTGGTTGAGTGGTTAGATTCACAGGTTGGACGTGTGATTCCAGCTCCCACAGATGAATGCTGTCTTTGTATCCTTGGACAAGACACTTAACCCACTTTGTTCCTAGTGTCTGCATACACCAGTGTATGAATGTATGTGAATGGGTGAGTGGTTCCTTGTTATAAAGTGCCTTGCAGGTGGAAAAACGCTATATAAAAATGTTACCATTTACCATTCCAAACAATAAAAGGTAACATGGTCTTAGATATGTTATATGGTAGCAGTTACCCCAAAGAAGTGCCCTCTTAAAAAAAAAAGATTTCTAGCCTATTTTTCCTATTTTAATAATAATAATAATAATAATAATAATAATAATAATGCATCAGTTTTATGCAGCGCTTTTCAGTACACTCAAAGACTCTTTACAGAGCATTATTCATTCACTCCAGACCCAGTGGTGGTGATATATTATTGTAGCCACAGCTGCCCTGGGGCAGACTGATGGAAGCGAGGCTCCAATCTGCACCATCAACCCCTCTGACCACCACCATCACTCACACTCACACCACTTTCTTACAAGGCAATGTGGGTGATGTGCCTTGCCTAAGGATACAACAACAGTTTTTGTGACTGGCGCCACCCTGTGGCACCTGGAATTCCCAGTGGTCTCCCATCCAAGTACTAACCAGGCCCGGCCCTGCTTAGCTTCAGAGATCTGAGGGGATTAGGCTTTGACATTCCGGTATGGCCACACATTTTAACAATAGGTAATCTATTTTGCTCTATCATACAGCTTTTACTTACGGTTTTATGAAAGATAAAATGTTTCTTTCTATTTTATTTATTTTTTATGGTAACACTTTATTTTACAATACATTTATTAACATGAACAAGATCCCGAGATACTTGAACTCCTCCAATTGATTGGGTCGACTCTCCATCCACCCGGAGAGGGCAGTCTACCTTTTTCCGGTTGAGAACTGTATGTGAATTATGGTATGATTCTAATAAGCTTTTGGTAATAAGGGTGTTGTTAAGGACTAGTAGTAGTGGGACTAGGACTAGTAGTGCAATCAAGAATCATAATTCATGGACAAAAATGGCCTAGTATCACATAAATAAGCAGTAATAAGGAGTGTATTAATAGGAAAGTGTTTAACTAATAGCAAAATAATCTTATGGGGAATTAGACATTAATAAAGGCTGAATAAATACAAATGAATGACAAATTAATCATTTATAACTATGCTAATTAGTAGGTAGTTGGAAGTTAATAAGTGTACCCTAAAATAAAGTGATACCTTTTTTATATTATTTTATTGATTTACAAGAATACAGTTGCATGTAGCAGCTGTACACGAGTAATGCGTCTTACTTTACTCTAACCATGCAGATAAAGCTGTCCCTGTCATCTCCGCGTCTCCGTCCTGGTTGAGTTCGGGCTCCTCTGTCTCTCTGAAGTGTGACGTCACATCGCCCTCTGAAGGATGGAGGTTTTACTGGTACCGGGCTGTTCCTCTTCCTTCAGGCCTGTGCTCATATGAACTGCCTAGTGGTCACACCTCAGGGACTGCACATGCCTCCTTCAGTGTTCATGGTCTGAACAGCACAAGCGGCTTTGTGTGTCGAGCTGCACGAGGGAAACACTTCTACACTGAATACAGTCCACCGCGCTTTGTCTGGTTTGCAGGTAGCACTTCTGTCTCTGATCCTTCTTGATTATTTTAGACTTTGCCCCATAATTTAAGATGGTAATGTTCTGTTAGATGGTGGTTCCAGAGTGGCTCCAGATGTTCTTCCTAACAGCTCACAACACCTCACCAAGAACCCAGTGTCAGTGAGCTGTGGGTCTGACTCGTCAGATGAAGAGTGGACAGTCCAGATGTTTTCCCTGACCACACTGTCCTTACAGCAGTGTCACTCCCACACAACAGGACACAAACATACATGTGAATTTTCTGCACCTCAGGAGACCAGAGCAGTGTTCTGGTGTGAGTCTGGGTCTGGACAAATGTCCGATGCAGTCAACATCACCGTTCATGGTAGGTCTACACCTGCAGAAGTCTGTTCTACTGAGCAACGTTAACAGTTTTAACCAAAGCTAGTGTTATTAGTCATTTGTTATTGAGTGTATTGATGAGCTACACCAGTATTTACAGGTAGTAGTATTTTCTTCTAGTTGTATGCTGCTGAGTTGGTAAAATAAAAAGTCCTATGGTTGGTTCACAAAAGTGTTTACAGGTTATGCAAGGAAGTTTAAAGGAGACCTATTATGCAAAATTGACTCTTTAGAGCTTTTAACCATTATTTCCTGTATCATTTACCCTTCCAAAGTTGTATGTGATTCATATTCGAGTTCTTAATTTTCCTGCCATAGCTCCAATCTATCCCTGTTTTCATTTCAACTGGCATTCGCCCACTGCTTACTACTTACTTTGTTTTTCAGTTTTATTTTCTTAATCTGTGATACACGTGGATTCAGCATCATGACATATCCATTTTGGCACAAATTAAAAAAAAAATGCTGCTTAGGAGGGCAGTTTACCAAGTTGGAAGTCAGCAGACTAGGTTCTTTTATTAAGTTGTTTTAAATTTAAAATGTTCAAATTACAACATACTGATCCACGGGTTTCATAGATTATAACGATGTAGCAGACACAAGCACAACATGTCTACTTTAAAGTCCATGATCTCTGTGAGCTGAGTGGTCTTGGTCAGGGTTTCAGTAGACCAGGACTTTAAGAGAGATTGAATCTTGGTTCTTGATAGTATTGATTATCTTTTTATTGAATTTGTGCTTGATTTGATTTCTTCTCGACAGATGCTGTGATCCTGTTGATCCCGGCGCTCCCTGTGCCTGAGGGACATGATGTCTCTCTCACCTGTAAACCGGCACAGTCTGCTGCTTTCTCCTCTGTCCATTTCTATAAAGATGGACAATTAATCCAAAATGGAACTTCTCTACAATACAACATCTCTGCAGTGTCCAGGTCTGATCAGGGCTCATACAAATGTGACCTTCATGACTCTGCAAATAAAGTCCTGACTTCTCCAGAGAGTTGGCTGTCTGTCACATGTGAGTAAAATGTAAATACATGTAGTGTTTAAAGTAACTGTTGACTGATAAATGTTTTTTCTCAATTCAAATAATAAATGGTTCATATTTTTGTCAGTGTCAGAGAAGGGGAGCGCTCCAGTTCTTGTGATTGCGCTGGTTGTAGCTTTAGTGTTCATTTTAATTTTACTCCTGCTGCTGGCTCTATGGCACTACAGAAACAAGAAAGGTACGAGTAATAAGTCATTTATTTTGATATATATTATATTATTTAAATACGTAATATGTGACTTTGTTTTTCTTTTTTCAGATAAGTGTTCTGAAAGGTCAGTGATGTACACTTCCTCTATCACAATTATGAATGTTGTTTTTAAAGTGCATATGACAGTGGCAGTTTGGGGAAAAAAGATTGAGAAGAAGAGTACAAAAAAAAAAAGCAGTGAGTTGTAAAACAGAATATCTCTATGATAACTACAATTTAGACCCTTGTTATTTGTCCCTTGTTCATTATGGTCCTGAGAAACAGTTATGGAATTAGCTCTACGTATGTCATATGCTGCCCATGTCCGACCGGGAAGTAAAATTATTTTCTAGAAATAGCAAACAGCAAGATGTTAACTATATTTTAGTAAAACAAGCAGTTTATTCTGTCATATGCATTTTAAGCCTTTATATAAAAAAAAGTATAATTTGCAGGTCCAATGTAACCAATCAGACATCTGCTGGAGATCACATGACACAGACTTTAACTCCTGAGGGTCCGTATAAACTTTCATTTTTATTTTGAATTGTAGTTTGTAACCCAAAAAGTCACACAACACAAAGCACAGAAGGTATCAAACAGTATGTTAACCACTTTTTGTTTTTATTGTATAGAGAACACCTATTTCCAGACTGAATTAAAAAATACAAGATGTGAGTTTTAATTCGATGATATTTTTTAGAAATAAAGTGAAACTAGTCTGTAATTAATTTTTTTTTTCTGTTAAACTCAGTCAAGAAAAAACGGAATCAGGAAGACACCTGTGTTTATTCTGAAGTACGGACGCGTTCAGCTGCAGGAGGTAATTTAACATCACAAAATTTAAGTACGACACCAAACATTAAACTATACAAGAAATTAAAATGAATAATCACAGGTGGAAAGTACCATATGCAATTATATTTACATACTTTTTAAAGAAAGGGTACTTCTCATAGTACTTTTCTAACAGCAGATTTGTACTTCTATATTTGAGTAAAACTTTTGGTTACTGTTCCCACTGTGAGTTGGTCTATAAGCGAGAAAAGATTTATGTTGATAATATCATCATTTGGGTTTCTTTCACATTTTTTATTATTATTATTATTATACTTTTGTGCATTATTTAATGTTTTGTTTCTCATATTACATTAACTTCAAATTAGAATTATTATTATTTTACATCTCAACAGTTACTTTTACTTGAGTAATTTCTTGCACCATTACTTCGACTTGAGTAATATTATTTTGAAATGACATTACTCTTACTTGAGTCAAATTCTTGCCTACTCTACCCACTTCTGTTAATAACACATTTTACATTCATTCATAGTAAGTAAGTATTCAAATTGTCTATGCATTGTCATGAGGTGTTCGTTCTCCCTGCAGACGAGGTGGTGTATTCCCAAGTAAACATCCAACGAAAAAGAAAATCCAAAATTCAAGGTAATATTATTAGTATGTGGAGTTTTCCTCATCACAATGTTTTCAACTTAAAACAAGTCAATGTCTTTCAACAGAAGAACCCAAGAATATTTCTGCAAATGAAGCCGTTTACTCTGAAGTGAAGAAAAAGACTGTACCAGTGCATACAAACAGCTCCGGACATCCAGTACATTCACTGCCATGTTAAAATAGAGTAAAGAATTATTTGTTTTTATTGAATTGAAAGTAAGTGATAATGGATAGGTCCTATTTAGTCTGAGCGTATGTGTTTGGCATATTTACAGCGTGTTATGATTGCAAGTTTGTCAAGGATGCAAGGCTTGTAAAGTTATGTACAGTTTTGTGTCATGTTTTTGTATATATTCATGGAGAATTGTCGTGTGGGAGCATGGGTGATGTAGGGTTGTGGGATGAGCATTGGGTAGAATCTTACAGCTAACCATAAAGAGGTTCCAAATAGAGCCTGGGAGAGATTGCTAAATTACTAAAACATGCATGTATGACGTCTAAAACCTGTTTTTGATGAGGGAACATTGTTACACAATAGAAATGTTAAGAAAATTTAGAGAATAATAATGCTTTAGTCTTACATAGCGCTATTCCAGCTGCCAATATGCGCCATCTGCACCGCTGACCACCACCAAAAACATTTTTGTACTAAGCAACATGGGTGAAGTGTCTTGCAAAAAGAACAAAATGACTAGTACTAACCAACTTCTAACCAATTTAGCTTATGAGATTTGATGAGAGTAAGCTTAGACAAGGATGTTTAACAAGATAAAGATTTTGTTATTCATTCTTCTGTACAGTATGGTTGCTAAGTTATGGAATTACTTCTGTGTACAGTGCATTACCTTTTGTTACATTATCTACTATGTCTTCGTGAAATGATTAGTCTAATCTGTCAAATGCTTTTTAGACATATGAAAAAGAATGATGGTTAACATTTGACCATATCTTATTCTTACAGGACATTATGATGGGTCATGAAACTAGAGCTTTCTTTTGTGTATTCATTGCATTTTTCTCTCTTTTTTTACTGACATGATTATTTATTTCTCTCTTGCATATATAGGATAAAAAGTATAAAAGCATAATTTCTATTTATGTCTCCTCAATTAAACTGTTATGAATTGGAAATAATAGGTGGCACGGTGGCTGAGTGGTAACACTCAGGCCTCACAGCAAGAAGGTTGCGGGTTCGATCCCCGAGTCACCCGGGCCTTTCTGTGTGGAGTTTGCATGTTCTCCCTGAGTTTGCATGTTCTCCCCGTGTCTGGGTGGGTTTCCCCCATCAACCCAAAACATGCAGCACCCCTATGATGTTAGTTCATGGTCCATGACGTCCACCCTCCTGTGGGCTCACCACCTGCAGAGGGGGGGGGTCAGGTGCTATGAGGATTGGGCAGCAAGCTGCCCCCGTGACCTAGCTGGACAAAGCGGAAGAAGAGGAATAGAATTGGAAATAAAGAGCTATAATGATTTCATCCCGCTTATGTCTCTGAACAATGGGCATTAGAATATGGAATTACCGTAGGTTGACCAGATGTCCCTATTTACCCGGGACAGTCCCAGTTTTTAGCCCTGTGTCCCCTGTCCCAGCAGATTGATCCAAAACCAGTGATTTGTCCCAGTTTTATACAAGAAATTTCCCAGGTGTCCCTATTTTTGACCAATTTGATCTACACCAAGACTAAACTAAGACTAAACCTGGACTACATCAGGTCTAGACCAGGACCAACTATCACAATTTTTGGTGAAGCTGAGCCCTGCCAACACTAAAGAGGAGCATATATTCTAACTAGTTTCAGAAAAATGTGTTTGCAAATGACCATAAAGCAAAAAAGTGCAGCAGCAGAAGTCTCTCAGATGATGACTGACATGAGAATGCACAATGTTACATGCTCTTTTCACAATTTTATTTATACCAACCATCCCAACCTGGGTGTGTCCCAGTTTAGAATTTTGAAAATCTGGGCACCGTAAATTACCACCACCTGCTGGATTTCTTTTCTTGGGGTCCCTGCTTCCCATTCATCCTCGTTCCCCACCCCTCTCTTATTTTCAACTGTTCTTATGTGCTTTAATAATTTATCTTAAATTATAATTAAGTGTCCTTCAACCAAAAAGTCACTAATAAACCCAAACAATAAAAAATAAATGAATAAAAATAAATAAATATATTTTTTCCCCTATCTCCTTGGCGTGTCCGTGTGGCGCTGACTCTGCCCTGCGCACTGAGGCCGCCACGATCACATGATGAGTGCTCACTGCTAACACGCTAGCATCGGCTGTCAAAGCGACTGTCATCTGCCTCTAAGCTCCCCGAAATCCACACACCCTACCCTGCTTCTGTCTTCGGCTCCACTCGGCAAGTCTAATTCTTCCATCTAATCACCTTTAGCCCGTTTTGATTGAACTTTGTAGCGTTTTGAAGCGGTGCTAGCTCCCTGTGCTAATGCTACGTTGAACTTCTTGGAAAGGTGTTGCGGAGGTGTTAAGCTCTTAATTAACCATTGAAAACCCGATCTGATCCCTACACCTATTCCCTTTGATCATTTCGTTATAATGCAGTTTAACTCTTAATTTTGCCCACTTAACGTAACGCTAAATTCACAAAAATCCAAACTAGTCATTGTTTACAAGTTGGAGTTGCGGGCTTCTTTCTTTACAAAGTTTCTATTTACGCACAGGATATTTGCTGATTAATTTCAGACATTGTTGACGATAGCTAGATGATACGATGACGAGAAACATGGAGGTGTGATCGATATTTCACGCAAGCATTAACCACGATTGCGAAATGGCTGTTAGCTCGCCCCACACATAATAGCTAACTAATAGATGGTTGCTATTTTAGCCTGGTGTGTCTTACATAGTGGTTTAGTATAAGTTTGCCCCATCAGATGCCTCACTATATATGTTTTAAGGAGGTGTTTTGGCTATGATCTCGTCTTTTTTTTCCTCATGATGATGGGTTAAGACGATAGACTAGATCATGAACTGTCTATGGTGAAGACGTATTCAACCATTTAGACTTAGACAAACTGTATTGATTCACAAGGGAAATGATTTGTACACAATAGTTCACTCATCACAATATAATATAATAACAAAGAGTAAAAAATATAAATGGTAATCAATTCTAAATAAGTAGTAAAAAAGATAGCAAAAGACAGGTGTCAAATACGGCACCTGATATAAGCTTAATTTATTATTCATTTCTCTTTCTGAACCTAACCCCAGGCTTTTGCTTCACCACATATTATTGCTCCAATGATTAATTGAGACTAGTCCACTATAAAATATAATCATCATCGTATTTTGGTAATGGTTATCTGGACTGTACAGACTCTAAAACACATGTGAAAAGACCTTTTTATAACAGAGATATTATTAAATGAAAATGTCCAAAAAAACAAACAAAAATGTTTTTGTTTTTTTTTTTAAATCAAAGATGCACTTTATTCCTAAGTAGGGATGTAACAATAACCGAAATATTGTGATCTTGTATTGTCAAATGTCTCACAATAATATCGTGGACCATCACAATATATCGAATCGCAAGTCTCTTTACTTAAATGAATAGTTCTGATGCAGAAATAGCTAAACAAAACAGAGGTAACTACATAGACCATGATCCTTTGCTCCGTTTCAGTACAGACTACATGAAGAAATAACTGTTCTAAGCACTTCGAAATCTTCATTCTTTTGATTAAGACTTGTGAAGCATTTTTAGAGGAAAAAATAGCAGATTCACATTTTTGCAAGCGACCTAAATATTGAATAAATATCGTACCGTGAGATGTACAGTATCTCACAAAAGTGAGTACACCCCTCACACTTCTGCAAACATTTAATTATATCTTTTCATGGGACAACACTGAAGAAATGACACTTTGATACAAGGTAAAGTAGTCCATGTACAGCTTGTATAACAGTGTAAATTTACTGTCCCCTCAAAATAACTCAACATACAGCTATTAATGTCTAAACTGCTGTCAACAAAAGTGAGTACACCCCTAAGTGAAAATGTCCAAATTGGGCCCATTTAGCCATTTTTCCTCCCCAATGTCATGTGACTTGTTAGTGTTACAAGGTCTTAGGTGTGTAAGTGGAGTAAGTGGTGTGTAAGAGGTTTGTTAAATTTGGTGTTTTCGCTCTCACACTCTCTCATACTGGGCACTGGAAGTTCAACATGGCACCTCTTGGCAAAGAACTCTGAGGATCTGGAAAAAAGAACTGTTGCTCTACATAAAGATGGTCTGGGCTATAAGAAGATCACCAACACCCTGAAACTGAGCTGCAGCACAGTGGCCAAGACCATACAGCGACTTAACAAGACAAGTTCCACTCGGAACAGGCCTTGCCATTGTCGACTAAAGAAGTTGAGTGCTCGTGCTCAGCGTCATATCCACATGTTGTCTTTGGGCAACAGATGTATGAGTGCTGCCAGCATTGCTGCAGAGGTTGAGGGGGTGGGAGGTCAGTCTGTCAGTGCTCAGACCATACACTGCACACTGCATAAAATTGGTCTGCATGATGCACAAGAAAGCCCACAAACAGTTTGCTAAAGACAAGCAAACTAAGGACATGAATTACTGGAAGCATGTCCTGTGGTCTGATGAGACCAAGATAAACCTATTTCGTTCAGATAGTGTCAAGCCTGTGTGGCAGCAACCAGGTGAGGAGTACAAAGACAGGTGTGTCTTGCCTACAGTCAAATTGTCATGGTCTGGGGCTGCATGAGTGCTGCCGGCACTGGGGAGCTGCAGATCATTGAGGGAACCATCAATGCCACATGTACTGTGACATACTGAAACAGAGCATGATCCCCTCCCTTCAGAAACTGGGCCGCAGGGCAGTATTCCAACATGATAACGACCCCAAACACACCTCCAAGGAGACCAGTGCCTTGCTAAAAAAGCTGAGGATAAAGGTGATGGAGTGGACAAGCATGTCACCAGACCTAAACCCTATTCAGGGCTCTACAGTGCACCCATTTCACTCGCATTTGCAAGTAAATATTTCGTCGTGCGAACGTGGAAAACAAAACAGGCGCATCTGTGCGAGTGCTTCTGCAGCCACAATAAGGAGAGCTGCGCACAGACGTAACGTGATGAGTTAAACTTTCTACATTTGTCAAACATTTGGGGCGCTAGGATCGTGCCCAAGCCTGGATCGCCCCTAAAGCGCGGCACTCTTGCCCAGCGTGAGCGCAACCGAACCGTGCCCGGGCACGATACCTCCGACCGCGGACAACCCCAGCATACGAGCTCCGCGTGTGTGCCAATATCACTGATACGAACAAACTCTGCTCAAAAACACACCCACGCCCCCTTAAACGAGGAGCGGCACCACAGCAGGGCCCACACCTGTCCCACCACTCAATAGACACCCCCGTGCCGCTGGACTTCCTACTTCGCTAAAGCGATGGTTTTGTCTTGGTCTCGTCTCGGACTCGAGCGCATTTGGACTCAGTCTCGTCACGGACTCAAGGTCTGAATACTGACTTCGATCATATTTCATTACGGCGGCTGCTGTCCGCATTAAACTTGTACCAGTGTGCGGGACCTGTGTGGTGGAGCCCGCGGACACTGCGCGGCACCACCAGTGCACGGCTTGTCCACAGCGCGCACCCTCACAATACTAATTTTATGTCCGTGTCCACATAGAGCAGATCTACAGCACAGAGCAGGTGATATGTGGGCTGAAGTTTGCCTAAGAAAATGCCAAATAAATCTGTTTGTCACAATGTGCGTTTGGTTTGGTAAATGTGCAGAGGCTAAATACCACTTTAAAACCAGTAAGAGAATGTAACTCCAGTTAGAAATTTGAAAAAAACAGGTTTAAAAATCCTACCTACGTTTTTCACTTTGAAGCAGTTTTGTGTAAAGTACCAGTGGAAGTTCTGTTAAAGAAGAGGTTCTTAAACTGTGGGTGAGGGTCCAAAAAGGGCCACAGAATGTTCAAGTGCAGTACAGTTTGTTTGGCTTATTTTAAGTCTAAATATTAATCAGATAAAATGAAGATATATTTATAAAAACATTGCGATAATGCAGGAAAAGTACAGTCATAATTATTTTCTTTTCTAAATTTATTCAGTGTTGGTGTTGGTGTGAGCAAGTTCTGCACTGTAATAATCGTTCAAAACGAAAACCTATTTGTGCCCCCATTTTTTTTTTTTCTGTGCTCCTAAAATTTTTGACTTAGGGGCACGTGTGCTCCTGAAAAAAAAAAGTTAGTGTAGAGCCCTGACCCTATTAAGCATCTGTGGGTCATCCTCAAACAGAAGGTAGAGGAGCGTAAGGTCTCTAACATCCACCAGCTCTGTGACAGCGTCATGGAGGAGTGAAAGAGGATCCCAGTGGAACCCTGTGAAGCTCTGGTGAACTCCATGACCAAGAAGATTAAAGCAGTGTTGGAAAATAATGGTGGCCACACAATATTGACACTTTGGGCTCAATTTGAACATTTTCACTTAGGGGTGTACTCACTTTTGTTGCCAGCAGTTTTGCACAGACAATGCACAGACATTAATGGCTGTGCATCGAGTTATTTTGAGGGGATACAATATTTTGAGTTATACAAGCTGTACACAAACTACTTTACATTGTATTAAAGTGGCATTTCTTTAGTGTTGTCCCATGAAAAGATATCATTAAATATTTGCAGAAATGTGAAGGGTGTACTCACTTTTGTGAGATACTGTATATGGTGAAAATATGGTACAGAGATTTGGATATTGTTCCATCCCTAATGACAATAAATGCTGTACTAAATGACTGGTCAAAGCATTTTATAATGTCAGTCTTGTTATTATGTATAATATGGTAATATTGTGAGCCTCCCCACCATATCGTGAGCTTTCCTACGATATCACAATAAAGATCGTACCGTGTAGTTCGTATCGTGAGGTTCAAACCGTGACGATATTGTATCATGAGACTTGGCTATTGTTACACTCCTATTCCTATTCCGAACATACAAACCTTCGGTCACTATAGTATTTACATTTTTATTTGGTTGGTATTGGTAATATGTTTAAAAAGTGTCATTGTATGTGTCAGTGTAGTGTGATACAGCTCAAGGTCATTCTAAAACTATTCAGGAAAGTTTCATTTCTGTCCTGTGAAAGTGACTTTTTAAGTATCGATACCTGCTCAAGTGAGTATGTATTTTCAATACTAGTTTTATTATCAGTTAGTATGTGATTTTCCATACTATTGACAACTAAAATAATTGTTGCAGCACTACCAAAACCTCCCCGAATGAATAATCTCTTCTTACACAGTATGGCTTTCTTTTAACTTGCATTTATTCATTTACATATTTTATTGCTCAAAAAAAAAAGAAGTTCTACAAATGACAGTTCATGAAGCTAATATAATCACAGATTAGCCCCACTATCTGTTGGGCGTGAATAACACAAGTTGGCTCATTTTTAGCTCAGTATTTTTTACTTTTTTGTTAAAGAAAACACTTTAGCTTGTACTTTATAACACCATCTTGGACATAAACTAGGACAGAAATCAATCAATAATACTAAATCTTGTATCAGAACTAGGTACTGGGTACTATTTGTGCTGGTATCAATACTAAAGCAAAATCACATTCACCGGACAGAAATTAACCTTTCCTGAATGTCTTTAGAATGATCTTGAGCTGTATCAGAACAGGTATAAGAGCACAAGACTACATGGGAATATAAAATAAAATACTATAAATACTACGATTTAGTGTTGAAAACCACATTCTATTGTCTTTTAGAAAGAGTGTTTTTGTTTCGTATCGTGATATCGCTACGTAATAGTGGAGCACTGTTTGGACATACCAGCCTGTAGTTCCCATCATTACTCCCTGTGACAGCTGGCCAAGGGTCAGGCTCACTAAGAGAAGTGAAAACACGTCTTTTCTACCTTTATGGATTTACACCCAAATTAGTTTTAAAATAGCGTGGGAACCTTTTATGTTTTGAAGGACATTGACTTTCACATCACATTTTTGCACACTGAATTCTTATTTTTACACTGACCATGACTATGGGAAAATTGAACTTTCCCAGGGGTTAATGTTGAGTCAAGCTGAAATTGTGAGTGAGGCGTGAGAATACAAATTGGGATGAATTTTTATTTCTTTTTTTGCAATCAAATCCAAATCATGTGTTGAGTAGTCACACTGGAAATGTATGGAAATTAATACCTTTTCGAATTGTATCTATTAACCATGTTTCACTTGCCAGCTGAGTTTTTACATTTCTGCTGTAATGTTAAATGTGTTCAAATCCCTTCATATGGGGGGCAAATGCTCAGATGATTTCTTCTTGCTATTATTTTGTATTTTCATAGTCACTAAGTTTGGAAGAAGCGCTTCCGGATTTTTGTAATCTTAAAAACTTTTTAAATAATATTGCAGCAGTCCAAATGTATTCCTCACTTCCCTAACACGATCCTGGTAAGGATGTAACAATAACCGAAATATGGTGATATCGTATCGTCAAAGGTCTCACAATAATATCGTGGACCATCATAATATATTGAATCACAAGTCTCTTAAATGAATAGTTCTGATGCAGAAATAGCTAAAAAAAAAAACAGGGAGAACTACATAGACCATGATCCTTTGCTCCATTTCAGTGCAGACTACATGAAGAAATTACTGTTCTAAGCACTATGAAATCTTCATTCTTTGGATTAAGTCTTGTGAAGGCATTTTTATTCACAGTTTTGTGAGGTTCTACAGAATATTGCAATAAATATTGTATATTGAGAGATGTACATGGTGAAAATATCGTACAAAGAGATTTGGATATCGTTCCATCCCTAATGGCAATAAATGTTGTACCAAATGACAAAGCATTTTAGAATGTCAGTCTTGTTATTATGTAGAATATCATAATATCAGGAGCCTCCCCACCACATTGTGAGCTTTAGCACGATATTGCAATAAATATCGTACCGTCATGTTCACACCGTGACGATATTGTATCGTGAGACTTGGATTTCATTACACCCCTAGTTCCTAGCATCCTAATTATTCACCGTAATGAGTTTCTAAGCACTTTTTGCAATTGTCAGAAGCCAGAGTCTGTCACAGTAATGCTAACACAAACTAGCATGGTAAGCTAACAGGGCACCAACTTTACTTCCTGGTTCTCGGATGATAAAAATGTTAGATGTACTGCAGACAGCACTCACTCTCATTTTGAGCCTAAGAACTGCATTTCCAGTCTTTTATGTGACAAAAAGCTAATACATGTGGTCTTGCTTTTATTGTTTATGAGAAAACTCAAAGCAGATCCAGCCCCTTTTGAATTTGATCAAAAAGATAGCAGCCATATTGGATATTTGATATGATTTCCTGTTTTGGTTGCAGTTGTGTTGCAGACTGACAGCCAGGAGGGGAAGAGGTGAGTGACTGATAAGGCCGGGGGACATTGGACTTGGACAGAACACAGAACAGGTGGAGATGGCACAGGAACAGAGGAGAGGAGGAGCAAAGTCGAGGCAAACATTACACCGCACAGCAGCACTGGAGAGGACTGTTAAGTATTGCTACTTAACAGTCTTGATACTTAAGACAATAAAATGTGGTATTCAACATTAAATCAAAGTGCTTTCCATGTAGGTTCCATAGTGGTCCATAGGCGTTTACTAGTCTGTGTGAGCTTATACTTGCTCTGATACAGCTCCAGCTCAAGATCTTTCTAAAGCTGTTCAGGAAAGGTTCAATTAAAAAAAGCTGGTTTTGCATCAACTCCTGTGCTGTTTGGGTCAGATACATGGTCAGATCATTGATTGTGTTTGCCATGCCCTCTGTGTCAACTAATTGATTGAAAGAGCATGTTTATTTAGTCGACGACAGCCCTAGTGTGTGGAGACAAGGACCGTGAAAAAAACATACCGTACATTTTCAGATAAGTCTCAACGGTGCTTTTATTTTTTTTTGTATTTTTTAATGTTTTTATTGGAATGGAAAAAGAGAGAACATGCGGCCTTACTGTGAGCGGCCTTGCATCTCCACAAACCTGATTTATTTAACCTGTACCTTTGGCTACAGTGTTCCATGGAATGAAGCAGGTGACTTGTGTTTTGTTAACATTTGTTTTGTCTGTGTGATTTCTTGGATAGGACAGATGTTAAGTGTTGTGTGGGGTCATGAGTGGAAAGAGATGTTATGCTTGGAGTTGATGAAACATTTGTTTAAAATCTACTGCACTTATTGCATTGTAGACTTTGGTATACGGTAACCTGGATATTAACCCCAGACATAATGTTCACTTGATAGTTTTTTCCAATAGATTTTATAGATGCTGACCTATGAGGCAACTTTAACTTTTTAGAGCGTTTAACCATGTCATACTTATTTCCCTTCTTGTTTTCCCTCTCAGAGTTTTAGTTAGCGTGATTCATGCATGTCATGCATGCATGTAATCTATATACTCCCGTATTCAAGAATCATTGCTCCGATCAACCCCCGTTTTCACAGTCACCGGTACACACCCACTGTTCTGTACTTTATCAAATGACATTTTCTTTACCAGTGATACACTTTGGCAGCTTGGCGTAGTCATTTTGGTACAAATGAAGGATAAATCTGCTAATCACTAATGTAAACTTGAGCTATCGATAGGAGGTGCTGGCAACTGCACGAGTTGGCATATTTGTTTCTTTTATTTTTGATCAATATAGCTATTTAAAATGTGCAAATTCTAACTTAATGATCCTTGGATGTTGTAGATTATAACTATATTGCAGGCTCGAGCACAGTGTGTGTGTAGCCTTTAGTTCCTTAAGCACAAGTTTACATAGGAGTATATCTGTTTGCTCACAAAATTAACCATTTATTTATATATCACTGATTTAGGTGAAATTAATTAAATCTTGTTGATAGTTCTTTTTTAATTGGCCTCACCTTTCTCCTGTATTAACAGAATATACTCTTTTACTACCGTAGGTTTACTGGTCTCCCAAACACTCCAGCAGAAGAGCTGTGTCTGTGTACAGGAGTGAATGACCGATAGTAACCTTTGGTGTTCCTTCTCTCCTCCTCACCCTCCTCCTGTTGTCTCTGTCTCCGTCTCCCATAGGTTGCCGAACAAAGACATTTCCTCTCATATCAACACGTATTGACTCATCCAGGCCACGCCGCTGGATCCCAAGGGTGCAGGGACTAGAGGAGCTCCTCAGCTGACCCCAAGGATCTGGCTGTGGACACCTGTGTGACTATAAATATGCACTAACTATTTACAGGTAAGGACTGGTCAATGTCTACTCGCTGCTTTTTGGTCAGTGTGTGACAGTATCTCTGTTAGCAGAGGTGGGTGAGTGTGATGTACTGTCTACAAGTCAATATACACACTCATGTGAGCGGCAGGTAATGATTCTGGAAAAAGACTCAAATATGGACAAATCATTTTTGAATGATTTTTTTTTTTACATACAATTACATAGGCCGAATGTATAATCATGATAATGTGCAAATTAGGGTTGGCAAAAATCCAATACTAATTGATACTAAAACTATTGACACTAGGTACTCATTTAATCAAGTACCAAAAAGTCACATTCCCAGCACCGAAAGAACCTTTCCTGAATCGCGAATGATCTTGAGCTGTATGAGAACAAGTATAAGAGCACATAGACTACATGGACCACTATGGAACCTACCTGGAGCACTGAGAGATTACAGATATAACACCACAGAATATAAAAGAAAATGTTGAAAATTACATTCTAAATAATCATGGTTTCATAATCAGTATTCAAGTATCAAGTCCATTCCTTAGTATTGAAATAGAGTTTAAAATTCTAGTAATGGTGACAACTAGAGCTGGGAATCCCTCACAATTTGATACTATACTCGATACATGGCTCATGATACGGTATTATAACAATATGGCGATAATCAATATATTGCACATGATGTTCTGCAGCATTTCACTATTTTTAAGAACCAGATACATTTTAAATGACTACTTTTGCAAAGTCAATACAGAATAAACCAGTTGTAATGATTAAAACATGTCATGTTTATTGAGTAAACAAGTTTCCTTTCTCTGAACAAACATTCAAATTGTACCACAAAATAAACCAAAGTAAAATATACCAAAAAAATACTATATTGATACAGCAGCCCACAATAACAATACTGTATAACCAAATTTAGTATCACTGTATATGGATATTTTAATATTTTTGCACGTCCCTAGTGACAACACTAGTACAGATGAATATTCACAACTAAAATAATTGTTAATTAATTTGTATAGTCCAGATAACATGTTTAGTATGAGACAAAACATGCCATGTGTTGAGAGAATAGGTTTAAAGACCTGGTTAAAGCAAACTACATCAAAATGACAGAAAGTAAGTAGATTTTGTGTTTTTGATGAAAAAAACTCTTGTCTGTAAGTATCAGTATTTAAGTGGCAGAACTATAGCAACCCTATAGTAACTATATCACTATAGCAACCATCCATGGGTTTCAGAATGAAAATTAGGACTATTGTCATAATGATTAACAATTCACAACAATTTCCTTAGTAGTAAAATCAAGTTTGAAATTTTAGAAACATGACCAAAAAAAAAAAACTAAACCAAAAATAAACTTTTCTTTTTCTGACATGATCAGAATCAAAATATAAGGGACATTTATTTTTCACTATTACACTTTAATGGTTTCTACATGGAAGGACTATACGTATACTGATTGAGTTAGACTTAAGTTTTATAGCAGCCTCAACTGAAATCTCAAATCAAAATCTAGTTTTATCAGAAGACCATATAAAGATCTAGGTCATAACCATAGAGCCACAAGTGAAACGGATTGTTTGAAACGGATAAACAAGCTTTTGGAAAGTTTTTTACCTAACATAAAATATTCAGATATGTAGTATGATGCAGTATGTCTTAGGAAAAAATGTGATTTTCAAATAGGACCCACAAACCAAGTTTTTTTCTGTTTACAATTAGGTTATTTTGTTCATCAGATAAATAAACCCATCTTTATGATTTGATTTTTGCAGTCATGGAAATTGTATTTGACTTAAACATTTTAGCATCTTTTTACTGTCTACCATTCCTTATAGAAGTGGTCCTGACCAAAGTATGGAAACAAACTTTGTTTAATATACAAATACCTTAAAGTAGGAGATGAAAACAATACATAAGTGGATTTTATTATATTCTAATGCACAGTTTAGGATTCTAAATATGCTCCACAGACGTAGTCACATAATATCAATGTCCACAGGAATGCACATAGGGCAAATGCAATGGTACATCTGACAGTATGTGTAAAAAATAGTGTGACGGCCCTAATGCATAAATATGAGAGGGAATTTCCAGAGTTACTTTAACATGATTCATCTGTTTATGGTATCTTAGTTGACCAGTTGTGTTATTATTCAAGTCATTATGTTATTAGATTCATGAGGATTTATAGAAAGGAAGAGTGAGCTGGTCTTAGCTAGAGACAGTATTCTGCCTTTTCACTTGTGCGCTTTTTTTCATCAATGCACAGAACAAGAAGTTGAACAAGAATTCCTTATTTGACTACATACCTACATTACAGTAACTATGTTCACTTGCACACCAAGACCTGATTATAATCCGTTTTCTGGACATTTAAGATTATTTAAATGACCCGTAAATCACAAAATCTGATGTGAGTAGTCAGAGGGACCATTATCAGATTTTTAGAAACTCTCTGGTAATCTGATTGAGTGGCAAAGGAAATATTCAGTTTGTCAACTGTCAAACAAAAGTTTATTACTTTTGTCCAGGAAACTGTTGTCAACTGACAAATGTAATTTCTCCTTTGCCTACCTGGACGACTGAGGGATTTTACACATAATCTGACGGAGTGAGCAAGTAACATCAGCCAAGTCACAAGTCTATAATATTCTAGTGGATGGATGGATGGATGGATGTATGGATGGATGGTGATTTGAATGTCCTTCTTAATCTTATTAATTATGATTTACTTTGTACGAATTGTGCTATACACCAAATCAACTTGTCCATTTAAAAAAAGATGAAATAAAGAACAGTTTTAGGCAGTGGTTTGTCACTTGTCTTAAATGTAATGTTCTGCTCATTTTCACATATCTGGATCATTTTGTCCTCGTTGTCTTCTGCCTTGTCTCTGTAGTGTAGGATAAGAATAGCCCTTCCATGCCTGGCTGTGCTGCTGAATCAGTTCCTTATAAGAATGAACACTTTCATTTCTGTTTTTACAGCCTGCTGGCTTTCCTCTGCTGCTTTCCAAAGAAGTACATGTAAAAATAACATGTCACATTGTACAATGTGTCATTGTGTATTTTTTATCTTCCTGTATATTGTCAACTAAACCTTGCCTACAGGCTTCAGTGGAGTCTGTGCAGCCTTATACATCCTGCTAACCAAATATTACATTAAGGGCCCATGTTACACTGCCTCTAAGAGGTCGAGCGCTTCACTCGGTCATAAAAACATTCTAAATAACAGTACAAGGGTTGAATTGAAATCTTAGCAGGAAATTCCTGCCATGACAAAAGTTCTGGTCGAAACACATTGGCATCCCTCCCATGTAATACATTCCTTTTTTATGTTTTCAGCCAGTGTGCCTCAGGTTTGTACGTTGCCCATTTTTACATTTCAACTAGTAAGGGCTACATTCTGCTGAGATTCCTTGTTGTGTTTTGACGCAAACAGAAGACACTTTGTTTCACCTTGTGATGTCATGTGGTAACACAGGAGGTGCTCCACTGTGTTTTTAAACTCATTGCATCTTCACTGGAATCATTTAGATGATTTCTGCCCCTGAATTGCCCATCTAATGAATTAAAGGTAGAAGGTAGCTTTAAACTACCATTGCATGACATCACAAGGTGGAACAGACAATTTTGTAGCTTTGTATGTAGACAGACTAATAATGAAAAGTTACTCATACATGTGTTAACTCCAGGTATGTTTTTGATGAGGTAAACAACATTCTAACATGAGTTAAAGCTCACAAAAGTCAATTTTATGTTGTGTAAGACCTTTAAAGAAACACTGACCTCTGGCTGACCAGTGACTCTTGGAATCACAAAGAGACCGCATCTGTTTTGAGTATCTCAAAGACTAAGATGGCATGCAGTTGTGGGCTCTAAACCAGATATTGAAGCTGCTGTTTGGAGTACTAAACGGTTGTTTTTTTTGTGTAGGAGCAGAGTGGATTCGTTATGACAAGGGGCTGTGCAGAAGATGTCCACGCTGTCAGTGACTGATGTCCCAGATGTTGGTCATGGTAAGCTCTCTAAATACAAAAATGTCTAAATGTATTTAATACACTTTTGTATTTCTTTCATTTTCTCTCAATGTTTTAGTTGCAGTTTTTGTTTTAAACCTATTATGGAAAGTTGCCCACTGCTGTATACTTACTTTATTCATTCTCTTTTCATATTTATCTATGATATACATAAGATTCGACAACATTGCATAGTCCTTTTGGTACAAATGAAAAAAAATGCTTCTCACTAGCATGATCTGCAGCTATCCATTGAAGGTACAGAATTCTGCATGGCTTTTTGTTATTGCCGCTTGTGGCAATGTCGGCTCCTATTGGGCACTGAAGTTTTCTAACACCTACGTTTACAAACTTGTTTCTTTTATTTAGTTGTTTTAGATTAATATTGTGATGTAAAATGTTCATATTATAACCTAATGATCCACGAGTATCATAGATTATAACTATAGCGCAGGTACAAAGACAATATGTCTTCTTTCAAGGTGTACACGTAGACTTACATTTGTGCTCATAAGTTTACATCCCCTGGCAGAATTGATGATGTCTTGGTCCAGAAGCTGCACATGGGACGTACTTGGACATTCCAACATGATAATGACCCAAAACACAAAGGCAAGTGGACCTGTCACTGGCTCCAGCAGTATAAAGTGAAGGTTCTGGAGTGGTCGTCTCTTCTGACCTCAGTATCACTGAGCCACTCTGGGGAGATCTCAAGCTGCAGTTCATACAACAGCCCAAGAATTTACAGGAACTGGAGCCTTTTGCCAAGAAGAATGGGCAGTTTTACCATCAGAGAAAATAACACATCCACAACTATCACAAAAGACTCCAGGTGTCATTGGTTCATTTGTGTAGTTTCTGTGGCCATAATGATTTAAAAAGAGGAAACACAGTAGTTTAATAATAAATGGCCTCACCCAAGCACTAACCATGAGTGAAAGAAAAGTTTTTGTGTTATCTTTCATGTTCTCTGAAAGATGGACAAGAAATCAATCAAATTCTGTCAGGGTATGTAAACTTATGAGCACAACTGTACATCTACAGTGTCAGTCACACAAACACTAACTCAAAAAATGTTCTATCAAATAACATAATTTCAAGGTGGTACAAAAACAATAAAACTACAAAAGTGTGTTAGGCAAAGTCATTGTTTTGTCTTTATGCAGGTGACATTTAGTATTTCTAAATCTGGACATTGCATTTCTGAGCTGTGGTTTTGCTGTTTGTCTGTGCGTCAGATGAGAGGAGAGCGGTGGGCCGGGCCTCGGGGCTGCAGCTGGACAGTGTGGAGGAGGCCGGTGGGAGCAGCTCCATGAAGCCCGATAGCCTGCTGTCTCTGGGTGACCTTTCCCCCCCTCCCAACGGAGACTCCCTCAGTGGTGACATGAGCGGCGACATAAGCGGCCTGCCCGTAGAACCCAACCACATCAAGCTGGACCCCGCTGCCAGCGACACCTCTCCCAGTTTAGGTACTCCTCTCCGGGTTGTCTGATGGGTTTACACTACATTGTTACCTGACCATTGGTGTCTATTTCTGTTGTATGTGAACAAAACAAAACACAAAACTTACACATACTGGTAAATGCTCATAATAACAGTGATTTAAAATGAAAGTGTGGTGTTCGAGGTTGATGAAAGCCCTAAAGAAAACCAAGATGTGGCCTGTCATTGGCATGTCCTAATAGCACAAAAAAGGACTTATTTTAAGATTTTAAGTCTGTGTGCCTAAGATCTTGGAATTTAGTTTGTTTATTTACCTTCTGGACCCTTGAAGAGCACCTGCTTCACATTAAGCACTCACCTCTTCAGTTAATCACAGTAACAGCAGTCTACGGTCGTTTTCACACAAAGACTAGTTAGTTAGGTGGATGTAAAAGTGCATTTGCTCCGAGAGTGGTGCACTTGGGCCAGTATGACTCCAACAGAATGTGTGATGTGATAAAAGCAAAAATGCCTGCAGTCAAGCAAAAAAGCTCTTGGATCATATATATTTGTATGAATGGGAACTGCAGGATTGCTGTATAACATGTTCATTTGTCAAGTCAATCTGGATCAACTTACCAGCCTCTTGCTGTGCAAGTGAGCCTGGGTCTGTCTGTGTTGTACAAAAAAAGTTTTATCTCTTCACCGGCGCATATAGTCCTCACGGTGTCAAGCCAAAGGTGAAAGAAAATCATATGATAATGATTTAATTATCATATGATTGACTTAATGCGCAAACTGAACATTTCAGAAACCGGCCCTTTAAATGACACTTGAATGGTCAGCAAATTGCTGCCGAGAACCAATCATAGCCCGAACTGCACACACTTCACTTGGCGGCAATCTGCATTTGCCAGCTGCAGTATAAACTGCGACATAAGGCTGAAGGTGAAGTGAAACTCTAGAACTTGTTATCCTATGCTTTGGCCCATGCTTGAAGCCTTTTGTGACAAAATAAAAACGTGAACCCTGGTCTTTTTACACTCCTTTTCGCCGCTGATGATATGTATTGATTCATTAAAACGTTATGGTTTTGAGCCATCTAAAATAGCGAAAGCGGGCGTCTCGCGTTTATCCATTGACAAGTCAATTTTGTTTTTCAGCGCGACATAGCGTGATGCCCGATGTCCGCATCGCAGAACCCTAGTCATTTCAATGGGACGCGAATGACCGTCCCCCCCCAGAATTTATGATTTCTTGGCCATCTTTTGTGATAGTTGTGGATGAGGCTCTTTATTTTCTCTGATGGTAAAGCTGCCCATTCTTCTTGGCAAAAGGCTCCAGTTCCTGTAAATTCTTGGGCTCTTGTATGAACTGCAGCTTGAGATCTCCCCAGAGGTTCAGTGATACTGAGGTCAGAAGAGACGACCACTCCAGAACCTTCACTTTATTCTGCTGGAGCCAGTGACAGGTCTACTTGCCTTTGTGTTTTGGATCATTATCATGTTGGAATATCCAAGTACGTCCCATGTGCAGCTTCTGGACCAAGAAATCATAAATTCCGCCAGGGTATGGAAACTTATGAGCACAACTGTATGTGATGGATGATGCACGATGTACAGTATGTGAACAAGACCAAAAAAGTGAAGTAAACCAAATTAAACCTAGTGCGCATGGGGGTCGGTCCACTGATGTGTGTAAATGACCTGAGATCAATTCAGTCCACTATTCCTTTAAGAAGCTGTTAGTAAAATGTGATCACTTTCTGAATCTAGAAACGTTCAGCCTTTGAAAGCTGTTTGTTTAAGTTTAAGTTTTCTTTCGGTTTCAATATTACACATACAACATTTACACTAATAATTTAGAATATCTAGAGGAACAGCAGCTTTATCTTATTCTTATTCGTCCACTATTTTAACAAACTGCTATCAAGCATAGGCCTGTCACGATAATTACTTTTTGTTCAATATATGAAACAGGGAACAATTATTTTTGGGGTCAGTATTTATCATAAGTACTTTTTCTTTGTACTAGTGGGGAAGTTTTTGTTCTTTTTTTGTCCGACTGTTAGATTTCATCTGAAAAGTATTACATAAACAACTTCTATGACTCATTGTTTTAACTGTCAGGACCCTGTGATCAATATGAGCGTTCATGGTTGGGTTTAGGTGTTTGATTTTCAACAAAGCGGTGAGAGTGACTGAAAAGCGACTAATTTTATGTGTGAGAGACTTAACAGTACAGATCACTTCACCTATTGCAGTTCCAACTAAGTTAACTTTTACTTGGCAGAATTCATAAAAAAAAAAGCTCAGCTTAAAGTCTACTAGAGTCAAGCTAGTGCTCCCAGTTAGCATCACACCTCCATGACTGCAAAGTATCGATATATTGTACTTCAAAATGTGATATTGACAGGCCTAATGAAGCATAATGAAGAAACCTGTGCGTGTGTGTTCAGATGGTCAGCCAGTGAAGAGGAAGAAGGGCCCTGCTCCTAAGATGCTGGGGAACGAGGTGTGCAGTGTATGCGGAGACAAGGCGTCCGGCTTCCACTACAACGTCCTGAGCTGTGAGGGCTGTAAGGGCTTCTTCCGCCGCAGCGTCATCAAGAGCGCCCAGTACTCGTGCAAGAACAACGGCCGCTGTGAGATGGACATGTACATGCGGCGCAAGTGTCAACAGTGTCGCCTGCGCAAGTGCAGGGAGGCCGGCATGCTGGAGCAGTGTGAGTACTGTATAATAAAGCACACATGGGGGACTAGGCGAAATGCATGGGATACTGCTTAGTGCTCATACTGTATGACTCCAATCAGATGAGACAGATTTAGATCCTTTTCTGTATGGTGTTTGTAGTTTGGTGTGCTTAAGTAAAGGAAGCCATTGGTAGAATCTGATATTGGAGGTGTTGCGTTTCTAAACTCTGCCAAATGGGGTGCAAGAAACCTTTTTTTGTATTGTTTTCATTGCACTTAGCAAAAAAATATCCAAAAGGCAGATGTGCAAATGGTAAATGGTCACATTTTTCAACATATTCCACCTTCAGGGCACACGGATCACTTTACATCAAGGAACCACTCACGCACCCAGAAACATGTTCATACACCAGTGTACACAAACACTAGAGAAAGGTGGGTTAAGTGTCTTGCCCAAGGACACAAGGACAGAATTAAACTATGGGAGCTGGAATTGCACTGCCAACCTGTGGCCTGTGTCATTTTAATTATTGACTTGAGCAGGGGTCTGCAATTATTTTTACCATGGGGCCACATGAGGAACAGAAAATATTGTGGAGGGCTGGGCCAAAATGTTTAACTCAATTCTGCATAATATTAATTGTATTTCTTTATAAGAAGCAGTAAATAGAATTGTTCTGACAAGCTGGTAAGACTGGGAAAGGTGTAAGTTATGACTAAGCAATGGAAAAGTGAGGTTGCTTTACAAAAAATTTAATTAAAAAAACAAAAAAAAAACACTTCTAAAATAAAAGCAATGCAGCTTTAGTCCATGCATGAGGTAAAATGATAAAATATGTTTATTTTGTAATTCCAAATTATCTTTAAAGTAGCCGGGTCAAGATGACCAGTGGGACGTTTGTGGCCTGGGAACTGTACAATGCCCAGGTCTGGGCTAGACCCTAGAACCAATGACATTACAACAGATGTCTACATTTTAAAAATATAACATTTTGCCTCCCTGATCATTATTAAATATTATTGACCAATAGAGTGGTGTGATGTCATCTGAAACCCACAAATGAGATGCTGAGGTCAGTGCAATCAGACCAAATATAACATAAAGGAGCTGCTATTTAACCGAAAACTTCTGTTCAGGTAAAAAATAAAATGCAGTAAAGATAAGATAAACCTATATTTATTCCACAGTAGGGAATTTATAGCGTTGTAACAGCAGGAAAATAGGAACATGCAATCAGAATCAAGATTAAGATCAATTATACTACACGCCACTGTTTCAGAAGAGTAAACCAACAAGGCAACAAATCTCTGCACAATCTCTGACTGTGGTTAGGAACAGTAACTTAACAATATTAGACCTGCCACAATAAATACAAAATCCACTTCTCGTTCAATATATGAAAGATGGGACAATTATTTTTGGGATCAGTGTTTACTGTGGCTACTTTTTCTTTGTACTAGTGGGGCAGTTTTTTTCTGTACTGAGATTTCAGCTAAAGAGGTTTGAATAAATAACTTCTATGACTCATTCTGTATGTATCTTAACTACTAAAGTAGGATTCTGAAGATGGACCTTCTGCTATTTATTTTTAGATTTTTATTATATTTTTTGGGTAATCCTGCTTTTTGTCAGTGTGATAAATTTGTTTCAATATTTTCATTTATTGCCTATATGTTCCTCAGCTTTATATATTGCACTTCAAAATTAGTTGAATTAGAAATGTCTCAGATGTTTCCCCAACTGTATTTTGCAATTACATTATGTACTCAGCTGTCAATATTCCAAACCTGTATTGTTCAGGTGTGCTGTCAGAGGAGCAGATCCGCCTGAAGAAGCTGAAGAAGCAGCAGGACGATGAGACTGCACGTTCCTCCTCAGTGGTGACCCCCACCCCTCCCCCTGACCCCGCCACCCTGGACCCTCAGCAAGAGGACATGATCCAGAAGCTGGTGGCTATGCAGAAGCAATGCAACAAGAGGTCTTTCCTGGACCGACCCAAAGTTACCGTGAGTACACACTTTTCCAGCAGATCCAGTTTTACTCCTCCTGTGTGTCAGCTTTTTGTCCCCCATGCTTCAGGTTTGTGTCTCTCTCTCTCTGCATCTTTCTACACTTTTACATGTGTGCATGTGATGTCAAGTCTAGCCAAGATTATAGGTATATTTTTGGCATATCATAATTTGCTCTATGACCATATTTTATAGTTCTCCCCTTGTTGATTTGAACATTATTGATAAAACATAATTCTGTGATTTCTCATAATTTGGATTGTATGAGTTTTGATGTGTTATGCCAGACCGTATCTCATTTATGCATGCTTACAAATGACAAATTGACTCAGAATTTGAGCGACTAGGGTAACTGAAATTGCCAAAGACAAATTTCTATTGGGACAATAAAGTATATTTTTTGGTTCCTCTGCATTCTTGTTTTGACCTGTGCCTGAATAGTACAGTAGAGTGATTTTAGTTGACCCAACTGTGTTTATAGCGCTGTGCAACAAATAAGCCACTGACTCCCCACTCTCACTCTCTCTGTCCAGGTTTAACTAGAAGTGCATATTTTTCTTATGTTCTTCTATTCAGACACAGTGGATGAACATCCAATATAAAGATCTGTCAAACTACCATGTGTCTGGTTTGTTGTAGTTTCTTGTAATAACAAAGGGAAAGCTTTGCTTTTTCTATTATTGTTGTAAATGACAAGCTTATTATGGTGCTCTGAAAATTCTTTTGTGTGCCAGTTCCTGTTAAGGTTGTTAAAAGGATAGAAAATCATATATCATATTCTAATTGATCAATACTGAAGAAGATCACATTAAAAGGACAAAATAGGAGCTCTCCTGAGCAGTTTAAGTATACATTTGAGCTTTATTAGAACTAGTACAAGACCTAATGGTAGTATAAAGGAAGCACCCGCATTTGTGATGTCATGTGTGAGCTACTATATCCAAATAATTTCCCTTATTTTGGTTTGATAATTACATTCTGTCATGTTGACTATTTTAATCTTCATTGTAGTATTGCAATAGGTATTGAGTCTTTAATCGATTCCTTAGTATCAAAATCAAGTGTGAAATTTTTCCTTGACAACACTCATGCCTGTATATAATGTCCATGTGTTTTGCTGTGTTGCAGCCATGGCCTCAGAGTCAGGACCTGCAGAACAGGGAGGTGCGCCAGCAGCGCTTCGCTCACTTCACTGAACTGGCCATCATGTCCGTGCAGGAGATCGTGGACTTCGCCAAGCAGCTCCCCGGCTTCTTGGAGCTGACCAGAGAAGACCAGATCGCTCTGCTCAAGACTTCCACTATAGAGGTGACACACTCACAGCACTTGTATGCTTGAACATGTCCAAAGTAAGGCATCAAATGACAGCAATTCATAAAGATGTTACAGCTACATGAGCATGTGATGATACCGTATATCACTAGTGAATAGTAAAACCTACAAATGACCTTTAAACATTGAAATATTTAAGGATCAACACTGACCCCTGAAGGACACTAGCGGTAATGCATAGTTTAATTTATGCAGTATCTTTGTGTCCGTCAGATTATGTTGCTTGAGACGTCCCGGCGGTACAACCCTGCCATTGACAGCATCACATTTCTGAAGGATTTTAGTTATAACAAGGAGGACTTTGCAAAAGCAGGTACTGTTTCTTTAATATATTTACACTAAATGTGTTCATGGTGTAGTATTTGACTTTTTTGTTCTTTAACCTAAGGGCTCCAGATTGAGTTTATCAATCCCATCTTTGAGTTTTCTAAAGGAATGAATGACCTCCATTTGGACGAGGCAGAATACGCCCTGCTCATCGCCATCAACATCTTCTCTGCAGGTCAGTATGTAACTTTGTGTGTAACTAACTCTTACTTGTGTCTAAGTTTTGCTTTCCACAGTTAGAGAGTCTACAAGTGAACATCTGTATTTCTGGCACCTGCAAATATCTTTCATTTTGTGAAAAATATGATCAAAATACCAGATTTGTACATTATTTCATGGTTTGTCCTTCCAATAACATTACATTTCTGATGAATTAGAAACCAGATGATAAGTGCAGACAGACAATCCTCCACTTGAGTAAAAATATTTTGATGTAATGTTGCTCTTTTGTATGGTTTTTGTCTTATCTACCACCTCCTGTTTTTGTTTCCCTTTAGACCGACCCAATGTCCAGGACCACGAGCTGGTGGAGAGGCTGCAGCAGCCCTATGTGGATGCTCTGCGCTCCTACATCATGATCAAGAGACCAAATGTAAGAGGTTCTGTTTGACCAATACCACATTTGCATAGAACAAGCAAGGGTCGGTGCTGAAGTTACATAATAAATCACATGATTATTGATAAAAAAAAACTAAATATATTGTAAATATTGAACTTAAAACTATGACTAATGTACAGATAGTTTTGGTTTTCTCAAGCATCAAATGCTCACACAGTGATTATTGCTCATTGGTTTCTTCTTCAAGTTATAAAATCTGAAATCTCCAAGTCATAAATCACATCTGGGGACATGGATCAAAAATCATATATATACTGTAGTTCCTTTAACATTATTATTAGTGCTTCAAGATACTACGCTCCTCGCTGTTGCCATCAGAAGGCATCAGACACCCGAAACAAAAGTGTAACACCATGTATGGAAATAGTGAATATGTGTGGGTAAGGTTGTCAGAAGTATCGAAGATCAGATACTAATCAGTACTAAAATAGTATCAAAACTAGACAATCATCTGAACAAGTATCAATACTAAAAAGTCACATTCACATGACAGAAATGAACCTTTCCTGAATAGCTTTAGAATGATCTTGAGCTGTATCAGAACAAGCATAAGAGCACATAGACTGGTATACACCCATGGACCACTATGGAACCTACCTGGACCACTGAGGGACACATATAAGTGATTTAATCACATTCTGTTGTCTAAAGAAAGAGTGCTTTTCTAATCATTGTATTACTGGAATCAGTATTGAGTATCAAGTCTATTCTTAGTATTGAAATCTAGTTTAAAATTTGAGTATCGTGACAACACTAGTCCCCATATTATAAAGTCCCTTTGTGTTTAGGACCACCTGATGTTCCCACGGATGCTGATGAAGCTGGTCAGCCTCCGTACATTGAGTAGTGTCCACTCAGAGCAGGTGTTTGCACTGCGCCTCCAGGACAAGAAACTGCCCCCTCTGCTGTCCGAAATCTGGGACGTGACTGAGTGAAGGTGACCCAGTGAAGAAGCTCTGCAGGCTGCACATTCTGCTAACACAGACTTTGAGAGTGAAGACAATGCGCTCATTCAGGCCACACTGTTTTCTTATGGACACTTGTTTGGAGCCTTTTTAATCTATTGATTTTGGCTAATGTGGGTTGGTTATTGCAAGATTACCAGCATCAGTTTAGTTTGTTGCATTTGAATAATTATAATGAAAACAACCAACTTCCATTTTGCATCCTAACTGACTGCAGTTTGTGAATGCAGCTATTACTAGAATTGGTCAAAATTTAATTGCAATTATTATATTAGTATATTATATTGTAACATTCAGTGTGTATACATGCAAGCTGTGGAACACAAAGACTCGTTTCAGAAAGGTTTTAAAAACGTGTGAACATGCAGGCAAAGTCCTTTCATGCACATTTCTCTCAATCCCTGGATAATCCATGCATTTTTAGATTTTGGTGATTACGTCTTAGAGGAAAAGTTGCTTTTAGTCTTCAGTATTAAAAAGTATGACTAGCATAGCATCAAATTAATTTATGTGCCTTTAGGATACTCTGGTAACAAGTAAAGAATACACTTCCTGATGAGTGTGAAAGTCATCACATTACAATTGCCAGATGACATTGTTACCACAGAGAGGGTAATGTAATATAATACTTACCCTGGTAACGATCTAGAGAAAATGTTAAATATTGATAAGTGCTTTTCCTTTTTAAATGCATTTTAATGCTCAAACACGTATATCGTATCTATGCTACTTTTCCACAACCACTCCTCGTCAGTCCCTTTTGTGAAATGTGGCTGCCTGAAGGTTACCTTTAGTTACCTCTGAAGGCCACATAAAATGATAAGAATAAGTGTGACCTACCTAGGCTGTATGTGTACAAACTGAATGTTAAATTTGGACCGTGATACTCTGGATGTTAAAGCCTCATCCGGTGAATGTTCCTTGAGGGGTTGCACAGGGGAAATAATTAGACCTTATTATTTCTGTGGTGGAAATAAGTCATTTTTCGTAGAAGTTTGTTCAAAAGGGACCCTTTTGGTCATGTGTAGATGCCTAAATGTATGTAAATGGCATATTTAACTTCACATTATGTTAGAATGCACATGGAGAATGCACATCCTGATATTGTATAATTGCGTTGTAATGCACCCAGAAGTTCAGAGTTCATATAATTGAAAGAAATGTGACTGACGCATTATGAGCATTTGGCATTTAACTTGGCACTGCAAAATAGGAATATTATTCTTAGTATTTTGCAGTGTGTAACTTTATAAGGAGCACAAAGTGGTGGACATTGGTTTAGGTTGCTACAATCTGGAAAGGGTCGTTTAGTCATCCACATTGCTTTGGCTAACATTACCAACCATTATCACAACAATACAATGAACCAATGCTGCTTTCAGGATTCAATTAATACTTGATAACTCTCAATGCATAAAAATTGTACATATTTGAATGAATAATTATTAATTAAGACTACCATTATAGAAATTCAAGATTACTATTTAAGTCCTAGTTAAAATGCTTTCTGTCGAATTAGAATGCTTTATGCTTCCAACCTACATGGTAAAATCACATTTCTTTGTTGGTTGGTATAGTCTTTATTTAACATATCAAACTCCAGCTCTGATTACTGTAAAATAAACTGAGGGTCAGCAGAAGTACAAAGGTCTAATACCGGCAGGTCTGGTCTTTACTAATCAATATGTGCGTAAATCATGATGTTATTTGGGTAATAACTTATTTTTATATAGGCTGTATAATACATTTAAAAAGCATGAAAGGACTGATTTAGTTAAAGAGGGGGTATTATGCAAAATTTACTTTTTTGCAACTTTCTACCATAATGTTCTCTCATCAAAAACATACCTCATGAGATCTTAGATGTTTACCTATGCATGTTTGACTGTTTTAGCGATCTTTTCCTATTTGAACCCTCCTTAAGGTTAGCTGTAAGATTCTGTCCACAAGCCTTCCCAGTCATGCTCCCACACGACAATTCTCCATAAATGCACAAAAACATGATACAAAACTGTACACAGCAACTTTACAAACCAGATCCGATGTGGAGTAGTTTCATTAATGGGATGCATGCTGATTGTGTTGAGACAGCGCTCTGAAGGGGAAGTGGGAGACATTTGGCAAATATAGCTGTTTCAAAACAATAAAGGTAACATTGTGATCTAAATATGTTATCTGTTAGTTGCTAATACCCCATAGAAGTATAATACCCCCTCCTTAACATGGGCTACTACAAATTTGTATTCTCCCCTTCTTGATAGCCATTATATTTTGTGTCATTCATTAAACATTTGTGTCCAAAATGGGGAAAACGGTGGCAAAAATTGTGTAGTGTAAAACTGACAACATAGAAATTGACGTTTCTCTTATTGACACATATGGATTTGCTTCTTTTGAAATCGGGATGTCATTTTTCATTTTATGGATTTTACTAATTGCTTATTTTAATGCTAAGACGAGTTCATGTATCGTTTAACAAAGGAACTGCGTAATTGTTATTTCAATATGAGAACAAGAAAATGACATGGTTTTTCTCATGACTCAATGTCTATAGCGTTTAAACTGTACATAAGATCATTTGTTTCAATGTAAAAATAGAAATGCAAACTTATTTTAATACTTCCTGTCAGTTTTATATGTACAGTATGAATAAAAGCTATTCTCTAGGTGGCTTATCTTCGTTTTGCTTATTTATTTCATTTAGTTACAACTTTGGATGAGTAAATGGTGAGTAGTATTTGAAATGATTCCTGCAGGTATGAGCAGTCGTTAATTTCTTATTTTCAAGACGCCATATTGACCGCTACCTTAACCTCATCCAAATGATTCTAGTGAAGGTGTATGAATTTTAAAAACACAATGGAGCGTTTTCTGTACTGCCACATGTCATCACAACGTAGAGTATTTTCTGTTTGAGAGAAGAACTCAACCTAAATATGCAGGGAATGAAACAAAACTCAACTCCAGCTATGTTTTTGATGAGGAAACAACATTATAACATAGATCAGAAAATAGTTTAATATGGGCCCTTAAGCACCATTGAGTTTAAAAAAGCTAAATTAGACCAAGTACTGTCCAGTAAGTCTTTTGTTCTTTCCCTCAGGCTCGGTATTTGAAAGGGGCGGGCCATCACATCTGTCACTTAAGAAAGAGTATTGACGCTGTTCCCAGAGGCTCCTGGTTTTTGTGTGACGTGAAGATACTTTACCTGCCACTTTCTTTAGTTAGTATAGCCCAGGTCTGAACGTATTTCACTTAACATTCAGCACTTCATTTTGTGTTTTTGCATTTACAATGATGGAGAATGAAGTCTTTAAAAATACATTTCAAAAACTTGACTACATTTTTGTTGCTAAAACATGTCTTATCCTTTTTTCAACCAGCCTGCTGACCTGCATGAGTGGGGATTTTTTTTTTTTTGTTTTTTATGTCAGATGCCCTTCCTGACATGTTTAATATTGTTACTGGGGTGAGAAGTGGATACAATTTTGATATTGCATCTGAGGGCAAAACGCAACGGAAAGATTTGAACCAACGACCCTCTGGTCAACTCAACTGTCAACCGATTTCACAAAATTAGAAAAAGAGTTTGTCCTGCTTTATTTATTTTTGTTTGTTGTAGAACAAAAAGCAGGCAGAGAATGGATATCCTACAATTAGGCTATATTTAAATTAAATATCACATTCATTTGACACTCATTGGATACTTCTAGTTTACTCACAGCTAAATAAATAACATATTTATTTTTACGATTAATATAAAACAATATACATGGCAATTCACAAGATCATGACATGACAATTTGTAGCTATGAATATTTTACTTAAACAGAACCTAAAATAAAATAGAAAATATTAATCTCACAGGCACAGAAACAAAAAATAAGATGCAGGGGGAAATTATTTCGAGATATACAAATTGTATATTTAGATGGCCTGACTGCAAATGCCTGAAAATATGAAAGTACTTCGTTTCTAAAATGTTGTCAATTTGGTTTATTGTGTTCCCAAGTGGTTTTGTGTAGCCTATATAGTATTTTACAAGAAAAAAAAGCAAACGTGGTGTGTGTCATCAGCTGGTTGCTTGCGTTTGCGGACCTCCCACCGCCGCTGATGGAGGATGTAGCGCAGGCAGCGGGCACAGCAGGTCGGACAGAAGGACGCGCACTCGGCCAATCGTCCACCGAACACTGGCGAGCAGCATGCATCCGCTACGAGCCTCCTGGTGAGCCCCATCGTGTGACCGCGCAGCTCATCGGGCTGATCTAGCATGCCATTCCCCCCTCCCCAGTCTTTTGCACGACAACAGCTACCGTCCACAACCGTACGCTTCTGGCTGCCTTTACGTGACCGAGAGGAGCACACTACGCACCGCCCAGGCCGATCTTAGCAGCAGCCTGCCCCGGAATGAGCATTAGCAGCTAACCAGCTAATGTCACCAGGTACATTTGCTATTTTTGTAGAGGTTTTCATTCACATTCGCGTTTAACACACTCATTTTGCGTCTTGGCGTTTATTATCCAAACGTTTACAACGATGTCACGCTGTTAAAAATGTATTTTATCCGCGAAATTGGCTAGCTGTTGTTAGCCACTAGGAAGCTAACAGGCTAATCCATCAGTGACGTAGAAAAGCGCACGGCGATCGGAGAAGCGGAGGTGACAGAAGCATCTATGAGCGTGGAGGATGGAAGACGGTTTTGTAAGGAGAATAAATCATAAAACGCAATAAATACGTTTCAGCTTGCTTGAAATATGTGAGTTTAATGAAAAGTGCGGTTAGTAGTAGCGACGTGACCACAGTGCACAGTTTTTTTTTACGCCAATTACACACGCGTCTATTGATTTTACACAGACGTCGCAATTCAATTGTTTAACCCACTAAATAACCATTAACGTCACCCGTAGCGTTACTCGTCAATATCTGTTTGCATTATGTTTAATTCTGGTAAAAAATGGCAGATGAGAAAGCGGTTAGTCTTCAGTTTTGGTCGTGATGGTGTAAATGGTGAGTACAATAGCAGCAAAAAGGTAGGTAAAAAAACAAAAGAAAAAACGTGCAAATGATAAGGGACAAGTGCAGCCTGTGACGCACAGCATGACCAGATACCGTGTCATAAAACAGATATAACATCATTTGGATGAATGCAGAATATCCAGTTCAATCCAAGTTCTATAGCGCAGTTTGTAAAGATGAGTTTCCAAAGTGCTGCACATAATAGCAATGCAAAACATTTCATTCTTAAAGCTCACAGAATTACCTTCCAGATAAAAGGAATGTACAAAATGATTACATAAAAATTATAAATTGATTAAATAATAGACTAAACTAAAATGGGAAAAAAATGATGATACGATACATATCATGATATACATGTCACAATTCAATATATCACGATATATCCCAATACTAATACAATGGATGATATAGCAGAATTTATCAATGATTACTTCTAATAATATTGTCAACTACACCTTCACGAGAACAAAATTGTATGAACTATAATTTATTACTTTTTAAAAATCATGAAAACACTGAATGCAACTAATGAATGAAAAATATTATAATAAATAAATATTGTATAATAAAATATAATATATATAGAATTGTGCATTGAAGTATCACGATATATCACTGAATCGTTTTTTTTTTTTTACACCACTAGCTTGTCAGTTTCCTCTTCTCATTTACTCAACCAAAGTTATATATGCATATATATTATATATGCATGTTTAAGCAATCTTAAATGGCTTTTTTTCAAGATTTTTGCAGATCCACTTCTGTTTTCACTTGCGTACGCCCACTGCACTATACTTACTTTGTCTGCAGTGTTATTTTCTTAATCTGTGATACATGTAGGATTCAACAGTGATATCATTTTGGTACAAATATAAGAAAGGCAGCTGCTCACTAGGGTGCTCTGCAACTATCCACTGGAGGTGCATGGCAAATTGTTGTGATGACACAGAAGTCAACAGTAGGGGTGTGCAAAAATATCGTATCATATATATATAATATCGTTTAATGTGATGATACAGTATCAGTATCGGGGACTATCTTTTGGCTTATTTTACTAAATTATTTTGTTACAGCGCTACAGTTTGTTGCTTGTTTAGAGGAAGGAAACTTGTTTATGCACTGACATTTTCACTGTTTTGATGATTAAAATGGGTGTGTGTCATATTCACTTTGCGCAAGAAGTGGTTTAACAAACACTTTAGTAGCACAGCAATCCTTTAGTGATAATTTTTTTAGTAAACCATATCGAATCGATTTGAAATCGTATCAAACAGAAAGTGCACTGTATTGCGATATGTATTGTATTGTGGCCTATGTGTCAAGGTATGTATGGTATCGGCAAGTTCTTAATGATAGCCAGGCCTGCTGAACAGACTTGTTTCTTTTATTAAGTCGTTTTAGTATAAATATCACATTTTAAAATGTCCAAATAATAGCATAATGATCCACGGATGTCATAGATTACAACTCTATAGCAGACACACACAAATTTCTTGTTTAATAAATAAAAGCAGGCCTTAAGGCGAGACCTGAAACACTCCACTGTAGGGGCAGTATGGACATGGGGGACAGAGCATTTCAGTGCTTAGGGCCTGCCACAGAGAAGTCCCTGTGCCCCTGTGGCCCCTGGTTTTATGTCTTGTTTTAAGCACTATGATCTGGAGCTGGCCCTCAAAGTGCACCCAGGGTTGTAAATTTGAATGAGGTTCAAGATGTATTGTGAGGCTAGTCCATTCAAGGCTTTCAAACCAAAACTATCTTAAAATTTACAGGAAGCTAGTGCAAAGAAAGACACAAAAATTGGGGTGATGTGATCGCACTTTTTGCTTCCTGTTGTTGAGCTGTGCCACAGAGTTCTGGGCTAACTGCAAGCATGATAAAGTAGAATATGGCTACCACACTGTTGTCGTTCATGATTGTAATTTATCATAAGCTCCAGTGTTGGCAGAGAGCAAACAGCTTTGCACATGGTGTAAATGACACACTGGTGCGCCGTAAAACGTGTATTACCAGCTATGTCTCAGGAATATAACCATGACATGTTATAAAAAACTGATTGTACGCTATGGATGCTACTATATACACAAATAATGAAAAGTAGGCCTGTAATATTGGCTAGGCTAGAGATGGAGATTATGCAGTTTATCTTTTAGAATATAGGAAGCGAATGACAGATAAACTGAGCCAATATTATGAGGGTGATACATAGGACTAATTTCCCCTAAAATAGATGATTTATATATGCAATTTCTAAAGGCACTGAGCAGTGCATGTTATAGACAGGAATAGGAATACTGACAAATAATTCTTTCTTTCAGCTCACAATATACATATTTATTCTGATAACAAAAGATGTTGCTTAGTTCTTTATGTCCACGGACACAGTTCCACAGTACATTTTAAATGATGCCTAGGTCTATAATTAGAAAAAAAACATTAAAGGCAATAGTGCTGTTCTTGGAGTGATTTATCTTGAATTTTGCAATACATCAAATTAGGCCTAAAAGGTTTTGTTTCAGCATGATAAACATAAACTAGAAGGCCATGATCCTTTGCTCCATTACCATGTACCGATTCATTTTCAGTTAAACATGTTTAGTCCTTTACATTTTTTTTAATGCCAATAATTGTGCAAAATGCATTTTTGTGGAAAAGCAACAATCATACTGGGTTATTACTATGGTACATGTTAATACTGACTAGGGCTAAAATGTCAATAATGGAGTAATCGTGACTAGCAGACTATGAACAGTAATTGGAGTGGTTTTACAGACCGATTGGAGTGGTTTTACTTCATTTAGGCCTGTTATTATCATGACAGGCCTAAATGAATTAGGCCTGTCATGATAATCACAGTAAGACTTATTGTTCAATATATGAAAGTTGGAACTATACATTTTATGGCTCAATATTTATTCATGGGTACTTTTTCTTTACAGTAATGGGGGAATTTTAGCAATTTTTAAAATAATACGAGAAGACCTGAGCTGTGGAGGGTAGAATAAATAACTGCTATGGCTAATTATCGGTTCATTCTGCTATTTATTTGCTGCAGCTCAGGCTTTTTAATGATACTACCTATTTCAAATGGGTTTGGATTATCCTGTTATTATTTGTAGCAGTAGCATAACGTAGTTTCAGTACTATTGTTTACAACATACAGTACATCTTTGTAGCAATACATCATACTTCAAAATCTGTTATTGTGACAGGCCTGAAAGTAATAAACTCCACATTTTTTACTACTAAAATAATTGTTAGCATTAGCCTTAATACTGACATATTTTGTGCTTCCATAAAGCTGCACTAGACACAAGCTCAGAGGCTGTGGTCTTTGTGTATGCTATGACTGTTCCTGATGCATCTCTGAGCAAGTCGTCACAGTGTCTGTTCTCCTCTGGTGTAATATCTGCTCTGGCTGTGCTCCAGGACGCTTCAGCAACAGTGGGCCAGAGCAGCATGTTGATTACGCTACCTTGATGCTTTTGCAAGATAAAGAGCTTTGTTTTCTCTATGGCCCATGCTCAGTGTAATTGATATGTTTGGGAGAATCATTAGCTTTCTCTAAATAGCTTCTGTAATGAGAGAGGTTTTAATGCCAGCAAGTGAAACAGACAGCAATGGTTGGATTCGGATAATTCCATCATTTGGGGAAGCATTTTATTATCAATGCAAATGATGATATTCCACATATTTTGCAAGTCAAACTTTTAAGAATTAATTTTTAGATTGTTGGTTTATTTCAGCCTTTGAGTGAGGAGCACCCTGGCTCTTTGAACTGTACCTTGTGGAGAGACTGCTTTCATGTTGAATTAATTGAAATTCTAATCAGCCGAATGGTTGGGTTTGCTCAGTTTTGGTTGTTATCCTTTCTGGTCCATCACTTGATTCAAATTATATGTTCCTGCCAAAGGGTATATGACAGTCCATATTTATTTTACAGGAATTTAGAAGCCAATAAATCAGTAACTCTTATAATTAGATAACTTGAAGCATAGCCATGTAGATGCCTATGCTATCTAAATGATCTACATTATCATTTAGATAGTTGCAACACCCATCACACACCTCTAAATCCATAAACATTTTGATTTGTGATGGCAGCCTGTTTCCTCAGGGTGAAGGATTACGAGAGCTTCAGCAGGCGGAAAGTGTTTGCATATTTAAGGCACTGTGTCAGGTTTGTTTTTCAGAGTGTTGTGTTTTGAGCTTCTTTCCTTAATTTCATATTTAAAAAAAAAAGTATTTTATGTAGGATGCATTCAGTGTATATTGCACAGTGAGGCTTGACTAGTTCATGTAAAAGCAGCCATATTTTATCCAGCCTTAATCAAATTCGAAAAGGAGGATGACATTTGGTATCCAAGAGACACAATGAGAATTGACTTGAATCACATGGCAACAGTAAAACAAGGGTCTGGCCAGCCTTGGCTCACCCTGCTTCTCTTATGGGCCTGAGCAGCTGCAGGCTAAGCTTGTGTTGTTAGTGTCGAAGACCATAGTCCAGGCCTTTTCCCACACAAGGACACACTCTAAGGTTCTTAACTCCCCCTCAGGAGTTGTTCTGGAGGAGCCCTCAAATTGGCTCAGTGAAGTTGTAATGAGAGCTGCTTTGTCTCTGGATACAGTGCTCCTTTACAGGGCAGCTATAGTTTTACAGTGGAGGATGGTGATGTCCTGGCCTGGGTCAGACAAATACTGACTGATGAAATAGCTTTAAAAACCTCTGCCTTTAATTATATTGCCAGACCTACAACTGATAGTGTTGGTAGTTCCTACTTTATTGCTTGGAGCATGACTACATGATTCATAATAATTGTGCTCCAAGCTCCAAGAGTTTTTGGAGTCCAACATAGGTTTCCCCATGAAGCCCAAACATGCACATTACAACATTGCACACTAATTCTTATAATAGTCATTCCTGATCCTGGTTCAGATTGAAAACGCCCACTGCTCACAGCTGATTAGTGGCACTAGTTGAAGAATCGTCAACGTTCTTCGACTACTCATAACTGTCAATTTAATGTTTCATGCTGTACTTCTTTTCACTTTTATTTAACATGCCAATGGCTTAAACAGACTATTTTCTTTTGTCAGGTGGAAGCCAGTCCAGACTCCAGCTCCAGGTCCATAAAGATGCCTGCACCGTGTGGGGGCTCCAGGTTTGAGGAGTGACTCTGACAAAGCGGCTCCGCTCAGTCCAAGATGGAGAAAAAGAAAATGTGCCCACGCCTACTCGACTACCTGGTGGTGGTCGGAGCAAGGTAACGGCTCAGTTACATCACACGCTCCCATGCTTCTTAGAGCCACATTTTAGTGGAGGTGACCTTCTTTTCTAGTGAGCAAAGTTTCTGTATTTCTATTTAGTAGGATGAGATATAACCCTTCCATGTGCTTCTCACCCTTGTTAAGAGTCACACATTTAAAGGAGACAAATATGTACTACTCTATCATTTTTTTTAATGGCAATGGCATGCAGATCAGCCATCAACAAATATTTTTACTTCTTTTTATGATGACATGTCATTTTCAGATTGGCAAACGTGATTTTAAGCAAAAGTTTGATCAGCTCAAACTGAGGAGAAATGGCTGCTATAATTTGTAGTCCTTGGAGCATTATTAACAGTGCACTAATCTGACAAATTGTCCTCTTGGGTGTTTTTGAAGCTTGACATTTCCATTTAATTATGGGCTTTCAGAGCTCCAGAGTAGTAAATGCTCCTAATTAGCAGATTGGGAGCTGTTACACTTTATTTTTAAAGGCACCTTTCAGCCAAGACCAAACCTTTCTGGTCTGTCTTTAAATCTTCAATATTTTTCCAAACAATTGTAAAATATATTAACACGTGCTTATTCCTTGTGAGACAAAAGATCTTGTTATTATAGACATCACATTAGTGTAATTAGACTGATGTTGTATTACATGGCATAACTCTGGTGCAAGTATGTTTCTCACAAGTATCTGTGTGTTTTCCAGGCAGCCGAGCAGTGACAGTGTGGCACAGACCCCCCAGCTGCTGCGGCGCTACCCTCTGGAGGACCACACGGACTTCCCTCTGCCTCCTGACGTGGTGTTCTTCTGCCAACCTGAGGGCTGCCTGAGCATCCGGCAGCGCCGTGTCAGCCTGCGGGACGACTCCTCCTTCGTTTTCACTCTCACAGATAAGGACTCGGGCATCACACGCTATGGCATCTGTGTAAACTTTTATCGCTCGTTCCAGCGTGGCCACCACCGGCCTCGACCCGATAAGAGCCATGACTCTGGGACACAGGGAGAGACCAGTGAGGGCTCAGACACCAGCGGCACAGGGCCCGCCTCAACTCTGTCTGCCCCACACTCTGATCTGCCCGCCCCAGGGGAGGACGGAGATCAGCCCTCTGACATAAACAGCAGTAAATCTCCTCAGTACAAGCGCCGCAATGCCAAAATGGCCGCCCGCAACCGCAACAGCACCCTGACATCCCTGTGCATCCTCAGCCACTACCCATTCTTTTCCACCTTCAGGGAGTGTCTGTACATCCTCAAGAGGCTAGTGGACTGCTGCAGTCAGAGGCTCACCCAGCGTGCTGGCCTCCCCCGTGCCGCTCAGAGGTCAGTCATGTGTACTGCACTCACATTGCTCTATTACTGCTGTTACTGCTGCTGTGTCTGTGGGCTCTTATTTCTCAGCAGCTTGTGACCAGTACAACACTCACATCTGCTCTGCTCTGAAGGCCTGTCATGAAAAAAAATAAATATCAACATATTGTTCAGTAAATGATAGATGGGGCCAGTACTTTGTATTTGCACTATTAGGTTACTTTCTGTTAGTTTTTGTATTGGAAGATTTAAGCTGTAAAGGTTGAATTAATAACTCATGGCTCATTATACAAACTAAGTGTTCATTTTCTGCTATAAATTTTTTTATCCCCTGTTTTTTTTAACAATATTGCATGCTTAGAAAACAGAAATTATCCTGCTTTAGAATTATTACAATTTTAATATTTTAATATTATCAGCTATATTTTCTTTAGCAGTATCGCCTGTCAGTGTTATTAGGACGTGCCTACTGCTCTGTTCTTACCGTTACTGTGGCACTGCCTCTGCTGCTGTGTCTAGGCTCTTGTTACTCAGACACGGGAGTAAAATGTTATTGTTGTCCTTAATGCATTCTCCTTAAGTGACCGTCAAACCAGATAAGAGCTGTGTAATCACTCTGCTCCACATTCATTTTAGAGGCCATAGTGGAACAGCACGTGACGTCGACTAAAGTCAGACTGAAAATTGTGTTTCCTCCCAGTTTGACTGTTGGTATGACGATAATCAATTTATCCATGGATCTTTTCTTTATGCTATCTTTTTAACTTGGGTTATTTCCAATTATGTTCTCTTTGCAGGGAGAGTTCATATTAAGTTCACAGATTTAAAGTCTATTTCAATACAAAACAACAGAAAAAATTTACTCATCAAATATTTGCACATTACTACACATTTCACAAAAAAAAGAAATTAATGTGGAACTAAACACCAAAACTCTGCCCACATTTCAAACAGAGCTGCTAGACTGGGCAGCAGCCAGAGGACTAAAGACCAGAGTCAGGGGGAGGAGGAGCGTGGTTTGCAGGTATGAGGAACATTGAGATTGATCTGACAAGTATCCACATTTCAAAGTCCATCCCAGCAGCTGGGCGTTTGTATCAGTAACCTCTGGCTGTATCAGGGCAGTCTTTTGTAATGTCACATAGAACCTGAAAGGTGACTGAGAGGCGACTGAAGGTGATAAACTTTTAGCTTTTTAGACTTTTTGACCAGAAGAAGGATGCACCGAATATTCGGCAACCGAATATATTCGGCCAAATATTGCAAAAAAAAAAAAAAAAAGCCACATTCGGCTTTCAGTGGCGTGAGTTACAAAGCTAAATAGTGGCGTGTGACGCGATGACGCTGTTGGCATTCTTGATTCGCTGCGGGTGGATAATTTAGGTTTAGATTTTTATTTCCTACAAGGAGGACTCAAATGGAGATTGAGTAATAATGTGTTTAATGCAGCTTTGCACACATTTGTTTAAATTTTACAGAAACGAAAGTTAAAACCACATGGCTCATTTGCATACACTATAAGCGCTGAAAGAGCTGTGCTACTATCGCGTTGGTGATGGTTCATGTTAAACTTTTCAGTGATTCTACGTCTGCAGGTCATACGCATAGACCGTATATGTGAAAGGACATATATTCTCTGTAGCGTTTCATTGATTTCATAAATGCAACACACTATGGTCTTTTATACAGAGCAGACAGGTAAAAAAATATATGCAGTGTTCTCATTTTAGAGTCAAAAGGCTCCAGGTGTTTTCTTTTCTGTTGGAGATGCTCCAAACGGCTCTTTGAGTATTTAAGGTTCCTGAGCCCTGGCCTAGCCTAATATGAATGAAAAAACTTACTGGTGTACTTACTGGAAAGGCTACTGGAATATTTAAAGAATATTAAATAAACATTTATTATCTTTTAAAAACATATCTAAAATTTTATTCTAGGCTATTTATGCAATATTTAAAAAACAGTGAAAAACTTAATGACCACCTTTGATATTCAGTTTGGTGTTTGTCCAAGCGTTTAATTTTTATTCTGTTTCGGTTTCAGCCACAAATTTTCATTTCGGGGCATCCCTAGACCAGAAAGCTGCAAATTGTACAAATTTCCACTAAAATTGCCAAAAAATGACTCGGAACAGTAGATCTGAAAGGCAGCAAAAACCAAAAACATTGATTTAATGTTCCTTTGATCTAATGTTCCTTTTTAAGTAAATTCATCAATCCATTTTTCTCACTTGCATAACTCTGTACCGATTGTGAAAACACGAGAGGCTGACAGATGGCTTGCACCATTGCCTTATTGTAAAAGCCTAAATGACGTGCTGAGACGTGTACAAAACCTTTTTCTTCTCAAAATGCCTGAATTTATCCCAGAAGGCCAATTGAGTTTACAGTGCACGAAAAGGACAATGGCGGCAACAATCGGCAGTGAAATGTCAGAGCCCACAGGTCAACAGGACCAGAGCGGCCACCCACAGACACACACACACACACACACTGACTATATATGGAGCACGATGGGGCCCACTGCAGCAGGAGGTATCAGGAGTCCAACGCACTCCCATTTACATTTGATATTCCTCTGAGTCAGACTGCAGTAACATGGAGGATGAAAAGTTACATTCACTCAAGACGTATATCTTTAACTACAAGACAGTAGAAAATGTTGTAGCCTTATGATTGTTCGTTAAAATTTCAAACTTGATTTATACTGAGGTGCTCAATCTAGAGATTTTGAGACTACATTGACAATAAAACAAACAAACAAACATACATTGCGATAAGATTTGCAATGTTTTAAAAGGATTCTGTTCAAAGTTCACATTTTAAATGCGTCCAGGAGAATTGACATAAGAAATATGAGAAATGAATACAAGAATCACATTTCAGAACATTTTTGTTCACATGGTTAGCAGTTTGTATGCAGAATAACACAGGAGACTTTATTGTTTGTGGAAGAAGTTATGGTACTTCAGAAATTGCAGCTGTTGCAATTTGCTAATTACAGCCATTCAAATTGTGATTTTGATTCAACTGAGATAAAAAAAAAAAGTAGTTTTTAGTTTAGTTTTTTTAGTTTAGATTAAAGTACCGTATTTTTCGGACTATAAATTGCTCCAGAGTATAAGCCAAAAATTTACCAAGAACCAACATTTAACCTTGAAAGGCAAGTTATAGAAGTTATAGTAATAAAAATAACGAATAGAGAACAATCATGTATCATTCATTCATTTGCTTTTCAATATAGAACCAAAAATAAGAAAAGGAAAAATCAACTCTTTTCTTTATTATTTGTCTTTAAAACCAAAATGAAAAAACAGATAACGATTTTTTTTTCCATTTTTGATTCATATATAGGATTCATATATATGGTCAATGGACTGTCAGTATGAAAATTGTAATATATAAGTCGCACCTGTGTATAAGTGGAACCACCCAAACCCTGAAAAAACATTTAGTCCGACAAATACGTTAATTTTTTAGTTTAGATTAAAGTAGTTTTTCTAATTCTGATAAAGCTAAAGATCATTCATTTTAAAGGTCAAGATCATTGATACTAGTTTCAGTTAGGGATGTAACGATATCCAAATCCCTTGGTACGATATTTTCAGGATATACATGTCACGGTGCAATATTTATTGCGATATTTTGTGGAGATTGACTGAATTGTGAATATGCTACATTTTTCTTTTTAAAATGCCTTGACAGTCCTTTGGTTCTGTTATAATACAAGGAACTAAGATTTAAAAGTGCTTAATGCTATCATGTCTGTGCTGCAATGGAGCAATGGATCATGGTCTATGTAGTTTCCTCAGCTTTTCAGTTGATGCTGCACCGTAACAAAGAATTTAAGCAGAGACTTGGCCTACAATATTATTGTGAGGCCCAGTTGTGAGATACAATATCACAATATTTTGGTTATTGTTACATCTCTAGTTTCAATGCAAAACTGTACTGTTCGTATTTGATTTCAAACACTTTTGCCAACCCTAAACTCTAGTGCATTTCGTTCTGTACAACCTCATTCACAATATAAACTGTGCATGCAGTAAAGAAGCACATTCAGTATTTTTGTATAAGAAAAAACCAACAACACATACACTGTGTCTCTGTTTTACTTCTAAATTCATGTTCTTAAATATTCATTTCCTGGTTAGGATGGCAGTCATTCCACGGGACTATGTCAGTATTTCTTGGTTTTGTCATAGTTCTTCTATTGCTCTTTCACTACTGTCTAGTACCAAGCCAAACCAGCACCTAAAATCTGACCAACAGAAAGAGCAAAACGACACCATGTTTAGTGTTGTTTACTCAGCTTCTGTCTCCCATCTGCTGATTTCACAATCCACTGTGTATGAAACGCAAGCATTACCACAAACCTGCGCCACCTCATCGGCTATGCCTAATAATAAACTGTCTGGGTAGATCGGTATTGCAACTAGAATGTCCACATTAGGGTTGTCAGAAGTATTGAAAATCAGATAATCAATACTAAAACAAGATATTCATTCACTAAGGACTCTTGTATTCACCTCTTGTCTGTCCTCATGCATACACTGAAACAACAACAACACAACATTATCTTATCTTTTTTTTTTCTGAATTAATCCCAAGTAAAAGTTTTCCCACTCCCACATCATCAGGTGTGCTTCAAGTGTATTTATTTATTTATTTTTCAGGATCATATTAAAATATATTTTCTTGGAGGATAGCATGTAGCCAAGTTTAAGTACAAATACATATGATTATGATATCAGTGTTTTTTCTCTCAATTATTTGTTGGTTTTTCAAAACAATAATTACACTTACACAAATGCAAATATTGTTTAAGACACATTCATTTTCTAAAACTTAATCTTCCAAGTAAAATGCAGATTTTTACTTTTATGTTTGAAAGAAAAGTAAAAAACTAAATTTGGTAGTGAACAGAACATTGGGGAATTGAGTACTCAAATAAAATCCAAACGTATTGTTTCAACAAAATAAAGCAAACCCGTCCATATCTTTTCAAATGTCTCTGTTTCTAATCTTGGAGCATAAGATAATTTCTCCATAACATAAATATTGTGAGTCAAGTCAACCCAGTTATCTTTTGTTGGTGCTTCTGCTTTTAACCATTACCTTGTAATTCCATTTTTGCTGCTAACAAAATGATTTTAAATATCTAATTAATTTAGTTTTTACAATTTGCATCTAATTTGCCAAAATATAAGACCTCACAGGTAAAAGCGAGGTCAACATGAAGGACCTTATTCATAACCTTCTTCAATTCTTTCCAATAACATTGTATTAGGGGGCAGCTTCAAGTGTATTTAAATGTTGAAATGTGAGTTGTAACCTGAATCCTGGTGTTAGTGAGTCCAGAAACGACGCAGCAGCCCATTGGTCTGGTGACACATGCTTGATGCCTATGCTGTGACACTGTCCTTTTGCTTCTGTGGTGGATGACAGAAAACTTGACAGCTATTTCAGAGCTGCTAAGTGTTAATTAGGCTGTCAGTGTGGGAAGACTGCCTCTCACTGCCTCTCTGTGGGCTTTGTATAGTCTCCGCATTTACTCTCCCACTGTTTACACTCTTATGTTATGGTGCTATAGTTTGACCTGATCAGATTTTGGATACATTTCCTTTTGACAATGTACAGCAGGTTTCAGAGGTCACCTGGATCTGAATCTTTCCCTGCATTGGACGGAAGATTTTTAAAATCTCAGCTCCTTGACTTGTTTGGATCATTTAAGCTTACGTCTCAGCGTCTTTCTGAAAACTAAAAATGGGCTGACGCCCATTAAGATAGAAAAATAGTATGCTTCCGCCCACTTTTCTCACCTATTATTGCTCTTTGACAAACTGGTTCTTAGTCATTTACTTCTGAGGAATGATCCTGAGACTTCTACACCTCAACAAAAAGCCTTTTGAAATGTGTAGGTGATACCCTTCAGTTTATTTTTCTTTCTCGAGGAGCTGTATTTACACTAGAGGGTTTTACCTAAAAAAAATCTGGTGCAGCATCTTTTTAAAAATACCTTTGTAAACAAACACTTGTCCCAAGTAAAGAAAGTAACTAACATTTGACTTGATGTGTTTTGACTTTATAAATTTCACATAAACCCGTTACTGTGAGTGGGTGAGGTTTACACTGCAGACAGCAAAAGACCCTCTTATTATGCTAACAGTAGCTATTATTGTGAAAAAGACAAATAGATACAGATTTATACAACAACAACAGCAGTACAGGACAACAGACAGCAGACACAAAAAAACAAAAACAAAACACACACGCACACACACACACAAAAAAATAAAAAATAAAAAAGGGTAGAGGAAAAACAAAAAGCTATCTAAGAAATAATAATGATCAAGAAGGGAAATTGTGTTATGTGTGTGTGTGGGTGTGTGTATGTGTGTGTGTGCGGAGGTGTTTGGCGTTTACTATAGTACTATTGTTACCATCATTACTGTGCTACCATTTTGCTGTTGCTACTGTCACCATCACGGTCACCATATGGTGGTTCGTCCTCATCGCCAACACCACTTTCAGGTGGTAAATTTGAGTTTGGTTAAATAATCCCCCACCCAATCATTTCAGCAACCCTGCATTTACCCTGTGTTTTGTCTGTTTTTTTTTTTTGTGTGTCTAAGGTGCGTTAAAAGAAGGACTATGTGCAAGTGTCTCTACTTGGGACAGAGGTACTGTCCCAAGGAAACCACCTCCACCACCTGCCCTTCTGCTTAAGTGTTTTGTGTTTCCTTTTCCCTGTTATAATGTAGTGCATTAAAAGTATGTGAAAGGATTGGGAGGAGGTTCGGTAGTGCAGCAAAAGGAAGAGTTAAAAAGAAGTGATGAATTAATAGTACAAGTGGTGATGACGATGAGGACCAGGTAAGGGCTTCCAATACACCTGATTAATATTAAAAATAATAGTGACAAGGGCAACAGCAATGGTAATAATGACAACTAATAATGATGATAACAACAGAAGTAGAAATGTGGAAGAGGGAGGAAAGGTATGTAAAGAATAACAGTATGCATGTCTAGGATAACAGTATATAACAATAATAATAATAATAATCATAATCATAAATCATCACCATCATCATCCCTACTACAATAATAATAATAATCATAATCATAATAATAGTAACAATAATAATAATAACCCATGTGAATGTGAGTGATATGTTAGTGCATGGAAGGTGCTTTGGAGAGTTGGCCCACAGACAAACACGGGTAGTGGCGGGAGGGTCAGAGTTGTAATAAGTCAGAGTGTTGGATGAGAGAGGCCAGTTTCGGATGAGTAATTATTAGGGGGAGATGTGTTTTCCATTGTGATAAAATCGGTGAGCATATTTTTCCAGTGGTTAGTGTTTACCTTGTTTCGGGTTTTCCAGTTCATGAGGACTTATGAGACTAAAAATCTCTGACCACAAAGACTGCAGCAGGATATGTCTGCATAAAACAGGCTGCAAAGCTGTGAGCGCCATGGCGTCAGCTGTTTCCTGTCTACAGTAAAACTACTCGAATTGAGAGTCTTAAGTGTTCAACATATCAGAGTTTCTAGTTTAGATACAAGTCAAAACTGTGTTATTATTTGTGAAATGTGGTGCAATATGTCAGATACAGGATTTTTAAAGCATAAAAGATTGGAGATAAAGTCCACAGGAAGTAGAGTCTCGATCACTAATCTCTGCAGCTTTACGGTTTGTGGATATAAAACACACGCGAGGAACAACTTTTGCCTTTTTACTTTCAAAGAACGCTTCAAAATGGATTAATAGTGTGGTTTTGTGGACTGGATGTCATTATTTGCAGAGGACAATTTCTATGGATAATGTGGATCAGACGCTGCGCTTTAAATTTACCACTTTTTGGGAGGTGAATAATAATAAAGCCTTTATTTTTGCTATATCCCGAGTTTGTATGTGCCCGTCACTCCTCTGCACCTGACGCTCTGTTTTATTGGCTGGTACTGTAGTGTTGCTTATGTTTGGTGGTTACGATCTGACACTGACACCACACATGAGGAGCAACGGCTTCAAAATCGCACACGAAGACAAAAAGTCGGGTCGCACCTCCTCGAACTCTGGGAGGAGAAATCACAGCCAAAATCGGGCAAATTCTCCTGTAGTGTGTGGCGGTCTTAAGTGAAAAACTGCTGCATATGTTTTTATTTTATTATTATTACTTAATATTAAACATTACTAAATACTAAAATCTTTCCGTTTTACATAGTCTTTTGTTGAGCTGTTGAACCCTTTGCTGTGATTGGCTGTGAGGCCCTTACACATAGATGTTACAGTGCTTACGTCCTTGGCATTGATTAATCCATGTGTCTTCCCCGTGTTCTGACCATTTTGCTCTGATTCATGTCTGACTCAGAGGTCAAAGCCTTACAGGGCGTTGAAGCGGCTGTAGGAGGTGAGGTGGAGAACGTCACTCTAAATGTTTCTCCTCTGTTGATGATGATAATAATAGCCCTCATTCAATAGTTCACTTCCTCCCATGAGAGCTCCTCTGTGTTTACAAGTCAAGTGTTGAGCGCGCAGACTGAAGAGAATACATTTGCTGAGGGAGAGTCCGGATGCTCTGTTTCTACTGCTGCTGCTGGTTAGTTTAATGGTCTGTGTCATGGATCTATAAGAAGACCTGGATAAAATACTCCCCCACCCACTCCACCCCCTTTGTCCTTATGGAAGCTCGAACAGTGGCCGCTCCATAGGTACTGCAGCCACTAGGCCCAGATAGAGTTCTACCAGTGTGCAATGTATTTTTTGTTTCATCATTACTCAACATGATTTTTTTTTTTCTTTTGAATCCTTAACACTTAAAGGTTTGCTTTTTAAGATCTCCGCTCTAGGGTTTGGAATTGTTCAGTCTTGAAAATGCACCACTACAGAGAATCTATAGCCAGGGGATAGTGTCAAACAGTTGTTACTAGAAATCATGAGAAACCAAACTGTCTAATTGGATGAAAAATCAACCCAGTGACCTCTATATTAGTTACCATAAAATGTAAAATACATTTTTACAGAATATTTTTCAGTGCCTTTTTTCATGATGTGTAAAGAGCATACAGTTGTGCTCATAAGTTTACATACCCTGACAGAATTTTATTGATTTTTTTGTCCATCTTTCAGAGAATATGAATGATAACACAAAAACCTTTCACTCATGGTTAGTGCTCGGGTGAAGCCATTTATTATCAAACTTCCTCTTTTTAAATCATAATCACCACAGAAACTACACAAATGACCCAATGACAGCTTGGAGTCTTTTGTAATAGTTGTGGATGAGGCTTTTTATTTTCTCTGATGGTAAAGCTGCCCATTCTTCTTGGCAAAAGGCTCCAGTTCCTGTAAATTCTTAGACTCTTGTATGAACTGCAGCTTGAGGTCTCCCCAGAGTGGCTCAGTGATACTGAGGTCAGAAGAGACAGCCACTCCAGAACCTTCACTTTATTCTGCTGGAGCCAATGACAGGTCCACTTGCCTTTGTGTTTTGGATCATTATCATGTTGGAATATCCAAGTACGTCCCATGTGCAGCTTCTGGACCGAGAAATCATCAATTCTGCCAGGGTATGTAAACTTGTGAGCACAACTGTATGCATTGGCAAGAGTATGTTAAAATCAGGTACAGGCCCTTAAGGTTTTTCTCCACTTCTGATATGATATTGTTTGTATTGTGGTGTTGACACTTTTTATATTTTATATATTATATTATCATGACTAAATGAAGTGTATATTCTTGACTTTATAGTAGATTCTTTTAGTAAACGTTGTTGCTACAGTGACTGGACAGAGAGGAGCAGAGGAGGAGAGTGGCTGGGATTATAGTGGAACTGACAGATTGAGGTCTGCCCTCTGGAGCTTCTGCAGCTGGTGGGAGCTTCCACAGGACTAATGATTTAACCTCACACTGCGCAAACATTCAAACGGCTTTAATGGCTCCATATGTGTCTCATCAATATTTCAGCCCTCACTTAAGAGTTGCTTAAATGTCCAATTAGCTCAATAAAACCGATGTGGTGTGACTGGTGATACCCATTGTTTGGAGTTGTACACAGTTTTGCATACAAACTGTGTCATGGGCTTTCACCTACAGCCCTGGTTCCTAATTTATGATGTGTACCAGGGCTGAAGTTGATTAAGGAAATTCTTTATTAACTAAAGGCATGTCCTGCAGAATGATTAGGAAACTAAAAAGCTCATGACATATTTCTGTGCATCACTAACTAACAACTCCTTTCTATAAATCCTTAGAATCTAAATAAAATGATTTGTTGACTAACACAAATATTGGTCAACTAAGGCACTGTTGATCAATTAATCAACTAAATGACTAAAGATGTTTTAGATAAACAATTGTGTGGCTCAGTGTGGAACTATGAAGGAATTTAAAGGTCCCATATTACGCAAAATTGACTCTTGTGACCGTTAAGGCATGTTAGAATGTTGTTACCTCTTTAAAACATACCAGGAATTGTATGTGGTTTCATTCAGACATGTTTATTATGAGTCTGTCTACATCTCCAATGCTTAAAATGCACTCTTCCACCTTGTGATAGTTGGTTAACAGCTTCCTCTTACCTTTTAGTTTAGTAGAGATTGGGAATTTCAAGGCTGAAATTATCCAAATGATTTTAGTGTAGTGTGTGGGGTTTAAAACCACAGTGGAGCACTTCCTGTCTTACTACATGACATCAGAGTGTATTTTGTTTGAGAGAAAAAATATTCAACATGTGCGTGTTAAACATGAATGAACACAACACAACTTCAGGTATGTCTGTGATGAGGAAACACCATAAGACAGATCATAAAATTGTGTAATATGGGCCCTTTAAGTACCTGATGATGGAATTCAGGGATAAACTGTGTGGATTTTCCTTTTAGATGAGGAGGTTTCCAACATTTGTCATGTACTTTGGGTTTCGCTTTTAAAACAGGAGTGCCCAATACTTGGTCCTCAACCTTAATATTTAGAGAAAGATAGTAATTTTTGTCAATACTGCATGCCCTTCTACTACTAATGGAATTCACACTTCTATTACATCTGCCTAAGGCCAGGCAGTTAATCGAGAGATTTGATATGAACGTGCATGAGTCATGTTTAATGTCAATGATATGGTGGAGGGTATTGAATCGAGACATCCATAACCAGTTCTCCGTCAGTAAAATGTATGTTTTAGAGCAGAGTTCAGACTTTGGAGGAAGAAAGTCATTTTTTTTGTACAAAATTTGTGTAGTATAGATTAAAACACATTTAACATAAAATAAAAACAATGATTATCTGTTACAACATGGTTTTCAGAATATATGGAGGCTCATAGCTATTTTCAGATCTATGTCATAATGTTGTTTCCTCATCTAAAACGAATTTTGTTTTGTTTCAAGTCAAACACACAAAGAGTTCTCTCAAACTGAATATACTCTGTTCCACCTTTTGTTTATATAATACTGGAATGCCCTACTATGTTTTTAAACTCCACCTTCACTAGAATTATTTGGATCTATTCTGCTCTGGAATTACTAATCTCTCACAAGAGTCAGTTTTGCGTAATAGGACCTTTAGGACCTAAGACCTTAATGACTTGCTACACTGTTGTTCTCACATCTCCCTTGTCCTGGCTCCACAGGGACACCATGTGGAGGGTGTTCACAGGTGCTCTGTCGTCGGAGGAGAAGAGCAGCCAGCTCCTGTCCGACCTGCGGGACATTGAGTCATGGATCTACCGGCTGCTGCGCTCCCCGGTGCCTGTGGCGGGACAGAGGCGCGTGGACGTGGAGGTTCTGCCCCACGAACTCAAGAGGGCCCTCACCTTCGCCCTGCCCGACAACTCGCGCTTCTCTATGGTGGACTTCCCCCTGCACCTGCCCCTGGAGCTGCTGGGGGTGGATGCCTGCCTCCAGGTGCTCAGCTGCATCCTCCTGGAGCACAAGGTGAGGCCCCTTGGGACTGTGGACATTTAGGATTTAGCCCACACATGTTTGCTCACCTGTAGGATGTCACTATGTCAAATTTACTCTTTCTATTGACACTTTCAGTGTTCACTAATCTTAAGGTTTAGTTTAAACCTGAATTTTGTCCCTTTGCCTTCCCTTTCCCTTTGTTGCAGTCTAGTTTAATCTAGTTTTTTTTTTTAGTATAGTTGCAGTGCATGGAGTTATGCATATATTAAAATGACTAAGAAAAGCGATATTGGTTCCAGTATCGGTATCTGCTAATATTAACTGGTGAGAGTGACCAACTGAAAACTGTTGACTAATGCTTGCTATAGTAGGGGCCGCTGATATGGATTTTTTTGGATCCGATATGATACAGATAAAAGGGGCTTTGATATATTTAGTGATGCACTGTAAGTCTTCAGCTGATTATAAAACTTAGGTCTGGCTCTATTAGATTTTATGTTGGGTTTATTAAGGCTACATTTACCGTTATGTTACCATATTTAAAGACAGAAGGTTGGCCTAATAGCATTTTTGCATGGCATTGTAGCCTGTAAACAAAGTAAGTAATCTACCGCTATTAGACTTTAGCGGTTAGCCTAAATACGTAGTCGTAATTAATCATATGCGTAAATGCATCCCAGTCACACCTCTATTCACAGCTCATTTACATATCTGTAACATGTATACAACCACTGTAGTCACTTTACAGTAGGCCGATGTTAGAAATCAGGCTGTTCGTGTGGAAGCTCCAGCAGCTAAGCGCTAACCAATGAGAAAGAACCAAAAGTAGCTCAAAAACCGACACATTTGCAACACTCACTGCTCATTCAGGCCCTCTCAGATCACACATCTTCACAAATAAGTGTTCTTTTAATCCTAACTCAAAACGATTGTCCATAAAAAGAATACAATCTAGCATGTTGACAGCAGCTGCGTGGGACAGTCCTCTCTTCTCCACACTCACACTTTGATAAAAACAAGTTACGGCGGAGGGCAGTTGTTGTCAAGGTGGCTGCCCTACCGAAAATACGCTGCAGGAAACACTGTATTGATCAGTAATTAGCAATAAAAGTCACTTATTCATCCTTTTACATATTAAATTTTACAACAAAATTACCCCAAATATCTCTACTTTTACAAAGTACTTTTAGCATGACAGGTCTATCACATGACATCAGCTGCAAAGTATCAACTGGGGCAAGTCAGACTGTTCTGGTGTAGAGTTGCTGGTGGACAGTGATAATCAGTCAAACCCCATTTGTAAGTGAAGATTTGATCCAGCCAGTCGTAGAAGACACTTCCACACAAAGGCATGCTAACATCCTCCATTATTCAAGGCTCTTTTCACTGTTCACGCTTATGTCACAGAACTGATTCAAAAGCCTTTTAAAAGCCTGAAATTACCCACGACACTAGACGCTTCACACAGGCTCACACTTCTTTATGAATAATACAGATGGAGCCTTCAGTCTAAGTGCTTTCTGCAGCACAGTCATCCAGTGGATTCAAAGAAAACCAGAGTCTTGCATTTAGCTCTTTTCAGACAGTTGTTTCATTCGGCAAATTGAACCTAGATGTGCACTTTTTCGAAGGACTACTCACAATGTACTGTCAGGGTAATTGGCTTATCGTCTTGTCTTAGTTATTTAGCTGTACAATAGGGGTGAATTAGGTTAAAAATGATCTGAAAATGAAGAAGAGGGGTTGTGGTTTCATATCCATCGCGATTCATGTTTTTGTCTTTTAATGTGCATATGACAGGTTTTTATGCTTTTCTAAATCTGACTTGCTTTTGTGGGATAGTACAAGTTTCTGTCATTGTTTCCCTCAGGTGATTCTTCAGTCCAGAGACTACAATGCTCTGTCCATGAGCGTGATGGCCTTCGTCGCCATGATCTACCCTCTGGAGTACATGTTTCCTGTCATTCCTTTGTTGCCGACGTGCATGGCTTCTGCCGAACAGGTACAGCAAACACAAATTTAAAGTGGGACTAAACTCTAAAGAGTGAGGGGGATGGAGGGGTGGGGTCTTGAGGTACAAGGAAGAGTGTGATTGGTCTGATATCGATCCACACCGCAAACTTCACCCCTACAAACAAGTGGCTGTAATAAGGTCAGTCTTTCGAGAAGTCACCAACTACTGGAAATTGCAGAGGACACTAAAGGCAGCACACACTTAGATTTAGACGTTTTTTTAACCAGACTACACTAAATATGGCCAGGAACAGTACATAATGCTATTAAAATACAATAGAAATAGAAATAGAAATAGAAATAGAAATAGAAATAGAAATAGAAATAGAAATATATATATATATATATATATTTATTTATTTATTTATATATAATATATAATAGCGAAAAAGTGCATTTAGTGTTTAGTTTCACTTTTTAAATACCGTATTTTTCAGACTATAAGTCGCACTAGCCAAAAAATGCATAATGAAGATAAAAAAACATGTATAAGTCGCACCGGACTATAAGTCGTTTTTAGGGGAAATTTATTGTATAAAATCAGAGACCAAGAACCAACATTTCCTCTTGAAAGGCAAATTATAGAAGTTATAGTAATAAAAACAACCCAATACAGAACAATCCATGTATTATTCGTTCATTTGTTTTTCAATATAGAACCAAAAATAAGAAAAGCAAAAAACAACTCTTTTCTTTATTATTTGTCTCTAAAACCCAAATGAAAAAACGGATAATGATTTGTTTTTTTTTCATTTTTGATTCATATATAGCAGGGGTACTCAATTACAAACTCAAAAGGTCCACTTACTAAATTTACAGTTTCCAGGGTCCGAAAAGTGACGGTGGATTTTCAAACTTAGAACTTCTAACAAAAATTTAGTAAATCCACATGGAACATTTGAACTGTGCACAAAGTATTGTGTGTTCTGTCCGAATCAGTGTGAAAAGCTAAAGGCCGAATTAAGGCCAATTTATGGTTCTGTGTCAAAACTGTGTTGACCGCCTGCACCCATGGGTGTATAATAAGATTTTATTATATTACTCTGCGTGCACCTCCGAAATTTTCTAACTACACGTCAAAACAACACAGACGATAAGGACTGTGACTGGTTTTTAGACCTGGTTTTAGTCCTGATTAAGACCAGGACTAAACCAGGTCTAAAACTAAACCAGGACTAAAATCGGGACTCAAACCAGGTTTAAACTAGGTCTAAACCAGGTCTAAACCAGGTCTAAACCAGGACTAAACCAGGACTAAACCAGATCTAAACCAGCTCTAAAACAGGACTAAAACCAGGACTAAACTAGGTCTAAAACTAAACCAGGACTAAAACCAGGACTAAACCAGGACTAAACCAGGTCTAAAACAGGACTAAAACCAGGTCTAAAACAGGACTAAAACCAGGACTAAACCAGGTCTAAAACTAAACCAGGACTAAAATCAGGACTCAAACCAGGTCTAAACCAGGTCTAAACCAGGTCTAAACCAGGTCTAAACCAGGACGAAACCAGGACGAAACCAGGACTAAACCAAGTCTAAACCAGATCTAAACCAGATCTAAACCAGGACTAAACCAGGTCTATAACAGGATTAAAACCAGGTCTAAAACAGGATTACAACATGATTTAACCATGCCGCGCCTCCATCTGGCCGCACGCAACGCGCATCCTCCTGCTGCACGTAACGCCCCTCCTCCCACCACCCTCGGCGTGCCTCCTCCGGCTGCACGTAACGTGCCTCCTCCGGCCACGCGTAATGTGCCTCCTCCGGCCGCACATACCAGTCCGTGAAAATATAGTCCTGAAAAGAGCGCAGTCGAAACTTAATAATTACATGTCGGAATGGCGGGATGTTGAAAAAAAAGCTAATGTGCCGCCACTCCGACCACGGAGGAAAAACATGTGGGAGTGCAGGACGTTTGACAAATGGACACACCGTCACTCCAACAATTAGACGTCAATGTCGGAGTGGTGGTGTGTTGGAATGGCAGCCTGTAACCGGTCGGGCGGGGATGGAGAACACATCTTCACAGCAAAGCATAGGCCAATGAAATACTGCGTGGATCCGGAACGCTATGAAAAAAAAGCTAGAGAGAGAGATTTTTGTCTCGGTCCGGATGTCATTGCGTTGCCAATTGAGTACCTCTGATATGTAGGATTCATATTTAAGGTCTATGGACTGTCAGTGTGAAAAATGGTCTCAACACCTCAACAACGAATTCTTACTTGTTTGGTGGGATAGTAATTATGGTAAAAAAAAAAAAAAAATCACATCAATTAAGTGGTAAAAATTGTGAAGAAAATGTGGTTGAAAATTGCGCGAAGTAGAGCTGAGTTTTTTAAACAGTCTACCACATAATTATTTGTCACTTTAAACATTGGTCTAAGAAAATGAGTGTTATTTATATTTTTTGCCAAATGCATTTGAAACATAAGCTAAAATTTTTCTCACAGGCATAGGTTAAATAATGCCTGCTGCTTGTACAGTCATCTGTTGGTTGCCATAGGAACTGGACTTTTCAGTTGATTCATTTTTAATAAGATTCCATACCTCCAAACTCAACTACATTATACAAAAGAATAATTTGAAGAATGTTTTCGCTTTCACTGAGACTGCTTGAATTCCAGATATTTTATAGCGAGGACAGGGATTTATACCAAATGGTCATTATATTATTTTTTTCTCCTTTTCATAGCTCCTGCTTGCCCCCACTCCTTACATCATTGGGGTACCGGCCAGCTTCTTCCTCTACAAATCGGATTTCAAAATGCCTGACGATGTGTGGCTTGTGGACCTTGACAGCAGTAGGGTCGGTAACCACTATAGTAAACGTCATTCATAAAGACCTGTACCTGATTTTTTTTTTCCATCTTTAAAAACGTGAAAGTTCATTTTAAACGGCTTGTTAGCTATTCTTCACTTACCTTACGCATTCCGAGCATCCTAACTAGGGCTGAAACGATTCATCGAGTTAATCGATTAAATCGATTAGAAAAATGCATCGATTATTTTTTTTTGCCTCGATACTTCGTTTTATTTTCATACGCTCGGCGATGGCCGGAACCTTTTGTGGTAGAGGTAAAGTTTCCGCACGACCACTGCACTTCACTGTACACACAACAGCGCGGCGCCCATGGATGTATAATAAGAGCATAATCTCCGGTGGGGTGTGGTACGCTCCGCACCCCGCATCACCGGTACGCCGCACGCTCCTCATCCCCCGTACGCCACGCACTCTGCGCATGGATTGTGTCTTGTCGCGTACACTCCGTGGACCGCGCTTCCTCCTGTGCGCCACTAAACCAGGTCTAAACCAGGTCTAAACCAGATCTAAAACCAGGACTAATCCAGGTCTAAAACCAAACAAGAATTTGCAGGAGTTGGTTGCTACATTTATGTAGTTTTAAAAATCATGACAATATCAAGTAATCCAAGGTATTCAGATTACGTTACTCACTTTAAGTAATTTAATTGATTACGTCACAAACTACATTTTGGGGAATGTAATCTGTAATCTGTAGGGGATTACATTTTAAAAGTCACCTTCTCAACACTGATGCTACAACATCTAAACAGAAACAGCCCTGTACATTACATCAAGTGGAAAAGAAACCGTGAGGTAAGTCAACCTTAGCCCAGCGATAATTAAGTTTTTCATGTCCAAAACACGTGTATCTGTCAATAAACGTGGTGTGTACTTAACATGTGCAAAGTAGACACGACAATAACAAACGATTACTCGATTATTCGAACAAAATAATCGACAGAATAATCGATTACTGTAATAATCGATAGCTGCAGCCCTAATCCTAACTATTCACCAAAGACCAGTAACGCAGATTTCCTGATTATCGGACAATAAATCGCTTCCTAATTGGATGCAAATCTGAATATATTTGAAATGGGAGACAATATATACTCAAACATATGGGAAAATCAAGTACAGGGCCTTTAATAACATTATTTTTTGCTTAGTCTCTCAATTTTTAATCTGATTTTCATTTTTTTTTATGATGGGGATGTTGCAGGTCATTGCTCCAACCAATGCAGAGATATTACCACCTCTCCCTGAGCCTGAAGCGGGTGAACTCAAGAAACATTTGAAACAGGTATGGAAATGTCTTGATTTATTATTTTGATGAAAATTTAGAATTTGTTGATTTTAATTACTTCAGTAGACTTATAATATAATCAAGCTTTTATATTTTATACATGTACTTGACCCTTTTCTTCCAGTGTTGTGAAGACTAAGTGCTTCCTCCCTCTGCACTTGTATTGTAGATGCGGTATGGGAACATTGAATGGGTTGCGTGCCACACTAACATCTCTTTGTCCTGTTTTCTTTGCATGCTCTAGCCCGTGGAGGTAAAAAAAATAACCGTAGGAGCTAGAATCCTAGAATCCTTCCTCATAGATGTAATTACAGCCCAATCATCTGAGACCAAACTTGGCTCTGATTCATAGGTGTACCAGCTTCTTAAATTACTTTTGTGAATGATGATTTAAACAGTGCATGAATCAATTCATTTTAATTGGGATTTGATGGGAGCTGGTTTAATCTTTTCGGCTGCAAGTGTTTCTAATTCTTATGTTATTCTTATGTTATAAATCTAGGAGTGAAAAATTTTAATTTTCATTGCCGCTCCTGCCTGGATCTGCAATATTTTGTCCTGCTCCTGCCCGCAAATTTCTGCTGTATGGGGATGCTCTCTTTCTTTCTCCCCAAAGGACTTTTCATTAGCTTGGAAAATCCTCTACTTCAGAAGCACTGTGAAATTCACTATACGAACATGGAGAAGCGGAAAGGAATGGTCGAAAATGTGTGCGAGATTAGATCACATCCGCAATGTTTTTATGCCAAATAAAATATCCAGACAAATGATGTATGATAGGCAAACATTAATAATTTCTATATTTGACTTTACACTCATATTTAGTTTGCGGGAGTGCAGTTTATCATCCCACCTGCCCGTTCCCGCATTGTGCAGTCCCGCTCCCGCCCGTGTCCGCAATGAACATTGAAAATGTGTCCCGTGCCGCACTGTTTTGCATCGTGTCCCGCAGTTGCAGGGCTCTAGTCCCCACTAATGTTAATAACAGGTTTATTGACTGCTATGACCCCTAAAGTCCTGCCCTTTGCAAAACCAGAGATGCGGCCTGGGAAAGGGTTAGTACCTTCAAGAACCTCACCCCCGATTGGCTCTTTAGGTTGCAAATCAGCCGCTCTAACTGCTAGCCTCGGCTACATTTGAATGCAATCAAACGCTATGGGTGATGCCACCCTCCCTCAGTCCACTTGTATGTACAGGCTCTGGCCCTGCTATTACAAAGCAACTGCGATTGAACAACACTAGTCCCTTGTCTACTATTTCAAAATATGAATACTTTTTAAATCTAAACCTCTAATCACCAACAGTACAATAAGCTCCTGAAATGCAGCTTTTTGCAGATTTTTAAGTGTGTAAGGTTTTAATGAAGAGATTTGCAGTGCTGCTTCTGCCCTGTATTCTACATTGTATGGTGTGGATGTGTGCACACTTCTGCAGCCTAAGCCATTCCCTTGTAAGAATGGTGTTTAAACAGTGCCGTTGTTTACCAGGCTGCTGTCAGATGCACTGTGACTAAAGGAGCCTTGAATCAGAGCCAGCTGGTTGTGCTGTAGCATTAGCAGCCTCCTCCCTGTTTGTAGACTTTAGTGCACAGTCCTCTCATACACACCAAGTCCACGTTTAACACTCACATTTCAATATGTAATAATATAATATAATACAATAACTTACCCAGCTGAAAAAAAAGCTGGGTAAGTGAACTGGAAGAGATGAGATTCACTGAAAAACATAAAAACATACCACCCAAACTTGTATCTGTATACTAGTTATTTCACTAGTTGCTTAATAATTAAAAAAATAAAAATAAATGCTGCCTTTAGAAACGGTGAGATAAAACATCATCTCATATCTCTTTTAAAACATTATTTTATAAGATTATCAGATAAGTCGATTAAAAACCCTATTTAAAATAGGCTAATTTGTTTTAATTAAATATTCTATGGTGAATTTAGCCCCAATTGAAGAAAATTATTATAAGACACAGTCTAAATTGTATATAAAATCATAAAAAATTGATTAAGCGGGAGAAGATGGATGGATGGATGGATTGACATCCCTAATAATTATTTTTACTTTAATTGTTGTGGAGTTTTGCCTCCCCTCCAGTTCATTATTAACATTTCTCAGTAGTGTCATCGAGCTATTGCAGAATTTGTCTATCTTTAACATGATCAGTTTCCTTGGTTAACTCGTCTCACAGAAGCAGTACGCTATGCACTTCTCATTTGATCTCGGCCAGCTTGTCTCCAGGCTGTCCTTCTTGGTTCCTATTTAAACCTCCTTGTGTAAAAGCAGAGTCAGGGTTGAGTAGTCAGTACTAACGCTCAGTGTTGAGTATTCAAGTTCACCGGGTCCCTGACTGATGGTAAATAAACTTCTCCTGACTCAGACTTCATAGTCTCTGTCTCTCTGTACGAGTCTAGGACATTTCCCAATTGTCAACAACCCCAATCTTTATATAAAGACATAGTTCCCTAGTACTTTTTGCATACATAGTAGTTTTTCCATGTACTCCCATGCAGTAGTGGCTTTGTGAGTGTTTAGGTCAGATACATAGAGATATGTAGTGGTTTTGAGAGCTCTTTCAAACAGTTACTGCCATTTCGTCGAAATTAACCTGTAGCAAAAGACATAATATATTTCTTTGTTTTTCTTTTGAGTCACCTGTATTTAAAAACCAGTAGAGTAGGAAAGTGGCTATTTAGGATTTGACTGGCAAAATGAGATATCATTCTGAACAGAAGGCTTATAAATGATTATTTAAATTATATTTAAACTCCCTACACCTTCACTAGAATGATTTTGATCAATATCCACTGAACAGGTAAAAGGGAGCTGTTAACTTGAAAACAGCCACATGACATCACAAGGTGGGACAAAGATTTTGTGCTACAATTTCTGTAGCACTGTTTGATTTAAAATGTGTTAAAAAAAGATTGCTTTGAAGATTGCATTCTGGGGAGTAATGTGTGTAAAAAGACAGGAAGCCTATGTAATGGTGTTGAAACCTGTGTGTTCTCTTGAGCTAACTGAAACTAATACAATGCACTGTGTAGTGCATCAGTTTGTATCAACTCTTTTGTGAACATTCTGTTACTCCGTTACTTAAAGCGTTTTCTTGTTGTTGTTTTTTTGTGAGATCTGCTTTGTTCATCGTCATTCATTTGTAAGCAGTGCAGCACCTGGTTACAATGAATAGTGTGCGGTACCTGTATGGAGCTGTTAGGAGCACTGTGTGTTTGTCTGGGTCTTCATGTGTCCGTCTCTTGCATCATTGTCCTGTCTTTACATCCGTTTTCTTTCCTCCTTTTCCTCAGTACCTTTGTCAAGTGTTAACAACCATCTTGGGTTTGGGCAAAATGTAATTGTAGAATTCAGGCAGCCTGATAATATAACTTATAATGTCATTTTAGTTTGTACTTTGAGGCCCAAGTAATCTGGAATTTGGTTGAAATATTTCCTGTTTTCTGACACAATTTTTTTTTATTCACTGAAAATAAATATGTGAATTTAAAAGTGCATTCTGCACATTTTCTGGTGGAGGTTTTTTCACTGCTTGCCTCACAAGAATGTTATTGTTTTGGCTGGAATGTTCCACAGTAAGCTTCATATTTATTCTACTTCACATTTATTCACTTAATAGGTGTTTTTATTGCATAAAAAATACTCTGTCTCCTTCTAGTCTCCATGGAGACTGCCAGGTTTTATGCCTGTCTGTAGAACATTCCAGGCAAAACAAAATCATCTCCATGTAGAAAAGAAGGTTTTTGGACCATCCAGACCAACCCACAAAGTGAACCTTCAAAATGGCACCAAAGCCAAAACAAAACACTATTGTGTTTTAGCCCACATTTTTCAATCCAAGAACCTTTCTTATAGCACCGAGTGCAATGAATGGAGCACACTGAATATCTAAAAAAAAAAGTTTTGTTTTTGAAACATATAATATCAAACAAAGTGGCCCTTTTGATTCTTTAAAAAAGATGTAGTATATGTCCAGATAGGTATCCAAACACCAATAACAGTGTGGACAAAGGAGACAAAGAAAGAGCTGAGATCACTTCCATGTCCTCCCCCTGTGTCATGTGCTGTTCACTGCTGGCCTCATGTGACTCTCCTCCCTCTCCTCAGTGTCTGCTTAGGCTCAGCGCCATCACCCAAAAGCAGATCTTCTTCTCCGCTGAAAATAAGGTTACTCATGTTTGCCTGGTGGTGTGGAATGCAAATGAGCCCTGCACGGATCTCTCCTTCCTCACATGAATCTGCCTGTCAATATTTGTCTCCTGTATCTAGATGAGAGTAACGCGTTAGAATGTGGCACTGCGGTTTAAGGAGACGCTGCTTAGCTCTGGCTTGAGCATGACTGAATGTGCGTGCATCTGTTCTGGCAGCAATACGTGTTTTAACCAATTTTCATAATGATGGGAAAAACAATAATCACCTTGAACTTACCAGTCACCCAGGCCGACTAAATGTTTCATTGTGCTAAGCTTAACATTGACTCTGGAGTCTGCAGCGACCATGCACACTGACCTACTCTCCTGCTCCTGTCCAAAGTAACAGACCCACCTCTGGCATCAGGATTTAAAGTTTCATAGTAAGATCATGTTCAGGTAGTATCAAAAAAGTATAAAAGGGAAAATGTATGAGGTGTGAAGTGATATACTTTAAAAATAAAAGCTTTAAATATCTACCAACATAATTATGAATAGCATTTGCAGGATGGGTTAAAAAATATGATTTTAAGTTCATTTAAATAGATGGGAACCAGAGAAGCAGAATAGGTTCATGCAGCACTACGATCTTTCTGTCAGTACAGTACACAGCTTTTTTAATGTACTTGTAGGAAAAATACTCGCATGATTTATTATGTAATTATTCCTGAGGGGGCATGCACAGGGCTTTAAAGGAGTTTAGTTCTTAAGACATGCCTGGTTCATTGAGGCACGTAATTCAAAATTATATTGCCAAGATCATTTGTCTAGAATGCTTTTGCGGTAGTAAAGTAGGTGCAGAGCAAGTGAAACAATGACCACAGTACAGACACTGTACAAAAGTGATTGTCTTTCAATGAAGACAGCCACATTCAGTTAGCACTGAAGTAATGCTTTATTGGTCTTGGATTTATTTTGTATGTAAGATCCAATAGAATATATTGTCTTAACTATCAATAAAGCATCCTCTGATGCCTGCATGCTGATGCCAGGGGTTGGAGCATCCCATTTTAGTCCTCTCCTAACCACCTTCTGGACTTAATATGAAACTTTCTGTATTTGTAATGGTTGTGCTGTGGCTTATTCCAGGCTTTGGCCAGTATGAGCCTGAACACACAGCCCATTCTGAACCTGGAGAAGTTTCAGGAAGGACAGGAGCTGCCCTTACTCCCGCCGGGACGAGATAAAGCTTCACCATCCTCTACCGAATTCAACCCTCTCATTTATGGCAACGATGTGGATTCAGTGGACGTAGCCACCAGGCAAGTGTCCGCGCTCACAGTGGACTTCACTAAAAAGTACACCCTGAACAAATCTATGTGTGATGTAGCTATTGATGTTCTGTATCTTTGGTGACTTTCTGACTCCAGGGCTCTGCTAAGTTCTTGGGCCTCATTAATACTTTTTTGGGTTCTGGTCCAAAATAAAGCCAATTTAGCAAAGCTTTAGTAGTATGACTTTTAAGGGCTCATGTCTCCTCCTTCTTTCTAGGGTCGCCATGGTGCGCTTTTTCAACTCCCCAAATGTCCTCCAGGGGTTCCAAATGCACACACGCACCCTGCGCCTGTTCCCCCGGCCTGTGGTGGCCTTCCAGTGCTCCTCTTTCCTGGCCTCGCGGCCACGGCGCTCCAGCTTTGCAGATAAACTCTCTCACACTCAGGCTGTGGAGTTCTATGGAGAATGGGCCCTGAACCCAACCAACCTGGCTTTCCAGAGGATTCACAACAGTACGTCTATCATGTTGTTTTTCACTTCTTTTTAATTGAGCTGTCCAGCTACGCAGACAGTTTGCACTAAACTAAACTACACCATAAAACATTTTTAGCGGTATAATTATAATGAGGTTGTTGTATAAAAATAATGTGATTCATTCCTTTCTTTTAGATGTTTTTGACCCATCTTTAATTGGGGACAAACCAAAGTGGTACACTCACCAGCTGCAGCCTGTGCTGTACCGAGTGTATGACGGTGGCTCACAGCTGGTGGAGGCCATGGCCAGTCCTCTGGAGGACGAAGGCAACGATTCTGACCCCACAGACAGGTGGGACCACCGCTTATCCACAGCACAACACCTGCACTGTTCTAAGACAGACTGCCTGCTCTTATTGTCTGAGGCTTGGAGACTATAGTATAGTACAAGTATTGTCATCCTGTTCTATGCACATCATTTCTTGTCATTAGTAAAGATTTAAAGGCAGATATTTTTACCATCTCTTATATAATTAAAATTCAGTTATTTGTGAGATATTTTCGTGTTCATTCAGTTGAAATTCCAGATTGACATGCCACCCCCCTTGAAAAAAAGCCGAATCTCAAGGGTCTATCCAAAATAAATACCTTTTTAGTTGGGGGTGTAGGTCTTTTAAAGAACCTGATACATTTAAATACATAAAAACTGTGTTAGTCTCTGAACTCTCTGACTCTGTGTCTTAAGTGCTCAGTAACCGGCATGTGTGGTGTGTTGCAGTGGCAGTGACAGTGACGGATATGATGGCTCCAGCTCCTCATACTCCTCCCTTGGAGACCTTGTGAGTGAGATGATCCAAGGAGACATCCAAGGAGAGACCACGAGTGAGTTCTACTGTCCTCCCGAGAATATTATTAGGCAGTTTGATTTTGCACACACTGCTGAGTATTATAAAGGATGAAAGCATAGACTCTGCAACATTACAGCTTTAAATCAAGTTTTGCATTTGATTACTAAAACAAAAAAAAAACAAATTAGAAAACCCATGACTTGAAGAACTGTAAAAGCATTACATTTGTGTGTCATTCATTTTGAATGGATTTTTCTGTGGTTTTGTGACTTAACAGATCCATTTTATATAAATAATCCCCCTTTTCATATTTGCTAATCTTGAGTTATTAGCTGAATGTTTTTGGTAGGCTTGTCCAGAATGTTTGTTATTGATTCACTGCTAAATTAGAAACACAAACAGATATGATTAAAAGCTAAGCATGTGATTAGATTCCAGTGTGGAGGAAATGAAGACACAGACCAAAAAATGTGTGCCTCTAAGACTTAATAATTATCGTGCCACAGAGGGCTATAGTCGACTGTTGGTTTAGTCTACTAAAAAGGGGTTTGACAGAAGCTCTCCAAACTATTACATATCTCTGTCTAATCCAAACTGCACTCATAAGACTACACCTGTATGGGAGTCCAAGCAAAAACAGCCATACAGAAAAAAAGTACTAGGAAACAACCCTAGTCTACATGACTTGTGAATCAAACTTGTGAATTGTGAAGGACTGCAGTGCTAGTGCCACATATCACAAAAATGTATTAAACCAGTAAACCACACAGGTAATGATATGGCTTTATTTTTGTAAACTTAATCCTTCTGTTCAGATTTAGATCCCCCTACACATGCTGCGCTTGGTGACCCAAGTGAAGTGGAGTTCCAGGACTTCCAGGAGATGAGGGAGGGTCAGAGCTCAGAGGGGCCCACAGGAGGTGCAGACGCTCCCGCTGAACCCTCTGACGGACAGCCTCTGCGCTCCAGCTCCAGCACCACGGCCAGCTCCAGCCCCAGCACCATCATCCAGGGAGTCAATCATGTGGGTCACCTTCAACTTCTAGTACACACTTTGTCTTATCATCCATGTGTTGTATTGATGCTTTGCAATGACATCACGGGGGTGTTCAGTATGTTTGTATATGGTGGAATGATCAGTGATCTATGACCAGCAGCTACAATCATGAGACAGTGCACACAGCAAACATTGTCAATAAAGCTTTAAGATGGTCTTTTTAAATTAATTTATTTGATTAGGACAATGCACATTAATCAGTACATCAGTAAAAATATCAATATAAATATGCCGGAGTTAGCACAGTTGCTAAATTTCATCCATTGTCCTAAGGTGTCGTAAAAGAAACAGGCAGACAATACACTCATACACCACAAACATACAGTACATGTTAAAGTACAGGAAATAAAACCAGGTTCACAATATACACAAAGTTAGAGTGAGGTCATTAGTGAGAGCAGGTCTGGCTTGTTTTTAACCACTGTTTAAGGGCCTTTGTGAAGGTGGTGTGGTTGTCACGGGCTCTAGCGTGAGCTGGCAGTGCATTCCAAGACTGTGTTTCTCTAATGGACGCCACCATTTAACCAAAGTTAGTTTTCACTTCACAGTCCTCTTTTGTCAATGCTCTGTTGTTTACTCTGGAATATTTTTATTTATGAAGTCCTGTAATAGTGGAGGGGCTAGTCCATTCAAAACATAAAAAGTACCGGCAGTAGTGCACTTTCCATTCAGGAATAGGCCATCATTGTGCGCTGGTAGCAAAAATGCATCATCTTCCGACCATCAAAAGTATATTTTTCAATAAATATTTTTCAATAAAAAGTTCATAATGTTAAAATTCAATAAGTACCCTTTAAAATTATACCAATCTTAACCACATTGGTGCAAATAAAATAGTTCACAATCAAACAAAGTTTTCGTGAATTTTCGCATTTCCCTGATCAAGACGCTTAGTTTTAGCCGATTAGCACTCGTTGCCCGGCACAGTGCAAAGGGCAGCGCCAAGATTATTGCGTGGCGCTTTTCGACCAAACAGCTAACAGGGTCAAAACTATTTCCATATTCAGCAGGGGGTCCCCAGCTTTCGATATGTACCCGTTTTGTGTGGGGTAAAGTTTATAGTTTTCTCGGGATTTACAAATGAATCAAAACCTTTGAAAAGATCGGCAAATAGCAAGGGAACCATAAAAAATACCCCCCACAAAGTAGGTACCAAAATGAAGTGTTTTTTGTGTATTTTAAAAATACATTCGTCTTGAGAGCGAAGAATCAATGGGCGCGAAGCGCCACGCAAAACAAAACTTGATTCCCGAATGAAGCGGAGACCAAAATAGCAGCACCCGCGTTAGAGGCTGGGATCAGCGAACCACAGTTCTAGAGTCTTTAACTTCGTTCCTGGCTGAGTAAATCATTATTTGTTTCATTGAATATCTAATTCTAATGTGTTGTTTATATCACTGAATTTGGGCGTTTCTTTGTGGAGCTATTGTGCGTTTTTGCGCCAGCCTGTGACCGCGGAGGTCTGCGGCTCTGTGTTCGCGGTTGCGGAGCCTGGGGCTGAGCTCCGCTGTCCCAAGCACGGAGCCGTAGAGCCCCGCAGCCCCAAGCACGGAGCTCCGCGGCTCCGAGCATGGAGCCGCAGACCACCGCGGTCACAGAAAGAACACATATATTCTACTGAGTCGTGTCCTTTAGTCTGACAGAAGCTGAAGCATCAGCTGTGTTTTCAGCGCAGTGTATGCAAATTAGCCATGCAATTTTTAAGTTTCGTTTCTCTAAAACGTAAACAAATGTGCGCAAAGCTGCATTAAACACATTATTACCCAATGTCTATTTGAGTCCACATAGCAAATAAAAATCCAATCTTAAATTATCCACCTGCAGTAAACAAAAAGTGCGTCTGCTTCTATGTTCATTCCTCCCCAGATCTGACCAATCCACCCGGACCACAGAGAGTTCTGTCCTTCTATCAGGGCCTTGAGTTTAGATTTGGACTCTCATCACATGCTAGCCGATTAGTAAAATAATCCTAAATGCCTGTAATACCTGTAAGAACATTTATTTTACTACTACAGCTGGTGATGTTTTTTTTTTTTTTTTTCCCAACTTGTGGTGTGTGTGAACAACAGATGACTACATATCATAGACCGTATATACGGTCTATGCTACGTACGCATATTACAGTTCAGGAATATTAATACAAATAGTTGCTCTGTTTATTTGATCATGTTGATAAAATGACTGTAATCAACTTAGGATCTAATTCCCATACATGTCTGTGAAGAATTGTGCTTGTGTTTTCAGATGCACAATTTTATGAAATTTTCTATTTTTTCCCCAATTTTCTCAGCTTTGTTAAAAAAAAACAACTATTCTAGATAGCTAAGAATGGATACGTTCATCTGATTTAGCAGCCCAATGATGCCCTCGCAGTGAAGTTTCATTGGACTGCAGTAAAAAATGAAAAATTTTTGGCCTCTCAAAAAGCCATTAGATAATGATATTTGAGGAATTTTTTATGTTTTTTCCAATTTTCTACCAGATCTATCAAAGAAACTATTCAAGATAGCCAAGAATAGAGTATTTAATCTGATTTAGCAGCCCACTGATCCCACAGGAGTGAAGTTTAATCGAACTACAATGAAAAATGAAAATTTTATGACTTTTTAAAAATCGTCCAATTTGAGTCATTTTCACATAATTTTTCCGTCGGTCAAATTGGGTCTGGAAGCATTTTGGCGACCTTATAACTTTTTATTGGAGCAACCCTGACCTCTTGAAAAAAATAGGCTCACTGAGACTAGATACAGTCCCTGACAAAAGTCTTGTCGCTTATCCATTTTGTAGAAACAAAAGCTTATAACCTGACTTTAAATTAATTGATTGGTTTTAGAAATGTCTCATGTGAAAGCTAAAACCCTCCCAAATTATGATCAACATACTAAAATAAATTTGCTTCACTGAAGAAAGACTGATCATTTAATGAACACAGAAAGGTCAGATTTTGGCAAGACAAAAGTTTTGTCACCTACAGAAAATTGAACAAATAATTTACTTCAAATACAAAAATATGTTGCATAACATCAGTGAATTAAGTAGTGGTGCTGTGAGATCCATATTTAATATCTTGTATGACTTCCATGAGCTTGAAGGACTGCATCCATGCGGTTTGACAATGATTCATACAATTTGTTGAAGTCATCAGGAATAGCAAAGAAAGCAGTCTTACTTGCTTCCCAGAGTTCATCAAGATTCTTTGGTTTTGCCTTCCATGCTTCCTCTTTCATTCTACCCCAGACATGCTCAATGATGTTCATGTCTGGTGACTGGGCTGGCCAGTCCTGGAGCACCTTGATCTTCTTCGCCTTGAGGAACTTTGATGTAGAGATAGAAGTATGCGATGGCGCACCATCCTGCTGCAAAATTCGACCACTTTTATGGTTGGGAATGTAAGAGGTAGCTAATACTTCTTGATATTTGAGGCTATTGATATTGCCTTCCACCCTGCAAATGTCTCACACACCCCCATATTGGATGTAACCCCAGACCATGATTTTTCCGCCACCAAACTTAACTGTTTTCTGGGTGAATCTTGGATCCATGCGGGCTCCAGTAGGTCTCCTGCAATATTTGCGGCGGCTGTGATGTAATTCAACCGAGGATTCATCTGAGAAATCCACCTTCAGCCACTTTTCCAGTTTCCATCCTTTTAGCAGGCTGTGGGCCTTGGCAAATGCCACACAGTTTTTTAATTGCCTTTTGTTTAGTGCTGGTTTCTGTGCACTGATTCGACCATGGAGGCCATTTTGAGACAGAATTCTACAAACTGTTCTGGTTGACACAGGGACTTGAGGTGACCAGGCCTGGTGGAGCTCTGCTGCAGTGGAAAAGGGGCTGGCCTTGGATTTTCGAATCAACAAACGGTCTTCCCGAGCAGTTGTCTTGCGGGGTCTGCCGGACCTGGGCTTGTCAAAAACATCTCCAGTCTTTTCAGATCTTTTTCTTATTCTTTGTACTTGACGCTGAGACACATTGAAGGTGTCAGCCTTCTTCAGCCTCTTGATAATTAACGCTTTGGTGTCAGGGTGGATCTTAGGCATGTTGTCAGTGTGATGTGAAGGTCTGGTGTGCTGGGGTTCTTTTTATACACACCCACTAATTGATTGATCAGTAACTGATCACAGGTGAGGCTGTAATCTAGGATTGGGTGCATCATATGACAAGGCGACAAGACTTTTGTCTTGCCAAAATCTGACCTTTCTGTGTTCATTAAAGGATCAATCTTTTTTCAGTGAAGCAAATGTATTTTAGTCTATTGAGCATAATTTGGGAGGGTTTTAGCTTTCATATGAGACATTTCTAAAACCAATCGATTAATTTAAAGTCAGGTTATAAGCTTTTGTTTCTACAAAATGGATAAGCGACAAGACTTTTGTAAGGGACTGTAGTAGGCCAGGGAAAAAGGCTTTAGAGACTTCGTTTTGATAGATTTTTGAAAAATTGGGCCTCCAAAAATGCCATATTTGCAATTTGGAACACAAAATTAGAAAAAAAAAAAAACGTTTTAAAACAGGCCTTATTTGAAAAGTAATCTATGTACCATGTGGATTTCTCTGTTTTGCAATCTGCTGAGTAGATATTTCAAGTATTTCATAATAAACAGGTGTCAGTTCATTCAATTTCTGAGTATTAGCCTGCAAAAGACACTTTTTTATGCTATCTGGGTTAGTGTATCGGATGGGGTACCCCTACCCCAGTATCTCAAAAATGGTTGCAGATAATGACATGAAATTTTCTGTGGTTGTTTTTGATACTTCACTGAATGGAAAAATGCACTTAAAAAGCTAAAAGTCAGAACTTCATTTTTTGACTGCTGGTACCTATTAAAAAAGAGGCAGGCTTCTAAAAACAACTGGTAGCAATCAAGGTCCAATATTTTGTATTCATTAACAATTTTACAATTGCTCAAATCATTTTATTTGTTTTTGGTGGGCAAACGTAGTTCAAAAAAGCACACACAATACAAAATCAACAATATTGGGTATCTAAGTTATTTATTTATTTATTTTAATTTTATTTATTTATTTATTTGACAGTGCAAACAAACATAGTTCCATAGACAAAGTTTGCAACTGATGTGCTGCATATAGAGATTATAGCTAATGCTAATTTTCAACTCCTGTCCCTGGTTGGGCTCTAGTGCTGAATTATTAATGCATTTGTAGATTAATTTACGAAAACAACTTATAAAGTGGTGGACATATACAAACAGTACATTGTTCCTCAATCACCAGATTTTGTGATCAAATGACAATGTTTACATCATGTTTACCAAATGAGACCAAACTGATTCAAGAGAGGTGCTCTGTGGAAATCGATTCAGATCATTTCATAAATGAGTTTAATAATCCCTTTGTGTTCATTCCTCAGGAGCCTGGAGAACCACCTGAGATGGAGGCTTCAGCCAGCGCAGCTCTCCAGAACCCTGTCCCAGGCCTGGCCAGCCAGCCGTTCCTCCGCCCCCCACCGGACAACGGCGTGGTGGACATCGCCAACAAAAAGCCAGAGTATGACAACCCCTACTTTGAGCCCCAGTACGGTTTCCCCACTGAGGATGACCCGGAGGCCGACGAGCAAGTGGAGTCCTACACCCCTCGATTCAACCAGAACCTCAATGGCAACAAGTGTGTGCAACTTGTTTGTGACTTGAATGACTGTGTCATCATCATTCAAAGGGATTTCTGACCTACCATGAAATGTTTTTTTTAGCTCATTCCATGGTGGTTTGAATCAAGGTGGTATGTTTGGTGCAGTGGATTGCAGAGTGCGTGTGCCTTCCTTTAAAATGGAACTGTAATAAGGTTTTAGGGCTACACAATTTAAGGAAAACGTAGTAATAAATAGCCAATTTGAATACTGCAACAGTGATATTAATAATACTATCTTGACACTTTTCAATCAAACTCCCCCACACTTAAACTTCATAATTGAGGCAAAATCAAGAAATAACTAATAGGTAACCAATAAATAATTTTCTTCTGAGGTTTGGTTAGTAATAAAACGAAAGCTACAGATGTAATTACAGTTCTATAAAGCCTGGATGACCTCCAGTGGTTGCTGGAAAGCACTGAATGTTCTCTGAGCATTTACAGTCAGGAGGGATGAAATAGACTGTAAATCTCAGTCACCAATAGAAAAGGTTTAGAATCTGGAAATAAATGCTTAAAAAAGCGTGCAATTGTACACGTTACATTTCCACTTGGAAAAGTTTGTGTATTATACCCTTGAAAAGTGATTCCCGTTAATTCTGCAGCCCTAATACTGTATGCATGCTGTTCATCAGTGTGACGTGCTTATGATCTCGATTTGACTTCAGGGTAGCCCGTCCGCTCCGTCCCAGCAGCTTGAGGCTCCCTGGAGAATCTGACGGAGAGGACTCTCACAACAGCTCGCCCAACTCCACCATCTCCAACAGCAGCAACGACGGGCTGGGGGGGCTCATGTCCTTTGCAAGTAAGAATATGGCCGACAAGAAAATAAACTACACAAGATTTGAGCAGTCTGAGAACACCAGTGTAAAAAAATCAGACCAAGGTCAAGGTTAATATATAAAGTATGCTTAAAATACAGTCACTGCTCAAAATGCTGTACAAATAAACATGGGCTTATTACTCTACTAAAAAGCATGATATTTCAAACAACAATGATATAATGCAATAAATAGAACAGTTCAGTTTTTTTTTAACAGACTTGTATAAATGCAAATAAGGGGATCAAAGAGTCTCTAAGTTGCGCAAGTTCAGCTCATCCCAATCAGATCAGACACATTCATATTCACATGATTTTAAACAACCTTTTTCTTTATGCTCCTGTTTCAGAATATGTCTGCTTTGTTTTTATCTTTTCAGGCAATCTGTACAAGAACCACGGCACAAGTTTTAGTCTGTCCAACCTGGCTCTTCCCAACAAGGCTGCGAGGGAAAAAGCTACACCGTTCCCTAGCCTTAAAGGTACCACTCCTCTTCACTTTCATAAGCTCCACTCTCACCCAGTGGTCTCATGATAGTTAGGTCAGGTCAGCGGTGAATTTATTTATTATCTTTTAGTATTATTTTCAGGCCTATGTAGTTTTGACTAGCCTTACAAAGTTGTTCAAATTAAATGTGTCCTAATTTAGTTACAACTTTTTTCAATAATCACTGACAATTTTGTGATTTTTATTTTTATTTTTCTCCTACTCTCCTTTTCCCCTTTTTTAAATAATTTTATTTTCTACAATATTTTAAAATTGATATTGAGGATGAGGTGGAGCAAGCAGGTTTGTAGAGGTTTCTAAACGAAGCACGATTGTAATTCCTATGGATTGTTTATTCAAAATGGCACCGTTTAATGCGGCATATGGAGGGCTTTTTGTGTTTTTCTCTCCAATAAGTTTAAAGGGAAAATCCATGTTATTTTATCATGTCATGTTTTTACACAATGGTGCATAGATAGAGTGCATCATTCTGTTATATGTAATTTGATGTATTTTACACTTTTAAAGGAGACTCATTATGATTTCTTTATTTTTTATTACTATTTACTCTCTACATTTTAGATGCATACAGAAGACATCAAATATATGCTGAAAGATGTATGGAATTATGTAGCAAATATTTTTTTAGATTTTAGATTCAAATTCCTCATAGTATCCACCCTTTACTCTGTTGGACTTCTCTCAAAGAGCTTCATGATGAAGTCTCCTGAAATGGTTTTCACTTCACAGCTGTGCCCTGTCAGGGTCAAGGAATGCCAAGTGTCCAGGCAGTGACCAAAGAAAAGGGCGCCTATTTTCAAAGATCTGAAGCTAGTTTGGAGTTATTTAGCATTTATTTTTTGCTTACCACATTTCATTATGTGTTCATTAGGGTGCATCAGTTGCCCCGATATCAGAACTTTACAACGGCCCTATACTTTTCGTGTTCCATTCGCTGAGAAAAAAATTTAGAAAAAAAATTATGAAATTCCGAGTTGATCTACCGGGTCCACATCGAGGTCAAAGTTTGGCCAATGTCCCAATGTATAAGACAGTATAGGCCTATACTGTCTTATACACTGGGGCATTGCCCAAACTTCATAATAGGCAGGTTCGGTAGACTTTAGAAAGCATGGTAGAACCACATATTTGCTTTATGTTTTTCAGAATTGGAGTGTTACAGTGTAGTTATTAAAAGAAGAAATGTCAGAACATAGCTGTAAGAAGGCTCGCATGGAGCAGCCTAAACCAATAACCCGCCAAGACTGTGCAGTATTTGGGTTAGGAGCGAAAATTACCACTGTTTCTGTTGATCTCTCATTTTTAACAATTTTTTTTAGAAATTTCCAGAATTTTACAAGGGATGTGGACCCGGTAGATGACATTCGAATTACAAAAAAATTTACCAGGAATTTTTTCTAGTTGAATGGAACACTAAAACATTAGGGCTGTTTGCAAGTTCTCGATTTAAAAAAAAAAAGGGGGCAACTGATGCACCCTAGTGTTCATTCATAGTTTTAATGTTTTCAGTAAGAGTATAGTTGTTTAATCGGTATCACTTTATTTGAAACACACTGAGTAGTAAAAAACAATAATAGTAGGAAAGCTCAAACAAATAGTGTAATGAGAATAAAGAAACCTAAATGAAAAAGTGTGTCCATGTTTTTGACTTGTAGTGTAGCTACATAAATGAGAGCCTGGCTAGCCTGATGAGGGGCAACAGGATTAGTAGATAAAAGTACTGCTCCTGCACATTCTCCCAGCAGCAGGGGTGACGCATGTTGAAAAGATATTATAATGTGTCTCCTTTAAATGCTTACTAAGTCCACACTTGACGTTGGTGTGTAGTGTGAGACTGGATCTGAATTTTAAGTGAGAGAAAACGTTGCATGGCATCTCTCCATGTGGAATAGCTGCCATTGAACCTGTGCTCCTGATTCTGACGTGTCTTGTCTCTGTCACTCAGATTCCCCCGACAGTCCGGGTATGTTCATGTGTGCTGTGCTAACTAGCCTTAGCCTTACTGCTCTCCAAAATGACCCTTGAACTAACCTTTTAAGCCTTTCAACTTTGAACCTAGCTCTCTAATAGATCCCTTATTAACCTCTCCTCTGCTCCTGTGCCACTCTGCGCTGTTTGGTGGGACTGTGTTTTTGGCGCACTATGATTCACACATAGTTGGCCAAAACAATAGTGTGACATAACATCATGTCGGAGTGGAGTTTACACATCCTCCTGCTAGAAGAATGCTCAGTTTATCTTCAGCTGTGACCTTTAGTCAGTGGATAAGAAGTGTACTGTCTAATATACCCAGTCTACCTATTTATGTGTTTGTTTCTTTTGCCCTTTACAGACATATTCTCCAGACTTTTTTGTAGAGGCCATAAGCATCTTCTGACAAAGTTCATGTGATAGAAGTTGGAAGCGTAGGGCAGTTGAAGTTCAGACATAAGTGCTGACTATATTGCTATGTTAAGGCTAGCATTGACCCACTTTTGCTGTTGAGGAGATTCATTATTTGTATAGTTATAGTATTATATGCATTTTTGAGTAAAAGTTAGAATTTTTAGTATCCTGACAACACTATTTCAATACTAAAGGCTTCCACACACTACAGGGTAATCTGCTCGCTTTTGGCTGTGATTTGCCTCTCCCTGAGTTCGGGGAGGCGTGACCCGACTTTGTGTCTTGTGTGATTTTGAGGCCGCTGCGCTCCTCGTGTGTGGTGTCAGTGTGACTCTGAGCTGCTCCGTCAGATCATAACAGTAAAACAGACAGTGACGGACACAGAAGTGCAACATTCAAACTCAGGTAAAATAATGAGGGGACTTTATTACTCAACTGTCGTAAAGTTAAACATAAGATAAACTGCAGCATCTCATCCATACAGTATTATCCATAGAATTTGTCATCCACACATAATGACACCCAGTCCACAAAATAGCGCTGTAAATCCAGTTTGAGAAGTAAAAAGGTGAGAGTAGGTCCTCACGTGTGTCTGTTTACATTTACACAGCACACGATTGAGGTGAAGCTGCAGATTGGTGATAGTGATTCTACTTCCTGTGGACTTTATCACCACCTTCTGTGCATTAAAAATCATGTATTTGACGTATTGCACCACATCTCACAAATAATATGAACATAGTTTTGTTTTGCATCTACAGGATTTTTCAGTCTTAAATGATTCTTAAATATGTGACAAAAAGCGCACACCACACACGGAGAATCTTATGAGATTTGAAATCTCCGATCACAAAGGCTGCTGTGTGATATGGCTGCAGACCACAGGCTAAGATTTGTGAGCACACGTCTCATCAGCCGTTCCCTGTCTAGAGTAAAATGACTTGCAGCAGTGTCTGTGCTCAGAAATATAAAATGTTGTAAGATTCTCCTTGTGTTTTGTTGTATGTTTAAAAATAATTTAGGACTAAAAAATCCTGTAGCCTGTGGTGGGCTTAAGGAAAAAACTCAATACTCAGTACTGATTCCAATAACACGATGATAATAAAAAAACAATTAGACAATATAATGTGATTATTAAATATTAAATCATAGTACTTTCTTTTACATTACTATGTGGTCTTATAGCTATCCCTAGGGAGATGTTTTCTTATATTAGTTCTGGTACAGCTCAAGGTCATACCAAAACTGTTCAGGAAAGGCTCATTTCTATCTGGTTGATTTTTTTCTATGAATATATTAAATTTGTTTACATTTTGATACTTTTGACAAACCTCTTAAGTAATATCTGTTTTAAGCCCACCTTCTAAGTGTGCTTTTCCAATTCAGGTTCAAAATGGCTTCACTAGTTTGTTTGTCCATTACTGTTACTCCTCTCAGGATAATCCATACATTAAATAGACACATTGACATCCTTATACAGTTTAGGTGGAAAAAGTCGTGATAGTGATAGTATGGATCTTTCTGGGGGTGAAAGTCGGCTGCCTTGTTTTATGGCAATAGAAAGTTAAAACCAGACTTTGAAACATTCTCCATAGAGATGAATATGTTTAATGCTAAAGCAACATTTCAATGGAAATGAGCAGGAGGATAAGTCAGTTTTGTGGAGATGCCTGGTAACAGTATGGATGCATGTATGTCTATATTTATCAATGCAATAAACACATCCATAATGAAAAAACATGCTTTTAGTCTATTTTTCAGTTACATACTTGAGCTGCAATTAAAGAGAAAGTAAAGTGAAGTAGGGAGTCTGGAGAATACTGTCTGTCTGTAAACAACTTTTGCTTGCCGTGTGTTTTCTTTGAATATATTTTGCCTCTTGGTTTTAAAACTATTGAAGAAAAATATCTTGATGCAACTTGCAAAACCTGTCAGCCCGGCGTATTTAGCCAAAGCCAAATGTGTCACCATGGCGACACATTGCTGTAGTCATCCTCTTCAACACATGGCCATCATCTGTCCATGTTGTGTACTTGTATTTGGTTGTATTCTCTTTTTCTTGAACCATGTTGAGTGTGCATGTTCTGGGCTCACGGGGGCCCACTGCTGCCTGTGCCGTGTCCCTCTGGGTCCTGCCTGTCATGGCACTAATCCTGGCTTCTGTGTGCAGTCTTTGGGCTAAATTCTCTAATGGAGATAATAACAGAGGCCGGCCAGGGGAGCGGAGAAGGTGGGTCCTGCCCTTTTGTTCCAGTGAGCTGCATGTCTCCTCAGACCAGTTCACCACACCTCCAGCATCTGTCGTGCTCATTTCAATCACTGTGTTTGGAGCTTTGTCTCATCACCACCGCTCATAGTGACTGCGTATGCTTCAGCTAACTTCATTTGAGGGGTGGGCCATAGGACAACAACAAAACACTCATCCATCCATCCATCTTCTCCCGCTTAATCCGGCTGGGTCGCGGGGGCAGCGTGCTGCCCAGTCCTCATAGCACTTGACCCCCCGAACAACAAAACACTCTTGATTTAAAGTGGGACTAAATACCACCTCTGCCCACAACCACACTCTAAATTGAGGTGCTAACTTGGGCAGTACCTGGAGGACTACAGAAGTAAGTGACGGGGCTGGCGGTATAAGGAACAATGTGATTGGTTTAACAGGTATCTACATTTCACACCTCACCCCTGCAGCCAGATGTTTGTAATCAGAAACAACTAGCTTTACCCAGGGCAGTCCTGAGGGATGTCACATAGTACTTGAAATTACAGTACTAGTACTGTTTTTGACCACAAAGGTCCAGACATTTAGTTAATACTAAATGTACACAGTTCAGCCACCAAAAAAAAGATTTAGTATTTAGTTCCACTTTAATCCTAGAAATATTGAATTTAATTTCCTTTTTAGGACTGGGAAACATGGCAAAAATGTTTATTACATTGGATAAAACAGTCCTTGAAAGCCCCAAGTTGATCACTACGATCTGCAAACAATTTACACTGTTATTTTTGAATTGCACTGCCCAAATTATTTTACTCTTAATAGTTTCATAAATAATGTTTTCACATGTATATTTGTAACATTAATGACTAGCTACATACATTTCACTGTGACTGGTTAAACCCACATGTCACTCATCTGGCAGTCAAGATGATGAAGGCTGACTAGGAAAAGCCCATTCACATGGTCTTCACCTTATTTGTTTGTGGAACAAACAAACAGAACAAAACAGAACAAAATCGATAGACTGGTTTTGTAGGTTGAGTTTATAGGTCGCACCCATCCCACGCCCACAGGTAATGACCGGCTTTCAGTTCCCAATAAAGAACAGACTACAAAGATTATGTAAGACTATTTTTCACTCTTTTAAACATGAACAAATTGTCAATGTTAAACCTAGTATAAATGATAAATGTTAACTCAAGATTATATATAAATAAAAAAACTGTAAAAAATGAAAATTGGTATATATATATATATATATATATATATATATATATACATATACACATATATACATATATACACACACCAATTTTAATTTAAAAAAAAAAAAATTGTGATGGTTTGTTTTTTTAATGTTCGCACTGTGAACTCTTCTGGTGTGACGTCACAGAAAACACTGTTTCTTGTGTTTGTGTGGATGTGTAGCAGATCTATGTGGGGCTGTCCTGTGTTCTGCTCTGGTTTAATATTAGACAGTTTCTGCAGCCTGACTGTGCAGCGCAGAGTCACCTTGTCCTCTACACCACTGTAATATGTGTACGCTTTAGAGGAGCAGTGGACCTCTCCTGTCCTGCTTTGTGCTGAATTTTGGTTTAGACAAGGAATATCTGGATTTATCCATTTTCAGAAAACAAAAGATTTTAAAATAAGAAAATAAAAGTGATTTAATATAGTGGATATATTTGACATAGAATAAAAAAAAATCATTCATGGTGTTAATTTGTAACTTTGCAGTGAATATGTGACATCCCTAACTCCTAACAAAAGCTTTTGTACATAGTGAGTAGTTGTCTCACTAAATAGTGTTAAACCTCATTATTGCTGCTCCTGTTTCAGGTGCCCGTGCGCCCCGGGCGCTGGTGGACCAGAAGTCGTCAGTGATCAAGCACAGCCCCACTGTGAAGAGAGAGTCCCCCTCCCCTCAGGGTCGAGTCAATAACAACAGGTATACTGCCACTCGGGCTCAAAGGCACTGTGTTTAATGTGCCAGTGCAAAGAGTGAGCTGCAGATGAAGTTCACTGTCCAGGCAGTGAAAAATAAGTCAACAGACTTAAATCTAATGTCATATTGGCATTTAAAGGATTAAAAATGTATTTTTGCTTAGAGGTTGCTCTTTGGATTTAGTTAACAAATGAAGTTGTCTGGCTAGGCCGTGAAATATAAGTCAATAGATCATTTTTTATAGGTGGGTTGTTTACCTGCTGTACCTGCTTTGGGTAATTGGCATCTTTTTTAAAGTGGCTTTTAACCATGAGTGAAGAACATGTTAGCCTTGCCCACTTTGTCCTTTCTACCGCTCTGATATGACACAGACATGATATGACACTGGGATAGTTTGATGTAGTTTCCACACGGTCACATGAATCTTTACCCACTTAAGCCATGTTTCCACTGGTTTGGAGTGGATTGGAATGAGCTGCAAGTGTCTCCACTGTCTAAAGTGAACCTTACTGGCCTGTTTGAGGGGTCTGAAGCAGGTGGTACTAGTTTCCAGTGGATTCTGGGGCCAGAACAGTACGACTCCAGGTGTGATTACGACTAAACAGATGATGGGACAACAGACCACAGTCAGGCGGAAACAAGATGGCAAAAAGCAGATATAAACATGGTCACAAACTGATGTCTTTGCAGTTTCACTTATGGTAACATAAATGTTCAGTCGACAGCTAACAGCTATTTCCAGTTTATGGATGCACACTACTCATGTAAAGAACAAACATATTATATTTCCAGGGAATAATGCATCTAACATGAGCCAAACCCAATTAATTATATAAAAAGATGCTAAAACATGGCTCTGAGGCACAGAGAAATAAAATCAATGCAGAAAAAGCTGTTTGTAAACTGCAGCAATATCTCATGATTATGAGGACGATTATCTGAGGAAAGTAGCTTTGACTGGAACCTGTGACAGTTTTTTTTCTTACATACCCAACTAATACAAATGCTGATCATTGAGTGTAATTTTCTATGCCTGGTGCAGTGAGAACCAGCAGTTCCTGAAGGAGGTGGTGCAGAGCGTGCTGGATGGCCAGGGAGTGGGCTGGCTCAATATGAAGAAAGTGCGCCGCCTGCTGGAGAATGAGCAGCTGCGCGTCTTTGTGCTGAGCAAACTCAACAGGGCCGTCCAATCGGAGGAGGATGCCAGACAGGAGATCATACGAGATGTGGTGAGACTCAAAAACACTGGGTAACCGTTTAAAGGAGGAGATCAAGTCACACTTTGAGCAAAGCTTATGTGCTCAACACACTGTTCAAATATTTGATCATTTATTTATCATTTCTTAACTGAAAATCTGTTCTAAAAATGTTTTTAACAATTGTGTTTCTGAGAATGTGACTGATTTGTGAAAAAAAATCTACCAGGTGCCTGTAACAACACATCATGGCACTCACTCTCTCCTCATATTATTCCTGCGTTTAGAAGTTGAAGCAACACAGACTACTGTATTTTCCGGACTACAAGCCGCTACTTTTCCCCCAGGTTTTGAACCATGCGGCTTTTAGTGCGGAGCGGCTAAATTTAGATTTTTTCTTCCACCGCTAGGGGCGCTCTAACCGGAATTTCAAAAACAAGATGGACGGAGAAGAATATGCTACTTTTTATTTAGCAGATACAATACGCACGACAAATTACTAACTGGTAATTATTTTCAATTCCTCGCCCCTTCATCATGAAAAGCACATGAAGGAGTTTGTATGATGCAAGTTTTAAGTTGAAGGCATCGATCTTGCTCCAGGAAGGAAACCGCTGTAGAGCCCTGCACCCGCGGGACCCAACACAAAACAGTGCGGCGCGGGACCATGGATGTAATAAGAACATTCTGAAAGAATTCTGAAAGCTTATTAGCGCGTGCGGTAGCGGGACTGAAGACTGGGGGAGCGGGCGGGAGCGGGATTGTGTCCCGCGCAGACTGCCGTGCTACTGCACGTAAGCTCGCCGTCAGCAGAGATGATTAAAGTGACTTGTGGTTTCACTGCACAGGAGAAATGAAGGTAATCAATTACCGGTTCTTTTCTGTTTTTGACCCGTTTTAATCAGCACAGTTGCTGCCGTGTTAAAAGGCACTGTTCGGAAAGAATCTGTTCAGGTACATAAATGTACATTTATAGTACAAAATCGTTCTGTATATGCAGTAAATATCTCATTTTTCAACATAGATATCAGCGGCTTACAGCCCGGTTGCGGCTTGTACAACTTTTTTCTTAATTTTTAAAAAAAATAGCGTGGGTGCGGCTTATATACCCGTGCGCTCAATAGTCCGGAAAATACGGTAGTTTATCTGTGGAATACAATGAAAACAATCTAGAATGTTTTTGTTTTTGTTTTTGTGTGTAACAGGAGGTGAACAGAAAGGTGTACAAGGGCATGCTGGATATTTTAAAGTGCACTGTGTCCAGTATGGAGCACTCTTACACCAACGCTGGCCTGGGAGGGATGGCTAGTGTCTTTAGTCTGCTGGAGATCGCCCGCACACACTATCAGACCAAAGGTACTCTCTTCAAATGCAACTCTCCCAGGATATGTACAGCATCAGTTTTTGTTTATACTGCCAACACTTGTGCATCATTTAACAGCAATGACTCTCTGCCACTAACACTGTACTGCGCTTCAGTCGCACGCCACACATTTGCTCTAGTGAAACTCAAAGGCACTGGGAGTTTTATGTCTAACCCTTTGCGTCCTTGCTTTAACTAACCTCTTCATTTCTCTGTTTTGTAATGCTGACAAACTGTGTCTGGCTTCCTAACTGTGGTAACTCGCTAGACCCCGAAAAGCGAAACAAGCGAAGCCCCACAGACAGTTCTAGCAGCCCGGGGAGCAAAGAGAGCCCATCGGGGCGCATGGAGGCTGCCCGACCCCAAGCCCTCCTGAACGTGCCCCACCTGCAGCTGCCCCACCATACCCCAGGCAGGGGCACACGCCACTTTGACACTCGCAGCCTCAACGAGGAGAACTTTATTGCCTCCATTGGTGTGTACACCGCTCTAGCCCAGTGGCATGTGTTCTGTGAGACCCCTCCCTATCCCAAAGGCTTGTCAGAAACAGTCCATCCCCTCCTCTGCACTAGACTAACTCTTACAGTGCCAATATTCTACACTCACCTTACATTCATCTGATGGATGCTGTGTGGATTTCAGTGGTTGATATAAGGGATACCAGTCTAGTATAATAAATAGATGACTGAGAATCAGTTTGGGCTCAAAGTTTATGAGCTCTCATAAACAAAAATACTATCTGGTAACAAGACCTAAATGGCTTGAATATTTTGTGTCAAAAAGGCTCAAATAAATAGGTTTTTATGTAACACAATATAATTTTGCACGTTATTAATGAGTAAACAATTTGTGCTACTGTAAACCATAAACGTGGCTTATGGACATACTCATTTATAAGTCACTGCAAAGCGTGTCAGTGTGTACCAGCTTTGCATCTATAGTAAATAATACAATAAGTCCGAAGAGTGTGTAATATTGGCCTGTTGCAGCTTGGACAGAGTCCTTGTGTCCCCCTCTAACATGTCCCATTTGCCCCTGTGGACGTGTGTTGTGCCTGCTGCCTTGTACTTGCATGTGTATGTGTCAAATGTGTTAAATCTGCAGTAGTGGACAAGGGAGGCCTGAGGCCAGCGTGTGCTGTGTGCCTTTACTGCAGGTTTGTGCCAGGCCTGCTCTAGTCATATGGCAGCTCCCTTTGCTCTGAGCATGGAAGGTGGAAGCTTCTCTCCCTGGTATACAGGCCCAGTAAAGGCCCAGCCTCTTCTCACTGCTTTGATTGTAAATTCAGTCACTAAAAATCACAGCCATTTTGTTTTGGTCTGCTCTGGGTCTGTATACAGAGGACACTCCAAGTACGCCACCCTGACTCCACCCTGCACCCTTCTCTCCCTTTAGAGATTGCACCTTCAATTCTACAGAATGCTGTGAGACTTGCATCCTAGCTTCTGCAACTGCTCCATCTCACCCACAGCGGGCTGGTCGGCCTTTCAAAGCCATCCCATGCTGTTTTCTGAACCATCTCCTCCTCCGAGCTACAGCTGTGCAGAGCCACACACATGTCATTTTCCACCCTGTGTGACTCTGCAGGGCTTTGGAGAGTGTGGCTGGGTTCGACTCTTACCTTAGCAGCTTGTTTACATGCAGTTGTTTTTGTAATCCACATGGAGCTCAACAATGCCCGCCCACCTCTGCTTTCAGCATTGACTTTCTGAGCAATTTGGATTTCAGTTTTCAGGCACACTAGCTATGGGGTCACTAATGATCATAACTTTTTTCTTTTATTTCTATCCAGAGGGTGAGGCTGTAACTACGATTCTGTGAATCCCGAGTGATCGCCAGTTTCTCTGCAGGGAATCATTCGGTGCTTAACACAGGATTCTTAGAACCATAGTTGCGTTGATTTACTGTTGATTTATAGTTTTATTCAATAAAATATGTCTTTGGTCACAAGTTACTCCAGAGCTGATTAGCCCTCAACATTTTTCAAAGTCTATGGGAAAAATAAATGCAATTTTGGAAGCAGAAGTGCCCGCTCACTGTTGTGGTCCATTGAATCTCAGCCACACAGAGACATATGAACCATCCCTCCTCCTCAGTAACAGTTTCTCAATGCTCAGTTTGTTTTGTTTGGTTTAAATGCTCACCCACCATACATGCCTTTTCAACCAGCTCTCTGACTCTCTCTCTGTCTTTCTCTCCTTGCTTGCAATGCATCTTGGGTAGAATTGTGGAGCAAGCACCAGGATAAGCAAAAAGCTATGGAAAAACCACAGAGTAAGAGACTTTGCACACACCAAGAAAGTAAAAATTTGGGGTGTACCTTTTGCTCTCTCTCCACCCCGTTTTTTACTTCAACATTTTTTCTCTTTCTCAACATATTTATTAGATTTTGAACCCTAAACACACTTTCTATTAAAGTATGCTGAAGCTGATAAGTATTCTTTGTTCGAACATGTGGTCCTGTACATATTCACTATATGCTACTTGAAGTTTTTTTGACACAATGTTGGACTAACTCTCTCACTATGGCTTTTTTTCTTTTTTTTTTCTTTACATATCGCTATAAACCACCAAATACAAAAACTGCTGCCCTTTCTTACTACATTTTTTTCCTGTTTGAAGTGACTTGGCCAAGATTACAAAGATGTTGGTGCCCTGTTTTCTGGGAGTTGTTTGCATTATAATGGGGAAAGCGAGCGTTCTACTTGATAATGAAATCCCGTTGAATGGCATTAACACTAGTTCTCCGTGCTCCTGACTGAGTTTGTGTGCATGCCTAACTGCCTGTGTGCTGTCGTCCTGTGTTCTCTGGTGTTACCCAGGCCACGCGCAGCCTTGACTCAGACGTATCACGCTCCTGCTCAGTTTCATTTGTAACTCCTCGATTTGATGGCACTTATTACCGCACTCTCTGCTTGCCCCTGTGTCACTTCTGTGTCTGGTTTTCAAATGGTTTATGTATTCTTGAACCTATCTGACGCAAATTTGTTCTTCTGTCAGCATTCTATTGATGGTAATCTGGCTTATCTTGAAAACTCCAGCATCAGATGTGCTCTTTAGACTGTAGTGCAGTGCTGTGTAGCCACTCCGTAAGGTAAGCTACGGTACAGCAGGTACAAAACACAGTCTAATTAACATGTGTGCCCTCAGGGTCTGACGGAAGCAAGCAACAGCGCCCCCTGGTGGCAGATGCAGAGGAGAAGAAGTCCCAGATGAGTTCTGATAGTGGGCTCAGCGTCATGTCTGGATCTCAGGTTTGTCCTTCAGACCTATTTTATGTTTATCTGTTTGAAATACTGTGTGTTTTAGAGGGAAAAAAAGTGCCTCTCAAACAGCATTGGGCCAAAGGAAGATAAATAGTCATATTGCTTCTGATTCATTTGATAATGAGCTATTATGGTCAAATTGAGATTCACTAATTCTGTTTAATCCAGCAGTCTGCTCAAACACTTTTCTCCACCCACTCCTCCTGTTGGTTAGCCTCTTTCATACCATGAGAGAGTGACAGGTGGACCTTTTTAAGTTCAAAAGGGAATGGAATCTAGACTCTTAAAAAATGTAATCTGAATTTTAGCATATTGCTCAGCCTTGCTCTCTTTCAAAACTGCAGAAGAAATAAATAGTTGTGCGTTTTGTTTTACAGAAGAGTGACAGTGAGTCAGTGACCAGCTCTGAGCCTCCCATCCTGACCAGGAGCACGAGCCAGGACTCTGAGGCCAGCACAGTGGTAGGGCACAGCCAACTCACTCTGTCTGCTCCCCCTGCATACGTGTGCATACTTATACGTATATGCATATGTGTAAGAGCTCCCCTCTCAAACGTACGTGTGTGTGTGTGTGTGTGTGTGTGTGTGTGTGTGTGTGTGCGTGCGTGCGTGCGTGTGTGCGTGTGCGCGCGCTGTACAGATCAGTAACAGCTCTGGAGAGACTCTGGGGGCAGACAGTGACCTGAGCAGCACAGCAGGAGACGGGCTGGGCCGGACTGCGGCTCATCTTACCCAGTCTAGAGGCACGCTCTCAGACAGTGAGATTGAGACAAACCCCGCCACCAGCGCCGTCTTTGTGAGTGCACCTCTGCACACACAACTTTAAATTAAACATTTAAAGTGCATAAGACAACTTTTCTACAGTGTTTTTCGAATGATGACCTTGTTTGGAATGATAGTACCTGTGGGGTTATATTTATGTTCAGGCTCGTGCCAGATAAAGTTGAAGATAAAACTTTTTTTTTTTTTAAAGGAGCGCTGGAATCCCTCTATAGCATCAGTAATACAAACACACATCCAGAAGTGCAGGAGCAGCTTACACGCATGGAACAGTTTAATCATGCATTAAAGGTGTATGTGTTTTTTACCTGTCACATAACACTATTGTGTAAATTAGACAAGCTAGCTTGAGGTAGTTGTCAGGAAATAGTTATGAAATACTACTACTTACTTCACACCTGCTTCCCATGTCCAACCATGGTTTGGAGGAAGTCAAACGATAAACTAGGGGAAACTACATATGCTAGAATTTGAGCAAAATCAGTCAAAACAAATGAATATAATGTAACTAAGTTTTCATGAAACGTGAAAAGAGTCCTGAATAATGCACTTAAAGTGCATTCTAGCCGGCCTTATTGTCCACTCCTATGTGAATGATAGGGGTAGGGTTAGGGTGTGTTTGTAAATGTGTGCATTTCACCACAGGGGAGGACCCACACACTGAAGCCAGGGGCTAGAGATCACCTGTCTGCTATGGGGAAGGGCCCCCCTCAGCCCCTGGAGGACATCAGTATGAGAATCTACCTGTGCGAGGGGCTGCTGGGTATGTGTGTTCAGCCATCCCCAAACCAAAACTTTAATCTGTAGTACTCATACAATACTGAGCTCATCATGTGGAGGGTGGAGGATCTGAAGGACATAAGTGACATTTTAGTTACAGGGGAAAAAATCTTTGGGACTGAGGCAATAGAAATATTAATGTCATGTATTCAGTTGATTAGAAGTGTTTACATAATGTTCAAGATGCTAAAGCTAAAACTAAGTCAGATACAACATTGTCAACAATGGTTCAAATTTTATATCTACATATCACTGTAGTGTTGTTTTTTGACACTATTAATAACCTTCTACTGGCTATATATTTTACCCCAAGTGTCACTTCCACCCTTTGGCTTCTCAGCCCTGTTTATAACTGCGTCCTTGAACTATTCTGTTCTGCTCAGTGGTAATCTTCTTCTCCAATAACCCTGTGTAATGCTGTCTCGTTGTGTCATTAACCTGGGCATGGTGTGTTGTTGTATTGTTGTACCAGTGTGTGTATTTGTCCCTGTGTCGTTGGCTGTTGTGACTAAACCCTGTGGCCCTGCTGACCTAACCCTCTGTCTCCACTGCTCCTGCGGGACCTGCTTCAGGCCGTGATAAGAGCTCCGTTTGGGATCAACTGGAGGATGCTGCCATGGAAACCTTTTCTCTAAGTAGGGCTAATCTCTTTGCCCTTTTCCTGTGTGTGAGTGTGTCGTACTGAAGCTACTGTGGTGCTATGTGGGTCTGTGTCAGAGCATCTTACATTCTTTACTGGGCTTTTTTAGTCTTTGCTTCTGCTGCTAACCTCAGACACTAACATTTTTAGTGCTAGAACAGAAGAGAATTATTCATTTGAGAAAAGGACAAATAATTGTATTAGGAAAATGATGCCAAATGACAAACAAGACCGTAATCTAATTTATAAAATTAAATTTATTATATTGTTATGCATTTGCAAAAACAAAAGCCAGATAATACTCCAGTAATAACTTTACACTGCTGCTGAAATATTAAAATGGCTGGATGATTGCATTTTAAACATGAGAAAACACAATTGACTTAAAATGTATGAACATTCTTGAATAAGTATCTCTGGTATTATGATAGTCATGTTTTAGGTCATATGGAGAGCTAAAGTGTGGCTGGTGTGCAGGTAAAGAGCGCTCCACTCTGTGGGACCAGATGCAGTTCTGGGAGGACGCCTTCCTGGACGCTGTCATGCTGGAGCGGGAGGGCATGGGCATGGACCAGGGCCCACACGAAATGATCGAGAGGTACAACTCATTAACTGCATTGAGCAATAACAAAATATACTTTAACACTCTTTTCTTCACTGGATATTTGAAAATATTGTTAGAACAAATTCTTTTTTGGCATTACATGTAATGTGTTTGTACAAAATATAATTCACTTTTTGGATTATGTATATTGCCCTCTACTGGCAAAAATAGGAAAGCATCACTGATTACTGTGATTTACATCATCTTTGTAGCTCAGTGTGCTCCTGAATACAACAGAATAATGATGTGTTACCAGTCCAGTTGAAATAGCGTGTGTGCTGTGGTCACAGGTACCTGTCTCTGGGAGAACACGAGCGCAAACGTCTGGAGGAGGACGAGGACCGACTCCTGGCCACTCTGCTGCACAACATGATCGCATACATGCTCATGCTCAAAGTACGTGTGCCTCTTTAAGGTCTTCAGAATTTTGTACTCCTCTGCACATGTTTACCCCCTATCTCTGTGTGTGTGGGGGTGTGTGTGGGGGTGGGGGTGGGTGTGTGTGTGTGTGTGTGTGTGTGTGTGTGTGTGCGCGCAGGTGAACAAAAACGACATCAGGAAGAAGGTGAGGCGCTTAATAGGAAAGTCCCACATCGGCCTCACATACAGCCAAGAGATCAACGAGATACTGGACAAACTGGGCCAAATGGTACATCCACACTCGTGCTGATAACATGTGGAGGAATCTGTTTGTGATCTTTGTAATGTGTGTGTTTGTAGAATGGCCGGGAGCTGTCCATCAGGCCCTGTGGAAGCCGACATATCAAAAAGCAAACCTTTGTGGTTCATGCTGGCACTGACAACAAAGGAGACATCTTTTTCATGGAGGTAAGTGTCTGTTTACAAAGAAACTATTCTGTACTGCAGCCACACGACTGAATCAATAAAATAAAACATTTCAGGTGTCTCTTATGGTGCTGTTCATTATTTTAACCCTTGATAAATAAGGACCCCCTATATCTGCTCTGGTTTGTCTGTCATTCCCTCTGCCCATTTTTTTCTGAAACGATGAAAGTTGCCCATGTTCTATGATGAGTGAACATGAGTTAACAGGAGACGCCCTCTTCACCTCACTCTTCCTCACACATGTGTGTTGTCAGGTGTGTGACGACTGCATCGTCCTGCGCAGTAACATTGGCACCGTGTATGAGCGCTGGTGGTACGAGAAGCTCATCAACATGACCTACTGCCCCAAGACCAAGGTCCTGTGTCTGTGGAGACGCAATGGCCAGGAAACACAGCTCAACAAGTTCTACACCAAAAAGGTGCTCTGTGCTCGTCGCTCCACTCTTGAGCTGGAGGACACAATCACTCACCTGATCATGTTGTGTGTCTCTAGTGTCGGGAGCTCTACTACTGCGTCAAAGACAGTATGGAGAGAGCCGCCGCCCGACAGCAGAGCATCAAACCAGGTCTGCAAAACTCCTGCCTCTTCTCACAAATCAAATCATCCATTTGTCCTTTTATGGAAATGCAGGAGCTAGCAGATGTAATACAGTCGTACAGTATAGTGCAATGCATTACAGACGAATGAAGAAGACAGTTTGAGGAACAAATGTGATTTCACTTACACTATATTCATTTAAAACAACAAAATATGCATGGGATGGGGTATAAATATATATTTCTACTATATTGAACACATTTAACACATATGTCAAGACAAACTACAAAATCCCTAGCATGTAAACAGACTAAACAAAAAAACTAGTTACTGTGTAATTAAACTGTTAAAAAATAATTTATTACTATTCATAAATTAAAATCATATATGTCTATATTATTCTCTCTCGGCGTTAAATGATTTGGTGACTTTGAGTTTACGTTCACATTTTCTTAGTAATTTTCATAAAAGGAGACCGCTTTCTTCATCTAATTGTAAACTATTTTCATCTGTGAAAAGGAAGTAAGACTAATGTGCTAATAGCATGCTAGTTGCTAGCTGACACAATTGTGGAAAGTGTAACTCATCATTGTGTGACATTGGAGTGTAAGGAATATGTTAGGAAATTCAAAAATAATTTGGACTACTGCAAATCATTTCAGATGAACTTCCTGTAAACTCATTTACAGTGTTTTAAGTCACTAAAAGCTCCTTCCTCTGGTTGTGTCTGGTCCAGGCCCTGAGCTGGGGGGGGAGTTCCCAGTGCAGGACATGAAGACTGGGGAGGGCGGGCTGCTGCAGGTCACTCTGGAGGGAATCAACCTTAAGTTTATGCACAGTCAGGTAAGAGCCCTCCCCCCTCCACTGTGGCATGAGCAACCATCTCTCCTGTGTCACCCACCCATCTCCATCGTGTCACCCCCCCATGCCCCCCACACCCAGCAGAAATCTCCCTCTAAACCAGGGCGCTCACCACAGCAGTTTAGAGGAACATTTCCCCTTTGGCTTTGCTTCTTTAACCCGTCTTTTGAGTTGGTGTGCGTCTGCGTGCATGTCCCCACACACACATGCCGTCTGTGGACATCTGTGGTGCTCTCGTGTCTCTTCTGTGTGGGAGGACGTGGAGCTGGGTGTGTGCTGCCTGCAGTGGTAAGACCGAAACCTTGAGCTAAGACTTTTCATTAATAATTGGCTTCTCATAGCAACTTTGACTCAAGTTTGGACCCGTCAACATGGCCATGCGTTGTCCTCACATCTGCATAGTTTAGTTCTGGAGCTTGTGATGTGAATATGCAACAGCAGGAGAGCCACACAGTCCTGTTTCAGTTTGGTAGAACTGTTTTACTCACCAGGGTTTATCTGACATTTGGTCTGTACTTGTGCTTATTGCATTTGGCTTTTGTGCTACATGGAAACTTGTGCATGAGACGTAACGCAGGTCCATAATATTCTCAGCCAACTTAAATCATTTAAACAAAACCACAGTATGCATCGCTAGATGTCTTATTGGTTAAATGTTTATGCAGTTCTGTACTATACTGTCTGTTTTCTCTATGTTCTTGGAAGGAAGTGTAGAGGCGCATGTTACACCCCAACTCTGTGTAAATTCAGGTGTTGATCAAATCCGAGGGGATGACAGTGGATGTCTGAAGTTGCTGTCCTCCTGAACACAGTGTAGTGAGTTCTTCCTTGGAGGAACGATGGTTGGCTGCAGATAGCTTAGTACAGTTGCCTAGTGTAGTGCTTCAGAGTGAGCTTAGCGTAGTGTTTGGCGTAGCTCCTGCTCTGTCTGTGTGCAGTATCTGGGGCCTGCGCTGGCTGCTGGAGGAGGAGGCATGGAGGTCAGCCCTCAGGACTGGGCATATGCTGCTTTCAAAAGCTGTGGGTCACTGAAATCAGATTCAGACAACACTGTGTATGCAGCTGGAAAGCACAAGACGAGTACTGACGTCTGTAAGGCACTGCAGAGTGTTCTGAACAACCCTTTAGGTCGTTTGTCCGTTCAGTCTGGGGATTATTGTACCTGTGTGATCTGGTTCTGTTATGAAGAGCTTCTCTGCCTCTCATAGTGCGTCACACTGGGGTGAAGATTCTGCTGTCGCCACATCAGCCCCTACACCCATATGCACGTGGAAACTAGCACTGTGTCCAAGTATATCGCCTTAGGACAGCAGTATGGACTGGCCTGAGAGGAGATTGAACCATCAGCCTTCAGATGGTGGGGAAACATTCACCCTGATGTAAACGGGTGGAGTGGAATAGACTCACATCCGAGCTCCGACGGTTTAGCACTCAATCATGTTTCTACATTGTTTTCATGGAACCAGACAGGCTAAACATTGAATTCCAAATACAGATGTCCCGCAGATGAGCTGCACCTTCAGGGAGAACTGTCCCACATGTCCTTGAAAGCAGCATCACTTCCTGGTCTTTTGTGGCGCTGGATTGTCATTGGTCAGGCAGCTATTTGTGGTCTGAGGCTCAGGTGCTTGGAGCGCCCTCTGGAGTGTTTTTGCTCTTGTGTCCGATAATAATCCAAACCATTTCTCTCCCATGCTTTCTCCCCCTGCAAGGAGCGGAAGGTACCCACCTCTGCTGTGTTCGCTTTTAGCTCTCACATCTACTTTGCTCTTTTGGTTTCTCTTTGTTTGGTTACTTTTCATTTCTTTATTCTGTTTAATTTCCACATGATTTCTTTGTATGATTTGTTTAGTTTGAGTTGTAGCTGTATGCACACTTGTTTTTCTTTCCATTCTAAACTAGTAACTCCATGTCTGCATCATATGGGCCCTTAATGCACCGTACAGCTAAAGGACACTGCACTATGTCCCCCCTCAGTATTCATGTAGCTCCAGTCCCATTGTCCTCATGTAGTACCGCCCATGTGTATGCCCATGGAAGCCTGTCTCCTCCTCTTCTGTTAGCTGCTTAGAGCTTTGCATTTCACGTCAAGTGCTTTGATTTCCCTTTCCAACTCAGAGCTCAACACTTACTGCAGGTTACTTTGTTAAGATGAACTGTTTTCTTTCATCACTGTTGTTGAGTTAATAATGTTGTGTCCTGTTTTTGTTTGTTTTTTGTTTGTTTTTAGGTTTTCATAGAGCTGAGTCACATTAAAAAGTGCAATACAGTGAAGGGAGTCTTTGTCCTGGAGGAATTTGGTAATTACAACCATCTATTGATTCTAGGCCTGTACTCGGCACAGCAGTAACTCAGCTAAAGAGCCAGTGACCAGAGCACCAGGGCTTCAGGGGAGACACTTTACTGAGGTGTAATCACAAAGTATGAGGGAAATGATGAGCTACAGATGAAGTGAGTACAGATTAGAGTGAGTTGAAGATTTCCAGAGCGCAGAGGTGGGTAGCTTGAGTTCGATAAGAGCGGTGTTACCTGGCATAGAACAAGGCGAAGAACAAGAAACTGAAATGTTTCGATGATTTGATTTGACGTCGACATTAACCTTGGGCTGTTGTACTCGTAGTAGTAGAGTTTTTCACTGCGCTCTTACTGGAGTAGTGAGAAAAACACATTGAAATAGTGTTTTTCATGTTCGTAAATGACATTGAATCACTTGAGTATTCACTACCCACCTCTGTGTGTACGGAGCTCAACAGTGACCACCCGCCCTGGTTCCACAAGTCAGTTTCACTTTTCTTTTTCCCACGCAGAATAAAATAGTTTGGAAGCTCGCTCAGGGCTAATCAGCCATGTGATTTTGCAGAGTCTTGTGTTTTAAATATGCTTTTTGAGCTTAAAACATTACGGAGAGCATTATGGAGATTAGATAGCACGTAGCTGGTTTACCTCCGAGGTGCAAATGAACTCTTGATATCTGAATTTTTCCAAAAATCTAAGGGAAAAATGAAAGGAAAATGAGCTTGTGCAAACCAGAGTGTGTGGTCAGTGTGGAGCTCCACAGGGAGTGTCTGTCTGCCCATTACCAGTTTGCCAGTCCATTTCCAGGTATGCGTTAAGTCCATCTGTTCATTTGACTTATTGGCCTACGTGACCTTTTGTTGTTAGTTGTACAGTCATTTGGGAAACTTGAAGTACTTACCCTAAAATGTGTTTTTGAATGCTCAAAAAGACATAGAAGTCCCACAAAAAGAGCAGTTATTGGTTCATCCTGGAGTTTCCTCAGTGCAAGGTCAGGTCAGTAGAGTAGGTGTTGTAGTAGTAGTAGTAGTAGTAGTTGTAGTAATAGTAGTAGTAATAGTGGTAGTAGCGGTCGGCTGGGTTACTGCTGCGTCTCTGTGCTGCTTTTTGTAATGTTGCCCTCATCTTTGCCACTATGAAAACCTTCATTCTCCAGCAGGTAAAGTGTCGCCACCTTTCTTCTTCTCCTCCCTCTGTCTGTGCACACTCACCCCTCCATCACCATCACCTTTACTTTGTCCCCCCTCCACCCTTTCGCTTTCTCTCTCTCTCCACTCAGTCATCTGCTCTTAAAAAAGCCCAGATGCCGCGGTCAGTGGGGCGGCCCCCTGACCTGCCGCTCATCTGGGCTTTGGGTTCACGGTTACTAATGAAAAGTCACTGAGGGTGCGAGCAGTAGTAGCTCAAAGGGAACTATGCCTCCAGGTGAAAGGATGTGATGCCTTCAGTGGATGTGTGTTTGAAGCTTTAGTGGGACAGTCTGACCTCCAAACACAGAGGAATGTTTGTGTGTTGGTTAGTGGGACGGGAGTGGCCGTGTCTCACTTTTCTTGTGTCTTTGTCCCTCTTGTGTTAACCCTGTGACTCACCCGTGTTTCTGCTGCCTTTGAATTCTCTGTTCTGTCTCTTGCACCAAATAGTTCCTGAAACTAAAGAAGTGGTGATCCACAAGTACAAGACGCCCATGGTGAGTAGTCCCGCAGGATTCACCCCAACAGTGACTGGAGTCGAGACACTTCACTTATGTTTAAAGTGTGATTAGCCAAGAGGCCTGACAATAAGTGGAGCAAATATCCCACAGTGGAGTGAGTAGATCATTAAGATTTGTTTAAAAATGGATTTCCAAAATGAATAAAAGGGACAAATTGAGTTGGCTCTGTGCACAAGTATCTGGCGAGCTCATTATTCTCAACACTGGGGCCCCAATTCTCTAAAGGGGTTTTCTCCAAGTTGTACTAAAATAAATAAGTACTTAAAGATCGCACCGTGGACGTGAGCTGCATGTGGATGCACTGACAAACAAAACAAATGAGACCAGAGGACACTTCTGTGCTTTTGATCATTTTGTAGCAATAATAATAATAATAATAATGCATCAGTTTTATATAGCGCTTTTCTGGAAACTCAAAGACGCTTTACAGAGCATTATTCATTCACTCCATACCCGGTGGTGGTGAGCTACTATTGTAGCCACAGCTGGCCTGGGGCAGACTGAGGGAAGCGAGGCTGCCAATCTGCGCCTTCGGCCCCTCTGACCACCACCAACACTCACGCACACACCACTTTCATACTACTTACATACATACATACTTCATTTGTTTCAGTGCCAAGGCTAATTCTGGAGCCTAATAGATTTTAAAATAACAATACAAACCAAAATAATCATTTAAATCATCTGTCTTTACCAAATTAAAAATAAACAAACTGAAAGAAAAGCTGGTATTAGCTGTGAGACACAAAACACCTACAGCTCTGGTGAGGTATTTAGTTCTTTACTAGTGATCTCCATGTGCAGAACAGGAGCAGAACTGGAGCAGAGCAGAACAGGAGCAGAGCTGGAGCAGAACTGGAGCGGAGCAGAGCAGAGCAGAACAGAGCAGGAGCAAAGCAGGAGCAGAACAGGAGCAGAGCAGGAGCAGAGCTGGAGCAGAGCAGGAGCAGAATGAGTGAAGGGCCATGACTGCACCTGAATAAAACAAAAGTGTGTTTCTGTGTGGACTAAACCTGCTCTTCTCCACAGGCCCATCAGATCTGCTACTCCGTCCTCTGTCTGTTCTCCTACGTGGCCGCCGTCAAAGGAAAGGAGGCAGAGGGCAAACCCAAGATGCTGTCCCCGAGGCCCCTGCCCAGCTAGTGTCCCCCCTGTCCCCCCGTGTCTCCCCGTGTGTGAGCTGGACGTGCCTCTGGACTCTGACAATCTGTCAAAAGCACATCCGTCCCAGCTCTGTGGCGTGGACCTGCGCTGTGACGTGTACAGACTTCAACCTCCTCTTCTGATCACAGGCTTCCAGTCGGCATCCTGCAAACGCAAAATCAGGCATTTCACCGCAGATAGAATACGTTACATCCAGCTCTTACAGGATAGCCCTTCCTTTTACACTACTTCAACGCAGATGCTTGAGAATCGATTCACGCTGGGATTCTCAGAAAATGTATTTGAGGGGAAAAAAATCGCAAAAAATTAACAAAAACAGTGGCAGAATGTGATGTGATGATGTAAAAATAAGCAACATGCACTTAAATGTGAACAGCTGCATTAACACATAAACCTGACAGGATAGATACTGGGGTCCTGGATGTTTGAACCCATCTGTTGCCTGCTGTTTAAACGGAGTAATTCTTGTTGTCTTCGGTCGGGGTTTCGCGGTGTATGCAGGTCCCACGCACCGCCACCTGACCCCTCCCCTCTCGTGCTCGTGTGCTCCTATGTACAGTCCACGTCCCCCCCTGAACCCCACAGCACGGCATGTTCACGCTCCGTCCGCTGTGTCCACTATTCTGTGAGTGTTGTGTCCCTCGCTCCACTCGACTGGCTCATTACTGTTAACCTGTGTGTGCTCTGTTCTCCTGCATGTAACTATGACAAAGACAGATAAATATTATATATATATTTCTATATATAGTATTTATTGAATTGACTATATTAATTGTACATTTCTGTGATAAATAGTTGATTTGCTAGATGTGCAATATGAAGGTAGTTAGCCATGCCAGAGAGCGGCTTTAACAGGGTGAACACTGTCCCAGACTCGGGTGTAAATAGACGGGTGAAGATGATGATGTCATTGTGAACTACACAAAATGGAGTCTGTTCATGAGGATGGTGCAGCTCGCTCTGGGTTCTGACGCCTCTTCACTACATTCCTAAACATGGACCAATCGAAGCGCTCCAGTGGACAGAGCGGCTCATAACACGCTCACAGACTGAATCACTTCTCTTTTTTTAAGTCACACACAGATCAAAATATTCTGATGTTAATGGTTTTAAACGCGTATTCTACTGCGTCAAAAACCGTCATCTTGCAATACTTGGTAGCCAGCAGGAGGCGCTACACAAATCCAAGCATTGACCAAGAGTCATAAATGTCATTCTCTTTCTTCTTTTAAATCCTATTCTCAGAGCATTGAATGGAGCACAAGTGTAAGCAGCCTTCCTCTGCGGCGTTCTGGTGGCAGAGCCGAGTTTGCACCGTTTTCTGATGCTCCATTTTGTGTGCAGTACCGAGTGTGAGTTTACCTTTGGGGTGGTGGTCGTCGTCCTGTGATGCTCCAGAGCGCGGGTCTGACTGGACATTCAGCAATATCGGTACTGCAGCTGTATCACTGGAAGATGGTTTATTTTTGACCTGCTTGTATTTTAGTCATTTAACTGTGCACAGAAATCCACCACTAAGAAATGAAAGAGCTACAGAAATGTGCTCGACATTTTTCAAGGTGGAACTGTCCTTGTGAGAGCCAACTGCTGGAATCAATGAAACAATGTCAGGTGTAAGTATTCCATGTTTGAGGAGATATTTATAGAACATGTACAGCTTTGGGAACAGAATAAACGTTGGCCCAAATCGAGTCTGGGTTCTTTGATTTATTCACTGTACACGTGCATTCATACATAGACATGCTCATTATGGCTCCATACATTAAAAAGGTGCATATATTTACATTCCAATAGCACAGGATTACCCAGGGACCACAGGCAGTGCGGGGAAATGACATCCTTGGTATTTGTAACCCCATTTGTCGTCATATCAGATTTTTAAGTAACAATGTCTTTAATTGGTTCTGTGCACAGCGTCGCCTGGTGGTTCCGGTCACTAACACATTTAAACTAAACAGTTTTTGGTCTTATTCTAGGAAAAAAGTGGACAGTGATTTGCAGGTAGATATAAATGAAAATACAGTTAAGCACTTCATAAGAGAATGAAAAAACACATCTGTTAAAATTGGTGTTTTGTGATGCTGCAAATCCTCATATTAATGCCATAAATTGGACATAGTAATTTTGAACCCTACAGGTTTTGCCCAGAGTCAGATTTTTTAATCTGAGCAACACATAACAAAGCTATTTGTCTGTTTTACCCGGGTTTAAAAGGTTAAAAGCTCATAAAAGTCACATTGTCCATCTGCAACTCGTCCAATGAGTGATCCAAAAATATTTCGTTATTTTAATTCGGCTCTGTGAAAAACGGTTTTAATCAGCGAGAATGGGCTGAGGGAACTTCGTGACCAGAACAAACCAGATGCCCTGTGCAGCAGCTATGGCTGAGCTGGTACCGTCCTGTGCATTTCAAATGAAGTGTCTTCTGTAGAAACGCTGCCACTGTGTCCAAGTTTAGTCTCATCATCAAAGCGGCAGAGTCACAACAGTCAATGTGTTTAGTTACAATGAAGTCATTACATTTTAGACTTACTGACATATAAGAGGCAGTTCCTCATCAGGCACATTGTCACATTTCAGATCTCATTCCATACCAAGAACAGTGAAAAAATATATTTTACAAATCTTTACATAAAATAATTAGTCAATATTACTGATCAAACAGCTGACATCTTATTAAAAGCTTTAAGATTTGGACTTGCACAGAACTTTGTATGTTCTGCTGCTGAAGCGTTTAAACCTGAGCTGGTGCTGCGCCTGTTCTCCGCCTATGCCTTGTCCTCCTGCAGGTGGTGGCGTAGGATCCTGAGGCGGGACATGACTTCGTCCCAGTCCAGGTAACAGCCCTCCAGGAAACGTGGATGCTCGGGGAAGCTCTCGAAGGCTGTGCGGGCGTGAAGCAGGCGCCAGTTATCAAAGGTCAAGATGTCTCCTGCAACGAGCACAAAACAATTCAATCTAATCCATCTGAACTCCTGTGGACGCACACGGTGCAGAGGGCGAGGCAGTCCAATCTAAACCTTAACTAAATGTCTTATTGTGCATTATTGGGCTCGCTGCCTTGTGACTGTGATGTTATTTGAAACAGCCTTGTTCAACAGATGAGGTGATTCTGACTTACAGCTGCAGCAAAGTCACGTCTTTTTGGTCAAACTATGTTAAAACAAAGCTCAGACTAAAGTCTAATAAAGCCTCAGACAGAGCAGTGCCCACTCTGAAGCAGCTCTGAAGCCCTCTCTGAAGCATCTCTGAAGCGGCTCTGAAGCAGCTCTGAAGCCCTCTCTGAGGCAGCTCTGAAGCGGCTCTGAAGCAGCTCTGAAGCAGCGCTGAAGGCCTCTCTGAAGCCCTCTCTGAAGCAGCTCTGAAGCCCTCTCTGAAGCAGCTCTGAAGTGGCTCTGAAGCAGCTCTGAAGCGACTCTGAAGCAGCTCTGAAGCGGCTCTGAAGCCCTCTCTGAAGCAGCTCTGAAGCCCTCTCTGAAGCAGCTCTGAAGCCCTCTCTGAAGGCCTCTCTGAAGCCCTCTCTGAAGCAGCTCTGAAGCCCTCTCTGAAGCAGCTCTGAAGCCCTCTCTGAAGCAGCTCTGAAGCGGTTCTGAAGCAGCTCTGAAGCCCTCTCTGAAGCGGCTCTGAAGCGGCGCTGAAGCCCTCTCTGAAGCAGCTGTGAAGCAGCTCTGAAGCGGCTCTGAAGCTGGTGCGGGCAGCTGAAGCAGACTCCTGATTGGATTTAGATGCACATGGGGGTGACTTTGGCTGTTGTCATGGTGACCCAGAGAGGACACTGTCCGACTGCTGCAGTGTGCTGCTCAAGGGCACGTCCTCCACTCGTCTCTGCTCTTTGAACTCGCACAGCCAAGGAGTCCTCAAATCTGAAATCACAAAGATCTGACCGAGCTCGGCCTGTCGTGATAAAGATTCTATCATCTGAGACATGATCGATGCAACAATCGTTTCTAAAGGTCAGTAAGAGGGTCAAATAAATGACTTTTATTACATTATTATAGATACAATCTAACTTAAAAAGTCTTTCTGCTATTTATTTCTTGCAGTTCATGTTTTAACCACATTATACATTTTGGATATTGTTTGGGATAATTCTGCTTTTTGGTTATTGTGTCTTGTGTATTTGTTCATTTCAAAAGGATCGTTTCTATTTTCCTGTAATAAATCTGAATGAGTCTGAAAGTGGCTTTAGGTCTGTCATGATCACACTTTTTGAACACTGCAATCAGATTTTTTTGGTTTGTGCTTTATATTTACAGGAGATTTTACTCAACATTTCCATGTGTGCATTAAGTGTATGCACATTTAGGTTTCCTTTGTTCTGTTGTACATGAGGCATTATTTACACATTCTGGGCATATTATATATGAGTCTTAAAGGAACTGTGAAGACTGTAAAAAAAACAACAGCAAAAAACACAACCTGCCATGGTGGCTACAGCCTGATCTCCTGAGCTCAGCAGTACCTGGATGAGACCACTGGGAGATCAGGGGCCACAGGGGGGCGCCAGTGCCAAAAACTGTTGCTGTATCCTTAAAAACACTACACCCATTTTGACTAGTCCACCACAGTGTGGAGAGCCTGACGCTCTGAGGTGCTGTGGGGATCGTGAAAGGTGCTCTGTAAATCAATGATTCCAACTGAAATGTTTTACCAGAGCTTTAACCTGCAGATACTTCCCTGTGTTTCTCAGGCCTCTTGTGAAAGCTCAGAACCTCCATACTTCCCTCCCTGAGCTGCAGAGGCTGCACTAGCACTGACTCATGTTTGGGCAGGTGCTGGGGTTTAGGTACTGAGTCTGGCCTTTTAGATTCAAACCTCTGAGGTTTAAACCAACTGAATTTCAGCACTGAAACTATGATGCTGATTGTACTTCCTGCCTGGAGAAGTGGGGAAGTGTAGATAGACGGAGGGGCACAGACCTGCTTCCATCCTGAGCATCACCATGTTGTCCTCTTGGTTCATCAGGTCCTCCAGGGCCCTCAGCGCTCTGTAGAAGGGCTGCACCTGCTCCAGGTGCAGGTCCAGCACTGAGTCTCGAGTGGCGTTGTTCAGGTTGATCCTGGTCACTGCGCCCTCAGAGTTCACACTGTGGTCACACAAGCGCACAGTCAGTATTGAGTTAGCACAGCACAGTGATCGTAGCAGTGCACTGATTTAATATACTGACTGACAATGAATATTTGGGAAATTAGGTAAAACAAGAAATTCTAAAACTAGATTTTGAATCTTTTGCATCTTGAAATTATAGCCAATAGTTGGTGCCAATGACATTTTTAGCTGGGGTCCCAAGTACTATGTCATGTAGATATTAAATTAACAAAAACAAAACCAAAAAACCAAAACTGAAAACATGAGTCTTTACTGCCACAGACCAGTAGAGGGCAGCATTGCATCAGTAATAGCCTCAGTGCTGGCGTCAGAGGAAAGCGGAGAGGCAGTAAAAGGCCCTAGACTCTCAGAAAAGACTTCAGTGTGGCTAAAGACAGTCGTAAAGTAAAAGCGCAGAGGGAGGACTCACTGGATGACGCGGTGCTTGGACTGCAGTCTGAAGGGGCAGTAGTCCGAGCCGGTGTCGGTGAAGTCTATGGACATAGTGGAAAGGCTATGGAAGGCCTCTGGGTCCTCTGCTCTCAGCTTCTCCGCAATGTGGAACCCGTCCACCAGGAGGTTCTCCCCCCCACGCGCCGCCTGGCTGATGCAGTGCAGGAACTGGACCTGTGAGATCAGATGCTCAACTGACACGTTTGCTTATGTGTATCATATATTATACATGTCACATTCTGGAATAAAGGGCCCAATATGACACTATTGTCTGATCTATGTAATTTTGCTTTCTTTCATTCACATCCTTCATATTTAGGCTTCTTCTCTCAAACAGAAAACACTCTGTTCCACCTTGTGATGTCATACAGGACGTGTGCCACTGTGTTTTTAAACTCCACACACCTTCACTACAGTCATTTGGATCATTTCAGCCCTGGACATACCAACCTCTCAAACAAAAGGTAATAGTAGCAGTAAACTAGAAAAACATTTTTCGGGAGTATAAGTCGCACCAGCCAAAAAATGCAAAATGAAGAAGAAAAAAACTTGTATAAATCGCACTTTTTGGAGGAAACTTATTTTATAAAATCACAGACCAAGAACCGACATTTCATCTTGAAAGGAGTTATGGAAGTTATAGTAATAAAAACAACCCAATAGAGAAGAATTCATGTATCATTCATTCATTCGTTTTTCAACATAGAATCAAAAATAAGAAAATGAAAAAACTCTCTGCTTTATTATTTGTCTCTAAAACCAAAATGAAAAAAAGGGATAATGATTTGCTTTTTCATTTTTGATTCATATAAACGATTCATATATATGGTCAATGGACTGTCAGTGTGAAAAATGTAATATATAAGTCGCACCTGAGTATAAGTCGCAGGAACCAAACCCTGAAAAAACTGTGACTTATAGTCCAAAAAATCCGGTACATGACATCATAAGGTGGAGCAGAGCATTTTGAGGTTTGGAGGTGTAGACAGACTAATAATGTAGGATTAAACAAAACACACATGCAGAGATTTTGATGAGGAAACAACATCACAACATGGCTTCAATATCAGACCAACTGTTATTCAAAGAAACAACGCAGTGTTAATCAATGTACACATAATGGTACTGAACTTTTAAGCCTTATTCATACAGGATTAGTTTTACCTGTGGACCTTTGGTGATTTGTAATAATTGTGGAGGACGTCTGAGATTTAGTCCAGTGTGAATGAGTCATGTCTATAATTTGTAAAGTAAAAAACTGCCGAAAATGACCTACTATATTTGGCCAAACACAGATGTCATGTGATAATACGAGTCCCGTGTGAATCTGCATCTCAGTGGTTGTTCTTGTAGTTGCGATTGTTGTAATTTAACTCTTTCTTTTCTCTTTCAATCTCAGTCAATGTCATTTAAAGAGTCATTTACGGTCATTTGCTTATCCCGTGCGAATAAAGCTTTAGACAACTTGGCTTTAGTATTTCTGTCAAATTCAAGTACGTATTCGTAGTATATAATAATACTGTCCATCCCTACTCGACGTGCAGTACTGTGCGGAGTGCTGTGTGCAGTACTCACTCCTGGAGGGTGGTGCAGGGCGGGGTAGTCGGTGTGGAAGCTGCACTTGTCGGCGGTGTATGCCACGTTGTTCGCCATGGGCTTGTCCTGGACCTTAAACGTGTGTCTGGGGAGAGCACAAACACACATCACAAACGGTATCACAGAGTTACTATCTTGGTTTAGTTTCTGTTTACTTTGCCTAAGTTTAATCCCTATAATTTTGTGTCCAGTCACTGCAATTACAATTCAGAATTAAACAACCGAACGCAGATCATCTTTGTCCAGGCTTCACGCAGCCCAAAGAACTGAATTGGTGTTCACGAGGCATTCAAGTGCTTGTGGTAAGTTGGTATCAGCAATATTTTTTGTAGTGAGCGACAGGTGTTGATTTCTCCCACCTAATCCACGTACAGGACACCGTATTGTCCATGTGAGGGATATATAGTGCGTTTGTATCTGCACTGAGCAAATTAAGGAGCCCATCTTGAGCCGGAGTATGTTTACTAGGGCTGTGGAATGAATCACATTTCTAATTTTTCAACTATTGCACTATTCACTTACCAAAATGTTACATGTGCTTGTTCTGCCCCTAAAAACCCAAAAGAGCCATTAAACCCCCTCCCGAAGCTTTACTCCACCCAGAAGCAAAATCTGAAAAATCCTGTAGAGTGGGCGGTGCTTGGTGGGTTGGGGGGGGGCGCGGTCTCTGGAGCAATGATTGACAGCCGACCGTCAGCCATGACAATTTAAACATGGTGCGCTCCGGACTTTGAAACAGAGCAGACATTTGTGCTGAGATCACTCCATTTCCCTTTTCAGGCAGGGGGCGGGGCTGAGAGGGGCTCCTCACGTCCCGCCCGTAGATGCCAGTGGCTGCGCTCGTTACGTCCAAACCAATTCAAATTCAAATTCAAAATGTCCTGTTCATAGTTGATCTTAAAGAGGCCGTTACAGTCCGATTTTGAACAAATATGCACTAAAACAACAAAATAAGACACTTCTGTTTTAGACCCATTTACACAGATAATCAATAGAAAAAAGTGATTTTGGTGTTTAATGGCCCTTGAAGCAAAACCACTTTTCCAATCTACACACTACTTAAAGATCCTGTATTACACAGAACTGACTCTTGTGAGCTTTAAGCCATGTCATAAAGAGTTTACCTCATCAAAAACAGACCTGGAGTTGTGTTTTGTTTCAGTTACATGTTTGAGTAATGCTGCATTATTAGTCTGTTCACATCTCCAAAGCTCAAAATGCTCTGTTCCACCTTGTGATGTCATGAAGCGATAGTTTAAGAGACTTAACAGCTACATTTTGTCTTGGGTTCAGTAGAGATTTGCAGTTCTAAGTTTGAAATGATCCAAATGATTCGAGTGAAGGTGTATGGAGTTTAAAAACGCAGTAGAGCACTTCCTGAATTCCTGTATTGGAAGAGTGTTTTTTTGTTTGAGAGAAGAACTCAGCCAAAATATGCAGAGTTTGTGTGTTAAACAAACAAATGAATGAAACAAAACACAACTCCAGGTCTGTTTGTGATGAGGAAGCCACGTTCTAGCATACGGTAGATCAGAAAATACCACAGTACGGGCCCTTTAAACACAAATATAGAAATAAAATATAATAAAATATAGAAGGTCTCTGCAGCTTACTTTTCATTTTCATTCCATAATTGTGATAAATGCTGTAAAATACCCTGATACAGTGGACCTCCCTCACACTCTTACCCGTAGAAAGTGAGACGCAGGTAGCCGATGCGCTCTGCCAGTCGGGCCACGTGTCCGGGCTCCTGTGGCGCCCCCTGCAGGAGGACCACACCGATGCGCTTCAGAGCCAGGAGCCAGGCCAGGGCCGCGTGGTCGTCCTGCAGCACCTCCTCGAAGTGAGCGGTGGGAACTCGCAGAGAGGAGCCCCAGTGCACGCGCTCTGGAAAAACAAGAACACAAACGTTTACGACTGTTTAAATGAGACAACCCGCTGCGCAATGGTGCTTCACGTTTAAGAAATTCAAATCATAAAGGAAACGGTGGTCTTGTTCTTCATTAAAGAGGGGGCGTTACACTTCTATCGCGTTCCAACTGTACTCCTTGTTACTTATTGTTTTGAAAATGCTATATGGAATTAGTTTTAGTTTAGTCTTTGCTGTCCCCCTCCCTGTTCTGCCCGGGCCCCAACACCCCCTTCAGAGTGCTGGCTAAACTAAAAATGAATCTACTGCACATCGCATCAGGTTTGTGAAGTTGTAGTATATCGTTTTGTTATGTGTGGAGCTTTGAGTGAAACAAATGTATAAGTGTATGAACTAAACAAGGTATATTTTCTACAAAGAAACATATAACATGATTAAAAGCCGAGAACAGTCTCTTCCTTGGATGTCTTTTGTTTTAACACACAAACAAAACCACACATCTCCTTTTAGAGAAGCAGGTGTCATAAGCTGCAAGTCAGGTCTGTGAAGAGGCAAGCACTCCCCATAAGGCAGGTTTGTACATATTTTTCAGCAATAAAAACATATGTAATGGATTTTGTACATTGATTTGTGATATGTTTTGCAATGGGGCTTCTAAATACCTTCATGATGTGCATTATATTCACTTCACGACTTCATCCATATATTTCATTAAAAAAACATAACAAAAATTACTGCACAAATATTTTCCAGTGAATCCTAGAAAATGCCGGCGCTTCCCTCCTAAAGCCTGGGCCTCTGACAGGGCACAGTGCAGATTAATAGTTTGTGGAGAAGGCTCCACAGGTCTCTGACAGAGTGCTGGAAAAAGACAAATCCCGCTCCTGCTGGCTCTGCACACGACGCGCTTTGCACACCGTCTCCACCAACAGCTGCTAACAACATTACCATGAGGCTGCGCTGTTAGCATGCTGCTGCACATGCTCACGTGTGTGCACAGGAGAAGTGAAAAGAGCCAGCATTTCTCAAACAGCATGGAGCAAACAGGCTGAGAGAGAAGGAGACACAGCGGGAAGATCAGGCATGGATTATTCACACACACTTAGGATCAGAACAGACGGGAGAGGATTTCACTTTGATACAACACACACTGTGGGAATCCACGTCGGCCAGTGTGAGGGGGTCTGACGGGGTCATCAGGACAGTGATTATGTCAGACTCTCTGAGGACTTACAGAAGTATTCAACAATGAACAAAAACAATCAAATGATAGGGTCTATATCTGTGTGCGCAGGGTTAGTCCTGACGTAGGCTAAAACTATCGCTGCTTATTAACAACAGACAAGTTTAGCATTGAAATGATCCGTTTGTTCCCCACAGGCCTGTCAAAGTGATTCACAGTTGTCATTATTCATTCACTCCACACTCAGGGGTGGTGAGCTTCTTCCAGCTGCCCTGGGCTAGACTGATGGAAGCACAGACCAATCCGACTAGCACCAATCACTCACACACAGAATACTCGACAAGGTGTGAGGTGTCCTGCCTCAGGCATCAGTATGCACTGGTCTGAAGTGGGATTTAACAGCAAATCTGAAGTTGGTGGATGATGAACCAAACAAGCACTGAGCCACTGCCGCCTAGGAGTAAACAGGCAGATCATTACCATGATGTTACGTAGATTAGTAGAGCTGAACTACTTCATCTTTAGAGAAGATGTCCTGAATGCAGACAGTGTCTCAGACAAGTGAATGAAACCAAACACAAGTCCACATGTTTCCTGTGTGTGAAGTTCTGACCTGACACCAGAGAGCAGCACGAGCAGCGGACAACACTATAAAAGGCATTGAAAGCTGGAGCTGTGAGGGGCCCTTGGTTCACACACACAGACACACAGACAAAGGAACATGTAACATGTGGTGTGGCCCTTGGCCCCTCTGGTCCTCTGTCTGAGCTTGTGAAAGAGGAGCTCTCCTTTGCACACATGTATGCTCTGGTTTCCACTCTGACAGACCACACTACAGCCTGAAGACAGACAACACGGCTACGAGCATCCAGACCTCACATTTCTGAGGGAGCGAGGCTAAGAATCTATGAAAAACAGAATGGGAATTGTATTTTTACCAGAATAATCAATAAGTGCACATCATCAGAGCGACTAGAGCGTAGACCTTTCTGTTAAAACCGTAGAAATCAGGTTCAGGGCCTTTATATATTGTGCATAGTATTGAAAGAGTTACAGTGCAAGCCCCTGTCTCAGTGATCACTAATAAGTCATTTTCTGTCTGTTTAAATTAGTAGTAGACAGCAGAACGTGAGGGCAGATGATCATCCCTTCTCTCTCCTCCCTCCTCTCTCCTCCTCTCTCCCTCACATAGTTTCCACTTGTGGTAAGGGGCTGCTGTCAGGCTGCTCTCTCTTGTGTCGGGGGGATGTCCAGTGTTCGGGGTGAAAGATGACTTGTTTCGGCTGCTGGCCTCGGGGAACACCTCCGTACCCTGACAGGAGCTTCTCTCTGTAGCTCCGGCACCCAGCTCCATTTCAGCCACTGCCATAAAAAAAAAAACACACAGAATTTCTCCAAAGAAACACCCAGGAAGGCAGAGCGTGACAGGGCTGAAATCTGCCCACAGACTCAGAGGTATCAGTGTAGGACAAATGTACAGTGGTGCAGAGTGGTTTTTCATCTTCTGCTCTTGTCTGGTGCTCCAGAACAAAGCAGCTATCACTCGCTTTTGATTGGACTCCTGAGATAAGAACAAACCAATCAGCTGGTTTCACAGAGAATCAATGGAATGCACACTGCGGCTCAATCAAGGATGAGGAAGCAGAAAAAAAAAACATGCACTGAAAATGCTTTAGGCTTTTTTCCTTTATAAATCATATCAACAGAAAAAAGATGGTAAATTGATATAGCATTTTTCTACCTTTTATGGCACTTTACATAGAGAAATTCACTCCCACACACCGTACACAGACACTGGGGCAGAGGTGGGTTAAGTGTCTCTGGCATAACTTGGGCAAGTCTGTGGGAAGTAGAATCACACCACCAACCAATGATGTATGTCAAGAGTGAGATTTGAACCGCTGACCTTGGGGTCAGAGGAGAGGCACTCTACCAACTGAGCTAATGCAAGGTAAGGAAAAATGATGTAAAAATTATACTAAGACACTTCAAAACTAAAACTAGTATTGAAAAATGCTTGACCAGGTATTGATACTTCAGAAGTATCACCATATCCATCCATCTTCTGCTTTATCCGGCTGGGTCGCAGGGGCAGCTGTTTGCTGCCCAGTCCTCTGTGCACCTGACCCCTATGAACTCCTCTGTGAGTGGTGAGCCCACAGGAGAAATATCACCATATTGTGAAATAAAAAAAAAACAAAAACAGTATACTGTACAATTAAGACATCTCAAGACAGGCACTGAGTATCAAATCTTTCAGAAAGTCAAACTGTCCCCTGCCTAGATCTTGTTTCCTTTGTATCAAATTTTAGTTTGAAATCTTAGTACTGTGACAAAAAAAAAGTCAAGGTCTCATCCATCCTTACTAAGCACTGGGGTAAACTGTTCCTCATCATAAAGTCTGATGGATCTCTGGTTTGGTATAAATCTGCTGGCACAGAGGACACAGGACTCAAAACTGAGACTGTTCCGGGGAAATAGGTATGTCTGGTCACCCTATTAATGCAGCTTTGCGCACATTTGTTTACGTCTTACAGAAACAAAATTTAAAAGTGCATGGCTCATTTGCTGTAAACTGTAAATGCTGGAAAAAGCAGCTCTTTCTTTGTGTGCTGATGTCAGCCTGTCGGACCCACAACTCAGTGGATTATATGACTGTTCTTTCTGTTAGAGATTTGTTTGTGCCGTTCTCGGGGGAAAGTGAGAGACGCACTGCAGGTAGTGACTATGGAAAGCCTATAAGAAGTCTTGGCCAATGCAAAATGTACGCGCTGTATAAAAAAAACCCTTAAATATAAATTTTCTGAAAACTTTCCAACTCGATTTTTATTTTGAATTGATTTTTTGCCCAGGCCTATTAAGACATGGCAAGAGAGGTATTGAGTATAAAATTTTTCTGAAAGCCTCACTGTCCCTTGGCTAGATCTTGTTTCCTTTGTATCAAATTGTAGTTTGAAATCTTAGTACTGTGACAAAAAAAAGTCAAGGTTGCGATATCTCATCCGTCCTTACTAAGCACTGAGGTAAACTGTTCCTCATCACAAAGTCTGATGGATCTACAGTAGGTGTTGTGGATTTTTAAATCTGAGAAGAATAAAAACGGGAGAGAAGTTGTCTTCAATCAAAGAGTCTGGATTTATTAAAGCAATTGTGCGCACAATTAGAGAGAAAGTGAAAAAAAGAAACCTATCTGTCCCTCACGCAAGGTCCGTCTGTCCCTAATCTGAATGCATGGCAAAACAAAAACAGGCTCTTATACAGTCGACAAACGTCATAACATCAACATGAGGTAAAACATACTACAGTATATCTAAACAGTTCTCAAAAGAAGACGATTTATCTGGGTTAAACTGGGGCATCAATTAGATCAGCTCAAGTGTACCAATAATTCTAAATGATGAGAATGAATAAAACAACAACCTGTTGTTTTAACCCTGGTAGATAATGGCTGAACATAATGACCTGCCTTGAAGAGGCCCACACACAGCAGATCACACCACTGCCTGTGACCATGAATACAGAGATGCTTTAGCACTTGTGAGTTACTAATTATCTAAACCCAAACAATACATACTGTTAGTTTAGCAAGGCCAGAAATTTTCCATCACATAGGTTCTTTCTATTTCTATGCTTGGTGCTTGACTTGGCCTGTTAGTTTTAATATTGTACAACACATCCATGAGTAATTACATCTGCAAGAACGCTGAATATAAACTGCTAAACGAATACAAGAATCCCAGGCTTTTCAGAACCGGTTTGTATCTAAACTACAGGGTCATCAACTTCTACACAGAATCAAAACCCATGGATCCCAACATGATTGCACGCTTTAGATTCAACTGTCATAACTCCTCGGCTTTAATTCCACATTCCATTTCCCCCAGCTCTGGAGAACAGTCGTCTGCAGCTCCTTCACACAAACACAGGTGTCTTTGTGAAGACGGAGCCCGGCCCGCGGCACAGAGCCCACACTGTTTAAGCATTTTTGTCTCTCTCCTTGGCACAGCTCAGGCCTCACGGCGGCCAGGAGAATGAAAAATCCAAATCACAAATCACCACGGCTTTCCAGAGCAGCAGAAAGAGGAAAGGGGATTATGACCTAAGTGTGAAATGAATAAACACGACATTACGGGGAAGTTTGAATGCGAGTTCACAGCGGCGACGCACGGGACGGGAAGATGAATCGCGAATGGAGTCGAAATTACAATTTGAACGTTTGCAAATCGGTAAATCTCAAGAGCTGCAGTTAGTCAAAGGATATGAAGCTGTCTGCGAGGACGTAATGTGTCATTTCAACAGGGTCAAAGTGTTCTTGGAATAGTTTAAAGTGGCCATATTTTCTGATCTGTGTTATAATGTTTCCTCATCAAAAACAGACCTGGAGTTGTGTATGGTTTTGTTTCGCACATCTTTCAACACACAAACCTGCATATTTAATTCTTTTCTTTGTCATGTGATAATACAGTAACTGCTCCACTGTGTTTTAGGCTGAATTACACGCCTTACCCCTACCCCTCTGTTTTGTGCATTTACGTGTAGGTTTAGGGGTGTCTCATTTACCGTTATGGCAGAGGGGTAGGGGAAAGGGGTAGGGCTATAGACCCCTCCAAATGAAGATTTTCCAGAGGTGCACTCCAAACGGAAGGGTATGGGCAAATTCTCAGAATGTCTTGTGAATCACTGGCAAGATCGCTGCTGCCACGACCAAAGAGACCAAAGAAGTTCACAAATGTATTTTCTCCATTATTTATGGTTTAAAATTTGTGATAACCGCTGTATTGTCTTAAGTTTAACGTTGTTCCGGTGCGTAATGGTCATTTTCTTCATAAAAAGCACACGAAAAAATCACTAGTACTACGCTGAGTGTCACGTTATTTGTGACTTGAGTGATCGGTTGATGCATGGAAATAAAGCGGTGAATGAATTGCGAGCGTCCGTGCTACACAGTTGTTATTTGGATATTGTAAACCAAGTAACTGAAAGTGATATCATTGGTTTAACCTTTAGAGAAGCTCAGGTTGTTCTTTCCAATGGTCTGCACGTTATTCTGCTTTGACACTTACGTAAAAGCTGGTGGAGACTTCTGATGATGTATGTGATTGTTGAAGGGGTGTCCCAATTCGTAGGGGTCGACTTTCAACCCCTACCCCTTGTTGCTTGGTTTCAAGGGGCAAGGGGCAAGTGGAAGAAATTAGAAATGGGATTGGCCCTTAAACTCCAAACACCTTCACTAGAATCATTTGGATAGTTTCAGCTCTAGACTTTCCAATCTCTACTAAACAAAATGTAAAAAGGCAAATGTTAAGGTGGAACAGAGCATTTTGGGCTTTGGAGATGTAGTTTAGGATTACACAAACCAGTGTGAATTAGGGCTGGGCGATATGGACCAAAAAATATATCTCGATATATTTTGCTATATCTCGATATACGATATATATCTCGATATCTTTACAGGAAAAATAACCCCCTCTCAAACTACTGCAAAAACAACAAACAAATTTTATCTGATTAATATTCATTTAGTTCTGCACTTAAACACTCTGCACTCCTTTTTGGACCCTCACCCACAGTTTAAGAACCTCTTCTTTAAGAGAACTTCCACTGGCACTTTACACAAAACTGCTTCAAAGTGTAAAAAGTGTGTAGGATTTTTAAACCTGTATTTTGATATTCCTAACTGGAGTTACATTCTCTTGTTTTAAAGTGATGTTTAGTCTCTGCACATTTACCAAACCAAACGCACATTGTGACAAATATGATCCTCAGTATTCAGACCTTGAGTCCGAGACAAGACCAAGACAAGGCTCTGGCTTTAGAGAGGGAAGTCCAGCGGTGTGGGGGTGTTTACTGAGTGGTGGGGCAGGTGTGGGTCCTGCTGCGGGGCGCTCCTCGTTTAAGGGGGCGTGGGTGTGTTTTGAAGCGGAGTTTATTTGTATGAGTGATTTCAGCCACACACGGAGCTCGTATACTGGGGTCGTCCGCGATCGGAGGTGTCATGCCCGGGCACAGTTCGGTTGCGCTCGCGCTGGGAAACGTGCATTTAGAAAGATTAACTCGTCACGTTACGTTTGTGCGCAGCTCCTTATTGTGGCTGCAGAAGCATCGCACAGATGCGCCTGTTTGTTTTCCCCGTTCGCACAACGAAATATTTGCTCGCAAATGCGAGTGAAATGGGCGCACTGTAGAGCCCTGGTCCTAGTCCTGGTTTAGTCCGCGACCGATCCCCGGGCTCTGCAGCCGCGTTTAGTCCTGGTTTAGTCCTAGTCCTGGTTTAGTCCTAGTCCTGGTTTAGTCTGAGGCCAGCTCCGGGCTCCGGGGAGGAGCTCGGGGGACAAACGCGCGGAGGCGAGCGCGGCACAGAGAAGGCAAAACAAGCGAAACCAGAAGTAAACGTAAGCATTATAGCGATATATCGATATGTCAGAATTTCGAAAATATCTCGATATATTTTAAATATCGAGATATCGCCCACCCCTAGTGTGAATGAAACAAAACACAACTCCAGGTATGATTTTGAGGAGGTAACATCATTATAACATAGCTTAAAGCTCAGAAGAGTCAGTTCATAAAGGACGTTTAAAAATGTATTGTAAAGTGGAAATAGTGGTCTAAAAAGTTGCGACTGCGTATTTTTTCTACCCAGACAGACCAGTTAGTGCTTGTGTGTGTGTGTGTGTGTAGATTCCACAGATTCCGTTGAGGATGATAGCTCAGCGTGAGTACGTGAGGGCGTGCATGTGGAGTGGAAAAAGCACTGAACGGATCATGAAGAACGTGCACTTTTTTACACAGATGCCCCGCCGCACAGAAGACTCCAGGAGCCCTCACAACTGTCAAACAGCAGCTAATCCACAGCACATGGTGGAACATAAGCAGCAGACACACTTGAGGAACATTATGTGCCAAGTAAAACGCATTAAGGTGATGTTCAGATAGTGCAGAATGTAAAGTGGGTAGGAGTCGTTTACTCAAATTTAAATGAGTATGGTGGCGGCACGGTGGCTGAGTGGCAACACTCAGGCCTCACAGCAAGAAGGTTGCGGGTTCGATCCCCGGGTCGCCCAGGCCTTTCTGTGTGGAGTTTGCATGTTCCTCCCCGTGTCTGGATGGGTTTCCTCCGGGTGCTCCGGTTTCCCCCATCAACCCAGAACATGCCTAACATCAAGGACCATGATGTCCACCCTCCTGTGGGCTCACCACCTGCAGAGGGGTTCATAGGGGGGGTCAGGTGCTATGAGTATTGGGCAGCAAGCTGCCCCCGCGACCCAACTGGATTAAGCGGGAGAAGATGGATGGATGGATGGATAAATGAGTATGGTGTGGAGGCTAGTGTCACAATGCTCAAATACTAAATAATCGATACTCAATCCTAACTCCAATACCACAGTGATAATAAAAACTCTTTATTTAGCCAATAAAATGTGATTTACAACATTAAATCATAGTACTTTCTTTTATATTACCAAGTGGCCTTATAGGTTCCATAATGTCCATGGGTGTATACTAGTCGATGTGCTCTTATTCTTGCTCTGATACAACTCAAGATCATTCTAAAGCTTCAAGAAAGCTTCATTTCTGTCCTGTGATTGGGACTTTCAGTATCGATACTCTAGTTCTAGTTTCAAGTTTCAAGTCTAGTTTTAGTATTATTTAGTATCAGATTTTCACATGTGGAAAGCAGCCCCTGGGCACACATTTGAAACAATTCTATTTATTTCACTGTCCTTGTTCACACACCACATCGTGATCCACCAACCATGGCATCTTATTTCCATGACTATGTGCAAACAGAGCCCTGTGGACACGCTCTGGTGCTACATGCGGTGGTGTTTTTTGCCAGTTTGCCTCGTCACACGAAGGTTGCGAAGGGCCAGCTCTGCAACGCCCATTCATGCAATACAAGTGCTCCGAGTGCTGCTTTTTGATCCAATTCTGACCACTTTTACTTGTACTGGGGATGGCTCAGGTGAGTCTGAGGTCGGCAGTTTTCACACCGCACTGGGTCTGCTCATAGAAGACCTGCTGGGTTCACATCAGGTCCAAAGCTTCATTACAACAAGTCTACAAGTGACAAAAGCGAATGAATGTGAATGTGGTACCTGCCAGAGGGAAATGAGCTTTGCCATAATGTCTGTCATTACAAACCAGAATTTGTCCTTCCAATTACATTTACTTCAAATTATAAATCATGTTACACCCAGATAGTTACTTCTACAATTACATTTACAGTTACTTATGCTTGAGTATAACAAGTTTGTTTTAGAATGGTCTTTGATTTACTTAGTTATACTTTGATTTCAAGCTAAAATCCAATGCATTTTTAAGCGTATTCATTGGTTCTAAAAGGTATATTAATTTAGTTTCTTAAATTCATAATCACATGGTTTAATTTTCATTATGCTGTTGAACTGAGTATCAAACCTTTTCCTCAGCTTTAAAATAGAGTTTGTTCTTATCTCGACACTATTAAGACTTTTTGGCTAAATAGATGAACTTTCTTGCTCTCCGAATGTCTGTGCAAAGGTTACGCTGCCCTGATGAAGTCGTAGAAGGAGCGTGGCCGGTTGAGTGGGTGAGCAAACCGTGAGTGACGTCTCTTGAGGAGGGAGCCTTTTCTGTGGAGCTCTGGCAGTGCGGACCTGACAGCCTGAAGTGCGTCTCCATCACCAAGACACTGCGCTGGGCTGAGGAGAGGCAGCCACCGCGGAGACTTTCAGTGGAGCGGACACAGGGTTGGCGTGGACGCGAGACAGGGGACGGGACATAATGAATGGAGGACAAAACAATAGAGACAGCTGCAGGCGAAGACAAACCTTGCTGCTCATTGGGTTTCTGTACATCACTGGGACCCTTTGTTTCTTCTTCCAAACAGATTTGTCATTTGTATTTTAATAAAAGGATTCTGCTCCAGGACATTTGACAGAAAGTCTGAAATATACTAAAATACAAACTAATACAGAATCATATTTCAGAACATGTTTGTACAGATCTAAACTACAGGGTTAGCTGTTCTTACGCTGAATTTGACAGGACATTTTGTTGTTTGTGGAAGAAATTACAGTAGTTCAAAAGTTGCAGCCATTCAAATTGTGATTATGAATTTGACAGTTTGGCTTATGGAGCTATTTTTATAAAAGGGTGTATGTTCAAATGAACTTTTCAAATATGCTGCTGCTGTTTCTGGAGGGATGTAGCTATAACCAAAACCAAAAGTCTCACAATAATATCGTGGGCCATCACAATATATCGAATTACAAGTTTTGTCACTCACATTTATTGTTATGGTTCAGCAATAGCTAAAAAACAGACAGACCTACATAGACCTACATTTGCTCAGTTTCAGTTCACTCTACATGCTGAAATAACTGTTATGTTTAAATCTTCATTATTTGAATTTTGATGAGAGAAAAGTAGCATATTCACAATTTTGTAAGCCTCTACAAAACTGTATCGCGATGTGTGAGCTACTGTGTCCAAATGCCTTGTCTAAAGTGAGATGCATAGCGTGAAAATATCGTATCGAGAGATTTGGATATCGTTACATCCCTAATCGACAGTTTTACATAAAGATTTTAATAGTTTGATACAAGACACCACTATAATCGCCAACTTCTTCTGAGAGTCCACACTTCGCTGTGATTGGTTAGGCCTTCTTGTCGCTCAAAGACTCAATGACAAAGTATAGGTGCACATAGCAAAGAAAAGGTCATGTTGCGTTCTAGTTTGTCAAAAGGTAGTAGTATTTTCAAAGTACTACCGTTCCAATACTTTAAACTCAAAATACAATGGTTTAAACTCAAAACATGTGGTCTATTACTAATGTGGATGTAAATTAAAGGGGAACTCGGGTACATTTGAAGCTAAAGTCCATTGCTAGAGGTGGTCGAATACTGTCAGAAGGCAAAAAACGGCACAGATCAGTGTTGCCTTGGTGGAGATCTCGCTGTGGCAGTGAGTCTGTCAAGGCAACAAACTAGTGTAGTGATGGGGGCAAGTTCTTAACTTCCACATAAAACACCATTTTGCTTCACACTGAAGAAGTTTAACACCACTTTAACCCATCTTACAACAGCCACGAGTCTAACAAACAAAACTTTCTGTCTGGCTCACTCATTATTGTCTGGAAACTTTATAAAACAACTTTATAAGCAGCCTTAGCCTTACCTTTATTGATTTCCCACTGTGCATGTGAAAGCCCAAAAGACATTTATTTTTTGAAAAACGTTCTTTCAACAACTTTCAGTTTCTCTTCTTCACCGTCAGTAGTCGATCCTCACTTGTTGCTTCTGGAGGCTCGAGCCTCTCACCTCCGCTGGAGTCGACACTCGTGTCTTTTGGGCTTTCACATGCGCAGTGAAAAATCAACAAGGAAAGTGTAAGGCTGCTTTATAACGTTTCCAGGCACTAATGAGTGAACTAGGCAGAGCATTTTGTTTGTTAGACTCGTGACTGTTGTAAGATGGGTGGTGTTAAGCCTCTTCTGTGCAAATTGGCATATTACGTGGAAGTTAAGAACTTGCCCAATTCACTACATTAGTTTGTTGCCTTGACAGGCTCATTACCACAGTGAGATCTCCGCCACTGATCTGTGCCATTTTTTGGCTTCTGACAGTATCCCACCACCTCTAGCAATGGACTTTAGCTTCAAACATGCCGGAGTTCCCCTTTAAAGACCATTCTAAAATTATTTGGGAAAGGCCTAATACTGCCCTGCTTATATTATGTTTTAATACCTCTTCAAACGTCCCAATATTAGCATCAATATTATCTGTGTATTCATTTTTAAAATAAAAAAGCTCCTAAAAAGCTCCATTAGTGGTTGTGCTCCTCCTGCCTGAGCCCCATGTAACAGCTGTCTCTTTCAGACTGCGGTGGAGTCCCTCAGTGTGGTGATCAGGGCCATTAGTGGATATTAGATCACACTGTGCCATTCCTCACTCAGATCACCGACGCTGAGCTTTGTCTCCACTGTGAGGCCCTCGGGACAGGGGACGTTTAATAAACCGCCAACAACTGCACAGGTAACAGACAGCGAGGCTTTTATGGATCACTTGGCACTACAACGGTTTATTGGTCTTAGTGGCCTTGGCCTGTTGGGCTGGAAGATTGTAGAATTGCAAGCAAAAGTTATTTATCTTTACTCCATACAGGTGTACAACTCACTTTTATGTAACAGATAAGCCGGTGTTTCTGTCAGTCATCATATCATCTTTGCGCTGCTGTCCTCATGACATCGTATCTTATCTCTATATAACTGTGATATACTGTATATACTGTTACTATAGTTCTGTTTTTTACTTACTGTATTTTCCAGACTATAAGCCGCTACTTTTTTCATAGGCTTTGAACCATGTGGCTCTTACAAAGGTGCAGCTATTCTGTGGATTTTTCTTCCACCGCTAGGGGCACTCTAACCGGAATTTCAAAAACAAGATAGACGAAAAATGAATGCAAAGAAGAATACGCTACTTTTTATTTAGCAGATATAACACGCACAACAAATTACTAACTGGAAATTATTTTCAAATCCTCACCCCTTCATCATGAAAAGCACACGAAGGATTTTGTATGATGCAAGTTTTAAGTTGAAGGCATCGATCTTGCTCCGGGAAGGAAACCGTGCTGTAGAGCCCTGCACTCCCGTGGGACCCAACACAAAACAGTGCAGTGCGGGACACATTCTGAAAGCTTATTGCGGGCGCGGGCGGGAGCGCGACCACACGACGCGGGAGTGGGACTGAAGAATGCGGGAATGGGACTGAAAATTCTGTCCCGCAAACATCTACCGTGCTGCTGCACGTAAGCTTGGCGTCAATGGTTTCAGCGAAGATGATTAAAGTGACTTGTGGTTTCACTGCACAGGAGAAATGAAGGTAATCAATTACCGGTTCTTTTCTGTTTTTGACCTCGTTTTAATCAGCACAGTTGCTGCCATGTTAAAAGGCACTGTTCAGAAAGAATCTGTTCAGGTACATTTACAGTACAAAATCGTTCTGTATATGCAGTAAATATCTCATTTTTCAACATAGATATCAGCGGCTTATAGCCCGGTTGCGGCTTGTACATATATTTTTAAAATAAAAAAAAAAAAATAGAGTGGATGCAGCTTATATACAGGTGCGCTCTATAGTCCGGAAAATACGGTACTGTACATGCATTTATATAATTTATCTTATTTGACACCAGTCTTTTGCCATTTTTTTATTGCTACTTATTTAAAAGTGTATTACCATATTTATATATGTATTTTTTTAGACTTTGTTATTGTAACGTACCGCAATGTAGGGCTGAGTATCATTAAGAAGTTGCCGATCCCATACATAGACCACGATACGTTACATATCTCGAAATATCTCAATACGTTGAGCTTTGGATTCGATACGATATATTTCAAATCAATTCGGTACAATTCAATAAAACATAATGCCTAAATCATGGCTGTGATGCGAAAAGTATTTGTTAAATCTTAAAGTGTAAAGTGAATATGAAACACACCCATTTTAATCATGAAAACAGTGAAAATGTCAAATGTGTCGCATGAACCAGTTTCTGTCCTCTGAACAACAACAAAACTGTAGCGCTGTAACAAAATAATTTACTAAAATATACAAAAAAAATACCCTTGGTAAAGCAGCCCACCATACTGGTACTCTATAATCACATTAAATTATACGAAATATTGATATTTCAGTATTTTTGCACAGCCCTACTGTGATGTGTGAGCTACTGTGTCCAAGTAATTTCCCTTGTGGATCAATAAAGTCTGTCTAAGTCTAAGGAGACCAGCCCCAACTAAAACAAATGAATTGTAAAAGCTACACAGCATCTTATATAGGTGGCATGATGATTCCCCATGTGACAGAGTGACGCTGGAGGCAGAATGTGTGTCATAGTTCAAAAAGAGAATGAGGTCATGACAAAGTGAATGAGTGACAGCTTTATCACACACACAGAGTAAACGTGCGGAAATATTACGCATTACGACTGCGCTGTGACGGAGAGGTCCACAGAGCGTTGCCAACACCGCCAACCTCTGCAGGAGCAATAGGGCAGCGGTTATCAGTGAACCAGGATTTACAACGGGGGAGATAAGAGAGAGGAAATAAACACGTAACATCGGTAATGACAATTAAGATAAGAGACATAACACGAGATGGCACTGAATTCAAGAGCAACGAGGAAGACTGCTTTAAGCAATGGGAAAGACTAATAGGGTCAATCAACTAAAGAAATTATTGATCGACTAAAGACCTGCAGATCGGTTTGTCGAACCAGCAGAGGTTGTGACAAAAGCAAAGTATCTGAGCCAAACCAGACAGGGCTCTACACTAACATTTTTTTTCAGGAGCACATGTGCCCCTAAGTTAAAAATTTTAGGAGCACAGAAAAAAAATGGGGGCACAAGTAGGTTTTCGTTTGAACGATTATTACAGTGCAGAACTTACGCACACCAACACCAACCCTGAATAAATTTAATACAAAAAAACAAAAGAATTATGACTGTACTTTTCCTGCATGATCGCAATGTTTTTTATAAATATATCTTCATTTGATCTGATTAATATTTAGACTTAAAATAAGCCAAACAAACTGTACTTCACTGAAACACTCTGTGGCCCTTTTTGGACCTTCATCCACAGTTTAAGAACCTGTTCTTTAAGAGAACTTCCACTGGCACTTTACAAAAAACTGTTTCAAAGTGTAAAAAGTGTGCAGGATTTTTAAACCTGTATTTTCAAATTCCTAACTGGAGTTACATTCTCCTACTGGTTTTACAGTGGTTTTTAGCCATTGTGTACCACCAGTACAAGTTTATTGCCGACAGTAGTGGCCGTAATGATATATGACCGCACTCAGTATTCAGACCCCGAGACAGTGACGAGTCCAAATGCGCTCAAGTCCGAGACACGACCAAGACAAAACTCTCGCTTTGTTGGAGAAGGAAGTCCAGCAGCACGGGGGTGTCTACTGAGTGGTGGGACAGGTGTGGGTCCTGCTGCGGGGCGCTCCTCGTTTAAGGTGGGCGTAGGTGTGTTTTTAAGCGAAGTTTGTTCGTCTGAGTGATATCGCAGCACACGCGGAGCTCGTATGCTGGAGTCGTGCGCGGTCGGAGGTGTCGTGCCCGGGCACGGTTCGGTTGCACTCGCGCTGGGCATGTGTGCGGCGCTTTAGGGGCGTTCCAGGCTTGGGCACGGTTCTAAAGTCCTAGTGTGACTGCGCCCCTAATGTTTGATACATTTAGAACGTTTAGCTTGTCAGTTACGTCTGTGCGCAGCTCTCCTCATTGTGGCTGCAGAAGCACTCGCACTGGTGTGACTGTTTTGTTTTCCTCGTTCGCACGGCGAAATATTTACTCGCAAATGCAAGTGAAATGGGCGCACTGTAGAGCCCTGTCACCAGACAACAACTACATTGGAAAAAGTACTAGGAAACATTGTATAATGTAGTAAACAGTAGGGTTGGGCGGTAATGCGGTATACCGAGGTATCATAAAGTTGCAACAGTATCAATTTCATTACCGTCATTAAGAAAATCTGCAGCACATAAGGACCTAATATAATATTAGGAGCATTTTGTCTTCAGGCTGAATAACAGGGGAAAGACAGCAAATGTTGACGGAGCTACGACCACCGACCGAGTCAAGCCAGAGATCCCACCACAGTTGCTTCGGACACGGGGCACAGCGCCGACTTTCTCTCCACTTCAAACGTCGTTACGCTCGGAGATTTCCACACACACACAGCCTGAAGAAGAAAAAAACCCGACTGACGCTTTGTGTGATGTTGAGGCGAAAAGTTTGTGATGGAGACGTTTTATTGAACACCGAGAGTCGAGAGGGGAGGAGGCGCTGAAGAGGAGAAAGTTCCCGCTTGAGGACAAAGTCAGACTTTCATGGAGAAGACGGTAACTTCTACGAGTGTCGAGAGCGCGAGTCTGTCAGATACAACATGCTGCAGTGGGAAATATCACACGCCCTGGACTGTCGCCTTTCACTTTTTATTCAGAATCTGCCTCTTCTGCGCTTTTTTTGTCTTGGCGTGTCCCAGATCATTAAATGGAGGGAGACACGTGCTGGTGAAGTTTGGTTTGATCAGAACTTGTGCTGCTATTCTGTTTCTGAATAGTTAAGGTGCAGCTACAAAATAATTATTAATTAATCAAAATTTGGATACCCCCAACCCTAGTAAACAGGCACAATGAAAGACTCTGCCAACTCATTCCATAACTTTGCCTATTCACCAACACAATACCAAAAGAAAACAACTTCTAATGGGCAAAAAAGCATTTTAACATAACACGCAAAGGCCCAAAGATTTGGAATGAAACTGACATAAATAAAAAATATTTAAGAAACGTATGAAAAAATCAATTGTTACTACATTATACTCCATCATAACACCAAAGGCTGTATAGCTAGAATAATTTATAACTAGAATAATTTAAATATGTATGTAATTAAATATCATGAATAGTCCTTAATGTGTTACAAAAAATGTCCTGTGTTATAAAATGTATGACTGTGGTAGGACGAATGCTAACTGTGTAAAAAGGAGACTGATTGTGTGGGATAAAATGAAATTATAACTCGTAACTATATATTTTGTTTTCGTATATATGTCTGGGCCCCTTTTATAAGCTCATGTAGTTTCTGGAGAGTTCCCTTTTACAAGACTTCCATAGAATTGCATAAACTATTCTAAATGTTTGAATATGTTTTGTAAAATAAAAAAGCATTTATATAAACACAAATTAAACTTGTGAGTCATGCATTTAATCTTTTACATACAAAGCAACAATAATACGAAATCTTCAGCTAACACAGACTTATTTCTGCAGTTGTCCCATATGCATCCTTATAATCTACATTAGCGTCTCTCAAACACCAAAGAAAAGATTGGTTCACCAGCACCAGCAGAGTTAAATAGAGTCTATAACAGGACTATTCCAGGTCTAATCCAGGACTAAACCAGGTCCAAAAGTGGACTACAATATTTCCGCTGTAGTCCTGAACAAGAAATGATCCAAAAAAGGAGGTTTCAGACGTCACCGTGTCTGTTTGAGTCATTTTACGATCTCTCCGGGGCCTTGTTTGAACCCTCCTTACGGTTCGCGGTAAGATTCTACGCAATGCTCAGCCCAAAAGCCTACGTCAGCCATGCACCCACGTGACAATTTTCTATAAAATCATGATACAAAACTGTGCACAGCAACTTGACAAACATGGTACTTTGTGTCACAGTTTCATTAGAGCAGGGGTCTCCATCCAAGAAGCTCGCCAAATGATTTCTGAATTATATGTATTGCACTTAATAACTAAAATCTGATTAATTACCATTGTAAATGTGTGAGTTTGATGCCTAACTTGTGCAGCAATAAATGGATAATTGTTTATGTTTCATAGGCATCTAACTGTACAATAAGGCTTGCCATAGCTCTTCTACTTTCTCAATTTCTTGTGACCGCTAAAATGAGTAGCTCTTTGGCATTTTCGGTTTATAAAGGAGGAAAAAGGTTGGAGAGCCTTGCATTAGAGGGATGTGCTGATTGTGTTGTGACAGAACTCTGAACGTGGAATGACTTAACGCGAAGAGCAAAATAGACTCACACTTTTGCAAAAACAAAAGTGCAACTTATTAAATGTGTAAATACTTTGTTTTCGGCAAATATCTGTTCCACTTTATTTATTTTTATAAATGTTTTCGAAGTGCTGCACAGACAAATGAATGCAATAAAAGACAGTAAATCATAAATAAAAACAATAAATTAAAAATAAAGCTAAAAATGATCAAAAAGAATAAAATAAATAAATAAATACAATTACATAAACATATAACATTTTCAAAATAATACAGGGTAACACGGTGATGTAAATATGTTATGTGTTAGCAGTTAACACCCCTTAGAAATAAAATACCCCCTCTTTAATGGTGCATTGTAACTTTTCTGGTGGAGGGTCCATCAAATGCTTTTTGCCGTGATCTGGAATGCTTCACAATATGGCATTAAACTTTTCTATCTTCATGGAGACCAAACCAGACCAAGTTACAGGTCAGATCTGTGGAGAGACAACCCCGCTCACAATCAGAATGTCTGTTTTTCTAGGTATTTTTGAGCTACAAAACCACCTGTAATTGAATAAATATAACAAAGAGATGTTTAATGTCATACTGTGGGACATTCCAGGCAGAGCAATGATGTATCCATAGAAACAAGGTGCAAATGACGGACCCCCAACCAAAAAGTTACATATTGCATTAATACATTTATAGACTTTTCATTACCTCAACACGTTCAGAAGCACTTTACACTAATATTCCATCATATTACCACATGTACTGAAACAAATAAGGATTAACCCTGACGGCCTTACTTAACTTGAATAAAATGTAAAAACACAGCGGCGGTGCTGATCCAGTGTGGAGGAAACAGTGACTTTACAGAGGGCCAGTGTTAAGCAGAACAAGCACCACTCCAGAGTCCCGACCCGCTGCGAATGGCTTTTCCATATGGTCGGCATGGCTCTCAAATTCAAACTGACTTCAGCAAATTGCAAGGCCGCAACATGCACACTTCATTTAGTTATGACTTGTACAGAATCCATCCACTGTACTTGTCCAAACTATCTCACCTCATGTCACTCCAAAGCCTTTTTCTCAGGGCTGTGGTATCCAAAACGTGCGTTGCTTTAAATATCTTGTGCACATAAAAAAAAAAAACATTATCGTATTTGATTACGATGCAAAAATGCCAAACTTGATACTAAGGAATTGACTCAATACCACAATGAAGATAAAACATGCTCCTGTTTAGTAATAGAATGTATGGATATTTTCAAATCAGGAGATTTTATGCTTGTTCTAGTAAAAGCTCAAAATGACAATAAAGCTGTTGAGAAAAGCTCACTCTCTTGTTCATGTGAGTTTTTGCGGTAGCTCAAATGAGTATCTAGTTTTGACATTTCGGCTAGCGGCCTAAATCTTGCTGATATGGGCCGATATTCCATGTGGACATGTTTTACCTTGTTATAAAGCTCAGACTCTCTATATTCTGCCCATTTAATCCAATTTACAGACAGATAAATGTCCTGATATGTGGCACCGCATCAGTATTTATCTGTAGAGTCGTTTGTCTGTGTCTGTGACGTCATATGAACGCATCGCCATGTGTACTTGTTTACAGCTGCAGCCATAGATCCACGTGCGCACCATTGAGATTCTCTTCTTTTTACGGACGATCAGTTTGAGTCTGGATTAAAAGGACAGTTCTTAGTGAAGACTTGTGATCTGAGAGGAGCCTGTGTGAGGCTGAGTGTTGAAATGTGCCGGTTTTGGTTCTTTCTCATTGGTTAGCGATTAGCTGCTGTAGCTCGCACACATAAACAGACTGTTTTCTCTTCTATTAGCGACTGTAAAGTGACTATAGTGCCCGTATATATGTTACTGGACACACACTGATATGTAAATGAGCTGTGAATAGAAGTGTGAATTATCGGCATTTAGCATATCATTAATTACCGCGGCACACACACATTTACTGCTAAAAGCTAATAGCGGTAGTTTACTTACAGCACTGTCTTTACTGACTAGAATATCATACCAAAATCCCATTAGGCTGAACTACTGTCTTTAAATATGACGTAAAGAGGCAGAACAATAAATGTCGCCTAAATAAACCCGACTGAAAATCCAATAGAGCCAAACCTAAGTTTTATAAACAATTGAAGATTTACAGCGAATTTTTACGTCATAAATATATCTGTGATTATATTGGCTATCGGCAGCTCCAACTCCCATTTTATCGGTATCATATCAGCCGCAACAAAATCCATATCGGTGGGGCCCTAATGATTGTATGTGACAACCCTAGTGCCAGAAAAGAACAGAAACAAGCTGCCATAAGACTGTGAGGGTAAGTGAAAGTCTGAAGGGGTAAGTCAAAAGTCTGCACTGAAAAAACATCTCAAGCTAGGCAATATGGGTGATGTGTCTTGCCTAAGGACACAGAGCCAATTTTTTGCCGGTTTTCCCAAACGAGGGGGTAAAAAAAAGCTAAAAGTTCCTCTAAATTAAGTCAACTGTAAAACTTGTGGAAACTTCTGTGTGGCACCTGCAGCAGCTCATGTACCACAGTCTGACAAACTCTCCTTTTAGTGCTGCACAGCTACATCATTTGAATCCATGGTGCATAATCCTGTCTCTAGTAATGGGGCAGGATAATAACTGCAGATCTGGGAACGATAGGACGTCCCATAAAAATGTGTCCGAGATGCCTTGTGCACACCACTCCTCACTGATCTGAACCATTTACAAGTCCGGCTCTGCTGATAAAAACCAAGGTGCAGACAAACTCGAGTTCGCTTCACTGAGGTTACATGATGGAAGCTACACTCTGGGATAAGGGCTAGACCTGTGATTCACAAAATATGGTGCACAGGTGTGTTCTGGGTTGGTCTGTTTTTATTACTCATTTTGATCCGGCTCTGGCTTTTTTCTACCTTTGTTCCGTTTTAGACCTAGTATAAAGCTCTATTAACTAACTTTTCTCTTAGTAATTAGTACATTTTACACAACCACCAATGAATGGACCTTGTTACCAAGATTGAATCATAAAATTAACACTCAAAAATTCACATTCACACTCTGTGTTTGTGTCTGCTATATAATTATAATCTATGAGCTGTGCATCATTATGTTAGAATTCGTACATTTTAAATCACAATATTTATCTAAAACAACTTAATAAAAGAAACAAGTACACCGACTTCAGAGTTATTAAATTGCGGTGCCCAAATGGAGCAAATTATAAGCGATTAAAGATTGCTCAAACATGCGTGAATCACTTTAAATAAAACTTTGAGAGGGGGAAACAACTATAATCTGGTTAAAAGCTCTGAAAAATCGATTATGCATATTAAATCTGCTTTAAAAATATATGTTCAAACATTACCACCAAGTACCCCAATTGAAAATGTGTTTGTTAATGACTGAAGTAAACGCTGACTTAGAAAAAGGAAGCGCGTCTGTAGTCAGTGGATATAAACGTTTTTCCATATCGTGTTTCCTCTCCCCGGAGCTGGAACACGCTGCAGTCATATTCCATACTTTCCATCCCCTCTCTCCTCCTCTCTTCCTGCTCTCGGCAGAGCCCTGGCACTGCTCTGTTAATGAGAGTGAAGCCGCGCAGACCCGTGGCTCCTGCAGGACCTCGTCAGCCCCCCCTCCCTCCCTCCCTCCAGAGAGCCTTACCTTGTTCTAGGCCGACCTTCTGCTGTCTGGCACACCATAAAGCAGCCGGGACTATTGTTAATGTGCTGGAAAATCACAGCGCTCCACTTTAACAGCAGTGATGTGATCATGACAAATGTGTGGAAAGAAAAGATTAAATCACCACTTTTCCCAGGAACAGTTATGGAAGAACAATATGATTGATTTTTAAGACTGCAACATGGAATTTCAATGAGAACAGTCTGTAAAAATCGATGGAAATGTGCCTCCAATGGCCTATGATGTGGTTAACAAGATTTTTATCTTCCAACTTCTAAAACACAAGATTCAAAATATTGTACCATCAAAAATAAACTTTGCAAATGTTTTAGCAACACATCCTTCAAGTAACAGCTCAGCCTGTAGCACTATTCTCCATGCAGAAGTGAAAGAAGACAGGCTGTCATACTTCAAATTCAGGATAAAAAGAAGCATTTTACTTAAGATGAAGTCATTCATTTAACAACAAATGTGCTACCCTTCCATTTTGCAAGCCGGCCAATGCCCAGCACACTTGGTATACTCATACAGATAGTTCCCAGGGCACTCACTGCCAGCTCAGTCCTCATTATATTGGTCTATGTCAACAGAGGTAGAATATTCTTCTTTCAACTCTCCGGCAACTACAGTGTATTCTACACCACGCAAATGAAGCACATCACCGTGCACACATGAATGCTCCAGGACCTGCCAATGTTTCATCTGAAGGACCAGAGTCAGCTTCACCCTCTCCATTCAGGGCAGGAGTACATTGCATAACCAATTTTATAACGATTTGTGGGACTTGCCTGTAGTTGTACACCAATTACAGATGGGCATGATTACTAATCGATAATTGATCATTAAGAATTTTGTTGATCATGTTCATTTTTACTCGACAAACCGAATGTAGGTTGCTGTGTGTAGGTAGTAGTAACTGTGGCATTTATACACAGTATCCTGGTTACTGCAACATAAAGTTAAATGTGCATGCGTCCAAAAGACAAACAAACATGATTTCATTAAAGTTATATATCTCCAACAGCGCAATACACACACAGAACAGACTCACCATCCTCTGCCACAGAAAGAGCACACATATTCCACTGAGACGTGTCTTTTAGTCCGACAGAAGCTCACCACATCAGGGCACAGAGCAGCATTTATGCAAATTCGCCATGTGGTTTTAAGTTTTGTTTCTGTAAAACGTAAACAAATGTGCCAAAGCTGAATATAACATCAAACGGGCTGATGTGGCACTATAGTGGTTATGGTTTATATGTTAATTTGAGTTTCCATTCCTGCTGTGCAATGATATGATATGATGTCCATCTGTTGTATGGAAGAGCTGACACACTGCAGGAGGTCTGATTGTTAGGTCATGTGCACCTTCTGCTCTAGTGAACTTTTTTGACTGAATCCCAGCTCAGTTCCCAGAATGTCTCTCCCAATTTTCACACAGTTGTTTCCTAAACCTAGACAACAAAGCATAGAATATTTTAAAGCAGATCTAGTTTGCAAAATTAACTTTCTAGTGTTGTAGTTTCCCCTTCTCATTTCCTCTCTCAAAGTTGTATTTAGACTGATTCATGCATGTCTGAGTAATCTTTAGTGATTTTCTGATGTGGAAGTCGGTGGACTTCGTTTCTTTTATCAAGTATATACAAGATCATTCTTGTGGATCATTATGTTAGAATATGGACATTTTATATCACAAGTCATAGATTATAACAATATAGCAGACACAAGCACAATATGGTTTCTTTAAGAGTTTCCATTTTGTTTCAGTACTTTTGTTTAGTTGTATAACTAAACATGTTTAATGTATAACCACTATTCTAACCCCTCTTATGGTTAGCAGCATGAGCCCATGGCTCTTGTAAGGGTTCAGTCCACAAGACGACATAACAGGCTCTCTCTGCAGTGCATCCACACACAAAGAGCAAGATACAGAACAATACATTTTAACTTCACAAACCTGATGTGATGTGCAGTAGTTCAATTAGTGGGATACACGCTGATTATGTTGTGATAATGCTCTGAAGAGGCAGTGACTTAGCGCAAGAGGCAAGTTTTAGCTTAGTTCAAAACTAAACTAAAACAAATGAATAATGATAATAAGGCATAGGATGTATATAGTGTCTTTTAGGACACCCAAAGGACTTTACAGTGCATTATCCATCACTGTACACTGTGGCATAAGATACTATTGAAGCCACAGCTGCCCTGGGGCAGACTGACTGATTGAACATTTTAAAATGTTGTTTTTTGGCAAATGAAACAGTTATGTGTTAAGAGTTATTACCCCATAGAAGTGTAATAGGCCTTCTTTAAGTATAGTCAGTGTAAGAACTTGGGTTGATATGTAAAGCAGTTAAGCAATAATGCTCTTATTGAAGTTAGCTGAGTGCTGAATATTCGCTCTGCAGTGTGTGTATGGACAGGTTTGGTGTACAGTTGTGTGCAGTGTGTGGGCTCAGTTGGGACACAGACCATTGAGGAAGAGCTCTTCCTGCACAGCTTGTCTCGCAGCAGCAGAGAAACAGCGCCTCTTCAGCCAGTCGCAGTCAAACACACTAGAGTGCTGGTCCTGCCACACCACTGACACCTGAGGGGAGATGCATGTGGTCAGAGGCACCTTAAAGAATATACAAAATACAACATATACATGTAATCATAAGGACAACACATACTAACTGTTCCTCAAATTGTGGCCAGCTTGTCTCTAAGCTTGTCTCCTTGTGTGGAAGCATAGTCAGGCTTCAACAGCCAATATTAACGTGCAGTGTTGAGGATTCAAGTTCACCGGGTCCTGGACCCGGTAAATAAACTTATCTTGTGTCAGATTCCAGAGTCTCTGCCTCTGTACCACTCTAGGACTCTTTAAGACAACACATATTTTCCCTTTAAAGGGTGCTCATTATTCCTGGCAGGTTTTTTATGATGCCAAACACACCCACCTTCACCAGCCAACAAGCCTGTACACATCTGTCTTTAACAGACAAGGCACATTTCTCCCATCCAGCCATAGAACTCATGTGGTTGGATTACTAATGGATGTCTGCACACATTCTAATAGTCTCAGATATTTATGTCTAAATATAACCATTTATTCAATTCCTAAACAGTAAAATTAAAGCTGAGCACACTGAAGTGCCAGTTATGACCATCCCGTGGATTGTAAAAGCCAGCCTAAGTGGTGCACAAGTATGTTGGGGAAGCCTATGAATTTTATTGGACCTTTAAACAGTCACCTTGGGTGATAGTAAAACCTACACAACGTTTATGAATGAATGTTGAGTCTGGGCACAGTCCGTACCAAGAAAGAAGCTCCACCTACCCAGTATATGTCACACTGGAGCTCAAGTTTCTCCATTAACCTAAAACTGTGTAGCTAGCTCCAGCAAGGTACTCCTAAAGAAGGGTCTTGATATGCTGCCCTAAAGGGACTGGACGAAGACTGCAGGATTGCCTCATATATTTAGTTCAGACTATGGTAGTACAAATATTTTTAATTTTATAGGTATTTTTTCCTCATACAATTGTGAAGTATATATGTCCCTTAAGGCCTATATTTCATATATCAAGATAAGACTGGGTGCTATCACATGGCCAAATGAATTGGGCTTTTTCATTAACACCTAGCAAACCCATCTATTCACCTTCTTCGGGAAGTTGCTGTGAGCGCCGCCATCATCATTTAGATTATCACTGTTTTAGTATTATTTTGCATGGGGCTGACAGTTGTGACAGCAAATAAGTTCGATATGGACTACAAAAATGCTTTAAAGCCTCCCAGAGAATGGGTGCATTGTTGACTTGATGGTGAAGATGAACACTGAACATTTTACACACATCAAATTGTCCAACTTTGTATCATATAATAGCTGTGCTACTTTTCTCAAATTGTCCATTTAAATGAATGGGATTCCCGGTTAAGTTCCACCACAATCAGCCAGTAAGTCAGTCCATAACTGGCCCTCCACCCAGTGCCACAGTGTCTGCCTGTGTGCTGTGTACCTTGTTGTCAGATGTGAGCTCCACAGAGTCCATCCTGATGTTCACGTCCAGGTCCCCTACGAGCAGCTTGCGGGCCTGAGCAGACTGGAGAGTGCACCTGGGGCACTGGCAGTTGTCCCGGAGCCATGTGAAAGGGTAAACGCTGTGCCCGCCATCCTCCCACTCCACCTGCAGGAGGCGCTCTCCGTGGAGGGCCCCGACGTAGCGCACACTCTGGCCCGGTTGTGAAAGAGAGGCTGAGCTGTGTGTGTGCTGGCCATGCCTCTGCTGTAGCCTGGAGGACACGGAGAGCTGAGGAAGTCCACCCCGGCCCCTCACACACTGCACAGTCAGGCTTGAGGAGCTCCTGCGAAGGGCGGGCAGGACAAAGCGACTGCATCTGCTCATCCACATGGTTCTGTGCTGGGGCTGTGGAACCAAACAGGGACAGTTATGGGACAAGACTGACAATAAGGCTGCAATTTTGTAGTTTATTTGTATTGTACAAAAGCAAAAATGTAGACTAAGATCACTTTGGTCTCCTTGGAATCCTTACTGTGAGTGGGCCTGCATCTTCACAAACCTGACTCTAAGTTTGGCTTGGAGCAGGGCTGCTTGTTGTTTCCATGGAAATGTTTCTTTAGCTGCCAAGGAGAATGTTCCAAAGTATGGATTTAACATTCTATTTCAATGGAATCAATGGACCAAATATTGGAATTAATTTCAGACCAATAAATAAATCAAGGTTCTTGAGCATGTAGCCTACTATTTACATACCAGCACAGACTAACATAAATTTATCCTTTAAAACAAAAAGAATGACATCTACTTGGTCTAATAACTACACTTAACACATATGCATTACAGAATATTTACATAAGAGGTTGAAGATGGCCTTTGACCTAAATAGATGTTGGCTTAGGTCCAGTTGTGTTGGCACTGTGCAAAACATAATGTTACATCAGGGTTTTCAAGTTAGTTTTATCATTTAATCCAGTTACGATCAGTCAACCAAAGAGTGGATAGTTAAGATGCACAAGTGAGAACAGATGGGGAAGGGAAAGTATAAAAAAATAAAATAAAAAATACTCTTCTAGCTCTACATCCTCAACAGGATGTCAGAGAGATTTAACTTTCTATGTCCATGGGATCGTGCAAGTGACATGCCACCTTCAGAAAGTTCCATACTGCATCACCCAAATACTAGTTCATCTCAAAAAATGTTAATATCATGAAAAAGTTCAATATATTTTGTCCCTCATTTCAGAAAGGCAAACCCATATATTATAAAAACTCATGACACAGAGTGAAGCTTTCACGCCTATATTTCTTGACATTTTGATGATTATGGCTTACACATGAGGAAAACCCAAAATTATGTCTCAGAAAAATAGAATGGTGTGAAAAAGCTGAATACTGGGAAGTCGTGGTGTCACACCCTAATCAGCTAATTTGCTCAAAACATCTACAAAGGTTTCCTGAACCTTTAAATGGTCTCTCATCCTGGGTCACTGGGCTACACGGTCATGCCCAGAAGCCTGACACTGCCACTGACACCCTCCACAAGGAGGGAAAGCCACAAAAGGTCTTTGCTGAAGAAGCTGATGATATCCGGGCATAAACACTAGAGTGGAAGGAAAAAAAAGTGGTAGGAAAAGGTGCACCAGCCAAAGGGATGGCCACAGCCTTGAGAGGATTCTCAAGCAAAATCCACTCAAGAATTTGGGTGGGCTTTATAAGGAGTGGACTGAAGCTGGAGTCAGTGCATCAAAAGCCACTACGCACAAAGTCTATGGGACATGAAACGATGTCAGAAGAGTCTTTGGGCTGTGGAGAAAAAGAACAGGACTGTTGCTCAGTGGTTCAAAGTCTCTTTGCAGATGAAAGTACATTTTGCATATCTTTTGGTGCTGTGTGAAGTTTCCACAGACAGTGACTATTTGGGCTGCCATGTCATCTGCTGCTGTTAGTCCACTGTGTTGTGTTTGTTCTTTATAGCGGTGCTGATTTAATTTTCCAACAGGACTTGGCGCCTGCCCCCACAGCAAGGTACCAAAAGATGGCTCAGTGATCATGGTGTTACCATGCTTGATTGGCCTGCCAACTCCCCTGACCTGTACCCCATAGAGAATCTCTGGGATATTGTCAAGAGGAAGATGAGAGACACCAGAGCCAACAATGCAGATGACTTGAAGGTCACTACTAAAGTAACCTGGGCTTCCATTACACATGAGCAGTGCCTCCATGCCACAGCGCATTGATGCAGTAATTCATGCCAAATATGGAACTGATTGCATAGAAATTAACATACTTTTCAGCAAAATTACATTTTTGTTTAAACTATTGTTTTTTTATTGATCTTATGTAATATTCTATTTTTCTGAGACACTGAATTTTGGGTTTTCATTATCTATTCACCATAATCATTAAAAAAAAAAAATCACTCTGTGTCATGAGTCTATATATTATATGGGTTTGACTTTCTGAAATGAGAGACAAAACATATTGCACTTTTTCATGATGGGGTAGTAAGGGTTGCAATATGGTGAGGGAAGGCTTCTAGAGAATAATTATGATTTGTATTGTTGATGAACATCAGAAAGTTTTTTTTTTTAAATAATACTGCTGTCTTTGTTAAAAAAAAGTCTGTTCTTATGTTTTTCAATCTGCATAGTCCAGATAATGGTTATGATTATCAAAATACTGAATAGGGGACACTTTTTTATAGCCTACTAACCCCAATATTGGAATAAATAATACCTAAATGGTGTGTCTTGGACATGTTGCCTATTATTTACAGATAGTACAGAGACTAACTGTATCCTTAAAACAAAGTACTGACATCTAGTTGGTCTAAACGCTGGTGCTGTCCAATAACTACATAATACAGTGTATTTACATAAGTGGTTGGAGGTGGTCTTTGACCTAAATAGATGGTGGCTGGATTAGTGCCAGTTGTGTTGGCACTGTTCAAAACATAATGTTATATCAGGGTTTTCAATTTGTCTGTTTTATCATTTACTCCAGTTAATTCAGTCATCCAAAGAGTGTATAATGGGCAATCCAAAAAACAAAACAAAACAAAAGCCTAACTCTTCTAGCTCTACAAGTTAAACATGTTTTACACAAATCACAAGCTCCATGAATAACGCCATTCATGAGGCCATGGATAAACAGGGTTATATAAGTAATTGTTTAGTCTCCAAAATTAATGCAAAAAAACGTGTTGTGGTGCAGATATATCCTGTATAAACCTTCCCAAAAGATCCACTCAAAAACTAGCCCAATGAATGAAGGGCAGAGGCTACTACTGTTTGACAACAACCCATGCTCAACGTGACGCTTTTACTAGCTAACCTCAACAGTTTAGTTTAGCTCCACTGTGATAGCCGCGTTAATCGGTGAATAATAACTACATTTCTACCTTGTGCCTTGAAATGAAGACGCCGGGCACACGTACCTTAGCTGGTAAACAGAGAAGCTTCCGTGATGTGTGGCAGACTCTGCAAGCCGGGTGAGTAGAGCGGCGTGTCTGACGAAGTGGGTGAAAGGTGAATGGAACGGAACGTAGCAGCGAGCGGAACGGAACGGGAGCGGAACGGAAGCGGATCCACTGTCTATGAGCGGAGCGGAGCGGAACGGGAGCGAAACGGGAGCGGAGCGGAAGACGGCCAAGTACACACACGCAGAGGTCTACTGGGTGATATCGTAGAAGGTAGAAAGAATATACTAATCCATCACCAATCATTAGAATATCCTCAGAAAAGTCTGTTGTTACTTATTTCACTTAAGACATCCATATATTAGAAAAACTCATGACACACAGAGAGAAATGTTTACATTTTTTTTCTTGAATTTTTGTGATTGTGGATTACTTAGGGTGATCAGATTTTCAAAATACTAAATTGGGACACACCCCAATTTGGATGTTTGTATAAAAAAAAAGTGAAAAGAGTAAGATTGGGCATTCCTGTCAGTCATAATCTGAGGAACTTCAGAGGCTACTTTTTTTTTCTTTTCTTTTTTTTTTTTTTTACTTTATGGTTGTTCTCAAACACAGATTGCAGGGATCAGATAAGACAAAAAATGTGATTGTCCTGTTTTATTCCTGGTTTAGACATGGGGTAGTAGACGTCTAGTCACCCTAGGCTTACTGGGTCTCGATAACAAACCGTTTTAACTAAGTAGTTTTGACTAGACAAAACGACAGTTGGAGATATGTGCAATTCAGTTTTGACTATGCAAAATGGAATTACAGATATCTGCAATTACGGCACTGAAAACGACATTCAACTCGTCACATGTCATAAATGACAGTTGCAGATATCTGTTATTCAGTTTTGACTGGGCAGATTGAACGTTAAAGATATCTCAAATGTCATTATGACATGACAAAAAAGCACCATGTTGTCTCTAGCTACTAGCAGTGCACAATCCGTCCCAAAAGCTATTTGCCCCTAAAGCTAAACAACCATCAGCGTTAAAATTATTTTTTGTCATTAATATAATAACAGCTGTTTCATTAGCGTGCATTAACAAAAAGACTCTAAGATGCATTTTGGCTATCTTACTGATAAATGAACTTTCCGTTAACAGCCGACAGGTGCCATGTGGAAATGCTCCGCTCCTGCCTATAGTGGGATCATTAGTGGGATCATTTGCATGCAGATATCTGCAACGTCATTTCGCCGAGTCAAAACTCCAATTCAAGATATCTGTAATTATATTTTGACTAGGCACAATGAAGTTTACGGATACAGTATCTCCAATTTCATCTCTGCTCAAAATTCATTAAAAAATATCTAAAACTTTATAAGCGATATCTACAACTAAATTATGACTATCCCAAAGTCCAGTTTCAGATATCTACAACATCATTTTGATTAGTGGTAATTCTTACTTATATCTACAACGTCATTTGGCCTAGTCAAAACTTAATTTAAAAGGAGGATGTAGATATCTTCAGTTGAGGTGATTTAAATATATCTTGAACTTGAGTTATGACTTCTCAGAATCAAATTGTAGATATCCTAAACTGGAATTACAGATATCTATAATTCAGTTGCTAATATTGGTAACTTATGTTGTAGATATCTGTAATTATGAAACCCATACAAATGAATGGCAAAGGTGACATCATTTGCCCTAGGAAGAATGTTGTTGTGGATATCTAAAATGACAATTACAGATAGGAATAATGTCACGGATATCCAAAATTTTCTTTTTGACGAGGCAAAACTGAGTTAAAAATATCTTCAATACATATCCAGCTTAGCATTTAAATATTAAAACGGCTTACCATAGTGTCTCAGAAAATCAGAATAGTGTGAAAAAGCTGAATATTGGGAAATCAATGACCTTTTGTGGAGAAAGCCACAAAAGGTCATTGCTAAAGAAGCTGGTTGTTCACAGAGTGCTGTATCCAAGCATATTCATAAAAACTTGAGTGGAAGAAAAAAGTGTGGTAGGAAAAGGTGCACTAGCCAAAGGGACGACCACAGCCTTGAGAGGATTGTCAAGAAAAATCAATTCAAAAGTAGCCTATGAGGGGTATTAGACGATGTCAGAAGAGTCTTACCTGAGCTGTGAAGAAAAAGAACTGGACTGTTGCTCTGTGGTCCAAGGCCCACTTTTCAGATGAAAGTAAATGTCGTATATCTTTTGGAAATCAAGGTTCTAGAGCAGGGGTGGGGCCACATGAGAAACAGAAAATATTGTGGAGGGCGGGCCAAAATGCTTAACTCAATTCTGCATAATATGAATTGTATTTCTTTATAAAAAAAAGTTTTGCCAACTGGTAAGAATGATAAGAGTATTTGTTATGACTAAGCAATGAAAAGGTGAGTTTGCCTTCAAAAAATGTCATAAAAACACCTCTTAAATAAAAGCATTGCAGCTTTAGTCCATGCATGAGGTAAAATGATAAAATATGTTTATTTTGTAATTCCAAATGATCTTAAACAGGCCTAGAAATGACAAAAGCTTTATGTCGATTTGAACATTTGTGTGTCTGTCCTTTTAAAATACCAGATTTGGAGCACTATTTAACGTTTTGTCCTGCATATTCTAAATCAGATGTTACGTCCAGACAGTTACACTTATTTGAATATCTGGGTAGTTTTCCTGCATATGATTTACCAATGACCAAACATTACAACATTGCTAGAATTATACTCAATTACAAGTATTACAAGTTACGAGGTTAGATCAAAAAGCAAAACACATAAAAAAGCAACAATGACAGTGTAATTACCCAAAATGCACATAACAACCACACATTTCGTCTCATAGCAAAAGAAAGTAGGATTTTGTCTTTTCCAAGGAGGTCTACCTTGGATAACTGAGGCATTACACAGACACTTCCTCTTTTTTCTCTTTTCCACTTATTATGTGATTTCCTCTTTCCATTCCACTAATAGATTACAGGCAGGCCATGCAGAGGGGTGTCTAGGCTGGATGCAAATGTGAGCCATCAGGATATGATACAGCCATTTTGACTTGAGCTCATACCAACGGCTATCTGATAAGAGTCATTTAAAGTGTATGGTGGCGTATTGCTCTCACTCCCCAAAATATTTTTCAGCTCAGTATCAAGTAATTACGTTTTAACGTAATATTATCACGTTATTACGTGATATGAAATTACCACGTTATTTCATGGTGTGATATTTTCACGTTATAATGTGAACATATCATGAAATAACGTGATAAATGCCTATCACGAAATAACGTGATCATTTCATATCATGTATTAACGTGATAATTTCACATTATAATGTGAAAATACCACACCATGAAATAGGGTAACGTGATAATTTCATATCGTGATAGGCATTTATCACATCATTTCATGATATATTCACGTTATAACGTGAAAACATCAAGTAGGACTATGCTTTTACGTGATTTCATTATAAGATCAGCCACAGCCAAGCCAGTCACGCTTCGCTCAGGGAATGATGGACGTCTCTGCTGTATATGCTTTTATTTCCTTCTTGGCATGAGGCACTGGGCAATATTAACATCTCTTATAGAATGGATGGGATTCAAATTAGTATGTTGCCTATGGCAACGCTACAGAGGCGACTGAAATTGTTGGGGTTGTTCAGGCGGAAATTAAATAGCAAAAAGTATTCAGATCCGCGGCGAATCTCGGCATAATTCCGCCGCGGATCAGCCGCACATGCACCTGGACTTGCTGTGTTGTCAGCTGTATTAGCAGAACATCAATTAATTTTAATAATGGCAAATACAGTGAACGGTTTAACCATTTACTTGCAATTAAATCCGCGGACATCAAGTGGATGATTCTTTTCACTACACTGATAACGCCGTTATAAAGTCAAAGGCGCATCCGCGCAGCGGATCTGAACCGGGTTAGCCGCGGATCCGCTCATTAATACTACACATATACCAACTGCAGTATTAAATGCGCGTTCAATGTGCGTATATAAACTGATTTAGCCGCGGTTCCGCTGTATGACAACAGGCTGCCCAACAATTAGGGTTAGTCACAGCATAGACTGTATAAAAGAAGTGGACTAAGTGAGCGTGACGTCACCCATAGTGTTTAGCGTCGTTCAAATGAGGCTCGCGATGCTAACGGCTACAGGGGCAAATCTGGAGCCAGGCTCTATGTTATGAATAGGGTTTATTTGACGGACAAAATAGCGGGAAAAAAAATCAGGATCATGTAGAGTGGGTTGGTATGAACATTTTAAGACCAAAATGACGAGGCTCACAGCAACAGGTACAGAGAGAGGAGCGATCAGATCCCAATGTAAGTCAATGGGAAAAAGAGAGAGAACGAGCCGGAAGAGCCTCCTAGCGCACTTCCTATTTGGCACGCGGCAGCTAACGGGATAACTTAGTCCACTCATATATACGGTCTATGGTCGACAGTCATAAATACGGGACAAATACGCGGCGGATCCGCTGAGCGGACTGACTGTGGGGTGGACTTGGCGGACCGAGACCGGATCCGCTGCGGATCCCTCTGGAGTAGGGAAGCCCAGTCTGATGTGCTGGAAGTTGCTCTCTTCCTGCATGAGCAATTACACCAATACGGCATGTTGTATGCATAGCAGTGATGTGCAGAGGAATTCTCAGGGGCAGTTACTCTGACATGAAGGGGCGCACCGCACCGCCCGCCAAACTTAAATGACTCCGGCGTTTCCAAATAGGTGCACTCTAAATACATTGGAACATAAAACTAAACTATCCTTATTGGCCCGTGGGACAGCACCCAGGGGTAGAACTATATGTTGAACATGTCTTCCTCACTCATGGTCTAAAAACCTTCTCATAAAGCACTGCGGCCAAGTATACATCTACTGTGCTGCATCTCCGCGTGTGGATCGTGTCTTGTCGAGTGCGCTGCGTGGACCGCGCTTCCTCCTGTGCACCTCTAAACCAGAACTAACACCAGGACTAAGCCAGGTCTAAAGCAGGACTAAACCAGGTCTAAACCGGATCTAAAACCAGGACTACAACCAGGTCTAAACCAGGACTAAAACCAGATCTTAACCAGGTCTAAAACCAGGTCTAAAACAAACAAGAATTTGTAGGAGGTGGTTGCTACATTAGTTTAGCCCTGGTCCACCACAGCGCCGCGGACCGGGGTTTGCTCCGCAGGACTGGGGCTCTCCGCGGGGCTTGTGGGTAATCTCTTTTTACTTTGCGCGCAGGCTCAGGTGCTGGTCGCATGCAGCGCTGTGGCTCTGTAAACAGAACTGAGCCCCTCCATCCAGACTCGCACTCGCGCTGTGCCCTAATGTAAGTCAATGAGGCGACTATTTTATTTGCAATTTCAGACATAGGCATTTTCATACATGAAAACCTGTATGCTTCGACTGACTTAACACACACATATATATATATATATATATATATATATATATATATATATATATATATATATATATATATATATATATATATATATATATATATATATATATCGTGAGTGTGGGAACCACTGTCCAGGATGAAACATCCAAGCTCCACAAGTACATCAGTGACAAGGCCCAGACTGATGACATGCTCAGAGAATGTCTCAGACAGTGGGGCGCAGAGGAAGAGGTGCTGGAGGGACCATCATGGCAGGACAAACCCCTACATGGGGTGTACCACCGGAACATAACTGAAGTGGCTGATATCAAGAAATCCTACCAATGGCTGGAGAGGGCTGGTCTGAAGGACAGCACGGAGGCACTCATCCTGGCTGCACAGGAGCAGGCCTTGAGCACCCGAGCAATAGAGGCCCAGATCTACCACACCAGACAAGACCCATGGTGTAGGTTGTGCAAAGAAGTGTCTGAGACAGTCCAGCACATAACTGCAGGGTGTAAGATGCTGGCAGGGAAAGCGTACATGGAGTGACATAACCAAGTAGCGGGCATAGTGTACAGAAACATCTGTGCAGAGTATGAGCTGGAAACCCCAGGATCAAGGTGGGCAATGCCTCCAAAGGTTGTGGAGAATGAGCGGGCCAAGATCCTGTGGGACTTCCAGATACAGACTGACAGAATGGTGATGGCGAACCAACCAGACATCGTGGTTCTGGATAAGCGAGAGAACAAAGCCGTGGTGGTGGACATTGCAATACCGAGCGATGGCAATGTCAGGAAAAAGGAACACGAGAAACTAGAGAAATACCAGGGGCTCAAAGAAGAGCTGGAGAGGGCCTGGAAGGTGAAAGCATCGGTGGTGCCTGTGGTGATCGGAGCACTCGGGGCCGTGACCCCCAAACTGGATGAGTGGTTGCAGCAGATCCCAGGAAGGACAACGGACATCTCAGTCCAGAAAAGTGCAGTACTAGGAACAGCAAAGATACTGTGCAGAACTCTCAAGCTCCCAGGCCTCTGGTAGAGGGCCCAAGCTGATGAGGGTGAGAGAGACCAACCACCGTGGAAGGTGAGAAATGCGTTGTTTTTTTTATTTATATTCCCCTGGAAGGGCAACTTCAGTGAGGAGGCCAGACGGGCAGTTGCCAGGGCAACCAAAGCAAACCCCCTCTGCACGTCCCTGATGCATAGACCATATCTATGTTGCATGGCTACAGATTCATGCATTTGAAAGGTATCCAAGCTGTGGCTGATCTTATAATGAAATCACATAAAACCATACCCTACGTTTTCACGTTATAACGTGAACATATCATGAAATAACGTGATAAATGTCTATCACGAAATAACGTGATCATTTCATATCACGTATTAACGTGATAATTTCACGTTATAACGTGATAAATATCATGTTAAAACGTGAAAATTTTCATGTAATTACTTGATACTGAGCTGAAAAATATTTTGGAGAGTGAGAGCAATACGCCACCTTAAATACGCCACCGTAAAAAGTGGAATTAAACACTAAATTCACTTTTTTTCCCCCAAGCGACTTATCATTCTTGGCTACTTTTTGCGAACTATGTACATTTGCAAACCTGCGCCATCAAACTCAAACCTACACAAAAACTATGTCAATTGTTTGTGCTTCATTTGTGCTGTTTTGTGCTGCAAAAAGTTAAATTTGTGCTGCTTTAGATTTGGAGAAATTTACAATTCTTTTATAGGTCAAATTGGGGTCAGCCCCTCAGGAAGCTTCAAAATGCACTAAAATGTCCAAAATGGAGTCAATTGTTTGTGCTTTGTTTGTGCTGTTTTGTGTTGCAAAAAGTTTTTTTTGTGCGATTCCAGTTCTTAAGATATTTGGAGTTTTATTTTGGGCCGATGACATTATCCCGCCCCTTAAAATGTGAAAATTATAGAAAACGTTTGTATTTCATTTGTGCTGTTTGGTGCTGTGACAATTTTCATTTGTGCGAGTTTATTCTAAAATTATTCATTATTATTTCTGCGGTAATTGTAGGACGTCTTTCCGCTCAGCAGACGGCAAAACTCCGTAAAACTAATGAAGACAAATGATCTCAGGCTGCGGAAAAATATGTATCAGTCTTTAGTAATTTGCTTTTGATTAATATTTTATATAATAATACTGATTTTTCCACAGCCTGAGATCGTTTATCGCCACTAGTTTTGCGGAGTTTGCCGCTGTCAGCTGAGCGGAAATGAGGTCATATAATTGCAGCAGAAATAATAATGAATAATTTTAGAAATATACACGCACAAATGAAAACTGTCACAGCACAAACAAAAACTGTCACAGCACAAACGAAATACAAACGTTTACTATATTTTTCTGCCTGTTTTGAGGCTGTTTCACATTTTGTGGGGCTGGACAACATCATCGGCAAAAAATAAAACTGCAAATATCTTAAGAACCAGAATTGCAGCACAAAACAGCACAAACGAAGCACAAACAACTGACACCATTTCAGACAATTTTTGTGCATTTTGAAGTTTACTGGGGACTGGCTGACCAATTTGACCTATAAAAGAATCGTTAATTTCTCAAAAACTAAAGCAGCACAAACAAAACTTTTTGCAGCACAAATAAAGCACAAATGATTGACAGTTTTTGTGTTGGTTTGAGTTCGATGGTGGGCTACCTTCACGCAGGTCTGTTTACAGCCAGGTGTTTCTGATAGAAATACCTGGCTGCAGGGGCGGAGTTTGAAGTGTGGATACCTGTTAAACCAATCACACGGTTCCTTATACTTCCACCCCTTCTCCTCTTTCACCCTTTTTAATAGTTTACAGGCACTTAGTTTAGTTAGTGTTAGGTCCACTTTGAACCAGTGGGGCATGTTTGATAAGATACATTGCATTGACTGAGACATTGTTCCGGCCACTGTTGATACAATTTTTCATAATGTTTGCATTTCAGAACCAGCTTGACTCGGTTAGTCTGTGGTTGTGTAGTGTTTGTGATTCTCAGTTTATGCTAGAGCCCAACACACATGGATTTTTTTGCGGCCGATATGACACCGATAAAACGGGATTTGGAGCTGCCGATGGCCAATATAAAAGCTGATACATGGATTCACTGTAAATCTTCAATTCATTATAAAACTTAGGTTTGGCTCCATTGGATTTTAATTTGGGTTTGTTTAGGCTACATTTACTGTTATTCTGCTTCTTTACAGTCATATTTAAAGACAGTAGGTCGGCCTAATGGCATTTTTGCATGACATTTGTACCTCTAAGTAGCTCCAAAACCGACACATTTGCAATACTCACCGCTCATAAGTCTCTTAGATCACAACTCTTCACAAATAAGTGTCCTTTTAATCCTGACTCAAAACAATCACTCATGAAAAGAATATAATCCAGCATGTCTCCTGCATTAGTGACTACATGTCAGCATTACGCCGTCACAGACAAAGTATTCCGCAGATAAATATTAATGCGGCACCACATATTCGGACATTTATCTGTCTGTAAATTGAAATAAATGGACATAATATAGAGAGTCTATGCTTCATAATGAGGTGTAATATGCCTACATGGACTACTGGCCCATATTGGCAAGATTTAGGCCAATAAGCGATATGTCGCCAAGTAGCCATATTAACCAACTGATATATCAGTTGGGTCCTAATTTATCCCTCTGTTCATTCCCCTGTATGTGCAGAAGCCAATAATATTCAATATCTCTTTTTGCCTCTTTTTGGCCTATGTGAGATTTAGATTTTAAATTCCATAAATGTGATTTATGAAGTGGTCATTAAGGCGACCTAAATTTCCCAGGTATAGGAAAGTAAGTAAGTTCCAATCAGCAAAAGCTTTTACTATTTGTAATGTTGATTTAAACCTAAAATGCCGCTCTGATCTGAATGGTCACCTAAACCCCAGCACCTGCAGGCAAACACAAATCAGTGCTAGTGCAACATCTGCAGCTCAGTGAGTGAATTCTGGAGGTTCTAACCTGTCCATATACTAAGAATGAGGAAAAACTAGTCTGTGTTCTCCTTTATATGCAAATTAAGGCTCTGGGAACACAGGCTCAGTTGTGCTTGTAGTAACTTTTTTAAAGCAGTAAGAGTGCAGGCTACATACAGTTCTTTTTTTAGTCAGTGAAAAAATATAACCAATATTGCGCCAATTGCCCTGATATCCACACAATATCTGCACTGGCTGCCCTGCGTGACCCTGTTTGGCAACTCAATGTGGGTTAAAGGTGCACACTCACATGCCTCATAGGTTACAGTGTCAAGTGTCTTTATAATTAGCCCGTTCATCTTCCCTGTGTTAGTAAACCTGCTACACTGTACTTTGCCATCTTGTATAATTCACTGTTTTACATTTATTGTCACGCATGGACTTTGCTTTACGATGGCAGGGCAGGAAAACAAGCTGTTTACAGCGGGCTATTCCTCTCATCACTGCAGATTGTGTTATGTCTGCCTTGTAAATACCGTGCAGCGTCTTTCTTCAAAGCGCTCATAATGAAGGAGCAGCAGCTGGCTCTGTAATTCACACAGGACTTTCAAAGCCCGTACAGCAAACGCAGAGGCCAGCTTTTTCATTCTGAAGCAATTTAAGCTTTACACCATGTTAACCCTATAACAACAGCAGCATCGAGAAGATATATTGGCTTTGAAGTGCCATCTTAAAGGGGAGGGATACATTATGTAAACTCGACCTTTTATGAGCTGTTAACTGTTATAACTGTACTGTTATAACAGTACAGCCTGATCATTATCTCACTTAGAGTTGTATTGATTGATTTATGCATGTTCGAGTAATCCTGTGTTGTCCTTCATGTGAGGTTTGACTGTTAAGAAAATACCTCCGTGAAGTTGGCCCCCATCAAACTCAAACCTACACAAAAACTATGTCAATCATTTGTCCTTCGTTTTTGCTGTTTTGTGCTGCAAAAAGTTTCGCTTGTGCTTCTTTAGCTTTGGAGAAATTAACGATTCTTTTATTGGTCAAATTGGGGTCAGCCCCACAGGAAGCTTCAAAATGCTGTAAAACATCCAAAATGGAGTCAATCGTTTGTACTTTGTTTTGTGCTGCAAAAAGTTTCATTTGTGCAATTCTGGTTCTTAAGATATTTGCAGTTTTATTTTTGGCTGATGACATCATCCAGCTCCTCAAAATGTGAAACAGCCTCAAAACAGGCAGAAAATTATAGAAAATGTTTGTATTTCGTTTGTGCTGTTTTGTGCTGTGACAATTTTCATTTGTGCGAGTTTATTTCTGAAAATATTCATTATTATTTCTTCTGTAATTATAGGACGTCATTTCTGCTCAGCTGATGGCGGCAAACTCTGCAAAACTAGTGGCGATAAATGATCTCAGGCTGTGGAAAAGTCTGTATTATTATATAAAATATGAATCAAAATCAAATTACTAAAGACATACTTCTACAGCCTCAGATCATTTATCTTCACTAGTTTTGCGGTTCATCCATCCATCCATCCATCCATCTTCTCCCGCTTAATCCGGCTGGGTCGCGGGGGCAGTTTTACTGCCCAATACTCATAGCACCTGACCCCCCCTATGAACCCCTCTGCAGGTGGTGAGCCCACAGGAGGGTGGACAACATGGTCCTTGATGTTAGTTCATAGGGGTCCGGGCATGATTTGGGTTGATGGGGGAAACCGGAGTACCCGGAGGAAACCCATCCAGACACGGGGAGAACATGCAAACTCCACACAGAAAGGCCCGGGCGACCCGGGGATCGAACCCACAACCTTCTTGCTGTGAGGCCTGAGTGTTGCCACTCAGCCACCGTGCCACCTAGTTTTGCGGTTATTTAACATTTTGCGGGGCTGGACGACGTCATCGGCCGAAAATAAAACTCCAAATATCTTAGAACCAGATAAGAACCAGAATCGCACAAACAAAACTTTTTGCAGTGCAAAACAACACAAACGAAGCACAAACGATTGACATAGTTTGCATTTGATGGGGGCCAACTTCACGGAGCTTAAGAAAATTTGTCTCTGCCCACTTTTCTGTACTTACTTGCAATTATTTTAAAACTAAATAAAAAAGTAAAGTAAAATCAGGCTCTGGGTCATGTATGTATGGTTGAAAATGTAGTCATTTCTCAATTCTCAACCATATAAACACACAAAAGAACATTTGCTGCTTGCTCCCTGTACAAAGATGTGAACTAAGGGAGTGCAAAGTCACCCATACTTTTAGATTTAAGCCAAATGAAGCTCATTGAGGCTGGCAGTTGGAGGCAAACTTGTTTGAAATGTTTTTTTCAATAGAAAGTAAGACTCTCGATGCCCATGTTCACTTCCTATTTGGAACACCACCAACGCCACCGAAGAGCATCAGTTCTGTTCAGTTCAATTCTGCAGTTTTTAACAAAAAGTCACTGAACCTGTTTCTATGAAGCTGTTTTAGATTAATATTTTAGTTTGCAATGATAAAATGTGAAATCATAATCTACATAAGTTATACTTATTAATACTAAATAGAGTTATTAATGCGTAACACCAGAAAAAAGCATAAATTCTTTAAACTATAAATCTAGAAATAAAAGACCCATTTTTTTCTTAAAGCTGGTGAACATAGCTGGATTTAGCCGATTACTTAAGGTTGAGATTGATGTCAAAAACAGAGAAGAACCTGCTGCCACTGCTCACAAAAGTCCAAGTTGTTTGGAAATTGGGAATTGTCCCAACCACTGAGCCTACTGGGTGTTGATTTTTTCACTGTGAAATCACCCAGATCTGTATACAGAACTAGTTTATTTGTGTTTGGGCAGGATTTTTTTCCATGATTGTTAAACTTTCCTTTTTGCCTAGTCTTCTACTGTTGGCAGAGCAGATGAAGCAAAAACATCCAAACTTCCCTCACCGCAGATGCTTCCTCAGGCTTCAGAAGGGGAACCCCAATGAGAGGGCTTCACAACATTGCGGTTTGGCACAGTATTTGTCCAACTATTCATGGTCAGAGAAAGCACCCTAATGTGTCTGTGTGCCACCTGTATCTATGTATAATGTGTGTGTGCCACTTGTATCTGTGTATAATGTGTCTGTGTGCCACCTGTATCTATGTATAATGTGTGTGTGTGCCACCTGTATCTATGTATAATGTGTGTGTGTGTGCCACCTGTATCTATGTATAATGTGTGTGTGTGCCACCTGTATCTATGTATAATGTGTCTGTGTGCCACCTGTATCTATGTATAATGTGTGTGTGTATGTGTGCCACCTGTACCTATGTATAATGTGTGTGTGTGCCACATGTACCTATGTATAATGTGTGTGTGTGCCACCTGTACCTATGTATAATGTGTGTGTGTGCCACATGTATCTATGTATAATGTGTGTGTGTTCCACCTGTACCTATGTAAAATGTGTGTGTGTGCCACCTGTATCTATGTATAATGTGTCTGTGTGCCACCTGTGTCTATGTATAATGTGTGTGTGTGTGTGTGTGTGTGTGTGTGTATGTGCCATCTGTATCTATGTATAATGTGTGTGTCTGTGTGCCACCTGTATCTATGCATAATGTGTGTGTATGTGACACATGTATCTGTGTATCATGTGTGTGTGTGCCACCTGTATCTATGCATAATGTGTGAGTATGTGCCACCTGTATCTATGTATAATGTGTGTGTGTGTGTGAGACACATGTATCTATGTATAATGTGTCTGTGTGCCACCTGTATCTATGTATAATCTCTGTGTGTGTGCCACCTGTATCTATGTATAATGTGTCTGTGTGCCACCTGTATCTATGTATAATGTGTCTGTGTGCCACCTGTATCTATGTATAATGTGTGTGTCTGTGTGCCACCTGTATCTATGTATAATGTGTCTGTGTGCCACCTGTATCTATGTATAATGTGTGTGTCTGTGTGCCACCTGTATCTATGTATAATGTGTGTGTGCCACCTGTATCTATGTATAATGTGTGTGTGTGCCACCTGTATCTATGTATAATCTGTGTGTGTGTGTGGCACATGTATCTGTGTATGATGTGTGTGTGTGTGTGTGTGTGAGAGAGACATGTATCTGTGTATAATGTGTGTGTGTGTGCCACCTGTATCTATATATAATGTGTGTCTGTGTGCCACCTGTATCTATGTATAATGTGTCTGTGTGCCACGTGTATCCATGTATAATGTGTCTGTGTGCCTCCTGTATCTATGTATGTGTCTGTGAGCCACCTGTATCTATGTATAATCTGTGTGTGTGTGTGTGTGACACATGTATTTGTGTATAATGTGTGTCTGTGTGTGACACATGTATATGTATAATCTGTGGGTGTGTGTGCCTCCTGTTTCTATGTATAATGTGTGTGTGTGTGTGTGTGACACATGTATCTGTGTATTGTTAGGATAAATAACTAGGCTTAGCTATTCTCCACCTTAAACTGAACGTGAAAAAAACTAAAGAAATGATTTTTGACCCTAGAGGGGTTACTGTACATGATCCAGTGAGAATGAACAACACTGTAATTGAGCAGGTGGCGTCGTATAAATACCTAGGTATAATGGTGTCCAACAGTTTGAGCTGGAGTGGTCATGTGGACTGTCTGTGCAGCAGACTGGCACAAAGACTCTACTTTCTCAGAAGGCTGCGCTTATTTGGTGTGAAATCGGAGATTAGGGCCATATTCTACAACGCAGTTATAGCAAGTATTGTTAGATATGGCATGGTAATATGGTACGGCTCACTCACTGTCCAATGTAAGGCCAGACTACTAAAAATGGTAACAACGGCTCTAAAGCTGGCAGAGAAACCTACTGAACAGCCTTTACAGTCCCTTTATGAGGAAGTTGTTGTTAGTCAAGCAAATAAGATTTTAAGGGATCCATCTCATGTTTTATTTTCTGAATATGAATTGCTGCCTTCCGGGAGGCGCTACAGAGCCAGCAGATGCAAGAGCAACCGATTCAAACAGTCTTTCATTCCCACCTCAATATCCCTCCTCAACAAACACATAAAAACCAGCTCGGTCCTTGGCCCCCACACATCTCTCCTAGGGTAGTGGGGAGGCCTTTTGCTGTGGATCCACTACCCTAGCCCCCCCCACTCAATCCTCATTAACTCTGGAAGCCACACCTGCTGGTTCTGTTTTATACATACTATGCTGAGGTCACCTTACTAGTCCTGCATTATTGCATGATATTGTACTGCATTCTGCATTTCACTCTATATTTATACTATTTTTGTATTTTATTGTATTGTATTGCTTTGTATTGTTTTTGTATTGTATTTATTGACTGCACCCAGTACTACGTGCCCAAGACAAATTTCTCCCTCGGGGGACAATAAAGTTTATCTTATCTTATTCTGTATAGCTGCTGCTATATTTCATTATTGTACCGAGATCATGTGAAGATAAAGGCTCTGATCACAGCTGTGAGACTCATAGACATACTGTATGTCAAGACAAATGTATGACATTCCAATCTATCTAATAGCAAACTAACTAAATAGGACAAGGGATGATGTCATGACTTGTTGGACAGATAACATCCGGATGGAGTCTGATTGTGTGTGTGTGTTTGTGACACATGTATCTGTGTATGATGTGTGTGTGTGTGTGTGTGACACATGTGGCCATACCGGCTTGTCAAAGCCTGATCCCGTCAGATCTCAGAAGTTAAGCAAGATCGGGCCTGGTTAGTACTTGGAAAGGAGACCACTGGGAATTCCAGGTGCCACAGTGGGGCGCCAGTGGCAAAAACTGTCGTACTGTCCTTAGGCAAGGCACATCACCCACATTGCCTAGTATGAAAGTGGTGTGTGCGTGAATGGTGCTGGTGGTCGGAGGGGCCGATGGCACAGATTGGCAGCCTCGCTTTTGTCAGTCTGCCCCAGGGCAGCTGTGGCTACAATAGTACCGTAAATTCCGGACTACAGAGCGCACCCGATTAAGAACCGCATGCTCAGATTTATGAAGAAAAATCAATTTTGTAATTATATGAGCCACACCATATTATAAACCGCTGGCCAAAGACTAGGCGGGGGGTTCGCTTCTGCGTCCCCGCCGCCTGGAGCGCCTCCGGGATGGGCCGCGGACGCGGTCCCCCGCTGAACTCTGGGGACGGACTCGCTCACTGGTGACACTTGGGACACACACGCGCCACAGGCACTTACACACCTTCACACACTTGGGACACACACACGCGACATGCACATACACACCTTGGCGCTCTGGGAATAAACCACGGTAGCGATCGCTTTAGCCTTCAGTCTGATTTGTACAGCGGAAACACCGCGGCCGCCTGCTCTTTGCGTGTTAACCCAGTCCTCCAGAAAGTTTTCAAGCTCAGGCCATCTGCTATGGTTACCTCTGAAAGCTTTGGTTGTCTTTTTACACTGGCTCAGTTCTTCTTGCTGGAGCCTCCACCTTCGCACCATCTACTCGTTTATGCCAATTTTACGGTCAGCAGCTCGATTTCCTTCTTTAACTGCCAGAGTGATCGCTTTTAGTTTAAAAGCTGCATCATATGCTTTTTGTCTGGTATTCTCCATGTTGATGAGGGTTAGCAGAAAGACTGAAATAAGGAAGTTGTGATTAATCATACAATTTCATTGGACCTCAGTGAACTACTTATTCATTTTATTGGTCCATGTTTTTCCCGCGATGAAAAATAAAATAAAAAAGCCGCTTCATATTATGAGCCGCAGTGTTGAAAGTGTAGAAAAAAAGTAGCGGCTTGTGATCCGGAATTTACGGTAGTTTACCACCACCGGGTCTGGAGTGAATGAATAATGGTCTGTAAAGCGTCTTTGAGTGTCCTGAAAAGCCCTATATAAAACTGATGCATTATTATTATTATTATTATTATTATTATTATTATTATTATTATTATTATTATTATTATTATTATTATTATTATGTGTATAATATGTGTGTGTGTGACACACATGTATCTGTGTATGATGTGTGTGTGTGTGTGTGTGACACATGTATCTGTGTATGATGTGTGTGTGTGTGTGTGTGTGTGTGTGCGTGTGTGTGACACATGTATCTGTGTATGTGTGTGTGGGTGTGTGTGACACATGTATCCATGTATAATCTGTGTGTGTGTGTGCCACCTGTATCTATGTATAATGTGTGTGTGTGACACATGTATCTATGTATAATGTGTGTGTGTGTGTGTGACACAGGTATTTGTGTATGATGTGTGTGTGGGTGTGTGTGTCACCCGTCTCTCAGTGTAATCTTCCTTTACTGTCCTCCGATAGGACGTGCCACAAACCTCTTCACGTATAATCATATAAGGAAGGTTTGGCAGGTTTGGAGCATTTGTTCAACTAGTCATTGTTGAACAAATGCCTAATGTATCTGTGTGTCACTTGTATCTATGTTGTGAGCTGCAGAACATCCAGAACGCTGCAGCTCAAGTCCTGACTTGAACCAGGAAGTCCGAGCACATGTGTCCTCTGCTCAGGTCTGTGCACTGAACCTGGAGCATCCATACTAAAGACAAGTGCCTTATAGTGACAATCGTCATATAGCGAAAAACTTGTTGGGGCACTACCTCACCTGTCTGCCCTCTGACCGCACCTCAGCATCCTGCTGTCAGACGCTCTTCCCTGTCATAGGAGGAGTCAGCATTTTAGACTCATGCAGCTAAAACCTGGAACAATCTGAACATGTGAGACAGACTCTACTTTGCCTCTGTTTAAATCCAGACTCTGTTCTGTTCTGTTCAGCTGTTCATATGACTAAGGTTTTCATTCTGCACTGCTCTCGCTCATTTAAAGTCTCTTTCTCTTTGTAATTGGATGATGATTATTTATGTTTTGTATTCCGGCTTTTAATGTATTTCTTCTTTTGTAAAGCACTTATTATTGTTATTTGTCTGTGTGTGTGTAATGTGTGTGTGTCATCTCTATCTCCAGTGTGTGTAATGTGTGTGTGTGGCGCCTGTATCTGTGTAATCTTCCTTTACTGTCCTCCAATAGGATGCACCTCAAACCTCTCTACGTATAAGCGCCACTAGACTTGAATGATCAGTGCCAGTACACTGTGTTGACTGTTCAAATGTCTCCAAACATGACTGATTGGTGATGAAACTTCTGGAACCAGAGACTCTCCTGCCTTTTCACCCATATTTTATGGACTATTGTAAAACACTCTACAACAATCATTCAGTACGTATAACAGGCTCTATTCACGCTTTTGGAAACGAATGCGAATGACGACTTCCTTTAGACTCTGTTGGTGATAGTAACTCTGACAAAATATGGGAAAACTGAGAAAATGGCCCGTTTTTCTTCATCTAGATGTCATTGTATTCTTTCTTTTTTTCTTTTATAAATTGCCAATTCATTTGTGTATTATAATTTGTCCAAAAAGCACAAACAAAAAAACAAAGATGCCATCGTAGCGCTCCGTTATGTTCAGCAGATCAACAGTTCCAACCAGCTGCCTGTAAGTGACACTGAAGCTGCGATTAGAGTCCAGTCCCCCATAGAAAGCTTTGGCCAGTGGTGTAGACGCTGCTGCTGAATGGTTTTATCACATGCCCAGTGTCGGGAACTACACCGAAAGTTGTCATCTGCATGTTTCTGACGTCTTCTGGTAAGCATGAATAGAGTCTAGTCCTGTACATTGCCCCATATATTATTACAGTGTAAAACACGGGTCTCCAGCCTGTAGCTGAGGAGCTACTGGTAGCTCCCCACTCTCTTCCAAGTAGCTCACCAAGCGACTTCTGAATTACACGTATTGTGCTGAATAAGTAAAATTTGATTGATTATTTTACTATTACCATTGTACATGTGTCATTTTGATGCCTAACTTTGTGTACTAATAAATGAATAATGGTTTATGTTTCTGTCGAAGCTTGCGCTGCGTAAAAGCACGGGAGCCTTTTAAAAACTCCCGGGGTGAGAGCTCAGTTTATACTTCTGAGAATAATCCAATTGCTAATGTTTTATTGTTAACTAATTAGTCTTATTATAGAATTACCAGGGATGGAGTTTTTAGGTTCTCGAAATACCTGTATGATAATTTAATTTGCCCTATGACCTCTTTTATCATGCCAAGTACTACGCCCTGTTCACCCTACGCTTACAATCTACTCACATAGGTCATTCGACAACATAAACCATGCTAATATTCTCACTGATAACTCTGATCTCTGTTACTTTTGGATCATATCCCCTTTTATATATCCTGTATCTTTTATTATCACTGATTAATTTATTTTTAAGTACCTTTGATTTCACCACTAATTACTCTAACCTTTTTTACTTTAAAGCATATTAAACCAATATTGATATTACCACTTAATTAACCCTAATTAAACACTGACAGCTACTTTAACAGAATGAGTCTTGCTGAGATTACCACCAACCTCTGACCTTATATTTAATCTTTCTCAATTCTGAATCATACCCTAAATTAATACCAACAAACAATTCAATACTTAAACCATAATCAGAATAACATCAACAATGATTCAAAGCTTAGACTACACAGTTAATCAGCATTAATATTGCTACACTCTCATGTAAATTCATACTCACACTTGTGCTGTCTCAGATGTGACGATCACGATGATGTGATGTGCGTGGCAACTCTGGATTTGAGGTCTCACCAGACAATGAACACAGATGAAATCAATTCAGGGAGCAAATACTCGTTTCAAGAAATATTTATTTCCCTTACACAAGATAATCACCTGGTGTCTGAGAGGTCTTACCGATTTCTTAAGGTGTTCTGAAGGATGAAGTGAGAGTAAATGACCAAGTTTAGTTAAGAGATTTAGAGCTTTTTACGAAGCTCCCTGCAAAACCTCAAGGTCCTCTGTCCACTACTAGGTTGCACCTAACCGTTAGGTTATTCAGACTAATTTAGGTTGTCCAGAAATGCAACTTTTCGTGAAAACACACTTCACCCAATAGAGCTCACCTCACCCCAAAAACCAGGGGTAATTACCTTACCGGCCTGATGCCGTACATCAGTGGTACAGTGGCAAAAGGCGAAGACTACTCTCAGACCCCAGTTTTTATTGAGCCCCGCGCCGGTAAACACCCACCGGATCTTTAGGTTCAACCAATTATTTTTTACAAATACAAATCAATGCCTTATTTTCTTTTACCTGAGCTTTAGACTCAACCAATCACAAATTAAACATCTTTCATGGCTTTACATCATTACACCCTATCACAGGTCACATGTCACAAGTTTCAAACTTATGTAAGATTACTTTTGTGGTTAACACCTCTGCTTGTCTTTAGCTTATGCATGCAAAACTACAAAAGGGTTCAAAAGTTCAGTTACAATGTGCATAATATAAAATCAGAAGATGAATAAAAATGAATAATAAAAAATGAATAGAACAATAAAATGAATAATGAATTTAATTCATGAGTAATAAAATGTACAATAAAATGAATTAACAATAAAATGAATTAAGTCATGAGTATTAAAATGAACAATAAAATGAATTACATCATGAGATCTCACAATTATCATTAATGGAATCAAAACAGAAAAATATAAAACTCAAAATAAAATAACTTTTCCCTTTTTGTCATTCGTCAGAAAGAAAGAAATATAAAAAATCTCATTTATACCACATAACAGTTTCATAGGCATCTAATTGTACCTCATCTAAGGCTCACCGTGTCTCTTTATTTATTTATTTATTTTACTCAATTTCTTGTGATCACTAAAACTAGTAGCTCTCTGGCATGTGCGTTTGGTAAAAGTAGCTCACCGGAGGGAAAAAGGTTGGAGACCCCTGGTGTAAAATATCTGCAGAACTAGATTTTTTTTGTATCATTACTTTCTGTTATTTACCAGAAGAATCAATATATTGAATAAAAAACGATGTCAACTGAAAGTGTATCTTTGACTTTATACGTCCAAACTTTGTCCTAATTCAGGCATTTTTTTTCATGTATTACGTCATCACTTTTTACAGCAAGTTTTTGAAAATCTACTTTGATAAAGCCAGTATCAAATAATGAGTGTTTTGTTGAGTATCTAAGCCTGAATAAAGGTAAATTCTTCCCTGTACTGATTGGACCTCAAACGGCCATATCAGGGTCCTTTATGTAAAAGTTGCCATACCGCATGTTGTACTGAGAATATCATGTGAAATAAATACACTTCCACCTCATCTGTACTTTAAACAGCTTTTTATTAAGACGACACACACAAAATAACACTGTCAACTGCTCAGTATATACTATAGAGCTGCCCGCAGTCTTGTTCAAATATCCACAAATATAAACAGGAATACAATAGTTTTCTGTAGACATTGATGCTCACAGTATTTACTTATTATTAGCCCATAAAATACACTGTACACCATAGATACGTAATAATTATTAAGATGTAACAAATATTATAGTAAATATGTCCAAAGCTTTAGTGGAACAGGGGATGTGCAAAGTCTGCCTGCTCTGAATACAACTCAAGCTTGCAATAAGCTGTTTGTATCTACACATGTACACAAAGAATAGACTTCAATCAAGATTCAGTTCACAAGGTCCGTTTTGATCATGCACCGGGAACAATAATGTTAAAGAAAACACAGCTAAACGAATACAAGAATCCCATGCTTTTCATGCACATTTGTAAAGGTCTAAACTACAGGATTAGCAGGTTTTAGACAGAATAATTTAGACCTAATGGACAAAAATGGATAGACAGCAACTGATCTGTTTTTTTTCATAGCCAATGCAGGTACCAATGGTTTAGAATCCACAAAAATAGACAATAAGATCTGATAAGCTATATTTTGGGCCAATTATTACATTTTAATCTAGTACAAACTCATCCACAGCCTTGTTTTACTACTAAATGAACAGAGAGCAGTGAAGTCACATTTCGTGCAGCGCTCTCTTCACGCAAAAGTGCTCAAATAAAACTTTTTTTTCTTTTTAGGCAATGGGTTGGCCGAAGCAAAATACAGGCCCGTGCTGGAGATATAAAGATGATACGCTATGCAAATAATATCAAATAATAAATAATATTGGCCCAAATATATCAGCAAAATACACAGGGCAGAGTTCAGACTTTTAAGGAAGAAATTTGACTAAAGTTTGTGTTGAATGTTAGTGACTTAAAATCTGTAAAAACAAAAACAAAAAAAAACAAATAAAAGTCACCATAAGTTCTAGCCGTACTTTGAATGCAGTTAATCTTTTCAGCCCCTGTAACGTGCAAGGTAACATCTCCCAACATATTGTCTTTAAAACAAAAAAGTTTGAGAAAAAAAAAAACACAAAACGTCGCTGGATTCATATTTTCCCATCGTTGAATAACCATCGTACATGAATGCTTTTCCATTTTGTGTGATGGTCTGATAAATCATGTTACTGTCTTACATCACAGACGCGGAGTTTGGCCTGAAGAGCCAAACCAAATGTTTAAAGTTTCCAGAACAGAACGTCACCCCTACTTTTGTCAATTATCCAAACATGAAACATCTGTCTCCATTCACCGCAATGTAGTTCAGGATTCACTTCACTTAGTGCACATTTCTACTACACTGACGAAATATCCATGCAGAAAGGTTGTCCTGTATTTGACACAACTAAATAGGACTCTAAATGGGGTTAAAACATTAGCTGATAGCATTGACATTTGTTATCTACATTGTACAGGCAAATTATCTTCAAAATGATGTGTGCTAGGACTGCAATATTATTATTATTATTATTATTATTATTATTATTATTATTATTATTATTATTATTATTATTATTATTATTATATCACAAACTGTTGAATGATACTATGAAAAACACCAGAACTTAATTCTGCAGATATACTTAAAGTTCCGTCGCGAACTGAATCTTGATTTGAAAACATATATTGCAAATGTCAATGCAACAGATGATAATAGTCAGTAAAATCACAAGTTGTTACATGTTACAAAATCATACAGCCCTAAAGTGTGCCCTCAGCAGAGTGAAGACCAATCTCGTCACAATGAGGAAGGTAAACTACATTGAAATGGAGTCGAAATCCTGTTTAAGAATGTAATCTTGATGCATTAGGTCTATTTGACAACGCGAAAAGTCAACTCAAGTAAAAGTGTCTAATGTGTGCTACGTGTGAGTGATCAGTCTCATAAACGTCTATAGTTTAAATACTCTGTTTCTCCATTACGTCTCATTTAGCATCTAATATTTTGAGCATTTGTGCTTTTTGAATGTTAAAGAGGAGGTATTTTACTTCTATGGGTATTAACTGCTAACACATGATAAATTTTGATGTTTTGTGGCTATACCGGTTTGTCAAAGCCTGATCCCGTCAGATCTCAGAAGCTCAGCAGGGCCTGGTTAGTACTTGGATGGGAGACCACTGGGAATTCCAGGTGCCAGAGTGGAGCACCAGTGGCAAAAACTGTTGTTGTGTCCTTAGGCAAGACACTTCACCCCCATTGTTTAGTATGAAAGTGGTGTGTGTATGAATGATGGTGGTGGTCGGAGGGGCCGATGGTGCAGATTGGAGCCTCGCTTCCATCAGTCTGCCCCAGGGCAGCTGTGGCTACAATAGTAGCACCACCACCGGGTATGAAGTGAATAAATAATGCTCTGTAAAGCGTCTTTGAGTGTAGAGAGAAGCGCTACATAAAACTGATGCATTATTATTATTATTAGATCACCATGTTTTTTTATTGCGTTGAAAATACTATATTCGACATAGCATCAATGACATATTAACATGTTTTATTTTAAGTTTCACTTCTTTCCGTTTGCTCCCCACACTAAGTCACTCCCCCTTCAGAGCAATATCACAGCACAATTGGCAGACATCCTGATGATGAAACTGCCGCACATCGCAACATGTTTGTCACTTTGCTTGTATCATATTGTTTGTATCATGTTTTGTGGATTCATGGAAGTGCTTTGTGTTGCATTTCTGGTATGAAAAGCGCTCTATAAATAATGTTTGATTGGTTGATTCATTCATTCATTCATTTCAGAACATTTAACCCCGTACAAGCCTCCTGCAGCCTTAGATCCTCAGGCAGGTCCTTGTGGCTGTTCCAGAGTCCAGGCTCCGTACGAAGGTGATGAAGCCTTTTCAGTCTGGGGCCTTGGCTTTGGAACAACCTGCCTGAAGAGATAAGGCTGCACCATCAGGATCATCTTTTAAATCACTTCTTAAAACTCACTTTTATCAGTTGGCCTTCCTTTAACTGGTTTTAGCTTGATTTATTTATTATAATTATCTGATTTGTTTGCATCACTGACTGTTTTTTATGCTTTCTGTATGCTATTTTTATGCTTTTTGTATTGTTCATTGCTGCTTACAGCACTGAACAACCTTGTTTTTCAAAGTGTTTAGAAATAAAGATGTTTTATTATTATTATTATTATTATTATTATTATTATTATTATTATTATTATTATGGAGAATTGTCATATGGCAGCATGGCTGACGTAGGTTGGTGGTCGGAGCTTTGGACAGAATCTTAGAGTTACCTGTAAGGAGGGTTTGAATAGAGCCTGGAAGAGATTACTAAAATATTCAAACATGCATGAATGGCATCTAAAGCCTTCAGGTATGTTTCTGATCTGGGAACAACAGTATAACATGGTAAAAAGTACAAATGTGCAAATCCAAATGTAATAAACACCATGGAAATGCAGGAAGTGATGTGGCTCTGTGCCCTCCAAAAAACAAAAAGATTTAGCATAATACCCCCTCTTTAACTAAATGTTAAAATGAGAACATAAATTTGATACAGCTGTAAGTGAAAATGTATTTCACACAGATTCTGACAAGACAAAATAGTTTTTTAAAGCTCTCAAAATAAAGCGAGCCGTGGTGCAGTGAATCAAGCACTGATTCATAAACAATGGAGTACAAACTGCTGATACATGTACCAGATTGTAAAGTGAAAGTAAATGTTGTACTATTGCGTTCACGGTGAGTTTATGCATGTCCTGGTTTGATGTAGACTTGGTTTGGTCCTGATCTAGTCCTGGTTAAGTCCTTGTCCAAACTCGTCAGCTCCATTTTGATGTGAGGTGTGTGCAAATGTGAACGCAACCTTAAATAAAGTATGTTAATGTGAATATAGTCATGTGCATTAATTCCCTGAACGTTTCCTACTTTTCTGGTAGAGGGTTCACCGCCTGCTTTCTCTCCATGGAAACAGTATTGTAATCTACCCCGCTCACAGCAAGAATGCACGTTTTTCAAGCTATTTTGAGCAATAATAGCATCCAAAATGAAATAATTGCTGTAGAAATATGCGCTTAATGCCAGTCAAAAAGAGCAAGTGACATTTTTTGTTGTTTCAAGATATGTGATTCATTATTTTACGTTTTAGACGCGATTACTTATTGACTGATTAATAGACACGGTCTGTCCATAACTTCAGACATGACTGTTTTATTGTTTTGTGCTTCTCAGACACCCCCCGTTGTTTTATTGGTGTCTTTTATTCAGTGTAATGTCTTAACATTGTTATTTATGAGGTATATCTGAATACCCGGCTTTGTTTAGTCTATTTTGGACTATAAAGGTGACTTCAGTTCCGTCGCAGCGGGGTTATGAGCGGGGGAGCTGTGGTAAGCCTGTGTGATTATTTGTGGCTTAAAAATAAACATCCCCTGTGGAAAAGACAACTAAAATCGTCTTCTGCGCCTGAAGAGCTGCTGCAACTCAGGCTCTGATCGTATTATTGGTAGACTGGGGGTGTATGGCAAAAAAAGAGGCCAAAATATTCCGTATCTCTATGTATTGGACCCAAACTGGACTCACAAGACAAAAGATACTATTTACGCAGATCTAGGAAATGTGTTTTTGTATAAAGACTAAACTAGTGAATCTGTGAAACTGAGTTTAATCTGCCTTTTTATATACCAAATCTCCAGCTATGTCACCAACTAACTTCTCCTTTCTTCTCCCATATAAGGCCCCATCCACACTAGTACGTATTTGAGTCGTTTTTGTTGCAGATGCAATGTTCGTCCACACTAATCCAATGGAAAACGGCTTCGGAGACTGAACGATTTGGAGCCGCCAACCCTGACATATTCACCTGAGCACAAATCTGATCTGGCACTGTGTGGACGCATGAAAACGCTGATACACTGACGTAGGAGCTTTAGTTGCTGTCCTTTTTGGACCACGTCACTGTGACTTGCGCCTTCCTGATTCGCTGGTTTGTGGCATTGGTTATTTGACGCTATTGCGGAAAACAGTTTAAACAAACCCTAGACAAACACGAAACAGCGTTGGTCCACGAAAAGAATGTCCTTCCTCAGCTTGAAATCAGCTGCTGCAACTTCAGACACAGCATTCCACTGTCTTGTTTTTACAGCCCACATGGTGTCGTGAAATCGTGCTGACATGACACCAGCCTAGTCATGTGACTAGTGTTTCTGGCGATACAGACACGTGTCTGGACGCAAATCATTTCCAATATGGTGATATGGTGATACGGTGATTCATTTCAAATGTAGTCTAAATCTAAATAAAGTGATTGGCCATGAAAGTGATGATGTTTTAAGCCCAAAAAGTACATTTAAACCGCAAGATTCCTTGTCATGCTTTAACAACGTGGCGGTTTATAACGTTTGACAGATTTGATATAAAACTATAGGTATTGTCAAACTTTTAATGCTTTTTTTGAAAAATCTATGGAAAAGATTAATGAGCTCAAGTCAAATGAACCTCAACCAAGGCCTGCAGTTATAGGGGTGAATTTGGAGTCGAGTTCCATGCGAGAAGTAGGAAAAAAATAGCTAAATAAAACACCAGGATCATGTCGTGCAGGTTGATATGAACATTTTAAGGCCAAACTGACGAGCCTGAGAGCAGCAGTTATGGAAAGGAGCAATGGTTTATAATGGTTTATATAAAGTGAATTAGAGTCGATGACGGCAGAAGTGCACCTGTGCTCACTTCCTATTTTGAATGTTGGGACTTGCGGGATAGATTGAGCTCCCTTTTGGTCGCCTAATACACCACTGACCCCTTAATCAACGAAAGGACCACAGCCCTAATGGAGACAGTCAAGTGGCGGACCCTACACCAGAAAAGTCACTCAGCGCACCTTTAAATTCCACACTAACACCAGCGTTACCGGCTCTTTTCAGAACTTGAGGTAGTCGTTCTTGAGGCGGCTGAGCCTGGTGCCATGGCTGCGGATGATGAGGGAGAGCAGCTCGTGTCTGTCCCTCAGGCCCAGGGAGATGTCCAGTGTCTCCTTGAGGACGTCCCGTGTGTGCACCACCATCTGCAGGAAGTCCTCACTCAGCCGCTGCTCCTCCTTCAGATCCCCCTCCTGACTCTGCTTGAACTTCACCTCCAGCTCCAGCAGCGACTTCTCTGAGCTGCTGAAGGCCTCCGTGATCTGCGTGGTCTCCCGCCGCAGGTATTTCCCTATAGGATGAGGCGAATTCAGAAGGTTAAAAAGGTCTACACAAGCGATCTATGGACAAACTAAGAATGGAATACTCTAGGTCTGAACAGAAGGTATAGAGATCTGCGATGAATATCAAAAAACACCCACAGAAGATGCATTAGCTAAAATAATATTAGAAAAAGTATTAAAAGAGCTGTGGAACAACCCACGAAGCTTGCTGGGTCACTATTAGGGTAGGGCATTGCTACATCACAGTAAAATATGTTTTGCAATTCAAGCATATCCTCTTAAAAGTACACTTAATTGACATTTAGATTACCGTATTTTTTGGACTCGAAGTCGCTCCAGAGCATAAGTCGCAAAAAAATGCACAATGAGGAAGAAAAGAACATATAAGTCGCACTGGACTATAAACTTGGGGAAATTTATTCTATAAAATCACAGACCAAGAACTGACATTTCATCTTGAAAGGCGAGTTATGGAAGTTATAATAATAAAAACAACCCAATAGAGAACAATCCCTGTATTGTTCGTCAGTTTTTCAATATAGAACCAAAAATAAGAAAACAAAAAAACAACTCTTTTCGTTATGATTTGTTTCTAAAAGCAAAATCAAAAAACTGATTTTTTTTTTTTTCATTTTTGATTCATATATATGATTCATGTATTTGGTCTAGACCAGTGTTTCTTTTAAGGAACTGTGTGTACCTTATGTTCTGTCAGTAAGGTACAATCTCTGCTGTGCTGCCAGAGTGAAAAAAACTAAAATAAATCATTTACCCCCATCTTTTTAGCCTTGAAAACCTGTTGCATTATTCAAACGCCCACGTACGATTTTAACTGATGGGCTGTCAGTGTGAAAAATGTAATGTATAAGTCGACCACCCAAACCCTGAAAAACGTATAGACTTGATGTTTGATGATGTTTTCTTATCTTTGTATTTGTCAAATAACAATATCTGTGTACATTAGAGGGGTTTTGTGTGTTGTCACGATTTCCAACCAGGAAGTACATTTTAAAATCTAAAGAAAAAATGCCAAATTGGGAAAATGAGTTTGAATGTTTTTGCAAAAATCTAATTAAAAAGGTGGATTGTGTAACTTTTCTGGTGGAGGGCCTGTCAAATGCCATTTCTTTGAATGGAATGTTTCACCGTATGGCATTAAACATTTCTATCTTCATGGAGATTAAACCAGACCGAGTTACAGGTCAGATCTGTGGAGAGGAGACCCCCACTCACAGTCAGAATCCCTGTTTTTCTAGGTATTTTTGAGCTATTAAACCACCTGTAACTGAATAAATGTAAGTTGAGCTGTTTAATGTCACACTATGGAACATTTCCGGCAGAGCAATGGCATATGCACTGAAAAAAGCAACCAAAAAGTTCCATAGTGCACCTTTGTGGGTAGTCTGACCTGTCATACAGGCTTTAATGTCAAAATATATGAATACAGATGCATAAGCTGCAGATTCAGCCTCACTGCAACTCGACAATTTACAGAATCTTGTTTCAAAATGCTGCATATTCTGTACCAATATATTGCCACATTGATATTTTAAGTACAGCTCTATTCCTTACTGCCAAATATAAATGTTAAGCCAAGTCAGAATCTATTAAAATAGTGTATTATTTTACTTTTACGTAATCATGACTAATTACTTCATGCTGTGTGCAGGAGAACAATGACAATCATAAAATAAACAAGATTACGTTGTCTAAACTAGAATTACATTTTGTTAAATGTTCTCCCTTCACAGTAAGAAGGTTGAAGGTTCAATCCCCAGACCATGATAAGCGTTCTATGTAGAGTTGTAGTATATATAACATGTGTCTCCCTATGTCTGAGCATGTAACTAACTAAAAAAAGAAAGAAAGAAATTATGTTTAAACTAGTCTGCTGATCAAACTGCAGAGAAATCGTAGACCAAATCATAATGCAGGATTTAACTTGGACTAAACTAGGTGTAAAATGTGCACAAATATGATGGGCATTCTTTGTGCTTTGTATAAAGAAGTGAACTCGTGGAGAGTGATGTCATCTATGGCATTCGACTCCAGTCAAACAAAGCTCACCGAGACTAGCAGTTAGACGGGTGAATTTGGAGCAGAGGAATCGATTTACAGACAAAACAGCAAAATAAAAACACCAGGATCATGTAGTGCAGGTTCATATAAATACTTTACAGCCAAATGGCGAGTCTGACAGCAGCAGTTACAGAGAAAGTAGCAATGTTTTTTCAGTGCAAAGTGAATTGGAGCCAGAGTTGATGGGGCCAGAAGTGCGCTGATGCTTACTTCCTATTTTGAACGTGGGAACTTGTGTGTCAACTGTGTGCATTTATATATACAGTCAATTGTAGGGTGACCAGATGTTCCTATTTGCCTGGGACAGTCCCAGTTTTGATCCCTGTGTCCCCTGTCCCAGCAGATTTATACAAAACCACTGATTTGTCCTAGTTTTATGCAAGAAATGTCCCAAGTGTCCCCATTTCTGACCAATTTGAGACAACAGTAAAGAAAGGAGTATATTGTCATGTGTTTATCTAAAATATAGAAATCATGCTGTAAAATGACCATAAAACAAAAAACCCCTGCAACAACAGTCCCTCAGATTATGACTGACCCATGAGTGAGTTGAGAATGGACGATGCTACGTGATCTTTTCACAATTTTATTTATACCATCCTAACCATCCTAACCCAAGTGTATCCCAGTTTTTAATTCTGAAAATCTGGCCACCCTTGTCTCTGGTCCATTTTGGTCGCCTAATTCACCAAACACCAGGATTTATCTTGGACTAAACCAGGTGTAAAATGTGCACAAATATGATGGGCATTCTCTGTGCTTGATTTTAGGGGTTTCTGTTGCTACAAAAAAGACCAATCTATGGAGGGTTGTAGCATAGTTTGTTCATGAATCAGTTTATTCATTTTATATATCCGCTGTGTTGGGTGTGCAGAAGTTCAAAATAAAAAAAAACTGGGACACCCCCGGTTTGTGGTGGTTGGTAATAATAAAACTGTTCTGCACTTTGCTCATTCATGACTCATGATTCATGTGAGTCAGTATAGTCAGATTTTCTTTGTGTTTTGATCATTTTTAAGCAGCTTTTCTTTTCTTTTACTAAACCAAATGGCAATGTGTGCCTCTCTTTACTGTTGGCAGGTTTAAAACTGGTCAAAAATAGGGACACCGGGGACTTTTCTTGTAAAGAACTGGGACAAATCAATGGTTTTGGATAAATCTGCTGGAACAGGGGACACAGGGCTCCAAACTGGGACTGTCCCGGGTAAATGGGGACGCGTGGTCACCCTAGCTGTGAGTTTTGTGCGCCCTAAAACTGCCTCATGTGGCTCTACTTGCCATAGCTGTCCTCCCCATCCAGGTCGAACGAGATGCTCTTCCCTATCCCCTCTATCACCCGGGCCGAGTCCTCTATCTGCCGCTTTATGATGGTGAAGTCGTCCCGTATCACCGAATCCTGGTCCTCGTCTAGCCCGCATTTCCGATCGTCCGTCATTTTGAAAAGCATCTGACATTTCTCCGGGTCGTCGTTCTCCTCGTAGTCGCCGTCGGGCACGAAGTAGTGATGGAAGGTGCCGTTGGACATCTCCGGCTGCAGCGGACCGCGGTAGAACGCGCCGCACATGGGCACTGACAACATTCCCACGCAGAAGAGCAAGTGAAAAACCCCCATGGTGTCCTCTCGTCCTCTTTAAACGCAAAACACGTGCGGCTGCTATAAAACACTCGCGTCGTTTCCGTTTTAACACCCGAACGCGCTATTTTATTACATCCATTCCATTTCAGAAACTTTTCAAATTGCGCACGCGTTACGCACACGAAACCAAACTTTGCCAACTCGCACACGGAGAAAAATAGACAAATGCCGTGTTTAATCCTTTTGTTTTCCGCTTAGTAACGCCAACGAAGCATCCTCAAGGTGAAAAAAACTGAAACAGCTCCTTGGCGTCCAAACAGAGTGGGCTAGTCCTCTCTCGGTGCCTCCGTCGGAACATCTGGAAGAGTCGAGTGGCGCGCTGGAGTTTTGGCTAATAATAACGCCGCGGCTGCCTACTCTTCTCGGGTTACAGCTCTGAGCTCTCTCTCCGTCACTGAGGGCTCCATTGAGCAGAGGCACAGACGGGGCAGGCTGTCCGGAGCCCGGTGTCACAGCTCCAGAGGCGGGGAGAAAGGCAGAGAAGCAGGGGGGTCATTAGAATTAAGGACACTTGTACGTTCAGGCTGTTCAGTTGGAAGGTCCCACCAGCGCCACATACCTTCTAGGGCTTGGCTACTTTGTGAACAGAAAAATATGCAGTAATAAATTGACGTGCTGACAGACAAACCCCATGAGTACAACTTGAGTTAGACTACTGTGGTGTGAATAAATAGGCAGATAGAAGCTTCAATATTTGGACTTTCTCTAGGTTACAGCAGTGATTTTAAATCTTTTTTGAGCCATGATACACTCAGTGGGGGGTGCAAACCAAACTGACGAGGGTGCATATGCATTTCAAACGGGTCAATAATATTTGCCCTCCCTAAAAAGTCCAAGTATTTTAAAATGCTTTTGCAGACCCGGGCCTGAGTACACTTATATGATAAAAAGTTTGTGTTAATTACCGAATCACACCATTCCGAACTGTGAATATTGTCCAAACCGTGTCTTTCTGTTTGTTTGTTTGGATTTGGCTATTGAATATTTTTCTAGTGTCAGATATTTGCTCAGGACACGCCAAAATGGTAAATATTTTAGCAAGTATCTGGGTGAAACTGAAAGAGACTGAAAACAGGACTGTGCATTTTTGTGTTAACTGTTGACACCAGACACCAAACATTTTTCCACTGAGCGCAGCATATATAGGAATATGTTTGAAGCAGAAGGCCACAGATCAGGGCTCAGAACTATGGATTATTTAGATGGGTACATTGAACACAGTTTTGGCCGAGTCACCACCTTGGATAAGGCTTAGGCAATAATTTGAGGTCTGTATCACAATCCATAGTGACGTTATTAAGGTTATACTTGCAAAATGACTTAAATTTGCAGTTAAAATAGCCATTTGGGCCAGTTCAGTAGGTTGTGGGCCAACCAATTAGTCTGAGGACCACATTTGGCCCTTGTGCCATTGTTTTCACACTGTCTGTTTATAAAATGTTTTGAACATGTCAAACGCTGGTTTTGAGCCAGACGTAACCCTGGTTTACTTCTGGTTTGGTCCTGATTCAGTCTATCCCCGTTTTGTCTTGGTTTTCTTTTTTTCCCAATATATTGTTTATTCGTTTTCATTTTTTCAATTGAGAAACAAGTGTGAGATCAGTCCTTTTAAGTTTGAGGTTGAGTCCTCTGTTTAATACTGTATGATCCATAAAAGGTCCCCAGATTTTCATGAATTTATCTCGCTGATTTGACAAATTGTACCGAATCTCTTTAAGATACAAACAAGACATCATATCTTTGAACCATTTATGGAAACACAGAGGTCTTATGGCCTCTTTGTGATTATCACATAATTTCCTGAATTGGCTGGGAGTGTGTCAATGTCTGATCCGAATACCCAAGCACTACGGTCAGAACACCAGGTAGTTTTCTTTTTTTTTTTGTATATGGTACTGTATAAATTAAAAATATTTGACCAAAAGTTTTTGTCTTGGTTTTCTTAATGTTTTTTTTTTTTTTTGTTTTTTTTTACATCTAGCCTCCTGAGAAACTAGAGGTACAGATTTCTACCGACATCTGCAGCTCTTTGCAGAGTAAGTTAATAATTAAATATCTTCTGCTTTGACAATAGACTGTCTGATTTAATGACACAGTGGCACCTTTTAGTGAAACATGCAGAGTCCTGTCTGTGTGTAATTTGCAGACTTCCTGTGTCCACCTGCTTGGGGCCGTTCTAAGTGCCGGCTCTGTGCTGTGGAGACTCTGTAGGGTCTTCTGTGTCTCCTGTGTCTCAGATGACAGCTCAGTTCAAAGAGCTTCAAAGAGCTGCTCTAATGAACACTCAGGGGGACGGGGCTCATCATCTGTCTGCACCCCGCACTTCTCCCACACACAACAAATATTCAAGTTTCACCTACAGGGGTTTAGCCTAGTGCACATAGGGTTGGCTGGAATATCAAATAGAGAAAATTACAAATATAAAGCCCTGTCATCTATCATGGAAGACGAACGATGTGTACAAACTCCTACCGCTGAGGCCTTCAAACTGGCCACATCAAATACCACCTAGAAAAATAGTTGGCCTCCTGAGTAGATCTAACCCAGGTTTATAACTGAACGTGGACTAAAGCAAAGGAGAACTAAACCACTAATGATAATAGAACTGCAGAGGAATGCATGCACCACAGTTGGAATGGATAAAGCTCTGTTAGAACTGGTAAAAATCCATAAGAAGTCCTCAACCTTAAGCCTCAACTGTGTTTTGGTGTAAATAAGTTGAAGAAACTCGTGATTAGTCCCAGACCTGGAAATATGACCACAATGATTACCAGTGATGGAGATGGATTCAAAATGTGTTCTTAAGTGAAAGCTTAGACCTATTATGCAAAATGAACTCTTTAGTGTTATTAATACAAGTTGTTTTAGATCAATATTTGGCAGGGTGAATTATCTGAAATTATTTATGAAGTTGATTCAGAAGGATATATACATTGTGTGTATTTTCATGTATCGGTACGCATGTATATAGCTGACAATGCAGAGTAAGTGGGGAAACTGTGTGTCTGCCTCATTTAGGGTCAGAAATGAGGTCAGATGGGGAATTCTGTCCCCAGTTTTATTTAATTTGTTTTTAGATGCATAAAGCTTAAAGGGACAGTTCTGAATTTTGGACATAGGGCCTCATTTCCTTGTGAGCCAGTGTTGGAGACATGTGGAGACACTTTTTTAAATATTCCATCCAGTTCTTGTATTTGGAGAGGTTGCTGGTGCTAGGCTAGTGCATGTCAATGGCCATAGTTGTCCTGCCACTAAAAACAGTCTTACCCACTCCACAGTGCACCCGAGGAAAACGATTAGAACTCCAGACTGTCCATGTAAATGTCTAGAATAGAATAATGTTTGAAATAAAACTCACCTTGCATCACATGAATCGTTGCATGTTGAGGGACTATTTTTTCATATATCAGTCCGCCGCTGCCGAGCTGGTATCAGAAAGTACAACTCACCGCTGCTCAGACATAAATACTTCAAATTCAAGGTTGGTTTTACTTGTCAAAGGATTCTGTGGACACAGACATTCACATCAACAGTCTGGAGTTCTAATAGTTTTGCCTCATATTGCAAGTACAAATATATTATTGCACAGGCAAATCATTTTACTTGTGAAATTTACTCAAATCATGGTAAAACTTTCTTAATCCAAGTCATTTTATCTTGACTAAATTTGTTTTTTGCAGTGTGCTAAAATGTAACTACTACTACTACACTGCAAAAAAAGGCCTATCAAAAATATGAACAAAAAAAAAATACAATTTTGAGGTAAAAATGCCCCATTTTAAGTGAAATTATCTGCCAGTGCAGTAAGAAACTTTCACTTACCAAGTTTTCTTAAAACAAGACAAAATACAAATCTTGTTCTAAGCAGAAAACACTAGTTTCAAGTATTTATGGCAAGATTTTTCACCTTATTGGTTTGAGAAGGAAGTTAAAAAGGCTTAACCTAGTTCGATTTAGTATAAAAAGTGCTTAGATTAAGTTGTAATATCTAGATAAGATATATCAGGATGGAATATCTTGAAACAAGTAAAACAAATCTCATCTTATTAAGTAAAAAAATCTTAACATTGATCTTTTAAGATGAATCTGCTTAATTCAAGTGAGTTTAACTATGCGAAATCCTTTTTTGCTGTGTACTACTAGTGCATGTATGTTTGGAGAGAGAGAAGAGCATTTACAGCGACTGGAACAATGAGAACTTGTGCTAAAACAATATTACACCACAAGTACATGTTTATACCTCCTCCAGAAAGTACAATTATACAAAGATCTACTCAATTACACGAACATGAGTATGTAATTCGTTTGTAAGTACTTTCTACTGCCGATGATCGCACTTGTCAAGACTTCACAAAGCAAATAATGAGTCCCATATGCCCCGTGTTTGTTCATCACTTTCACATTTTAAACTCTGAATTAGTCCCTCTTATTATTATTGAGTGGTAAAATAATACACTCTCACTCGAGCGTGGAAATAACTAGTGAGAAGTGTGTGTGTGTGTAAACTGAAAAGTGTTTTGTGTGAGCAGAGCCACACAGACAGACAGTGGAAAATGAAGTCATGAAGGAGGAGGAGGGCGTGTTTTGGCTGAGCGGCTGTGGCTTACATGATGTGACTGGACTGAAGGGAAGCTCCACCTCTGAGGCCTGTCATGGAAAAGAGCAGTAAGGAGAACACAAGCCCACACAAAAGACGTTTATCTAGCTGCCCTGAACAGGTTAGAGGCAATAAATCAGAAAATAACCACAGTTTTTTTTTTTTACATGGAATGATTGAAACTAATAAGACAACTTAACTACATAAAACCTAAATGTAACACTGCAAGAAAACATGTTTTACTGTAGAGGATGAGACAAGATCCCGCGAGACAAAGACTGTGCACACGTGGAGAAAATCATCTTTTCCATGTGTTTACGCTTGGACTGGACCAAAAAGGGATGAAGTGCTGACAAGTTACAATTCTTAAAATAGACCTATTATGCAAAATGGACTTTTCAGAACTTTTAACCATGTTATAGTTGTTTCCCTTCATCATTAAGCTTGGTTTCAAGGTGCCATTTTGCTGATCAATACCCGCTTTCACCACCATCGGTATATAGCCACTATTCTGCTCATTTTTCATCTTCTTAATGTGTGATAGATGTGGAATTTGGTAGTGTCATGTAGTGATTTTATTCATTTTTTTCTTCAATCATTGCATTTGCAGCCCTGGGAAAAAAAAGACACCACTGCATTTTTGGTTTCTGAAATCAGCCTCTCTACATGTGTGACAGTCGTTCCATTCCAGCGTCTGTTGAATCCAACACAAACACACCTCATTCTGCTTCATGAGGCACTGATGAGGAGATCACCTGAACCAAATCTGATTTAAGGAGGAAGAGGAGAAAAAAATCAGGGTTATTCCACCAAATATTGATTTCTGAACTCTTTCTAAGTTCAATCTTTATTACTGTGTTGTTTTAAAATTAATATGATATTGTTTTTGTTTTTGCATTATTTGAGGTCTGAAAACATTTAATCTGTTTTGTTATTTTGACCATTTGCAAATAAATGCTCTAAATGACAATATTTTTATTTGGAATTTGGGAGAAATGTTGTCAGTAGTTTATAGAATGAAACAAACACAGACCTATAAGTAGTCAAATCTGAGAAACTGATCATTTTGCAGTGGTCTCTTATTTTTTTCCCAGAGCTGTATATAGCACTGTTTAAAATACCCAAAGTGCTTTACAGTTTATTATTCATTCACTCCACACGCGGTGGTGGTAAACTACTATTACTTCTATTACTATCACTAAGCGAGGCTCCAATCTGCACCGTCAGCCCCTCCAACCACCATCAACATTCACACACATTCCATTTTCCTACTAGGCAATTCAAGTGTAGCGTCTTAACTAAGGACACAATGGCAGTTTTTGCACCTGGGGCCCCACTGTGGCACCTGGAATTCCAAGAGGTCTCCCACCCAAGTACTAACCAGTCCCGGCCCTGCTGAGCTTCTGAGACACTATTGCTGTTTGCTAGTGTGATTTTAAGCACCCATTGGACACTGCAGTTTTCTGATGCGAAAGTCAGCAAACTTGTTTCTTTTGTTAAGTTGTTTTAGATGAATATTGTGATTTTTAAATACAATAATGATCCACAAGAGTCAGATTATAACCATATCACAAACACAAGTGCAATAGGTCTGGAGCTGTAGTTACAAAAACAGAGCTACAATGACAGCAATAATATTTATAATTAAGTGAATCAAAAATAGTGAGACCAAAATTGTGAATTGAACTGCACAGTTTGTTAATTATAAATAATGACCAGTAGCTATGAAAGGCTTGAGGCAAATGGATGGATGATAAAAATGTAACTAAATACATAGTCTTTTCTAATGTGTAATTGTTTTATAGAATATGTATCACGAACAAACACGTATGACTAAACCTTTAGTCTCATAAAAATTAATTGTTTTCCTCCCAGACTGAATTCTTCTCCAAAGAGCATATTTTTACTACAGGATTGTCTGTAGTCCTTATCAATTCATCTCACCAATGACATGTATTTCCTGGCCCTAGAACTGCAACTAATGATTATTTAGCTACTCAATTAATTTAATGATTGACTCATTACATCTATGATTATGTCATTAAAGCACAAAGGCTCGTGATATTTTATTGTAAAAGTGTATGATGTAGTTACTATGGAACATGACTGTGTTTTGTGTAAACTTTTATAGTTTTAGACCATTTTATTGTAAATTACATGCTAACTTGGACCCCAGGAAGAATAGTCTTTACCCTAGTAAAGACTAATGAGAATCCAATAAATAAATAAACAAATAAATAAACAAACAAATAAAAATAAATAAATAAATAAATTATATATATATTTTAAATTTATATATTTATTTTTGCCTGTAAGCAATTTACATTATTTACAATAGACTTACGTAATGTATTATCCATGTAACATTAGTGAAATCGTAATAGAAATAACAACAAAACATTTGTTCAACATGAGTGGGAAAAAGAAAACTTATTTAATCCCACCCCCACTCGTCTAATTTATGAGCTTTCTTTCACATTCTTTTTACAGACATTTTACATCAGACCATAAGAACTATTTACAAGTGCGGACAAAGAGTCGCTGTTATCGCTCGGTCACATAACTGTCATCACATTGCAATAATACATAAGGATATCAACAAATGGAACGGACCACAGATACAAATAATGGTAATGGAGCGCACGTACAGCAATGGTGAGGAAACAGCGAGCATAAACCAGCACTACAGAAGGCAGTATTGTTCTGATATTAACACCCACTCTCTATACTGTGAGCAGACCATATGGTTATAGAACAGCTTGAATGTGTGTGTATTCTGGCAATGTTTGAGGTGTGTATCCAGAGTGTCCCAGAGTTTTACACCACATACTGTATAGACACACAATCTTTTACATGTACATGAACATTGGGCAATTTGAAATGTCCGTACCCTCTTAAATTATGAGTTCTCTCACTCATTTTGAACAAGTTTTGCAGATTACTTGGTGGCAATGTTGAATGGTCTAAATAAAATGACCAGTGTATAATATTTTACAAGATCAGGTCAAATTTGATAGCCTGATTCATCAGTCAGTTTCTCTTCGCGGAAACCGTCTGGCAGCATTAGGATTCGTTCACTCAATGGTAGGTGGATACTTTTTAAAATCTAACTAATTGCTGCTGTTTGGTCATGTGCGTATAGCGTATGCAGTCTGCTGTCACAACCATAGACCGTATATATGAGTGGACTAAGTGAGTGTGACGTCACCACAGCGTTCAGCGCCGCTCAAATGAGGCTCCTGATGCCATCGTTACAGGAGCGAATTTGGAGCCAGGCTCCATATTTGGAAATCTGACCGCGAGTATCATAGCAACCACAAGAGCCAATCATGACTGAGGTCGTTAAATGTACCCGCCCTCCTCATGGTAGAGCTGTGATACTCTGCACCATTCTGCACAGACCGCTGTATTTCAGTGATTCTTGAAAATAATGAAACTTTTAGCTTTTATCATCAAACTTTAAAAAGTAAATTTAAGTCATTCATTTATGTTGTATGTTCTGTTACGTGTGAACAACAATAGAGTCGCAATTTAACAAAATTCACTTTACTTTATGCTAGTTAAATTATGCTAGTTAAGATTCTAGTAACGTTAGCTTTTGTAAGTGTTTGATTTATTTTGTCATTTTATTTCAAAAATCGGGGCAGGAAAGCAGGAAGGGAACTTATTTAGCAGCAAAACTAGCTGTCAATCAAACCTATTGCTAACACTAGGGGGAGGGACCTCAGGGAATGAAGGCATCTGATTGGTCCGTTATTTATGTGCATATCTTGATTTAGGAACAAGATAGCGAAATGAAGAATTCAGGTTCATGTGTCGTGGGTTCACATGAACATTTTAAGACCAAAATGACGAGGCCACAGCAGCAGGTACAGAGAGACGAGCGAGAAGATCCCAGTGTGAGTCAATGGGAAAAAAGGGAGAGTATGAGCCGCTTTAGCTATGTCCACTTATATATACGCTCTATGGTCGCAACTCAGGTTGGTTCTGGCCAACACACCGCTTTGCTGATTGACCGGTGCACCGACTACAACTCCCAGGGTTCTTCTTGTTTTCGCTGAGTGTATTCTGATTCCTGACCTAGTCGCTGGAGAGAAATGAAACTGAGCAGAGGCACTAGGTGGAGCCAGCCTGGCTACAAATTTGAACCATGTGAAGCTAAAATTTTTACACTAAAGGACTTCTCATTGAAGCTGTACAAGATCGGTTTGTTATAAAACACACAAATTATACTTCATGTTCTGTTTTTAACTGCCCTGTGGCTTTTCCCCTCAGCACATAACTTGTTTTATAATTCTATATAACCACTTAACAACTATAAAAGGCAAACATTTTCCAATTACATAAATAGTATTAATAGCTATAAATGCATCTGAATTCCTTTAACAACTGCAACTGGACATTTTAATGTGTTCGAGAAATATTTTCACATTTTACATTTTCAATTCAATGACCTTCCCAACCTTGAAAAAAGTTAATGCACTTACAAAAATTCTAAGCTCTTATACAAAGCGTTTCCTCTGAACACTGCCACAGCATTTTAAACGGACTCCTTTCATTGGAGGCCTTATAAAAACTGCTGTAGTGTCAGGCTCCCAGTGCTGTGCTCATTCATCATGTAAACATCACTACACAAGCTGCACACTGTCTTCTGATGCACTTTTATTATCGCACTTTCTCCTAGTCAGCAAGTCTCCTGTGTTTCCCAGAAGGCCGAGGGGCAGAGGATTCAGATAACGAACAGTGCTGAAGATGCATGCGCCTGTCTCCGAGCCTTACATTTTGTATCTTTAAAAGAAAATCAAAAGGACTGCTGTGTGCTGGCGGTGTATAGAGCGTTTCTCATCTGGGTGAATACAGGCAAATGTGGAATTTCTCTTTGTGGAAACTGCATTTGGCTCTTGGTATTGAAGTGCATGTGTTTCATAATGTTTGCCTTTGCAGACACCGAGGCTTCTATCCAAACTTTTACAGGCTTTCACCACTGTCTGGGTCACACGTGAGCAAAGAACTGTCTGCAAAGATCACAGATTACACTTAACTCACTTTTTTATTTGATACAGTCAGTGCATATTAATAAACATTTTGGATCAGTGGAAATATGACAGATTTTAAAGATGTTCATTTCCATCTGTTGTCCCTATACTGCAAAAAAGCCCTATCAAAAAAAAAAAAAAAAAAAAAAAAGAGGTTAAAATGCCTTATTTTAAGTGAAATTATCTACCAGTGAAGTAAGACATTTTCACTTACCAAGACAAAATACAAATCTTGTTCTAAGCAGAAAAAACGAGTTTCAAGTGTTTATGGCAAGATTTTTCACCTTATTTTGAGTATATTTAGGTAATTATTGCTTATTGCTGCTTATTTCTAGTATATAACATGTCTTATATTAGGCTATTAGTCTTAAATAGATTTTTAAGAACACCTTGTTTTAAGAATATTTTCTTTTAAGCATTAACAATAGCTATACTTTTGATCAAATGCAACATGAAATCAGTTACATTTGAAGCAGTTTTTATTGAAATGTCACATATTCCACTTTCCCAACATCTAACAAATGCCGTAGATCTGCAACTAAAAGCCCCATGATGCTCCTCTGAGGACAGTGAGGTATAGATCTGAGCCAGAGAAGAATTGGTTTGAGAGAGAAGTTAAAGAGGCTTAACCTGGTTTAATTTAATATAAAAAGTGCTTAAGTAGTAATATCTAGATAAGATAAATCAGGATGAAATATCTTGAAACAAGTAAAAAAAATCTTATTAAGTAAAAAAATCTTAAAATTGTTCTATTACGATTAATCTGCTTAATTCAAGTCAGTTTAAGTATGCTAGAACATCCTTTTTTGCAGTGTAGGCAGGTGCACTGGAAAAAACAATATCTAGGTCATTTAAAATGACTAAAATTAAGAACATTTTACTTTATTTGAGTAGATTCATCTTGCCAAGTGAAATTATCTGCCAGTGGAATAAGTGTTTTTTTTCTTAATTCAAGCAACATTTGATTTTATTTCTTATTTTAAGTGCAAAAAGTTGTTTTTCTTATTTTAAGTGTAGCAAGATTTATTGTCATAGTTTAAGTACAAAAATCTTATTGCACTGGCAGATCATTTTGTCAAGTGAAATTTACTATTGTTGTAAAACTTTCTTAATCCAAGTAATTTTAGCTTGAATAGATTTTGTTTTTTGCAGTGTGATGCAGAAAACAGTTATAAATCACTCCTCCTCCTCCACTGAAGGAGCTCATAAAACCAAAGATTATGAGTGGGGTGGGCTCCAGGGGCCACGGTTCGAGGGACAGAATGTGCTTGTCAGTCAAAGAGACTTAACTGTTTTCCTCTGACGATAAGAGAAAGTCCATTTCTGTGCACTCTCAAACTACTCCTTAAACTGTGGATGAAGGAAAAACAAGGCTGTCAACACTTCCAATCTGCATTTTGGAGTTGTCTTTGTCTTGAAATTTGCATTTTTGCTATAATCTGTCATATTTACACTATAATTGCATGTTCATTAATATGCACTGTCCCTTATCAAATCAATAAATAACATGAGCTATACTGTTTTATAATGAAATAACCTAAATACGTTGTTTAATTATTCTCAATTGGTGACAGAGGTGGACTCATTTAACTTGAGTAACTTTTCAAAGAAGTCTTATTTTTGTTAGTACTTTCCTAGAAGCACACTTTTACTCTTACTTAAGTATTTTTGTAAATAGATGGAGCAGTACTGTTACTTGAGTAAAAGTTTCTGTTACTTTTCTACAAGTGACAAAAGCTTTACGTTGATTAAATGATCTGAACATTTGTGTTTCTTGCACTGCTTCTTCAGATATGACTTCGTTTTTCCAAAATTTCTGGAATATTCTTTGAAAAATAATAAATTTTGTGCATTATTTAATGTTTTGTCCTGGTTATAAATCAGATGTTCCAGGTCCTGACAGTTACATAAGGTAAAAGAGTCATGAAGTGGGTGTGGACTGTATTTGTTGTATAATTTATTGATTCTTCTTCTTGACCTGTTGTTCTGAAGTATGGTGAATTGCTTCTAAAATTTATGTTAATAAATTATGTTAAGTGGATACACAGACTCAACAAATGCAATATTTATACAATTAAAAATACTGAAATTCAACAAATTGGTAGAACTTCATATTAAAAAAATAAATAAAAAATTATAAAGCAGATCAGCAGGTCTTACCCACCAACCTCCAAAGAACATTTAAAGAGAGAAAGTTTTAAAGAAATCTTAAAAAAAAAAAAAAAAGTTCAGAACAAGAACAAGGGGAAAATCTGTTTCATTCAAAGGTGTGAGCTTACGGAACAGTATAAGTGAAATAATCAAAGCTTCAAAGTCTATTCAAGTGCTTAAAAGAAATGTCAAACATGATGTGCTAAAAAGTATGAAGTATGAACTGTTCTTTTGTGTTAATTAATAAAAAGTATTGAATATTGTGTATGCCACATAAATAAGTTGTTTATAAATGTAGTTGGAACTGTTGAAATGTTAGAAATGTTTTAGTTTGTGTGAAAAGGGGCAGATATTACAAGTCTGTACTTCACTCCAAAAAACTAAATCTAGTCAAGTTAAAATGACTTGGATTAAGAAAGTTTGACCATGATTTGAGTAAATTTCACTTGACAAGTAAAATGATTTTTGTACTTAAAATATGAAAATACTTTTTGCTACACTTCAAATAAGACAAACAACAACTTTTTGCACCTAAAATAAGAAATAAAATCAAATGTTGTCTGAATTAAGAAAAAAAAACCTGACTTATTCCACTGGCAGATTATTTCACTTGTCAAGATGAATCCACTCAAATAAAGTCAAATGTTTTTAATTTAAGTTATTTGAACTTACCTAGATATTGTTTTTTTCCAGTGTTCTTTCTGCTCCTTTTCATTCACACTGATGTATGAACAGAATCATTTTGTATTTATCCTTCATGCATGAAACAAATAAAAAAATGAAAATAGTTACTCTTAAAGTTACTCTTACTTGAGTAATACTTTCTGCAATTACCTTTTTACTCTTACTTGGAGCAATACTTTGTATTTAATAATAATAATAATAATAATAATAATAATAATAATAATAATAATAATAATAATAATAATAATAATAATAATAATAATAATAATAATAATAATAATCTTACTTGAGTAACTTAGACCACTATTTTGGATTTAATACTACTACTACTACGACTACTACTAATACTACTAATACTACTACTACTACCACTACTACTTAAATCGGTCAAAGCATACAGGTTTTCATGTATAAAAATGCCTATGCCTATATTTGAAATTGAAAATAAAATATAGCTACAAGCGGCAATGATCGGCCCTCGCGTGCGCCTACGCCGCACCCCGCAAACACAGTGCCCTACAAAACGACGTGCCCAGCACATCGTGCTGTGCAAACGCCGCGCCCCACACTAACCCACACTTAACTGTAACCACACTTTTCATATGCTTTACAGTGTGTTATATTCAGGCTGAGATCATGTATGAGTGATTCAAATTTCCCAGGCCAACACATCCTACACATAGTGCACCTTTAAATGATTTTTGAGGACTCTTTGCGCCCCTGGTGGCCAACAGTGAAAAATTCACCATGTCCGTAATATATTTTTTTGCTCGTAGTCATACATAAAATTTAATTCCCAAATTTGGTACAAATCCGATAATGTTGGCGTTTCATGTCTAGGGGGCGCTATAGTGTAATTTTCCATATGCTTTATAGTGTATTATGTTCAGGCCAAGATCAGCATCAGTGATTCAAATTTCAGCACGATCAGACTAAGTCTGTGCCAACGGGAGCAAATCTTGACATTGAATATTGTCTAAATTTTGATTGACTTTGCCGCACGTAAACCGTGACAGTTTTCAAAAGAATGGAGGTAACTTTTGAAACCGCACTTCTCTAGATGATGTACGGTGATTTTCAGGACTTCTCTAGATAATGTACGGTGATTTTCAGCCCTGTGGGCGAAGTGCCTTCAGAGGAGTACGTTCAAACGCAACATGAGCCAAAATGCAAACTCTGCATTTTGAAGATTTCAATCCAAGATGGCCACCTTCTGCTTTGTCAGGGGGCGTGGCCATAATCATATTTTTTGTTTGTCTTCACGTGACGAATGCGTGTACCGAATTTCGTGGCTCTACAACAAAGTTGAGCTGGGGCGGCTCCCATAGGAGTGGGCGGAGCCTAATATTTGAGGTGGCGTATTATCTCCATTTTTTGATCCCCACGCATGAAACCTCAATTTTCTTGAATGTCTCATCATTTCTGAACTTTCGGCAAAGTTTGGTGAGTTTTTGAATGTTTTTCAATGTGTTTGCAGGGTCATGTTTTATTTCATCTGTAGGGGGCGCTAATGCCCCAAATTAAAATTTTTCACATTCAGTAGCTTTAGGGCAGAGAGTTTAAGAACTGTGTTAAATTTCATTGAAATCAAAGTTTGTTTGAACAAATAGGAGCAAATTGTAAATATTCAAAACTTGTGTTCATTATTTGTGGCTTCACTGCTCAGAGACCGTCAGACGGATTTGGGAGCTGTGGATATTTTTTGACGTTCTGCCCCTGGAGATAATGTGGACCAAATTTGAGGCCGTTCGGGTGAGCGCCCGCGGAGGAGTGTGTTTCAGCTTTGCAAACTTTAATCCAAGATGGCTGCCCCCTGGTGTGTCAGGGGGCATGGCCACAATGTTATTTTTTTTACTTGTCTTGTCACGATCGACTTCTGTCTTAAATTTCATGATTCTACATGCAAATTTTTTTTGGTGTCATTCGTATTCCCTAATGTATTTTTGCCTTGTTAGGGGGCGCTGACGAACCATTTTATTTATTTATTGAAAATGGAAATAGCCAAAAGTTAGAAAAGCAGAAATAACACGTGGCCAAATTTCGTGAGTTTTCGTCATTGTTCACTGGGTGAAAAATGGGTGAGTGCGTTAGGAGAAAAAAATAAAATAAAATAAATAAATAAATAAATAAATAAATAAATAAATAAATAAATAAATAAATAAATAAATAATAATAATAAAATTCTGATACGAGAACAATGTTACGCTTTTTTTTGGCCGACAAACTATACATTTTCAGAAACCTCTGGTGCTCAGCTCTGTTTACAGAGCCACAGAGCTGCACGCGACCAGCACCTGAGCCTGCGCGCAAAGTAAAAAAAGATTACCCACAAGCCTCCGCGGGCCCGTGGAGAGCCGCGGCTCTCAGGCCGACAACAAAAGTTCAGTTTTTTCAACTTCTGACGCAGGGGTGGGCAAACTGTTTGGCTCGAGGGCCACAAAGGGTTCTAAAATTTGACCAGGAGCAGATGGACAGAGGGTTCTGGATTTACATGTGGCATATTCAAACATCTCAATTCAACATGTGCACCAAATTTAGGGCCAATGATTTTCCGTTTCAGAAGTTTTGAATTCTGTTTCATTGTGACACATTTGATAATTCTGTTGACAATGTTGGGAAGGTTACTTTAAACTGTATTCCCTACAGATTACAGATTACATACCCCAAAATGTAGTTTGTAACGTAATCTGAATACTTTGGATTACTTGATATTGTCGTGCTTTTTAAAACCAAATGAGCAACAATGTAACAAAATGAGCAAATGTAGCAACCACCTCCTGCAAATTCTTGTTTGGTTTTAGACCTGGATTAGACCTGGTTGTAGTCCTGGTTTAGACCTGGTTTTAGTCCTGATTTAATGCTCGTTTAGTCCCTGTTTTAGATCCGGTTTACACCTGGTTTAGACCTGCTTTAGACCTGGCTTAGTCCTGGTGTTAGTTCTGGTTTAGATTTGCACAGGAGGAAGCACGGTCCACGCAGTGTACGTGACAAGACACGATCCACGCGCAGTGTCCACGCTGTACAAGAGGAGATGCGGCGCGCGCCATACAAGAGGAGGTGCGGTGTGTGAGTGAGGAAGGCGTGTTCAACATATAGTTCTACCCCTGGGCACTGAGCCACGGGCCTATATGGATAATTTGGTTTTATTTATCAATGTATCTAGAGTGCACCATCTATTGGGAAACGCCAGAATTGCAGGGAGAATAAAACTAATACGTTTTATTACACTTCATGTAAGTTTGGCGGGCGGTGCGATGAGCCCTTTCTTCATGTCAGAGCAACTGCCCCTCAAAATTCCTGTGCACGTCCCTGATAATAATAATGCATTTTATTTATTTGGTGCCTTTCTGGACACCTCCGTGAAGTTGACCCCTTCAAACTCAAACCTACGCAAAAACTATGTCAATCGTTTGTGCTTCGTTTGTGCTGTTTTGTGCTGCAAAAAGTTTTGTTTGTGCGATTCTGCTTCTTAAGATATTTGCAGTTTTATTTTTGGCTGATGATGTCATCCAGCCCCTAAAAATGTGAAACAGCCTCAAAACAGGCAGAAAATTATAGAAAACATGTATTTCATTCGTGCAGTTTTGTGCTGTGATAATTTTCATTTGTGCGAGTTTATTTCTAAAATTATTCATTATTATTTCTAAGGTAATTATAGGACTTCATTTCTGCTCATCTGACAGCGGTGACTTTAGCAAAACCAGTGAAGGTAAATGATCTCGCTGTGAAAAAGTCTGTATTATTATATAAAATATGAATCAAAAGCAAATTACTAAAGACTGATACAGACTTTTCTGCAGCCTAAGATCGTTTATCTTCACTAGTTTTGTGGAGTTTTCCTAAAGTCGCTGCCGTCTGCTGAGCGGAAATAATGTCCTATAATTACCACAGAAATAACAAGAGCTCCGCCAGCGGGGCAAAATACGCCCGTACTTTGAATTATTGTATATAGAATTCTAGAATCGGAATTCCACCAATCAGATTGCAGCAACAGAACTTAAAGACACTACAAAGCTTTAATGTGTCAAAGCTCAAAGAAGCAGAGAATGTGGGTTGTTCTCGCTTTCAGCAGCAGAACATTTGAGAAGAGAGTTCAGATCTTTCATGAAGACAAAGCTTCAAAGACTTCAAAGCTTTGAAGTGTCCACAGACGGACGGACGGACGGACGGACGGACGGACGGACGGACGGACGGACGGACGGCGCCATACCATAATACGTCCCGTATTAGAACGGGCGTATAATAATGAATAATTTTTGAAATAAACTTGCACAAATGAAAATTGTCACAGCACAAAACAAAATACAAACAATTTCTATAATTTATATTTCACATATTGAGGGGCTGGACGACGTCATCGGCCCAAAATAAAACTGCAAATATCTTAAGAACCAGAATCGCACAAACAAAACTTTTTGCAGCACAAACGAGGCACAAACGATTGACATAGTTTTTGTGTAGTGCGGCAGTATAGCCTGCGGGCGGGCTCTGCCACTTGGGTGCAGTCTAATTATTGCTCATCGGTGATATCAGTCCGTCTCATGGATGTATAATAAGAGCTGGATAAGACACGCTCCCTCTATCCGTGACCGCAGATTGATGTGTGGCCGAGCGAGATATTGCAGCCCAAGAAAAATTCTCCCATAGAAGCACAATGTATTTTTTGAGAAATCAAACTGTCCGTGTTTGGCTGACAGGGCATCCAGAGCTTTCATAAAGGTCGGATTTTGTAGGGATTCTTCTGTATTTTTACAATACAAATAAAAAAAATTAAAAAAAATCGGCAAAGCGCCTAAAAATCAACTTTATAAAAGTTAGCCTAGCCCCGCTGTAAGCCCGCGCTAGCTCCGCTCTAGCAGCTCGCGCTCTGATTGGTCAGAACGGTGTTTCTGACGTCACAGCCCAACAGTCTTGGGCTGCCCGACATCAGACGTTGGGCTGCGTTGGGCTGCAAACAAGGAAGCAAATGCGGAAATGAAAATCTTTTTTGCGGTCATGTGCCAATGAGCACAGGCCATTGAAAACAACAGGACGCCATCTTGGATTCATCTTCCAGATTTTATTATAGTTCTATGGTCCGTCTATAAAAGTGCTCTCTTTCCGTCCCCTCGCCCTCTGACCTCACGCTCTTACTTCCGGGGCCCGTTGTTGACATTGCTTGTTCGCCACTCTCAGGTATTATTCCAGATTTATTGTTAAGTTCCGGGTTCATTAAGATTTGTAGCGCTGATTACTTGTTCTTTAGTGCTTGCTGCCATGGACCATATTAGTCATGCCGGTGAGCGGGTGGGCTCGCTGTCATTCACCCCACTTGTCCAGCGACTAATACAGGCGTGTGTGTGGCGTAATACCGGACATCCAAACAATCGCTTAGTTTTACAGTTGGGGGTAATGTGCATTTTACCTTCTAGGTCTCGGGCCATGGAGTTGAGTGCACTGCCACTGCCTTGTCTTCATGTCTTGTCTTGCCTTGTTTTCACGCCTTTACCGTGTACTGGTGTTTTCCAGAGATCTGAACTCGGACTGAATTTACAAACAAACTTTGGAACAAAGTCGTGCATTGAACTGTGAACCGAATTATCCTCACTCATGTAAACAGGCTGTCACACTGAACTAATTTATGGGAAATGTATAAATAAACAGCATCCTTTTGCTATATGTGAATTATGCCTCTGTCCATCAACAACGAACCTATGTGCCTTTTATATTAGCTGGTCCTGGGTCAACTCCCAGGTGGCGTTGCTGGTACTTTTCTTTTATTATATGTTAAGGGAAATGCTAATTGGTACAGCCAATAGTCACTTCAGCGAGGTAGGAACCGCTCATATCGCCACAGTAGGTTTGAGTTTGATGGGGCCAACTTCACGCAGGTTTTCTGGACACCCAACGTTGCCTTACAACAGCTATAGCGCTTTTTCACAGACACATGTCCTCAAAGACGCTTTACAGAACATTATTAACAGAGCGTTGTTTATTCACTCCAGACCTGATGTAACATACCACCATCACTCACGCACACACCACTTCCATGTTTTTGGGTTGGGTATTTCTACTTAAACAATATTTTGCAGTAGCATTACTCCTACTTGAGCACCATTTTTGGCTCCTCTGTCCACCTGTGTTTAGGGAATAAAAACCTGCCTTTAATTAACATGACTTTACTAACTGCCCAACCTCAGACTACTGTAAAACTGCTCTGATTCAATAACCCACATGGAAGGTCGCAGATCACACTTGAGTCTGCAGATTCTCAGCGTCTCAGTCTGCTGCGTCTCTCTCTTTACTGCTTACTTATGTTTAGAACAAAAGGAATACATAAAAATAAATCTGCCTCCACCATCGCTGACAAACTCTGTAAATATTTGCTGATGTAAATGTTTCTGTTAAATGAACTGAGCAAAGTAATGGTTATTCTTTCAGCTCCGCACAGACGTAATGGTGTATTCTGGACTGGCAGGAATTTAAACACACATAAACAACTTCCATTAGATCATCCGAGCACGCAGTAAATTGTAGAGCAGAAGCTTAGTGAATGCAGATTTTAATTTAGAATAATGCGACAATTTATAAGACTTAAAAACGCTGTGTAAGTTTTCACCACCAGCTCGTCAGACTGAAAAAAAGCTTAAGATATAAACTTAAAAGCTTAAATGATCTCGTTGCATGGATAAATCGTTTTACTTGACAAGTTATTTTAAAATAAACTCCCTCTAGACTAGAATGAAGCAGACTCAGTACGATTAAGTAGATAATAAATCTGAAAACAAGATTAATAACCTGCACTGGAAAAAAACAAAATCTAGGTAAGTTAAAATGACTTAAATTAAGAACATTTGACTTTATTTGAGTAGATTCATCTTGACAAGTGAAGTAATCTGCCAGGGGAATAAGTGTTTTTTTAAAAATTTTTTTAACTCAAGCAACATTTGATTTTATTTCTTATTTTAAGTGCAAAAAGTTGTTGTTTTTCTTATTTTAAGTGCGGCAAGATGTATTTTCATATTTTAAATACAAAAATCTTATTCCACTGGCAGATCATTTTACTTGTCAAGATGAATCTACTCAAATAAAGTAAAATGTTCTTAATTTAAATCATTTTAACTTACCTAGATATTGTTTTTTTTCCCCCAGTGCAGGTTATTCATCTTGTTTTCAGATTTATTATCTACTTAATCATTCTGAGACTGCTTCATTCTAGTCTAGAGGGAGTTTCAAGTGAAATTTACTCAAATCATGGTAAAACTTTCTTAATCCAAGTTATTTTAGCTTGACTAGATTTTGTTTTTTGCAGTGCACACCAAATACTGATTACTGATTTTCTCTTTTGTTCCTTCACTGCATTTTATTGATTGATGAAAATAAATGATTCATACTTCCATTTTCTTACTGCACTGGCAGATAATTTATTTTTTATTTTTGATAGGCCTTTATTGCAGTGTGGACCACTATTTTGTATTATTATTATTATTATTATTATTATTATTATTATTATTATTATTATTATTATTAATAATAATAATAATAATAATAACAACAACAACAACAACAACAACAACAACAACAACAACAACAACAACAATAATAATAATATGCTTTTTATTTATTTGGCACAGTGTGATATACGTTTTAAAATTGTGGTCAGATCAGAGAAGTTTGCAGTACAGGTTATGCCACAAGGTCAGATCTGTGGAGAGATGAGCCCACTAGTAATAATGCATATTACCTGCACATAACTGCACATAGGCTTAGGTAAAGTGCAATTAAGAATAGATACAAGATTGTGAACGTTTTGCCTGTAAAGACAGCCTTAAAGTCCTGTATCACTCATGGTCATATTTGGTCTCTTATCTATTTCTGCTCTGTTTTTGTGTGGTGCTGATGTTGTTGTGTTGTCCTGTCTTTGTGTTAAAGCTGTGACCCCCTGTCCCAAGACACATTTATCCCACGGGAGACAATAAAGGATTATCTTATCTTATCTACCTGTAAATAAATGCAAAACACCATACTTTGGAACATTCTAAGCAAAGCAGTAACATCTCCATGCAGACAAGCGGGTGGTGGACCCCACACTTGAAAAGATACAACTTTAAATGTAAAAACCTTGTAACCTTGTTCTTTTGAGTTGCAATGAATGTTATTACTTCCTAGATTTTACTGCACAAAAGTTTTAGGCAGATGTGGAATAAATGCTGTAAACTAGGAATGCCTTTAAAAATGGAAGTGTCCATTTTTAAAGGACACATTTATCATTTATTTTCAGCAATCAACAAAATGCAGTGAATGAACAAAAGAGAAATCTAAATCAGATCAATATTTGGTGTGAGCTTTGTCTTCAGAAGAGTGTCAGTTCTTCTAGGTTTACTTGCAGATTGCAGTTTGTGAAGGAACTGGGCTAGTTGGTGTTCCAAACATGTAGAACTAAGCACAGATGGATGGAGCTTCCTCACATCTGTCTCTTCATGAAACCCCATACTTGTGTTTATTTAAATTTGTTGGACCAAGAGGCTCTATTCACGCTTACATCACAAAGCAGGACATAAGCATGAAAGAAAGATGTGATTGCAGCTCCCGGCGGGCTCCGTTCGTGATAGTAAGTCTGACAAAATCTAGGAAAAATGAGAAAATGTCCCCAGTTTTCTTCATCTCCATGTCATTGTAGCGTTCCGTTATGTTCGGCCAATCAACAATTCCAACCGTACCTCAGTTTTCATCATTTAATAATAAAAATAATAGTACATTTTATTTATTCTGTGCCTTTCTGGACACTCAAGGTCGCCTTACAACAATATAAACAAATTAAGTATGATTAAAACATACAGTTAAAGAGTGGGGCAGTATTTAATTGATTGATTGTATTTAGTATTGTATTTTAGTATCGTATTTTATTATTTCCCCACTGACACAAAACTCCGAGAGCTCTGGGTACATGTAAGAGACGAGGGCGCCAAATTCCAGATGATTCCAAACAGCACATACGTTTGCAGTCTTCATTTTACCGACCATCACATTTACATATTTTCAGTGGGTTTCATCACAGTTGGAAGTGATCCCAGTGTCAGGAACTACACCGGAAGTCGTCACTGCAGGTTTCCAAACATCTTCCTGGTTTGTGAGCGTGAGCATGAATAGAGCTTATTACTGTATGTTTCGGACCATAAGGTGCGCTGGATTATAAGGCTCTAGATCAGTGAACAGGTACTGTACTTTTACATACATAAAGTGCACCGTCCTATGTGTGCGACTGTTTCTAAGACATTTCGTGCTCCATGCGACAATCCATCAAGCGGTGCAGCTTTGTAGCTTACTGAACTAAAATAATGTGACTGATTCACGGTTGTCCCTTGCATGGCACCGTATCATGTGACTGTCAGCGCCCTACGTTTCCAGGTGCTCCAGCATTTAAGCCCCCTTAGGCCAAGCTACAGGTAAGCTGCCCTCCGCCTCTGTCTAGTGAGTCTAGTGTGAGAAGTCGGTTTCGCCATAGCTGCCATAGGCCTTGTAGGTGTTCTTTTATTGTCAGTGTCACGCAACCTATCTGACAAATGGGGTTTTGTCTGTCTAGATGCTATTGACCCATCGAGCATCTCCTTTAACCTCCGCGTTTTACTTTTCTGTTAGGTAATCTAAGTTCTTTGATTGTATTTTTCTTTTTCTTATTCTTTGTGTTGGCAGTTATTTTGGGTCTGTTGCTTTTTTATTGAGTTTAGGTTAATTTGCCTTGTTCTTGAGTCCTTTTTGGGTTGTTTTGGGGGACATTAGTTTGATTTGGTTTACCCATACCCTTATTCCTTTTCTTTTTGTGCTCTAGGGCTGGTCGACTCGTGGGCACTCGTCTGGTGGAGGTTTTGGTGACGGGGTTCCTCACTTATGCTCCATCACTCCTCGTTTGCTGTGGTATTTTTTGCACTTCCCTCACATTTGCACGTTTTAATTTTCCAAGGTAGTTGTGTTTATTTGTGTGTGTGTGTGTTGCACGGAGCGTGGTGGGTGGTTCTGTCACATGGGCTTTGGGCCTCGTGCACCCGCAGCCGGTTAGCCCAGAGCTCCCTTTTTTTTTTTACACCCGTAGTCGCCGCCTTTTGTAACGAACGGCATTCTTTTTAACTGAACATTTTTAAATAATAAGACATATTTTCGCTACCATTTGTGATAAATAAATTATTCCCTAAATTTTATCTGTCTTTGGCTCTCTTTGACCATCCATTGCATCCTATTAGTAAAAGAACCTGTTGTCTCTTCAGTTACAATAAGTTGACAAATTTTTGAGCGCCGTGTACCTCATAAAATCAGTTTGAGATCAGTAAGCACAGCCAGAATTAATACATACATACATAATACATAAAGCACACAGTCTTATAAGGCTCACTGACGATTTTTGAGAAAAATTAAGGATTTTAAGTGCGCCTTATAGTCCAAAAATGTATGTTTTGTTTGGATGTATTCTCATTTGAAAAACTTCATCAGAAAAAGTGCCATGGCTTCTCTTCACTCAGTACATTAGAACACAGCATTTTGTATTTCTGATATAGTTTTTATACAAGTCCATAGAATTTTTTTCCAGCTTATATGTTTTTGGAAAATGTCTGTCGTGAGTCCATTCAGAGTTTGACCTACATTACGTCCACAGCTGTTGCTTCTCTTCATAAAGGAACCCTTGAGAAACAGTTTGCAGTGTAGGTCCTCTATTGGCTGAACGTCTGTGCACATGTTTGGCCCCATTTACTTCTGACAAACAAAAAGGCCTTATCTGAACTGATCCTGGACCAGGTTCAACACGCAGCCAGGAGACCAGCCCAGTGCTATTCCAGATGTGCTCACCACTCACACTTCTTATTTGTATTCTTAATGTTTGAAATCCATGGTAGCAGTCAGGCCTGTTTCTCGCTGAAGCACATGGTCTGGAGAACTGAGAACATCGTGTAACTGACAACACAGTGTTACGCTCATGTCTTTTATGCCATTCTTTTTTTTTTTTTTTTTTTAAGTAATAGGTCAGATATTCCCCCCTCTAAGCTTGGGCCCCCTCTAAACTAAGCCAACAGCCCTGACAATACATGCGCCAGAGTGTACAGAAATTTTTTTTAACCAGGTAAATTAGATGCTGCACATGATTTCTACAGAACTACAGAAACAGAAGTAGTTTAAGGCTCCATTTACATGTACACGGATATTTTTAAAAACAGAGAAATTTCCCTTTGTTTGTACCCATCTTTTACACGCAAAAAATTCGCCTCTGAAAACAAATCTTTTTTAAAAACTCTGGCTAAAGTGGAGATTAGAGTAGAGAAAACTACGGTTTGGTGTGAAGTGACATAAATGGCATTTTAGTGTGTGTGACCAGTGTTAACGTTTTTCTCTGGTGATGATGATGGAAGCGTTCAGAGCAGCAGTTGCATTACTTCTGCTGCAAACACTTGTCATGTGTTTGCATTTGCACAGCTGATGGATCATATCAATGAAGAGAGACAAATGAGGCTCGGAGCTCAGCGATTTTCCCTCTTCTCCTTATGACCCGAAGACCCAGTCGCGTCACCGCCAGCGGCGCTGTTTTTGGGTCCGACCTGGGTGGACCGCTGTCTGGTGGGATCCTTTTGAAAATGAAGTGGTTTTCCCGAAGAAGTGGCGTGAAAATTTCAGGATGTTGCGGTCATCACTGCTGTTACTCTCCGATGCTGCGTCAAAACTACTGAAACTGAGGCCCTGTTGGCTGCAGAGTGTTTTCCTTCTTCCTACACTGGCCCCTAGAGGCTTGGCGTAGTTATGACGGCACTCAACAGCGTATTTATGCGGGTTCATGTAAAACTTTGAAACTTTTTTGAAAATGATGTGTGCACGATGTTATTTCAGAAAACAGAGCGTTTTTAAAAATATCTGTGTACGTGTAAACGGGGCCTACATAATTTGCAGTGGTCCAAAGTTACTCCTCACTTACTGTACGTTATGGATATCATCCTTATTATTCATTACGATGAGTTCATAAACGCTTTGCAGAATTTTGAGACACACCAGAGCGGAGCTAACAACAACTAGCATGGTAACAGTGTACTTCCTGATTATCTCACATTGATATGCTTTATAATTATATAGAGACAGTACATACCACAAGAGCTGCTGCACTTACAGCTCTGGGGAAAAAAAGAGACCACTGCAAAATGATCAGTTTCTCTGATGTTACTACTTATAGGTCTGTGTTTGTTTCATCCCATAAACTACTGACAATATTTCTCCTAAATTCCAAACAAAAATAGTGTCATTTAGAGCATTTATTTGCAGAAAGTGACAAATAGTCAAAATAACAAAAAAAGACGCAACGTTTTCAGACCTCAAATAATGTGAAGAACAAGATCATTTTCATTTTAAATCAAGAAATCAATATTTAGTGTAATAATAATAATAATGATGAACACAGCAGTGGTTTTTCTCCTTTTCCTCCTTAAATCAGATTTGGTTCAGGTGATCTCCTCATCAGTGCCTCATGAAGCAGAAGCAGAATGAGGTGTGTTTGTGTTGGAATTCAACAGATGTGGGAACAGAACGACCATCACACATGTAGAGAGGCTGATTCCAGAAACAAAAAATGCAGTGGTCTCTTATTTTTTTCCAGAGCTGTACAGTCTACATTACCTGCACTGGGGCAAGGGAAATTTTGCAAACTCGATATCTGGCTCAAATTTGGTGTAGAACAAACTTATTTTTGATACATTTCGTCTTTGTACATTGTTCCTTCAAATATAGGATTAAATAAAGTCATCATGATGACTATTTAATCACTGTTTAAACAGCGCTGAAACAAGGGGACCTCAGTATTTCACTGTATGAGTTGCTCCAGGATGAAGTAGAGACTAAGATGATTCACTAGCACATAAAGTGGAGTTAGTGAGGTCATAAAGGCTTTCTCTGAATCCACTTCTTTTATGACTCTATGAATTCTCTCTTTTAAAAAGGGTTGTGCCCATTTCAGATTCAGCCCATGGTTTTTGTAAGTCTACAGTGATATTGTAGACTTTAGGCATGACTTATTTTGGCAATAACCTGAACTTGGAGGTTGATTTAAATGCTGGTGATGCTAATAACAGCTTAAACATGCACATTAGGCCTGTCCTCCTGACTGAGAGCCTGGTTTAAAATCAGGGGGAGGGTCTTGTTGCCCCAGACGTTTAAGGTTTGCTTAAAGGAATGAGGGAACAATACAATAGACGATTACTTTGCCTTTCAGGACATTTGTAGTGGTAGAACTGCAGTGTACTGAGTTTGCATATAAATATTGAGGATATGAAAGTCAATAATCCACACTGTAAACCTGAATATTCCAATTAATTAAATACATTAAGTTGTGTACACTCAAATTTTTAGAAATAGTCCTGCTAACTTAATAATGTCAAGTTGCTGTAACATGTGTCATTGTAACAAATATTTTTGATTAAAGGTGTGGTATAAGTGAGCGTAACTTAAAAACATAAATGAGGTACAACTTAGGAAATTTAAGTACTGTATTTTTCTGACTATAAGTCACACTTTTTTCAGGGTTTGGGTGGTTCTTATACTCAGGGGCGGCTTATATATTACATTTTTCACACTGACAGCCCATAGACCAAATATATGAATCATATATAAATCAAAAATGAAAAAAACAAATCGTTATCTGTTTTTTCATTTTGGTTTTAGAGACTTGGGCAAGACACTCAACCATCTTGCCAAGATCTGTGGACTGTTGGGTGAGGTAGGAGTGTACCTGTGTCATATGTGACCACTCTCTAATGCTCCTCATGAGATATGCAGTGGAGGATTTTTCTGTTCCATTACACTTTGACTCTACTTGGGAAACTGTTGCATCCAGTCCCTTTTGATACCACACTATCAAATTTAATACCATAATACCAATACTTACTACACATTGCGCTTTCATGTCTTGTGATTGTGTGTGTGGTTTATGTATTACACACACAAAAATAATGTATGGAATGAACTGGAGGAGACCACAGGAAGAACAGCCATTGATATTTCAGTAGCTAATGTGGATCTTAATAAACTAAACTAAACCACAACAGCAAATACACCTCTACTGTCCCTCTTGTGGAGAAAACTTATGGAGCACGAAAGTTTTCAGAAATATTAGTTTAGACCATGATTTAGTCCTAGTTTAGTTCTGTTTTAGTCCTTTTTAGTACTCCTGGTTCAGTCCTGGTTTAGTCCTGATTTCAGTCCTGGTTTAGTCCTGGTTTAGTCCTGTTTTAGTCCTGGTTTAGTCCGGTTTTAGTCATTTTTTAGTCCTCCTGGTTCAGTCCTGTTTCAGTCCTGGTTCAGTCCTGGTTTAGTCCTGGTTCAGTCCTGGTTTAGTCCTGGTTCAGTCTTGGTTTAGTCCTAGTTCAGTCCAAATGAGGCACAAAAGTCCGGAGTATGAAAGCTTTCAGAAATATTTGTTTAGACCTGGTTTAGTCCTGGTTTAGTCCTGGTTTAATCATTTTTTGTCAGCCCTGGTTCAGTCCTGGTTTAGTCCTGGTTCAGTCCTGGTTTAGTCCTGGTTCAATCTGAATGCGGCACCAAAGTCTGGAGTACGAAAGCTTTCAGAAATATTTGTTCAGACCTGGTTTAATCCTGGTTTATTTCTTTTTTAGTCCTCCTGGTTCAGTCCTGGTTTAGTCCTGGTTCAGTCCTGGTTCAGTCCGTATGTGGCGCAAAAGTCCTGCATCTCGATCGATGTTTCTTCTGCTCAGTAAATAATGCCTGTGAAATGATGACGTATTTTTGACAGTTGAGTAGCGTCTGTGAATTCGTATTCGTCCTGAAGAAAGTGTAATCGTAAATTTTCATTTCGTGATTTTAATTCTTGATGCCGTAACTTTTCACTTGGTATTCTGATGGATAAAATACACACAGTACAGTTTCTGTACGACTGGACTCATTCGAGAGTTTCCGAATATTTATTTTATGCTCAACTACAACCAAATATGCACAGATTTCCCAAATATGCACAGCTTTTCTTCTCCATACAAACTTGCCTCATCTGTGTTGTAATTTTCCAGGCAGTTTTCTTAATGAGAAGGATCTGCTGTTGAAAACCGGCGATTATTCCGTCTTCTGCACTTGAAACAACATCTCCAGCTCCTTCGCTATCTCATCGCATCCTCCACTGGGCCTTTTGTATCCGCACAGCGCTTATTTAGAAAAGTAATTAAACACACTTACACACGCATTACTGATCGCTTCATCCACACCTCTGCGGAGTGTTGATTTTAGCTCCCTGCTATGTATTCATCATCCATGAGCCTCATAATGGAGCAGATTTGTCTTAGTTACTCACTTGTCATATTTAATCTTGAGAGGCCCGGCTCTGGAGGGCCAATGAGCGCGTCCGATTTACATTCACTCCACAGCGCACTTTGTTTTGGACCGACGACTTCTCCCAGTCCCGCAGCGAAATCAGCTTCAGCGTTCATCATAGTCAGAAGAACAATAACAGGCTTGTATTGAGAAGTTGAATCACATCTTGTTTTTGTATAATCCACAAGTTGAATTACATCTTGTTTTTGTATACCGAATAAATGTACAACATTGTCTCGTCATTAAAGAGATAGTTCTTTTTTTTTTTTTTTTTACATGAATCTGTATGACCCGGCAGCAGTGTCATGCATCAACACTGTGTCCGATGAGTCCAGTTCTTCCCCGGTTTTGGTGCTGATGAAAGTGTCCGACAAATTGTCTGGGGTCATGAAAATAAGGCATTTTTCTTCTCAAAACAATATGCGTTCAAAAGAGTGATACATTTGCACCACAAAACGTGAACCGTAAAAAAGTCAGGCCTCATAATTACTTGGTACTATTTTCTCTCCGGTTCATATCGCTCCGCGCTCCCGCCAGATGAAGCTGTGCCTGTTTCACTGTGTTTCCTGCTCGGAAAGTGAACGACAATATGTGTGACTACGACACCGACGATGAAGACATGGCCTTTAGCACAGAGCCAAGGGGAGATCTTTATGAACCTGAATATACTGATGCCCAAATTCACCAGATGGAGTTAGAACGGGCAGAGAGAGAGGAGGGACAGAGTGGGACAAGCTGAAGCTGGAGCCACAGCTGGAGCCATGAGAGACCGGGGGACTGACATTTTATATATATTCTTCATTTTTTATATATATTGGTTTAGTTCAGTTTATTTGATTTATTTGACAGGGACAATGTAAAGGAACATTAATCACAAAATAAATGAAAAGATGCTTTGTACCAAACTTCCATCTGCAGTCCCTGAGACAAACATTACAGACATTGTTTGCAACAAATAGGGCTTCTTATATAGTTTATACAAGCTTATATACTTATCACTGTAGGTCTCATGTTAGCTCCTTGTGTTACGGGGATCAACAGTCTGAGCACATAAACACTGCCGAACTACTGAAAAAAGTGTTTCATGCGCGGCTTCACCTGGCGGCAGCGCAGTGATATGACTATAGAGAAAAGAGTACCAAGCGATGATGAGGTCTGACTTCTTTGTGGACAGTTTTGTGATGCAAATGTGTCACTCTTTTGAACACATATTGTTTTGAGGAGAAAAACACTTTATTTTCGTGACCCCAGCCAACTTGCCGGACACTTTTGTCAGCACCGAAACCGGGCAAGAACCAGATGCAAGAACCGGGAAAAAAACGGATGCTGTCGGGAGGTACGTCATTGTACAGCACAACACTGCTGACGGGGATGCCATATAGATTCATGTCAAAAAACCTAAATTATCCCTTTAATAGGGGCATGGTCCTTGAAACAATTTATTCAGAAGGTTGTCAGTCCTAATATTCCATAATATTTTGCACTTTCTCAGATGTTTTCTTTGGATTTTTGAGTTAATGCCAGATACATATTTCCATAGTAACAATGAAGTAAAACAGCGTATACCTTTTGACCCCAGTTTGCTGAATAAATAAACATATTACTCTTGTTTTTACAGCCTGGCCCTGGCCTCTCTCTTTTATAGCGCTTCATAGTTGCCTTGAGTTATATCTTCACTAAGAGACTGCAGCCTGTTTTCCAAGGCATTTGAAGAGAAACAACTGTGATTGTTTCATTGTTCACAGCATGAATCATAGTTGAAACAGCCCCAAAACATTAAACGCTGTTACACCATTCCAGCTCCCATCTTCTCAAGGGACCTTCTCGAGACCTAGCTCCTCAACCCAATACTTTAGGATTTGACCTGATTAAATGTTTATATGAATGGTTTGAGGTAATCAGTTGAAAGAGCAAAGGTAACAAGCTGAGGAATGAAAATCATTGAGGTTGAAGTTGGGGAGATGTATTAAATTCAATCTTTTGGGTGCGTCTACTGATTGTAAATGTATTTTAAAATGTACAATCGTGTGTTCTGCTGCCTTTTGTGTTGTGTATTTCAGTGAGTTTCAATCAAACTCTGATTATTTGAGGTTCATTCCAAACACGTATTTACAGTAATCAGATATTGCCAGTAATGATCTGTTTTTTTTTTTTGTTCTGGCCATTGTTGAGCTGTAACAGGGAAGTTCCCCCTTTCTTCTTTCTCAAAGCTGTGAAGAGTAAACCTTGGCTCAGCTCATTCAATAGCCCAGCAGTGCTTAGCTTTAAGATGTCCACAGGATAATGGAAAATTGATTATTTACAGTAACCCCATCTGTCGAGAATGTGCCAAGGACATACTAACTGGAAAAAAGAAAGTGTGCTGCCAGTCACATTGCATTTCTTTTCAGAATTGCTCCAAAAATTCCATGGGTTAACTCCATGATAGCCTCAAAACATAGTGTCATACTCGTCTCAGTACATAAAAACAGCACTGCTTCTATTCGTCATTTAGGTTTCCTTATTATTCTTATTTATTTGTCCTGCTGAAATAATTTGCCAGTTTACATCAGTTCATTTGTGGCACATGTCTGGTGTAGAATGCTGTCCCCACTGCACAAACGGGGCCAGCAGCTTTAAAAGTCAAATGCGCTCTCTGCTACATTCCCTTTGACGCCCGAGTACAGGAAGAACAAAAGGTCTCTAGGGAGGTCTTAGACTTTGACCGACTTTAGTAACCCACAAGACACCGTGTTTGGAACTTGGACTCTTTATGGGTTGAGGTTCACTGTGCACTGTCCTAAGTTCTGAAGTGGCAAAATTCAGTTAAGAGATGGCAGTATGGAGTGCACGGACAGACACTAGGGATGTAACAATAACTGAAATTTGGTGATATCGTATCGTCAAAGGTCTCACAGTAATATTGAGGACCATCACAATTTATCGAATCCCAAGTCTCTTTGCTTAAATTAATAGTTCTGATGCAGAAATAGCTTAAAAAAACAGAGGGAACTACATAGACCATGATCCTTTGCTCCATTTCAGTGCAGACTACATGAAGAAATCACTGTTCTAAGCACTTTGAAACCTTCATTCTTTGGATTAAGAATTGTGAAGCATTCTTAGAGGAAAAAAGAGCAGATTCACAGTTTCGTGAGCCTCCACAAAATATTGCAATAAATATGGTACGGTGAGATGTATATGGTGAAAATATTGTACAGAGAGATTTGGATATCGTTCCATCCCTAATGACAATAAATGTTGTACCAAATGACTGGTCAAAGCATTTTAGAATGTTAGTCTTGTTATTATGTAGACTACTGATTATGTAGACTACTATTTATTACGATATCGTGAGAAAGCTCATGATATTGCAATAAATATCGTACTGTGAGGTTCATACCATGACTATATCGTATTGTGAGACTTTGATATCATTACATCCCTACTGTACACTGCAAGAAACAATATCTAGGTAAGTTAAAATGACTTACATTAAGAACATTTTACTTTATTTGAGTAGATTCAGCTTGTTAAGTAAAATGAACTTATTTTAAGTGTTACAAGATGTATTTTCAGATTTTAAGTATAAAAAGTCTTGTTCCATTGGCAGATAATTTTACTTGTCAAGTGAAATTTACTCAAATCATGGTAAAACTTCCTTAATTCAAGTGATTTCAACTTGGCTAGATTTGAGTTTTTGCGGTATAGCTTCAACTCAACTGCTCAATGACCCAACTCTTCAGCGCTGTACCTCACTGCTCTCTACTCATCACTGAAATTGATAACTGATTACTGGGGCGCCAGTCGCAAAAAAACGAACAAACAAAACAAAACAGTTGTTGTGTCCTTAAGCAAGGCACTTCACCCACATTGCCTAGTATGAAAGTGTCCTGTCATGGAGAATGCACCTCTTTTCTCTATGAGGGGATAAAACGAGGACAAACTCTTCTGTGACTCTTCATATTTCTGTGTGCCACCTTATACCAGTTATTCTGCATTGTTTCCAAGAGCTTAATTTTACTTTTACCTGTTGAGCGGATTTTATTTGAATGTTCTTTCTTGAGTGTCTTCTTGACTTAAGATGTGGATAATGTCTCAAACTGTCTTTTTAACTTTGATGACTTCAAGCTGTCCGCCGCTGGTGTTTTGAGGCATTAAACGTAGCAGTCTCTCCTGTTCCCTGGCAACTCTTGATGTGAAATCAGCACCAGATAATCGTATTTTCACCGTTTTGATTTATTGCCACCTTCTTCTGTTGTAACACTTCCATCAATAGCCCAGCGCTGCCCTGCCTCCCGCCTTCACTCACCACTGCCGCTGATTGGGCTGCCTGAAGATGTCATGTTTTGTAGGGTCTTGTTTGAAATAATAATTCTTAAGTCATACTGGTCAGTCTTTTGAACCCATTAACATGGTTGCTGGAGTATTATGAAAGCTAAAACACTGTGTGGAGGTATGAGGTGGTCATTTTTAAGCGATCAAACAAGAAAGGCAGTTTTGTGTTGCATTTTTCCTCATTGGTCTGAACAGAAAGTAATAGTGGATTACTATAGTGTAGTATTCTGTAGTGTACTGTACTATAGTACAGGCAGTGCTGCATCCATAGATGAAGCTTTTATCCCCAGCAAATATGTCAGTGTGGTTTCTGCTAAAAAAAACATTGTATGTCTCATCAATGTGAATGTTGTGCACCTGGATCTGCCCGAAGCCTTTGTGTACGCCCTCCAATGCTGTCACTGTGTTGATATAGTAATCCGCAGTTACTTTCAGATCGCTGTTGGTAACGTATGCTTCCATCCACATAAAGTGACAACTGAAGCCATTTATGTAAATGCCGTGTCAGCTTATCATATGAATCCACATACCACAATGCGTGTGGCCCCTTTACACTGTCCTGTCTACACTGAAGATGCCGCTTCTTCGCAACTCTACTCCATTTGGATCCAGTATTCTCAGTAAAATCCAAATTGTTTCTTGAAATACAACAAATCCCCTCTGGAGAGCTCTATGGTGTAACCACAGAAAGCCCTGCAGCCAGTTCTTCTTCCACAAAACTAGTCATTTCTTCCAAATCCTGATGATTCTCAGAGAAACAACCCCAAGCGCTTGTAATGTTGCTTCAAAGTACTTAGACTGATGATAGTGTGCTGATGGTGGGCTAAAAGACACAGGATTTCATTGTGCATAAAACCTAGTTTAAAGTATAACTGAACAAAATTCACCAAATTCTCCATAACGCACCAGCCTCATTCACACACTTTCTGGGCAGCCCATGTTTTCATAAAATGACTACTTTATTCCCATAAAATTAGGACTTTTATTCTCGTAATATTACCACTTTATTCTCGTAATATTATGACTTTATTTTGACTACGACTTTATTCTCATAAAATTACTACTTTAATCTTGTGAAATTACTACTTTATGCTTGTAAAATTATGACTTTATTCTCATAATATTACAACTTTTACTGGCTTTGACTTTATTCTTGTAATATTACGACTTTAATGTCGAAATATAATGACTTTATTCTCATAGCGCCAGCATATATTCTTAGTCTTATACTCTTAGAGTCTTATACTCCGTCGTAGAATGATAAAAAAAACCAAGAGACATTTGGGCAAAAAGCCTTCACCACAAAAACTAAAATTTAGTTCAGATGACTTGAATTAAGAAAGTTGTATCATGATTTGAGTAAATTTCACTTGACAAGTAAAATTATCTGCCAGTGGAACAAGACTTTTTGCGTTTAAAATCTGAAAATACATCTTGCTGCACTTAAAATAAAAAACAACACCAACTCTTTGAACTTAAAATAAGAAATAAAATCGAAAGTTGCTTGAATTAAGAAAAAACGATCAGTGAATCTGTTTTCATTTTTGAAGTTGCCACTCCTTGTGTTTCATTTGCGCCTCTATAAAGTGTGTTTTCTATTTAATTTGTCTGTACAGAATAATCATAGACCGTATATATGAGTGGACTAAGCTATCCTGTTAGCAGCCGCGTGCCAAATAGGAAGTGCTCCAGGAAGCTCTTCCGGCTCTTTCTCTCCCTTTTTCCCTTTGACTTACATTGTGATCTGATCACTCCTCTCTCTGTACCTGTTGCTGTGAGCCTCGTCATTTTGGTCTTAAAATGTTCGTATGAACCCGATCTACATGATCCTGAATAAAAAAAAAAAAAAACCTATTCTTAACATCGGCTCCAGATTTGCCCCTGTAACCGTTAGCATCACGAGCCTCATTTGAGCAGCGCTAAACGCTATGGGTGACGCTCACTTAGTCCACTTCTTTTATACAGTCTATGAGAATAATTGTCAGATTTTATTTCTAGATCAGATTGATCAGTGGAGGCCAGAGATGTAACAATCACCTAAATATGGTGATATCGTATCATCAAAGGTCTCACAATAATATCATCAAAATATATTGAATCAGTCTCTTTGCTGAAAGTCTCTTTATTTCTGATGCAGAAATAGCTTAAAAAAAAACAGATGGAACTACATAGACCATGATCCTTTGCTCTGTTTCAGTGCAGACTACATGAAGAAATAACTGTTCTAAGTTCAGTCTTTAGATTAAGTCTTGTGAAGGCATTTTTAGAGGAAAAGTAGCAGATTCACAGTTTTGTGCCTCCACAAAATTTGCAATAAATATCGCACAGAGAGATTTGGATCTCGTTCCATCTCTAATGACAATAAATGTTGTACCAAATGACTGGTCAAAGCATTTTAGAATGTCAGTCTTGTTATTATGTAGGATATCGTAATATATAATATGTAACCTGAGGTTCATACCGTGATGATATCGTATCGTGAGACTTGGATATTGTTACACCCATTGTGAAGGCAAGAAACAGCAAAGGAACAAACATGAACTGATAAAAATAACAAATAAAAGTTCAGAAACCCTATGAACACACACTGTAGCCCTCGTGCAACTCGAGTTCAGGAAATGTGACCCGCTTTTTTACATCTTCATCCGCCCTGTTTTTACCGTCGCACTAATGAAGTCCAGATGGTTTTGAGATAAGTGTTAGCAGACAAACACATGTAAACAGCCTGAGAGGATCCATGTACACCTCTGCTGTCACATGTTCACATATAGGAACAAGCTTATGTGTGAGTTACTCTAAGTCCTCTGACAGAAGTGGGGTCAAAAGGCCTGCAGAGAATCAAGGGAACAACTGTGGCCCTCTGTGCGTCAGTGTTCTAATAAGCGCAGTGATGAGTTGTGCTTTACTCATGGAAGAAAACAGAAAAGTGATAGATGACCGACAGGTGAAACTGAAGTCATGTCTGTGGCTCACCTCAGAGTGATGCCGACTGGACCTCTGCCTCTTCACAAAGCATTTGGTTTGAATTTACTTTACTAAGTAGCTTCCAAAATCCACTGAACTCATCTAATGTGAGTAACACCATGGTACATTTAGACAAAAAGAATCCAATCTGTGCTCATGTAACCCCCAACTGTTTCAAACAAGACTGCAACAAATGTTTGGAAATGACTAGATAGTGTATATTTGGGCAACTCAGATCATTAATCATAATCATATTGTAATTGCAAGACATTTTCTAATAAAGAGCTACATTACTAGATCAAAATGTCAAAAAAGAATGAACTATTTCTGATTTGCATTATATTGAGAAGCCTTCGGTCTAGGCCTGTGCCAAAAATCGAAAGATCGCAAGCTAAACATCTGACTGAGCTAAATGATCTTGATGCACTGCAAATTATTTATCTTGTTTTAAGGGATATATACCATCTATAAAATAGTTAAAATGCACAAAACAAGTAAAACAAGTGTTAAGATGGAGTTTAAGACAATTTTTTATGGATGTAAATCAGTCGATTTTGGACTGAAATTGTCCAATATTTCTGTACCTTCTGTTTGTGACATGGAAATATTAAAAGATTTAAAAGTTTTAGGAGAGTGCTGCAGTTTGTCAGTAAGTTACCAAGGGGTAATTTGTCTTAAATCTTAATTAAGATTCATTCATTAAAATCAAGAATAAAACAGTCAATAACAAGCTTTATATTCTTATTTCTTAAATTATTCTTAGAATGAGTGTTTTATGCTTTATTTTAGTTCACTTTAATCTTAGATTATTGCTTATGATAAGTGATTTCATCTTATTTTGCTATTTATGAAGGCCTACATATATTTTCTTATTTTAAGATTTCTTGATAAGTAAATTTCACTTCCTGCACTGGCAGATCATTTCACATTTGAACTTAAAGCAAATGTATTTTTCTAGTTTTAAGGAGTGGTATTTTTGCAGTGTGGTATGGCAGTTGCATTTTAATCGACAGATCTACAGGCAATCCTGAGACAGTAAGAGCGCGTGCAATGGAAAAAAAACAATATCTAGGTGAGTTAAAATGACTTAAATTAAGAACCTTTTACTTTATTTGAGTAGATTCAACTTGACAAGTAACATTATCTACCAATGGAACAAGTGTATTTGTCTTAATTCAAACAACATTCAGTTTTGTTTCTTAATTTAAGTGCAAAGAGTTGTTGTTTTTCTTATTTTAAGTGTAGAAAGATGTACTTTCATATTTTAAGTACAAAAGTCTTGTTCCACTGGCAGATCATTTTACTTGTCAAGTGAAATGTGCTCAAACTTTCTTAATTCAAGTGATCTTAACTTGACTAGATTTTGGTTTTTTGCAGTGAGGTGCTGAAGAGGAGGCACATCTCTTATTTAGGCGAAAGCTCTGAATCAAAGTGCACCTCTTTTTGTCTCCTCGTGTGTCTTCCCTTTCACAAGTTTTGACTTAAATCTGCACAAAAAGTCCATCTCCTTCCCTCTGCCTCTGTGTGCAGTGTTGTCTGCCCCCACTCCATCACCAGATCACCATATTTCAACCCTCATTTGGTTAAAAATATTTTCAAAAGATCTCAATGTACAATAAAAAAGTTTTGACTAGTCAGCCTATTGAAAAAAATAAAAGTAGATGAGTGAGCTATTCAAATGACAGTTTATTGCAGCCTTCTTTTCAAATGGCGCAGGACTTTTGACGTCATCACAGTGCTTGGCCTCTAGCAGACCACCTCTACTTGAATAGCATGTTTAAAGTTGAACTCCGACACGTTTGAGCTAAAGTCCGTTGCTAGAGGTGGTCGAATTCTGTCAGAAGCCAAAACGCTAAAAAAATACGGTCCTGAACTATTTTCTTTCAACAACGTTCAGTTTCTATTCTTCACCGTCAGTGGTCGATTCTCACTTGTTGCTTCTGGTGGCTCGAGCCTCTCGCTGGAAAATCAACAAGCTAATGCAAGGGCTGCTTATAAAGTTGTTTTATAAAGTTTCCAGACACTAATGAGTGAGTCAAGTAGAGCGTTTTGTTTGTTAGACTTGTGGCTGTTGTAAGATGGGTTAAAGTGGTGTTAAGATTCTTCAGTGTGAAGCAAATTGGTTTTATGTGGAAGTTAAGAACTTGCCCAATTCACTACGCTAGTTTGTTACCTTGACAGACTCACTGCCACAGCATGATCTCCACCGAGGCAACACTGATCTCTGTCGTTTTTTGCCTTCTGACAGTATTCCACCACCTCTAGCAATGGACTTTAGCTTCAAATGTGCTGGAGTTCCCCTTTAATCTTTAATACATGTCTTTCTGTGTGTGCCTCTTTGAAATAAATCATTCTCCCCCATTATCATAATACCCCTTCTAGCTCACAGGGTTTTGACTGAGCTGCAATCTTTAGCCTCTTCCGCCCCTGTACATTGTATTACAGTTAAAAGCTCTCATTAAAGCGTCTGTACATGCTTTCACTAATTGCACAAGCATGAGTTAATGTGTGAGAGTGGAGCGAGAGTGCAGCTGAGAGCATGATGTAACCAAGGCCAATTCTGCCTGTCAGGGGCTCTGGGCTGTGTGCCTCTGGGCTGCAGTTACAAAGCATGAAAAAATAGTTCCCTATGTTCATATGCTTTTTTCAATTCCTGCATTTTCAAAGGAGAAAAAATACCTCACACTGAAATTTACAACGTGGGATTTGTGTGCTGCACTGAAAGGTTCTACATTACGCAAAATTGGTTCTTTACAGCATCATGTTGTTACCTCATCAAAAACAGTGTTTTGTTTCATTCACACATGTTGGAGTAACTATTATGAGTCCGCATACATCTCCAAATCTCAAAATACTCTGTTCCACCTTGTGTTTGTTCGGTGCAGATTGGCAATTCCAGGGCTGAAACTGTCCAAATGATCCAAGAGAAGCTGTATGGAGTTTAAAAACACAGTGGAGCACATCACAAGAACAGTGTGTTTTCAGTCTGAGAGAAGAACTTAGCCTAAATATGCAAGATATGTGTGTTAAACATGAAAAAAACACAACACGCATATTTGGGATGAAAAAACAACATAACATACATTAAAATATAGCATAATATGGGTCCTTTAAGCTGTACTGTATTTTCACAAAGCCTCACTTTATTTAAAATACATAGTCCTGATGTTATTCGGACTATAAGTCGCACTGGAGTATAAGCCAAAAAATGAAGAAAAAAACATGTATAAGTGGCACTTTTTGGGGGAAGTTTATTTAATAAAATCAAGAACCGACATTTCATCTTGAAAGGCAAGTTATAAAAGTTATAGTAATAAAAACAACCCAGTATCGTTTGTTTTTCAATATAGAACCAAAAATAAGAAAAAGAAAAAACAACTCTTTCGTTATTATTTGTCTCTAAAACCCAAATGAAAAAAAAAACAGATAACCATTTGTTTTTTCATTTTTGATTCATGTATAGGATTCATATATTTGGTCTATGGACTGTGAGTGTGAAAAATTTAATATATATACACCCAAACCCTGAAAAAAGTGCGACTTATAATCCAAACAATACGGTAGTCATTATGGTATTACACTGCCTTGCCAAAAAAAAAAGTCTCCACCTAAGATTTAACTTAGCAAATAGGTCCGAGGTTGCTGCAGTTGGTCAGGTCCAGGTTCAGCAACAATGTGTGCTAATACTAAAATTAATGCATTCGCCATTCGGCAATTTATTTCTAACCAGTGCTGCATTCATTTTTCACCAAGATCTTGCACTGTTGATGGTCGAGTTGACCGCTGTACAAAGCCTTCTCCAGCACATCCCAAAGATTCTCAATGGGCTCAAAGAATGAGGTCAACTGAACCTGAATATATTGAATGACCAGGTTATTCCATCATTTTTTTCTACCCTGATGGCACAGGCATATTCAAAGATGACAATGCCAGAGTTCATCAGGCTCAAACTGTAAAAGAGCGGTTCAGGGAGCAGGAGACATAATTTTCACACATGGATTGGCCACAACAGAGTCCAGACCTTAACCCCATTGAGAACCTTTGGGATGTGCTGGAGAAGGCTTTGCGCAGCGGTCAGACTCGACCATCATCAATGCAAGATCTTGGTGAAAAATTAATGCATTCGCTGTGGCTTTGTTTGATAAGCTTCTACAATGTCACAAGATTTATTTCCATCCGGTGTTGCATTCATTTTTGGGGTTAAGGTCTGGACTTGGTGGTGAAAATCTCTTTCACAATCTGAGCCCGATGAATCCTGGCATTGTCATCTTGGAATATGCTCGTGCCATCAGGGAAGAAAAAATCCATTGATGGAATAAAGCTGGTCATTCCGTATGTTCAGGTTCAGCTGACCTCATACACTGTTGCTGAACCTAGACCTGACCAACTGCAACAACCTTGTACCTATTTATTTAGTTAAATCCACTGTGTTTTTGGTCAGGCGGTGTATTATATCTATGGAAGTGATGTGTGCCGTTGACCTCTTGGCCAACTCCCCCTTGTAAGAGATTTTACCCTCAATTGGTTCTTGTCTGGTTAAATGAAGGTTAAATCCAATGTGTATTTAAAAAAAAAAAAATTCTATTGCAGTCCAATTCCTTTTCAGAGTCTAAGCTATTGTCTCCCCTGAGTTCCAGTGGGTGGGATTAACAGAAACATTAACCAATCAGAGAAACACATGCTCTGTCCCATGCCAACTTACGCAATATTTCTGGATGAGTGAAAATGAAACTAAGAATGCAAAGAATGACAGAACTGGAGATGTCCTTAGTGTGACGGGATGGAAAATTTCACACAACTGTTACAGCCTGAAACAATCAGCTATTTTCGAGACTGTATTTGTGTATCAGTATGTGAGTGTGTACAACCACCCAACTGCACACTGGTGTCGGGTGCATGCCTTCCACATGCGGTAACCGTGTGGTAAGTCACATGCAGGTCTGGGCCAAACTCTGGATACGGTTGCTTCCTGGACCCCTGAAGTTTTCCACTGTCAGAGCCACTCTCCAGACTTTGTGCTTAATATTTCCAATTCAAACCTCACACTCATCTCGCAGTAGGGAGGTCCCAGCTTCTTGTTTGCATGTTCTTGTGTGGATTGAGTTTCCCCTGGTTTAAAAGAGACACGATGAAGCGGGGTAATCTTTCAGCGAAGTAATCCTGACCATGATCCTTGGCAGCAGTTAGGATTGGCAGTTGGATTTAGTTCTGACCAGTGCATGCTTTTGTTGGTAGTCAGAGGGGCAGATGGTGTAAGCTTCTGTTGAACCACCCATTTTTTTTCTCAATAAATAAGGCATAATGCTGGTGTTTCATGATTCATGTTTTATTATTTGGTCAATGTTTAACTCTTTACAGCCTCCATACCGTATATTCAGTCTGATGTCCATAAAATAAAGCATATTCAGTGTGGAGAGTAGGGATGGGCATTCGATTCAATTTTCTTAATCGATCATCAGGAAAATTAACAATGGATTTTCGATTAATCATTAACATTTTATATTAAAATTATCATCACTATTATTACTATACTTATATACTATACTTATTACTATATAAATAAACTCAACTTTACAACATATAAACCATAATCACTATAGAGCAACATCAGACCGTGTGAGATCAGAATGTGTTTAATGCAGCTTTGGCACATTTGTTTATGTCTTACAGAAACTAAACTTAAAACCACATGGCTCATTTGCATAAACAGTAAGTGAAGAAAAGTAGCTCTTTTCTTGTGCTGATGTGGTTCAGCTTTTGTTGGACTAAAGAACATGACTCAGTGGAATATGAGTGTTCTTTCTGTGACAGAGGATGTGATGAGGCCGGTGAGTCTGTTCTGTGCGTATGTTGCTTTGGAGATGTTGTGTATACATGCGAAACCGGGATACTCAAAAAAAAAAAATAAATAAAAATACCCGGGATACTGATGTGCAGGTAAACACACTCTGAGGGATATAGTGATCTCCATGGAGCCAGAGCCGAGACGTGGGGCTGTGGGGCCACAGCTCCAGTGTTTGTGGTGTGAGATGCAGCCTCGACTCCTTACGCTACGTAACGCACAGACACCTACATTTGGTTTATCGATTAAAATGAACATGATCGACGAAATTCTTAATAATCAATTACTGATTAGTCGACTAATCATGCCCATCCCTAATGTAGAATAATCAAATCAAACACTAAGCAAGTCATTGAGCAGGTGTAGGCAGAAAGTAAATCTTATCGTGCCGACTCTTATCTCCAACTACAGCACGTTAATGGACATTCATCTACAAAATTAATACATTTTACTACAAAAATCAACAATTATTCTAATTATAACAAAATTTTTGTTACTATCATTATTCTTTCAAACATTTTTCCATTACTGTTGTCTTAAAACCCAACACCCAACATCTGTCCTGGGACTACAGATGAAAAATAGCCGTCTGGCTAATTCTGGCATATTTACATGTAAATGTTGATTAATGTGCACTGTCCCATAAATAAATAAATAAAATAAATAAAAGTTATTTTAAACTGAAAAAGAGAAGCTTGTTTTAGCTTATTGCAACAACTGTTCCATAATTGAACTCCTTTACTTGATAAACGTGTTCCCTCAGAGTCGTTCGTACGTGTGGCCTGTTGAACACGCATGTGTCCCTTAGATTATATTTACTTTCTCTTAGTGAACATTGCCTGCAAAGAAAGAGGAATTTCATTATGTTTGACTTTGTACATGAACGTAGCCATGTACAAGTCGACCAAGTCATAGAACTTTAGAACATTTGACTGGATGAACAATGAGTTACAGGTGAATCATATGGTGCACGGTTAATCAGTCTAATGTCTATTTTTTTTTGCAATAGGTGTGCTCCAAACAGTCCTGAAAAACAACTTCATCCTGTGTTCTCTTCAAATCAGGAAGCGCTCACCTGTTTCCCCCTTTTATTCATTTTCAGGTAGTCCAAATCATTCCAGTACTTACACCACCCGTCAAAGGCTTGGTCACATTTTTTCATTTACTCTTTATTTCCATTATGATTCAAAACAACTAAACTGCTTTCATCCCACTTCTGGCATTTCTTAACCCTGATTCCACATTGATTTATGAAGAGAAAAACATGTCAAGAGACTTCAAGGAGCTCACTGGGAGAAGGCCAAGGGTTTGGAATGCTGTCAGCAAAGCAAAGGGTGCATACTTTGAGGATGTGAAATCTTACAAAAGTATATTTAGTTGAGCTTCTGTTTTATACAACAGTGGGTAGATGTTTTATCCTTTCTGAAAAGATGTTCCCATTAAATAAATTCACCATGGTTTCCTGAAGAGAACTATAATCTTTACTATTTCAGCTCATTTTTCGTGATCTCTCTTATTGTAGTCTAATGCATGTGGGAGTGAATACCAGTCTCATTCAGAAAAAAATAATAAATCACTGAAAGCACTGTTCTGCTACGCTGGGGAGGTTCTGACTTTTATGAGTCTAAACCACAGCCTTCAGCTTTTACCTCATGCGCCCTGGCTCCACTCGCAGACAAGAACACACCACAAGAGCTGGCTTTATGTAACAGCCCAATCATGGTGTTTACAACCAGGACTAACTCCTCTTTGTACAGACATGCAGTCATCACTCAGGGTTTATTCAAAAAGGAAGTGTGGCCTATTGTGTTTAGCCCCTACATCAGTGCTTAAAATAGAAGAATAGTGGGATGAAGGAGGGCATACTGTAGTAATAGAGGCAAAGACAAATTACTACACGACAGGAGGTAGAAAATGGGTTTGTGTAAAAACAGTAAAATGGGAAAACAGTTTGTTATTTCATGATTCCATTTTAGTGTCAAACCAAAAAAAAAAAAAGACCAAAACGCTCTCTGTGCCTTTCAGTTTTGATATTTTATTCTCTCTGGTTTATATGCCCCAGATGCTCCTATGCTGCCAAATGTGTATTTTTAAGATTTTGGATGCATCAGTCTGTATCAGTTATAGGCTTCCATGGCCGCCGTCCAGATCCAGGCTAAATACATCACAGAGTTTCTGCCACACTGAAGCAAAATGGAATTAAGATGTGTTCAGAAATGAGTGTTCGAAGATTATGTGAAAAATGCAACGCAAGATGCAAAGGATTGACCACGCCAACAACACATGTGCGAAGAGAAAAGAGTTTATTAGTTGGAGACGAGGCGGGGCGGCTGGGTTGAGACTCAGGGTGGGGGTTCAGTCTCAATCTTCAAATGGCCCAGCACCCCCCTCGTAGTGGAAGTGGATCGGGGTTGGGGTTGTAGTTAATCATGTTAACTACATTTAATGATGCAGAGTTGTAAAGAGCTCATTTTGTGGACAAACGTGTCCTCTTCTTTGATAGTGACACGTTTACTTTCAACAGAACCTCCAGGCCGAAATAAACCAGAGAAAATAAAATATCAAAATAGAAATAGGCACAGAGACTGTTCTGGATTGGTGTTATTTGAAATACACTTTAAATTAAATATTAGAAATAGAGGTCAAAGTCACTTTTTTTGTTTGACACTAAAACGGAATAATGAAATGACAAACTGTTTTCTCATTTGATTGATTTTCATTTATAATTGAAATTCAAAAAAATTAATGGCACACAGACCAAAAGAGTTGACATGTACAATTTTCCTTACTGCAATAACAGTTCATCTATGGTCACATATGGTCACCTATGGTCATGAGCTCTCGGTAATGACCGAAAGGACGAGATCGATACATCGAAACAGTCGAAATGAGTTTCCTCCACAGAGGTGTGCCGGGTGCTCCCTTAGAGATAGGGTGAGGAGCTCAGTCACACGGGAGGAGCTTGGAGTAGAGTCTCTGCTCCTCCATGTCAAGAGGAGCAGCTGAGGGGAGGGCATCTGTTCTGATGCCTCCTGGACGCCTCCCTCAGGAGGTGTTCCGGGCATGTCCCACCGGAAGGAGGCCCCAGGGAAGACCCAGGACAACATGTCAACATGAGGGACTATGCCTCTGGGCCTGGGAACGCCTCAGGGTCCCTCCGGAGGAGCTGGAGGAAGTGTCTGGGGTGAAGCAAGTCTGGGAGTCCTTGCTTAGACTGATGCCCCCGAGACCCGGCCCTGGATAAGTGGAAGAAAATGGATGGAATAACAGTTCATCTTGTGTGCATACTTATCCATGTTTCATTGTGCTGCTCATACACCCTCTCACTTAATTCATACATTTTATAAACAATCTAAAAGAATAACACAAGAATAATTGTACTTTATCATTTTCGATTGTAGCTCTGTTGATGTTTGCGTCCACTGATCCAAAACATCATCGGTTGAGAGGTCAAATCCACTAACCAGCAGGTTGGCGATGCGGTTCCATCTCCCACAGATAACGGCCGCCGTTGTTGTGTCCTTGGGCAAGACGCTTTAACCCGCCTTGCCACCCAGTGTCTGTGTCCGAGTGGTGAGCGGACGTAAAACACTTTGAGTGCCTCGAACATGGAAAAATGCAACGATTTACTCACAAGATTCAACTTTACTAGACTCTAAAACCACCTCAGTACCTCAATTGGACATTTACATACCTGTGCGAGTGTAAATTATCGAAGTAATCCAGGCTCACCGCTGGTCTTGTTCTTCACTGTAAACTCCTCATGAAGTTAATGCCCCCTAATCCCCTGTGGTCATAGTAAACATGACCGAAATGGAACTAAGCGTTTCCTCTGTTTATGTACTGGTCTATTTGAGTAATTGCTGTGATTTGATGATTATGTTAACAAGTGCTCTGAAACAAGGAACACGTTTCTCCTGCAGGCAGTGTGAAACAACTAGTGTATAATTGATACGGAGTGAGTGAGTTAGTTCCGTTGAGCTAAACAGGAGTCAATTAATGCGGCGTTACTGAAGTGATGCATAGGTCTTACTACAAAGCATAATTGCCAGGGCTGTTCTAGAGAGGAGGGCAGTAAAAGAGATGCTGAATTATGCATGAGCGCAGATAGAGATAATTAGGGAGGTAACTGTTAGGCGTCTGGTGCGGGAGGCAGCGGCAACCGATGGCCATTCAAAACCGAAATGTGTAAACTGTAGGGATGTAACAATAACTATAATACATTTTGGCCAAACTTTTTCGCAGTGTAACTTTTCTGGAGGAGGGTCCGTCACCTTCTTGTTTCTACAAATGTCATTTCTCTGCTTGGAATGTTCCACGGTATGATGTTAAGCAGCTCTACCTCATATTTATTCAATTGCAGGAGGTTTTATTGCTCAAAAATCACTTGAAAAATGGATTTTGACTGTGAGCAGAGTTGCTTCTCCCTGTAGCTTGGTCCGGTTTGGTCTCCATGATGACAGAAAGGTACAATACTGGGAAAAGTAATAATATTTCCATGGAGAAAAGCATTTAATGGACCAAACTCTGTCTGCGAGTTTCTTTCAGGTGCTTTCAGGCGTTTTTAGAAATGCGCTGTGGTTGGTCACCTTTTGCTTGATTTCCGTTGTCTCAGATATATAGATAAAAACACTTAACGTATTTTCCGGAGTATAAATTGCTCCAGAGTATAACCAGCCAAAAAAGTGCACAACGAAGACGAAAAAAACATATAAGTCACACTTTTTGGGAGAAATTACATTAAACAATTAACTAAACTACTAACTTATTTAAAGCAACACAAAAACAAATCATTATACTAAACGCTAATAAAGAAACATTAACTAAATTAACTTAACAAAACAAACTAAACAGTGCTCCCCCCTTGACTCAGCGATGGTCTAGTCTGGTCTGTTCGGGTGATTCAAACCGAAAAAAGGAAAAAAACAAAACAAAACACAAGTGTAAGTAAATTAAACTATGGGGTATAAATGAAAATGTAAATATAAACTTAATAAAATACTGACACTGGAGTGGGGGCAGAGATATCCAACACATGAGGTCAGGGCTCTGTGGGGCCAGACCATCAACAACACAACTTCTTTTTCTTCTTTACGCTCAAGAGAGTTCTGAAGGACTTTTTCTTTTGTCCACTCACTTTGCATTTTGGAAATTGATAAAAACAAAAACTCATTATTTCTATTTTTGAAAGCATTCTTTGTTTAAAGCATTTTGTCACACGTGCCTAAAACTTTTGCACAGTTCTGTACATTATTATTATTTGTTTGTTTGTTGATTTCATTCAGAAAGTATAAAAAGGCAGTGTCATGACATTAAACATACAAGAAATGAATGAAAAGGAGCAGAAAGAAGAGTTATCTTATGTTTTCTGCCCCCACTTGCCTGTCCCAAACATTTCAAATCAGTACATTTAATTCCAGTCACATTTATTAATCAAATGCAAACAGAAATCTTCACTTTTATGCACAACTTTCTTTTTCATACACACACACTGCACTGGATTTAATGTGTTTTTGTACTTGATCTTTAGATTTATTTGTCAAGACTCTTCCATAACTTTGCTCCTTAACCTTGGTTCTAAATCTGTATTTTTTTTTTTTTTTTTTTGCATGTAGGTTCCTTTTAAATCGTAGTGGCTTGTTCTTGTCTCAGTCTTTGAATATTTACAGATTGCACTTTGCTTTGTACATGACTTTGAGGATACTTAAGTCAACAATACCACACATTTTCAAAACTTTTAAGAACAAATAATGGGTTGGATGGCTCTCTATAATGACTGCTGGTAATTCTCAAAGCAATTTTCTGTCAAATAAATAATGGCTGTAGGTAAGTTTTACACGTTGACCCCCAAATTGCAAATCTTTATGCAGCAGGTCAGCCAAAAATAATATAGACCTGTGCTGAAAATTTAAGGCTGGTAGCACAACGTACAGCCAACCGATATATCAGTCTATCTCTAATTTTTATTGTTCTTTACTGGCAACTGTCCTCATTTTTTCTAACTCTGGAGCCCATGGATATCAGAGTGGACACAAGCGGAGTGATGTGTTCCAGCGGTGTTCGGGTCAGGTCAGTGTCAGTGGATTGTGGATCAGTGGTGTGCAGTGAACAGGAAGTGTTGTGCAGCCTCTGACCTCAGAGGTGTTGGCCTGGTTTCTGAGCCAGCTCCCAGCCGGGCCTGAATACTTTTATCTCCTCGCTCCTGTTCCTACATCTGGGTGCTTAAAGGAGACATATTATTATTGGTGACTTTTGCTTTCAGTTCCGTTTCATAGCGCAAAGGTCCTATATTGCACAGAATGGTGTTAACCCTCAAAAACATACCAAGGATTGTGTTTCATTCACACGTTTGTCTACACCTCCAAAGTTCTGTTCCATTTTGTGATGTTACACCACAAATTTCTCTGATCTGGCCAAGATTTTAAAACTTATATCAGGTTATTCATTTTGTTTTCAGATTTATTATCTACTTACTAGTTCCAAGATGGCTTCATTCTAGTCTAGATGGAGTTTATTTTAAGAGAACTTGTCGAGTCAAATGATCTTGCTGCATGGACAGATAATTTAACAACTTTAAAATCTTTTTCTGATAGATTTAAGTGTTTATATTTTATGTTTTGACCAAGCTTTGTTGCAGTAAAGTGGTAGTTTTCAAGTTAACAGCTATACGTGGCAAAGGAGAGAGTTACATTTAAAGGAGAGAGTTAAATTTGTCAAAATTGTCCCTAAATTTGACAAATTTAACTCTCTCCTTTAAATTTAACTCTTTCCTTTGTCAAATTTGTCCCTAAATTTGACGAATTTAACTCTCCTTTAAATTTAACTCGCCTTTGCCATGGATTGTACCTGGATGACAGAGGGATTTTACACACTTAACATCTATACCTTTTACCTTTAATTCTGTAGAGATCAGCAATTCCAGGGCTGAAATTATCTAAATGATTCTAGTGAAGGTGTGTGGAGTTTAAAAACACAGGGAAAGCGTCCCCTGCATCACCACATAACGTCACAAGGTGGAAGTGTTCTGTCTGAGAGAAGAACTTAGCCTTCATAAGCAGGATTTGTGTCGTTGGATTTGTGATAAAAATGTAGTTTTAAGTTTGTGATGAGGAAACAACATTTTAACATAGATCAGAAAATAAAGTAGTACGTGAACTTTAAACTACGTATATTATGATTTCAGTTTCACCGCAAATGCTCGGGTTGGGTGTCTAATGCCTTCCGCTGCTAAAAATGTATCATGAAGCAATAAAAGCTTCAATAAAAGCTTTGAAATGACATTTGCTTGATACAGCGTGCTTTGGGTGTTCATTTCATTAATTTTCTGGCTATAGGGAAAATTGCTGTGTGTATTTTATTCATTTATTATTTTTATTATCTATTATTATTATTTAAACCGTAACAAGCGAGATTTTTGGACCAATGTGTGTGCCTGTCTTGTATAACAGGGAAACTCAACATTTGCGTTTGAATAAAAAAATAAAACACTGCTAGAAATAGAAGACTGTTTTGCTTGATTAAATATTGTCCTATTAACATCCACAGTTTGTCTTTCTCTAATTACAGCCTTTTGCCATAAAAACAGTGTGTAATTACAATCATTGCTGCCTTCAAAAAATAGAACTCCACCAGCAGATGGCAGTGTTGCTCCACCACAGAAGTGCCCCGCTGTCCCCAAGTACAGCCTCTTTTTCCTCTATTTTTCTGTAACCAAACCAAGGTGATTATGAGCATAGAAGAAAGTTACCAAGAGAATTCAACTGAGTATATTCTTATCTTCTTTTCTGTGATATTATTAGTATTTGTGCTGTTTTATATTAGTGAGACAGAGCTAACTATAGCAATAACATTAACAGGTAGGGATGCAACAATAACCGAAATATCATCATATCGTATCGTCAAAGGTCGCGCAATAATATCGTGGAGATGTTTATGGTGAAAATATGGTACAGAGAGATTTGGATTTTGTTCCATCCTTAATGACAATAAATGTTGTACCAAATGACTGCTCAAAGCATTTTAGAATGTCAGTCTTGTTATTATGTAGAATATTGTAATATCATGAGCTTTCCCATGATATCGCAATAAATATCGTACCGTGAGGTTCATACCGTGACTATATCAAATCACGAGACTTGGATATCGTTACACCCCTATTAACAGGTGATCACTTTGGCTTGGTTAGCTGCACTCAGATTTCATTTCTTCTTTTTAGTCAACATTTATGTGTGTAGTTTGCAAGCCTGTGTCTGTGTTATCTCTATGTGACTGCACTCTCCATTCAGCTCATAGACAGTTTAAAGAAGTGGACTAAAAACAGGATTTTTCAGTCTTAAGCGATTTTTAAATGTGCGACAAAACCGCACACTTGAGACACAAGGAGAATCTTATGAGACTTAAAATCCCCCATCGCAAAGACTGCAGCGGGATCTGTGTTTGGACCACAGGATATAAAGCTGTGAGCGCGATGGCATCAGCTGTTTCCTGTCTACAGTAAAACGAGTCGCTCTGAGACTCTGAAGTGTTCAAAGATCAGAGCTCTGCACTTCCAGTTTAGATACAAGTCAAACTGTGTTATTATTATTAGTGAAATGTGGAGCAATACTTCAGATACAGGATTTTTAAAGCATAAAAGATTAGCGATAAAATCAACAGGAAGTAGAGTCACTGTGGCTGATCTGCAGCCTCACCTTGATCCGTGCGCTGTGTGGATGGAAACAGACACGTGAGGAACTATCTCGACTTTTAACTTTCAAAGAACGCTTCAAACTGGATTAATAGTGCGGTTTTGTGGACTGGGTCATTATTTGCAGAAGACAATTTCTATGAATAATGTGGATGAGATGCTGCAGTTTAAATTTACCACTTTACAAGACGTGAGTGATAAAGTCTTCTCATTATTTTCGCTATGTCCCAAGTTTTTCTCTTGCGTCTCTGCGTCCGTCACTCCTCTGCCCCTGACGCTCTGTTTTATTGGCTGTTCCCGTCGTGCTGTTGATGTTTGGTGGTTATGATCTGATACTGACGCCACACATGAGGAGCAGCAGCTTCAACATCGCCTTCCTGAACTTAGCGAGAAGAAATCGCAGCCAAAATCGGGCAAATTCTCCTGTAGTGTGTGACGGCGTTACGGGAATGTGACATCATCCATAGCAATTGGCTTCCATCAAATGAAGCTCACGAGGCCCGCAGGTATAGGATCGAATTTTGAGCCACATTCCATATTAGAAACAGGAATTTATTTATGGACCAAATATTGAAATATAAACATTTTAAGACCAAAATACTAAAAATATTGCAGCCATTACAGAGAGAAGGTTGACAATGTTTCAATGTAAAGTCAATTGGAGCCGATGGAGTTGGACGCTTACTTCCTTTTCCTATGATCCAACCTCAAACTTGCACAGGTAAGTACGTCATATTTATGAAGTAATTGATCATTTCTACATGCGTCAGCGCTAACCAAAGATCCTTGCTTAACCTTACGAGTTTCTCCTGACACAATCGCCCAGTGGCCTTGAATGATGACTCAAATTCAGAAGATAGTTTTCCTTCTGGGCACAATAAAGAATCTTCCCATTCCAGTAGCCCCAGCAGTAGTCCTATTCAAAGCATCCCTCGCAGTAGCACATTTTCAAGCTGTAATTGACCCTCATGGACCAATTCAACCCTCTGCTCTCCACAAAACTTTACCCTTCTGTACATCCTGTTCTTCCGCACGCACTTTTTTCCATTATTCAAATATATTCATATGATTAAATGCGGCTAAATTTAGGCGTGAGCAGCTCCCATTGTTCAGCTCTGCCTCTTGGTAATTAACCCGACGAGGGGAGAATACATTAGCTGTCATGAGAAGTGAATCCAGCAGAGAACCCTGGCCCCTCTCCCCTGCCTGGATGTCATAGCTGCACGTGCACGCCCCCCCCCCCTTCATGAACGTGCACGTGTTCCTGGCACTTCAGACCCATTACGTTGACGCAAGTACTGAGAGCGGCGGCGCTGAAAGCAGGTTGGAGATGAGTTAAAAGGATTTTTAACTTGTCAGACATAATTTCTTGTGAAAATGATGGTCCTCCAAAGTGTTTGTCAGCGTCAGTTCAAAGTATGTGTTTGTTAATAATACCTTGTTAGATTTAAGGGCTGGAGATTAGGCCGCCGTGAAAAGGACAATATTGTTACTTCAATTAGCCATGCTTACCTCTCATGTTACTCAGAGGAAATATTAGATTTTGCCCTGGGTGTATATGTATGGTGGAATGTTAGGCAGTTACTCTGGTGACACTTAGCACTGCCACTGCCAAGAATGTTTATCTCAAATATCAAGAAAAATACAAAATGGATTCAAACAACGTAAGAGTCTGTGATCAATGCAAACATTCATGGTCCCGTTTAGGTGTTTGATTTTCAACAATACAGGTGATTGCGAGCGGCTTGTGACTGTGATTTAATGTGAGAGAGACTTGTTTAACAGCACAATAAAAAAAAAAAAAAATCATTCATTTAAAAACAATTATTAACTGCCTAACATTCAAATGAAATATTAGGAATGAAAAGGAGCAGAAAGCAGAATAAACTTATTGTGTCTGCCCCCTATTCACAATTTAACATTTCTAATCATTCAGTTGTATTTTTGTCTGTTTGCTTTATTTTTACATGTAGCACTTTGAGATTTGGTTTCAAATGTAAAGTGCATTATAAATAAAATTTCCATCCATCCATCTTCTTCCGCTTATCCGGGGCTGGGTCGCGGGGGCAGCAGTCTAAATAAAATTTATTATTATTATTATTATTATTATTATTATTATTATTATTATTATTATTATTATTATTATTATTATTATTATTATTATTATTATCAAATCATAAAAGAAGTAGCACGGACATTTTTCTATTTCATTACATAACAGAATATAACGTAACAGAAGCAACTACTCTGCTGTCTCATACATTTTCAGCCTACAATATTTGACACTTTTTAAAATACATTCATAGATTTAGAGTTCTTGATTTCACTGTCAAGACTGTTCCATAAACTTTGATTGAAACACACCTTTCCATTGTCACTGTTCTGAATCTGGGTATTAAAAAAAAAAAACAGTTCCTTTTAAATTATAAATACTTTGTCTTTTTATAAATCTGTTCATCTGTTGTAGTTCAGTTCTTTATGGTCATATGGCGTTGAAAAAAAGCACTCAGATTAACGTCTAATATGAGTAACATAGTGACAGATGTGTCTACAATATCGCAACCCCAGGGAATTTTGATATCAGTTGTAAAGTATATTTGCAACAGTATTGCATTTGTATAGAATGCACATAGATCTGTAGCCCTTTCTCCTTCCTGTTTAGATTAGATGTGTTATTCCCCTGCAATGAAAAACATGGTTAACAGATAAAGGCTTCAAATAGGCCTCATTTCCTAGTGAGTGTTGGAAACGTGGGGAGACACTTTTTAAAATATTCCATCCAGTTTGTGTTGATAGAATAATGTTTGAAATAAAACTAACCTTCCATCGCATGAATTGTCGTGTGTTGAGGGACTATTTTCTCATATATCAGTCCGCTGCTGCAGAGCTTTCTATCAGGAAGTACAACTCGCTGCTGCTGCTCAGACATAAATCCTTCAAATGCAAGATTGGTTTTACTTCTAAACTTATTCTATCAGCACAGGCATTCACATGGACAGTCTGGAGTTCTAATAGTTTTCCTCGGGTGCTCTGTGGAGTGGGTAAGACTGTTTTTAGTGGCAGGATAACTATGGCCATTGACATGCACTAGCCTAGCACCAGCAACCTCTCCAAATACAAGGACTGGATGGAAGATTTTAAAAAGTGTCTCCAACACTCTGGTTCACTAGTAGAATCATCACTGGTCCTACCCATATAGAGGCTTTGGTACATTGTTTGCACCTCAAAAACATAATTTTTTGTTCCCTTCAGGCAAATCCTGTCTGGTGGTTTCAACTGTCTGCACATGTTACTTACAGCATTCACTGAGTTATCCCTCACATTAAAGCCTGGCGGTCATTAGCATTTTTACTTGCTACCCTTCCCAATTTTCCCTGCAAAAACACATAATCTAAGTAACCTGGTAAAACCCCATTGATATTACTGTGCTGACAAGTTTAGCTCAGTGATATTGTTTGAAAACTGCACCCACTGAAACTGTTCAGGAAGAGTTTTTAGACAATCTTTCAGCTGAGATTTTAGGCAATCACAGCACAAACAAACTGACATGCTACGATAATCACTCAACGCACACTGCCACTGTCGCTTTGTTGCCGTGGTTTTTGATTTATTTGGCTCTGCGTCGAGGTTTATGCGCCACGAAGTAATTCATCGCAACAGCGCTAGGGGAATAGGATTTAAACCTGCCTAAGCGTACTGCAGACGCATAATCTCTGAAAAGTTTAACATGAACCATCTCCAACATAATATACGCACAGAACAGGCTCACCATCAGCAGAACATCCCCTGTCACAAAAAGAACACACATAATCCACTGAATCGTGTTCTGTAGTCCAACAGAATCTGACCGCATCAGATGACTGCATCAGATGTTTTTTCAGTGCTTATACTGTATGCAAATGAGCCATGCGATTTTAAGTTTAGTTTCTGTAAAACTTAAACAAATGTGCACAAAGCTCACACTGATGTGGCTCTATAGTGGTTATGTTTATAAGTTGTAAAGTTGAGTTTATTTATGCAGATTAGTAATAGTAATAATAATTATGATAATTTTAATATAAAAACCTTAATGATTACTTGATAATTAATCGTTAATTCTCCCGACAATCAATTAAGAAATTTAATCAAATGCCCATCCCTAATAACAATGTTTGAAACTGTTTGCTGTTAAACAAAAGCAGATGCAAAAGTGTGATAATTATAAACATTATACGAATAATATATAATAAATATTAATATAAACATAATAATAATGATAATATGATGATAATAATAATAGGTTCCGGTAGTGTCCTCACTTTTGGGCCTAAGTGTCCTAATTTTCAGAGTCATTTCTGTGGTCACCCTAGTGGAGTGGGTACACGTCAACGCAGATGTTTAATACCTACCGTTTTTTACTCTTGTGATATTGTAGTTATCAATAAAATGTTTGTACCTGAAAATATACACTTTCTGTTGTGCAGTAGTCGTTGTGAAAACTCATACGAGATGGACCTAAAGTGCTGAAATAGACCACAATATCCCCACAGACACATTCTTTTACAATACATACAAAAACATACAGAAAAACGACACATCTTGAGATAAAGCGCTTCAAAAACACACATACAATTCGTCGAATACCCTTGCATAGTAATATGACTGTATTGTTCCTGCTGCAGATTTGATGTATTGTTCATGAAGTCTGTTAATGTGTGAAGGCCCATCTGTCAGTCAGCTGTCTCTGTCCCCCTGTGAGACTGACAGCTCCTGCCTCTTAAATCTGCTTTGGAACCTTCCGCAAAGAATACTGTAATATATGGATCACGTCTGGATCAGTGAATCATAATGACTTCTCGTCACTTGGAAGTACATCATCGTTTATTAGAAAGGAACGGGTGTCTGCTCGATTTGTCACTGCTTGTCTGCTGTCTGTTGTCTCCTTCTATAAATAGTGGGAATTAAGCGCGGTTACCCTCGCTTTGATTCTCTGCGTTTATTTTGTCTGTCAGTTGTTGTGTCAGAGCTTGTGAATGCAGTATGCGCGTTGTCCACTGGGGGCGCAATTAAATGCAGCTCCGCAATGATAAAAAAGACATGGAATAAATGCAGATGTTTAGTGACTATATCAAGCAGCCAGACAGCAAATCTCATGACTATTTTTATTCTTTGACGTGCCTTGATGGTTATTTAAAGATCCTATATTACACAAAATTGAGTCTTGTACATTTTAAGCCATATTAGACCACTGTTATCTTATTAAAACATATCTGGAGTTGTGTTTTGTTTCATCCACACAGCATTTAATTCCCTTTTACAGTTTACGGCACACAGATCAAATATATTTTGTTGTCCCAAGAGTCAAAAAACAAATGGGAAAACACTCAATCTTCAACAACCTTGCCTCATCGATTCGTGCGGTCTGTCCCTTCATTTAAAAATACTCAATATTTGCAATATTGATGTAACCCATGTAACTGTTTTTGAACATCTTGTTCATCGTGTTGTATTTTGTGACTATATTTGGAACTCTGTTTTAGTTTTTGTTAAATTTGACTTATTCTGTGTCAAATAGTAAAATATGTGAGTAAGTGTGTGTGTATGATTGTGCTGATTTTTTATGTTTTTTTCTATGTTTATTTGAATTTCTGCAGCCTACTGTCCTAGTGTATCTGTCTTCTGCTGTTATTATACTACTACTCCTACTACTCCTACTACTCCTACTACTACTACTACTACTACTACTTTTTTTTCAACATAAACAAATTAAATAGGATTAAAACATACAGTTAAAAGCTACAGTTAAAGTGGGACAATATTTGAATTGATTGATTGTATTTATTGTTGTATTTTATTAGTATTTAGTAATGTATTAAACAGTATTTGTACTGCTGTGACTATGAGGACCTCCTTGAAAACGAAATGGTGAAACATCATCATTCAAATTCACACATTTGAGTAACACGGGATTACTGAGCAGTGGAGCACTTCCTGTATTACCCAATGACATCACAAGGTGCAACAGAGTGTTTTCAGTTTGAGAGAAGAACCCAGCCTAAATATGCAGGATTTGTGTGTTAAACATATGAGAATGAAACAAAACACAACTCCAGGTAGGCTTTTGATGAGGAAACACATTTTTAACATAGATCAGAAAATAGGACCTTTAATGTTTGCCTCTCAGCTTACACCAGTGACCAATGAGATGGCTAATTCTGCTCCTGTTTGTTTTAATTTTACACTGAAATTGCATCAAACAAATTCATTCCACATATAATATTGTAAATGTCACTACATGCCACCAATCAAAATCGAAAATAAGGATCATATGTCACTTAAATGCAGCCAGTGTTAGTTGTGCAATGGCGATCCACCTGCTATGCTTTAGTACAACTGCCCTCTGCTGCATCTCACTAAAGTGATCATTCCTCACCTGTCACTCCACCCATGACTAACAGGGTACATTTTTCAAAAAGATATACTAAACACAGATGCTGTTTTTGCAGAGAAATAATGCTCTCCTATAATGATCATGCTTTGTGAAGTGAAGGAAAAACATACAGAGCTTATTAAGTGTATTAGAGCACCTGTCATGAAAACAAGAAAACATAAATAACCTCATAGTATATCAAAAACTTGTGCATTGGAATAACAAAATAGTTAAATAGTAAAGAAAAATGTGAATATTTTGTGTGAGCACCTTTGGCACAGATAACAGCTGCATTTTTCACTGCAAAAAACAAAATCTGTGAAATTACTTATGGCAGGAGTGGCAAACACACACACATATAACACACACACATATAATATATATATGTCCCCTTGAATCTTCATTTTAATACTCTTTATCCACATAGAAAAGTGAATAAGCTTTGTGCAGATGTTTTTCTATTTTATTTTTTATATTACTGAGGGACGTCCAGTGATCTCCAGTTAGACTGTGTTTCTCGTTCCAACACCTGCTGTACCTGGGGCACTCGCGATGGGACTTTCGGGCCGTGTTTGGACGCGTTTGCCTGGAGTTCTGCATTTGCACCTGTTGGGCTGCGGCCAGGGTGTCGTCGCACGGCGCTGTTTGCGGGTCGTGCGGTGGAGCTGCGGTTTTGTCGGAGAGGGTGGGTCCATCGGTGTGAGGTTCTGCTGTGGTGCTGCTCCTCCGTGGGTTTCTGGATGTGGTGGCAGTGCAGGGGAGATGGGGCGGCCGGGGCCAGTTTCAGCTGCGGGGCTTCTGTCACTGTCCGTGGTCCTTGTTATGGATTCTCCACATGTTTGAAGCGGACTTTGTTTCATGTTTTCTTCGTGCGGGGGCATCAGTGCAGGTGTGTCGTACTTTGGCTCACCTCCTCCAAACAGGACTTCTCAGTTTCGTACTCCTTCCTGTTTACAACCAGATCATGTAGTTATCGCGTTAACTCACGATAAAAAAAAAAAGAATGCTGTTAAAATTGTTTTGAGTTAACGCATTAATAGCGTGATATTTTTGACAGCACACATTTTTCAATTGCTTAAAGAATATATGTCTTATGACATAACAGTCATAACTCATGGACTGGGCTTGTCAGAGTGCCACTCCCAGCAAAACCAACACTATGATCAAATATGATTAAACCTGCAACAAACAATGCACCTCACCCATCAAAGCGCAGGTATTAGACAGGAATAGCCACTCGGTATGCGTCATTTGTCATGATTAAGAAAATATTATGGTCTGAGTAACTGAACCTGCCTCTGTAGCTGAAACAAAGTGTCAAAGCTTAAGGCAGATTAGAGTATTTTAGATTTAACTGGCTTCTGAAGTTGCCGTTTTCTTTTAATTATAGCAGTAATCATATATTTTAGTTGAAGGCAATGTGATCGCTGAAATTATCATTAGTTTCAGTTCAGTGTACCTCAAAATATCTGGGAGTACCACCTAATTTATTCAGGTATCTTTTCCTCTAAGCTCACAGTGTCACTCCTAGACCCTTTAACTGTCTCTCCTGTTGCCTCTACTCTACAACAGGCACACATGTTTTTACGTCCTGATTTTGTTTGCAGGTTTAAAAAGACAATATCCTCAGGGACACCACAGAAAGATGTGAAACTAGCTGCGCACGACAGCCATTGTGGCAGTGTCCGGAGCAGTGAGTTTTTTAATGGCATAAAGAGAGTGAAAGTAGCACAGAGGTCCCTGCTGCTGCTGCCGTCACCGCTCCTGTGGCGTCTGCGAACAGGTTCATGAATAATCCTGCCTCCCCCCGAGCTAGCACCTGCTCAGCTCTCCACTGCAGCTCCACACAAGGCCGATGCAGCACACCTCCCCCTGTAATAGTTTTAATGGTCGAATGCTGCACTTCTATTTCAGACGAACATACCGGTCGTGATATTTTCCGCTAGCTCTCGAGGTGCTTTGGTTTTGTTAGAGAAGTAGAGAGCGATGACACAGTGGATCCAGAGAGCGCTCACTCTGGACTTGATGCAGTGCCCACTCCAATTCTTGTTAAGTGGCTAGAGAGCTTTTGATAGTGTTAACCGAATCAGCACAGAGCTATAGACGAACTGACACTAGAATATACCTACAGACCTATTATGCAAAATCGACGTTCCACAGCTTTGTACCATGTCAGAGTTGTTTCCCTTCCCATTACTTACTCAGACGCAGTTGTATTTGGAGTGATTTGTGCATGAAAAAAACAGTTACTCTTATAAAAGAAGAGGCTAGCACTGCCTGGGACTATTTTTCATCCCACTCCCGCCCGCTCCCGCTGAATTTCTGACCATTACCACCCACACCTGCAACATGTGCGCAATGTGACCGCCAAATTCTGAGAATTATGTCCACACATGTACTGTAACTCAAAGACCAACAACATCATATACGATTCCGATATGTTTTATATAACCATGCATAACTTTCTAACTGTAAAAGATATTAACTTAGTTTTTCCCTCTGAAAGCGCAGACATAGAGGTTTCCATACATATCTGTGGCTTTATCCTACGTCATACGCTGCGTGATGACGTGCGCAAAACTAGTGTCAAATAGGAACTTTGTTTTCTGCCAAACTCATGCGCTCTGTCCATTTTGATCGACCCAAACTTTGCCAAAGAGTGAAGTGAGTCAAGATGGTCGACTCCTCTCCAGCGTGTGTGTTTATAACAATTGAAAAAGCCACTCTAAAGCCCTATTCGCATGGGATTAGTTTTACATGTGGACCTTTGGTGATTTGTAATAATTGTGGAGGATGTCTGAGATCTTAATCCCGTGCGAATGCGCCATGTCTGTAATTTGTAAAGTAAAATTTCCGCCGCAAATTACGTACTATATTTCACCAAACACAAACGTCCCGTGATAATACTAGTTCCCTGCGAATCTGCATGTCATTGTTGTTGTAATTGCAAGTCTTTTCTGTATACTCCTTGTATTTCCGCGGTCTTTTCTCTATATATTGCGTGCATTTTATATCGCTTTGTGGGCCTTTTATATCTCTTTCCGTCTTGAGTAATGGAGGCTGCGGTAGAAATTTTGATTAGCAGTTTTGAGCTTTTTAGGGGCAAATTATAATACAGCTTCATAGCCTGTACATGGAAACCGATCTGCAAAAAGGATCCAAGAGGAGAGACAATTCTCACAGGATGTTGACCTGGATGACATGTGTAGCCACATGCGGTAAGGAACATTTTTAAAATTATTATTATTATTATTTATTTTTTTTTTTTTAGCATACTTTATAAATTTACTTAGCAGTGCGAAAGACATAGAAACGGATGTGATGTTACGACATATCTGGTCGTAATTTCAGTAAAATAGAGTAATTTACGGACTTCGCTTATCCCTTGCAAATGTGCTGCGAGTAACGCAGAGGTAGGGCGGTAATTTGCTAATTACCAGACGTCCCCAGGTTATACTTATCCCGTGTGAATAAGGCTTAAGTGCAGTTTTTCTCAAATAAACGGTAAATTATGCATCTTGGTGTGCGTAATTGCGCATCCCTTGCTATTTTTATTTGAAAGGTTTATTTCAGTCAAAATGAACAAATCCAAATGTAATTTCCACCATGGAAATGCAGATGTGCTGTGGCTCTGGCCCTGGACCTGACAGGAGCTGTTTCCACTGGCACCAGGAAAGTAATGGGGCGATTGCACTTTTTTGGGGATGCAATAAAGATATTTTTAGTTTATTTACAGACTTGATATTTTTCATTTTTGTAGCTAAGGCCCTAAATTAAGCATTTTTTATGTCCAAAAAGTTGTTTATACATGTTTGCTGTGTGTTTTGTATAAAGGATTGTGAATTTTAATTTCTGTTTTTTCTTCTATTTCTGGTCCTACAGCCACATGACACAACTACAGCAGCAGATTGTGAAATAACAGGCTGTACTGAACAAAAGGATGTAGAACATTTCATTATAGGGTAGGGGCATTTTTAAAAGCAAAATTAAGAAAAAAATCCAAGCAAGGAGAAATGTACTAAAATTGCCCATAGGAGTTCGGAGCCCAAGTCCAGCTCATTTCCATCACTGTCACAAACAACAGAGAATTGTCTTGCCTTGTTTTGTTTTTTGTGCAGTTTAACCCTTGTTTGACACTCTTCTCTACTTCGTTCCTGTCCCATACCCTCCCGCAGTGTTTTTTTTAGCTGCTCATTCCACCCGCAGGTAAACTGAAACTGCCCGTTCCCGTGAGATTTGCGTTGGGTCCCGATCACAATGCAGACCTCTAGATAGCTCTCACGCTTCACAGAAAGAAGGTTCCAGATTCGATTCCCAAGTTGCCCGGGCCTTTCTGTGTGGAGTTCGCATGTTCTACCCGTGTTTGGGTGAGTTTCCTCTGGGCACTCCAATTTCCCCATCAGACAAAAACATGCACCACACTCGGTAAGTTAAAATTACTTAAATTAAGTCATTTTAAGAGGAAATAGTTGAGTAGATTCATCTTGACAAGTGAAATAATCTGCCAGTGGAATAAATGTTTTTTCCTTAATTCAAATGATTTTATTTCTTATTTTAAGTGTAGCAAGATGTATTTTTATATTTTAAGTACAAAAATCTTATTGCACTGGCAGATCATTTTACTTGTCAAGTGAAATTTACTCAAATCGTGGTAAAACTTTCTTAATCCAAGTCTTTTAGCTTGACTAGATTTTGTTTTTTGCAGTGCATAAGTAAAATTCTTCAGCTAATGTAGTCCTGACCAAGCTTTGAAACAAGATCATGGAGATGGGCTCCCGGGAGCCACATGTGCTGCCTAGAGGACAATTTCCCTACAGGGATTATAAAGTACTACTAAACAAAAAAAAAAAAAAAAAGTTTGAGCAGTCTTTAATCGTTTATTTGCAATATGCCATTTTGCAGATCAACCTTGTAGATTATAACTACAAATCAGGGTCAGGCAAAATATGTCTTTAATTAGATGTAGTATTGCTTTTGATGTGCAGTTTATTTCCATCCCCATAAGTACTAAATAATTTTCTGTCTGCAGTAAAACTCCAATAAAAATGGTTGGGTCACATTTCACATTATTTCTGTGATTTCACTAAATTTCTGTCTGCAGTTTTGGTTTAATTTCGTCATTCTGATTGTTGCGTGGCCTTTATAAAACAAATGTTTAAAAAGGTGACCAGGAATGAACCTCAAGCCCTCGAGTGTGTGTGAGTGCTCAGAGTGGAGCCACTCTTCTTGTAAGGTTGTTAGTATTGACTTGGACTTGTTTGGTGGTGTATAATCCTGAGTGTCAGTGTATGCTCAAACATTTCCCAAATGTGTTGTTAGCTGCTGTTCCTGTAACCACATTTTAATACAGATATAACCAAGACAACCAGAAACAACAGTGTGAATAAGCTGCGGGCTCCTTCAGTCCCGGCTCCTCTCAGACACTGCACCTCCTCCCGCAGGCTCGGCCCTCCAGAACAATGAGAAAAGTAGCTCCACTGTGGAACTTCTCCCTGGAGTCTGCAGCTACACAAGAGCTCCCGGCTCAGTTCCCTGCACAGAGCCGAGTGTCTGAGGACTGACAAGGGTACAAAAGGAATGTACAGGAAAACAATATAATGCTCAGGGGCAGAAAAGAAAGATTTTGTGTTACAAATGTGACTGCAGGAGTGGTCATAGTGCTGATAAAAGTACATCTTAAAGTCAAGAACTTCTTTGTGTTTGTCCCATTAACTAAATCAGATAACATTAGGTTAAAACAAGAGTTATTTGCTTCAAGTTGACATGCTCAATGAAGGCAATTTGAGAGCTGAAATGAACAAAACAACCTTTACTTATCAGTGTTTGTGAAAAGCCATATATTTAGACTCTATGCCTGTTTGCTTTTCAGAAGTGAATGAAAACACTTTCCTTTCCTTGTTCCTGTTCTTGTCGGTTGGTCCCACTGGGAATTCCAGGTGCCGCAGTGGGGCCCCAGTCCCAAAATACCGCTGTTGTGTCCTTAGGCAAAGCACTTCACCCACATCATACAGTATGAATCATGGTCATAGCTTTCCACCAGTGAATGTGGAGTGAATGAATAATGAACTGTAAAGTGTATTTGAGTGTCCAGAAAAGCGCTGTACAAAACTGATACATTATTATTATTATTATTATTATTATTATTATTATTATTATTATTATTATTATTATTATTATTATGTTCGCTCTGTAGCATTTCAGAATATATTGTTCTTGGCACCAAACATAGCAGCAACCAACTATTTCCTCTTAAAATGACAGTGTATATAATTTGACCATCTTGTATAACACGTTACATGTTATATACTGTTCTGTACAATCATGCACATTAAATTGAAACCAACAAGATATTAAATATGTAATAGTTCTGGATATAAAGCATGAACTCTCTCATATGATTGACCATGTCTGAGATTCAGAAAATGAAAATGACCTTGGGCGCTTTTAACATTAACTGGAAAAAAGAGGAAGTTACACTTTGAACAGATACATGAAAACCAAAATGATGGAAGGAAATAGTGGGCAACCATAAAGAATATATTAGGAAAACACCTGCCTTTTTTAAACTGATGACACATTTTTATCACATTTTGACCTTGTGAAAGAGCAAATTAATTGAATCATATATTTACTCATAAAGTAGATAAATTAAGATACGATAGGCAAATAGTACAGATCATATCAAACATATTCTAAAGGATAAAACTACTGTCAACTTTCAAAATACAAAGTGGAGATGCATTGAAATTCCTTAAAGATAAACAAATAAATCAGTCATTCCAATCAAGAAAGATGGGTTGAACTTTACACCTATTAGCTTACTCCCTTTAAAAATCCTATCCTTGAAAAATGCATTATTGAAGAAGTAAATGTATTCGTAAAGATAATAAATGATTGATATAATGTGAGCATGCATATTGTTTGGACTATTTAGCTGCCACCACACTGACACCAATAATGGATCACTGTTATAATTTCACTGACAAGAATAATTTAGTTGGAGCTGTTTTATTAGATTTCAGATCTTTTGATTGATTAGATCATAAGTTACTGTAAACTTAAGCACTAAAGGTTTTCATTGCACACCACTGGGGGATTGCTAATTCACTTCTCACTCTTAGATGAATTTAAATGTGGGGAACCTCAGGGCAGCTGTTTAGGGCCATTACGGTTTTCAATATTCACCAATGGCCTGCCTCTTGTTTTAGATTGTGATAAAGCCATGATGCACTACTACTACTACTACTACTACTACTTCTACTTCTACTGCTACTTCTACTACTGCTACTACTACTACTACTGCTACTACTACTACGACTAATACTTCTACTACTACTCCTGCTACTACTACTCCTACTACTACTACTCCGACTCTTACTCCTACTACTACTACTACTACTACTACTACTACTACTGCTACTACTACTACTGCTGTGGCCTCGTCAATTTGGTCTTAAAATGTTTGTATGAACCCGCTCCATTTTTTACTTTGATTTTTTTTTCACAATTTTCCCCTTCATAACATAGAGCCTGGCTCCAGATTGGCTCCTGTAACTGTGGCATCATGAGCCTCGCTTGAGTGGCGCTGAATGCTGTGGGTGACATCAAACTCGCTTAGTCCACTTTTTTTATACGTCTATGGTCTGTACAGGCCACGGTGCACTGGTGTCCTGTCGACTTGAGCTCCCTGCACATGTGCACAATCCCCAAGCGCGGTCCCAGTTTAAATGCCATCGATTTGAGCTCCTGAGGCAGAAGTGGAGAAACAAGTCACATTTTAAAAGTGTATTGTTTTATTGTATGTTTTGACCAGCATGTAAACACAGACATGTGCATGTTGGATTCGCGGCAGAATAACTACGTTAGATGATTGAATTGTTTGGATTTAATATTTGATTTTATCGTTATCATTTTCATTACATCGTATTTTATTTTGTTTCCATGAGTAGAAAGCGTAACTTTGTTTCAAAGGTGCTGTATAAACAAAATATCACTATATTATAATGGGAAATTCACACTGGAGCCATTATATGTCTAATGCTATTTAATATGAAGATTTCATTGTTTCCAGTCATTTCTTTCTTTTATATATAGAACTATATATAGTTCTCTTATACTTCTTTGTTGGAAGATATAAGCCTGGTGAAATGAGCTTCTTCTACCCAAATTCATATAAATGAGTAACCCTATAGTCATGAGCTCCAAGGAATGACCGAAAGGATGAGATCGCGGATACAAGCAGCACAAATGAGTTTCCTCCACAGAGTGGCCGGGCGCTCCCTCAGAGATAGGTTGTGGAGCTCGGTCACACGGGAGGAGCTCGGAGTAGAGTCGCTCCAGTCCTCCACGTCAAAAGGAACAGCTTGGGAGAGGGCACCTGTTCTGATGCCTCCTGGATGCCTCCCTCAGGAGGTGTTCATGTCCCACCGGGAGGAGGCCCCGGGGGAGAACCAGGACACACTGGAGGGACTATGTCTCTGAGCCTGGGAACGCCTCGGGGTCCTTCCGGAGGAGCCGCTGGAGGAAGTGTCTGGACCGAAGGAAGTCTGGGAGTCCCTGCCATAGACCATATATAAAAGTGGACTAAGTGAGTGTGATGTCACCCACAGTGTTCAGCGCCGCTCAAATGAGGCTCTTGATGCCACAGTTACAGGAGCAAATTTGGAGCCAGGCTCTATGTTATGAATAGGATTTTTTGTTTGACAGTTTGACATTTAAGTTGTCGGCTATTTTATATTTGTTATTTTTTTATCTCTAACATCAGAAGTGGGTGGACGGCGTAGCCCTGCATACCACGCCCACTACACCACTGACCACTTGACTAGCTTAGCTTTTGTCTCAATATTGACACTTGTTATATGTTGTTATATGTTATATTTAAAGTTACATCCCAGTATAAATCAAACCGTCCTGTCTGTCTGAACCAGTTTTTCTTGTCTTTTTCCTACTGAGCATTTGGTGACCTGAACAAAACATGAATTCAATTGCAGCACAAGGAGAGCAAATTTAACAGTAGCTAGTTGATTGATGAAATAGTTGTACAGTATGTAGGCCATACATGAGTTACTTGTTATCCATCCTCTATTTAGAGTTCAAGGTGTTTACTCCTGCATTTAACACATCACAGGTACGGGACAGATGAGAAGAGACTAAATGAGAATACTGCAATACTGCTCTGTCATCTCCTGCATCATTTGGGAATGTACAGGCCACTTTCTTTCCACACACACACACACACACACACACACACAAGCACACACACGCACACGTACACACATACAGTACACACGCGCACACACAAGCACACACATGCACACGTACACACACACACTCATGCACAGACTTAACACAGGTACAAAGCGCATCACAAATACACAGAGAAGCAAACAGTTTACTGGAAGAAGTGATGGACATTTTTCTTTCTTTTAATTTTCTTGGGCTGCTTTTTCAATGAATAGATGGAAGATTATTGAGACTTTTGCTTTAGTTTGATTGTACAGTAGAGTAATGGGACTACTGGAATTATTTTCTGTTTTACAGTATCATAGTGGTGGCCATACCGGCTTGTCAAAGCCTGATCCCGTCAGATCTCAGAAGCTCAGCAGGGCCGGGCCTAGTTACTACTTGGATGGGAGACCACTAGGAATTCCAGGTGCCACAGTGGGGCGCCAGTGGCAAAAACTGTTGTTGTGTCCATAGGCAAGACACTTCACCCACATTGCCTAGTATGACAGTGATGCATGGCAGGACTCCCTTGAAAAAGAGATTAGTAATCTCAATGGGACTTTCCTGGGTAAATAAAGGTTAAAAAAAAAAAAAAAGTTTTGTATGAAGATGTTAAAAGTGGCCAAGTGTCGTAACACTGCCAGTTACTTGAATAGTTTGAATTTGAAAACATTTTGGAAAAACGTGTGTGGTTCAATTAAAAGGTTGGATTAAAATGAAAAGTTGTGTTCATTATTTGAGAATACTCACATTTAGATTTCATTGTACTCTTTACATGTGAGTAATACTTTGAATATGCAAACATATACATGTATAACAGTAGAAACTGTAGAAACATACTAAGAGAAAGTGTAAGTCCATTGTATAAGTGATCAGGTATTTAAGCAGCTCTTTAAAAGAGACAAAATTCAATTAACAAATCTTAAAGGATAAAAGGAACAGCATGTAAGTTTGTGGCCAAAGCTGGTACTGCAATCATGTATGAAATACTGCAGAGCAGAGTATCTCCTCCACCAGACAAGAGGTCACCAGCTCGGCTGCCGAAATCAGATAGATGAAGGGAGGCGCAACAGGCCAAAACATGTAATATACACATAATGACAATAAAATATAAGATGAGGGCTGCAGTTTATATGGGAAAGGGAATATTCAGGCTGGATTACTGTTGTCAGTGATAAAAGTATTTGAAGTTCTCATGATTCCTCAATGTCTGTGACCAGTTCTTTTAACAGCTATTTGAAAGAGACAATAGTAACAATACATTCTAATGTAGTGTGGCACTTTAATAAATAAGTCTTTGATTAAGTGATATAGAAGAAATTATTATATTAGTGGTTGCAGTTATTTCATTCAAGGTTTTTTTCATTAAACTAGCCAATAATGTAATAACTAACCAATAATGTAATATATTACTACATTATTGGCATCAGGTTATTACATTATTGTTTCAGAAATTTTCTTACATTTTCTTACATTACTGGCAAGTTGGCGGCACGGTGGCTGAGTGGCAACACTCAGGCAGCAAAAAGATTGCGGGTTCGATCCCCGGGTCGCCTGGGCCTTTCTGTGTGGAGTTTGCATGTTCTCCCCGTGTCTGGATGGGTTTCCTACGGGTCCTCCGGTTTCCCCCATCAACCCAAAACATGCCCACACCCCTATGAACTAACATCAAGGACCATGCTGTCCACCCTCCTGTGGGCTCACCACCTGCAGAGGGGTTCATAGGGGGGGTCAGGTGCTATGAGTATTGGGCAGCAAGCTGCCCCCGCGACCCAGCTGGATTAAGCGGGAGAAGATGGATGGATGGATACTGGCAAGTTATTACATTATTGGCTTTATTACATTAAAAATTATTACATTAGAGGCTGCTACATGCCCCATGGTGTGGTCCAGTGCCTCCGGAAAAGGGCATTGAAAAACTGCAAGGCTGTGCTTTAAACTGCTCTAAATATACAAGCATTCCAAACATGTACAGAGCATTACGCTGATCACTGGCGGAAAAGTCAGAGTCAATTTTACCTTTATTTGCTTTTTCAGAAACAGTGTTGCCTCAAACTGTTTTGTATGAAAAGCCTGTTTTAAGTTGTACCTTGCATAAGTTTAATACACATGCAGTTTATGGTTTTACTCTTACAGCCTGTAACACGACAACTGGGCAAAAGCTATTATGTTCAGAGGGATGAAGGAACTAGGGTTGGGTGGTATCCAAATTTTGATACCGTTAAGCCTTCTGAGCATTTTACTGGTGTATGCAGTATTACTGTGACTAATTCAGAATTATTTTGTATCTGCACCTAAACCATTCAAAACAGAGTTGCATCTTTATATTTGAAGATGAGGCACAAGTTCTGATCAAACCAAACTTTGCAGTGTGTTCGATCACATCAGCATCAGTGCACAAGCTATTTTTAGCAGCGCTTATACTGTATGCAAATGAGCCATGTGGTTTTAAGTTTTGTTTCTGTAAAACGTAAACAAATGTGCCAAAGCTGCATTTAACACATTATTACTCAAAGTATATAATGAGCAGAAATGTAGAGCGGTGGTCGAGAGGAACAATCACAGCCCTCATTGTCGGCATCACTTCCCCTCGCTGTCTGCGACGTTTTTACGTGTAATTAGAAAGCTTTGGAGGTCCATGGTGGGTGACGTGGGCGCTGTGCGTAGGGAGTGCACGTCGACGCAGACACGTTTTGATGCAGAACTATAATTTGAAAGTCTGACTTCATCCTTAAGTGGGAACTTTTTCCTCTTCTTGACTCTCGGAGTTCAATAAAATGTCTCCATCTCAAACTTTTCAGCTCAACATCACACATGAAGCATCAGTCAGGTTTTTTTCTTCTTCCTCGCTGCGTGTGGATGGAAATCTCCGAGCGTAACAACGTTTGAAGAGGAGAGAGAGAGCGGAGGGGAGAAAGTCCACGCTGTGGTTTTAGGTCCTTATGCAGATTGTTTTAAAATGACGGTAATGAAACTGATACCATTGGTACTTTTTGATACTGCGGGTCACCATATTACCGTATTACTACCCAACCCTACCTGGAACTCCCTCCCAACAAATGAGACAAGAATTGCAGTTATCAATTTGTATGACGTGTATGATGATTTGTTTAAGTTTTTAAGCATTTTAAATAGTGAATTTGTCTTTGTAATACATTTGTTTTTAAGCTGTGGATCCCAGGAGGAACAGCCATTGTCGCCAGCAATAGCTATGGGTGATCCAAATAAACAAACCTAACTCTTTAACCATAGGCCAAAATTTGAACCAGAACACATGGAGACAGATGGACAACTATACGCAGGGGTGCACATAACTTTTTCAGTGAGTTACTCAGGTGAGTACCAGGAGATGGAGTTTAGTACTCACTCATTATGTAGCGAGGTCTTAAAAAGTGCCATCTTCCTCACTGTCCTCCATGTCACCCCCACTGTCCTCAGTGTCACTCCCACTGTCCTCCTCTGTTTCGCCCCCACTCTCCACTGCTTCCGCTCCCTGCATGGTAGATGATGAAGATGCTGCAGATGCACCTCTTTGTCTTTGGTTGAGCCTGCGATTAGCTGTCTCCATCCACAGCTCAACAGCTTGCTTTGGGTCAAATGTCTCTGTGGTCTGCTTTGACAGGTGAATGTGCATCAAGGCTGAGAGACGAGCGTGTGACAGACGAGATCTGTACTTGTTTTTTATTATATTGAGATGTGAGAATCCCCTCTCACAAGCTGCACTGCTTAAAGGCAGTGTAAGAGACAGCCTAACCACCTTGTTGATGTTGGAGTAAGCATCTGGGTTACTTGTATTTACTATTTGGACCAAGTCATACACAGAGGAGGCTCCCAGGCGTTTTCCTGCCTGCTTTAAGCGCATCCATTCTGTCACAGTGGTGTCTTTGTCAAGTTGCAAGATGGCCTCATATTTCTTCAGAATGCTGCAAACTGTTGTGTTTCCAAAACTGTGGAGATCTTGCATACCATGAGGCCATGTTGAAGGATCAAATACTAAGAAATTATCACATGACTTGAGGGAGTCATATCTGGTTTCAAATTCTTCAATTAACCCCTGAAGTAGTTTTCTCTTGTCATTGTCTGCATCAGCATTTGAAACATTGTGTGCCCTGTGGCCTTCTCCATCATCATCAAGCATAAGTGTGAACTGTCCAATGGCCACCATGAGGTCATCCTTGCATTCTCCAATGGTCAGCTTTTCCTTCTGGAACCTAATGGATGTGTTCTTCAAAATGCTGCCTATCTCAAGCATGTGTGACAAAAAGCACTGGAAACGCTCTGTGAAGATATGCTGTAAGTCACTGTTATCACTTGTAGCTAGTTGCATTTTAATGGCTGGCAGCAATCTTGATATCTTTAACAGTGTTTCATGCCTCCATGCAGACCATCTGATATTATGAAACTTACCCAGTTTCACAAAGGCGATTCCATTTTCTTTACACAGCTTCTTCAATGCAGTAGTTTCTTTTGCTCCACCTTTTTGCAAGTAAAATTTCAGCAGCTTGACCACGCATTGATTAAATGTCTCACAGTAGGGAACGTTGCGATCAGCTGATTTCGCGCAGTTCTCCAGTGTGTGTGCTGTGCACAGAACGTGCACAAGGGAATCTCCAATAGCAGCGAGCCGTCGTAGTTTTGGTACAACACCGTTGTAGATACCAACGTTGACAGCAGCCCCGTCTGTGCATACAGCGACCAACTTTGTTGCCCAGTCATCCAAGCCGGTGTCCTGGAAAAGTCTCACAAGCCCGTCTGTTATGGCCTGCGCGGTTCGGTCTGCACCCAGTTCTATCAGTCCAAGAAAATCCGAGGTAAACTCTCCGTTGTTCGACACAGACACGATGTAAACGATTTCCTGCTCAGTTTTTGTGATGTCCTCAGATCCATCAAAAAGCAGCCCCCAAAATTCAGCAGACTGTAATTTGTCATGTAACTCTCTACTGATGCTGCAAGCAATGCTTTGCATAATTCGTGAGCCCCCTTCACGTGAATGATATGCACCTCCAACATTTACTCCTAGCCGCTTTAATAAAGGGATATCCTCGGAATAGGAAGACATAGGACGTGCGCGTTTAGCTTTATGGAAGGCGAGGAGAAAAATATTGCACAGAGCTTGTCGCTGTTCCTCATTCAGTTTATCTCGCCATCTGCTAAGTGGGCGACTGGACAGTTCTTCTCGGCTAGCTTGTTTATTAGCAATGGCTTGCACCACATTCGTATGCTCTTTGCTCTTTTCGTGCTTGTCAAATAAAGGATGGTTGAAATTCTTTGAACCTTTATAAAACGCACCTGTTTTATCTGCTAGGTGTGGATGTGAGCGGCAAAGCTTACACCACATTTCAGTGCGTTCATCGTTAGCTTCAAGCCACTGCACATCTTGAAGCCACTTTTCCGAAAAAAGTCTTTTCTTCGGCTCTGGCTCCGGTTGGTGTTTCTTTGTAGGCGGGGAAACGCCAAAGAAGCTGCTTAATGTTTTTTAGACATCTTTGACAGTAGTTGGACTTGGACATGTGTAAGATTGATATGACACGATCGGTCACGTCAAGTGGGCTACGCAAAGGCGCTCAGTAACTGAAGTGGCATTACGCATTCGTTATTTTTTGCTGCGCATGCGTACCAGCGTACCAGTTATGTGCACCCCTGACTATACGAGTCATGAAGTGAAAATGCTGGGCTGAAATACTTTCGCTCCTTTCAAACTCCACAACTCACCAGGTGTATTAAACTCAAAGTCAAATGAAAACCTTGATTATTTCAACAGCAGTGTGCAGTGAATCACCAAGCACATGTTCCCCACAGAAGGCACTTGGCTGTGATTACCGACTGTTACCTCAGACGACCGCTTCACATAGAGGCAATTTCCTTCCAAATTTAATTTCCAAACTCCAAATCAGAACCCATTTGTACCTCCTGGGACAATCTGGGAGGATGCAACTAGCTAGAAATTAACCACTTTTATGATCATCGGCGGAAATAAGCCCAAGCATGCACAGTTTGGCTTTTTCCAAATGCCTCTCTAAAGATTTGCTTAAAGCCGTATTCTTTGTACTGTGCAAAACCGTCAGCGCTTGGGGAACGACCAATCAAATCCGATGTTTTGCCAAGAGCCTCATTTGGAGAACTTACTGCATAATAAGCATTTTTACCTCAACACATGGAACTTTAATTACGGATAATGTTGGATAAAACTGCTATTCAATTGGTGCTGATAGCTTTTTAAAACATTCAAATACATTTCCTAATGAATCCATGAAGGAAATGTGAAGAAGCTGCATATCTTTCTTCCCCCAAATGTACTTACCGCGCCACGTTTCATTGTGCTGTGCTGAAAGCTGAGATGGCACGCCGCTGTTTGGGTGAATCCAGGGAAGAGAGCGTCCATTATAGTGCGGAAGCTATTACGGCTCACACCAACTATCACCATTTTCTCAAATCGACTCCGGCAGAGAATGGAGAAATGTCATAATATTCGGAAAATAGCTGCAAATGGCTGAAATAATTCTTTAGAAACATGGAAAAACAAGAAAAGTATGCTGAAGACTGGCTTCTGTTTGTGAGGCTGTTGAGTGTTGGGCAAAATCTTAAACTTTAGAGGAAGAGCTTCATTTTTCAAGGTCCTATTGTGAGCTTTGAGCCATGTTAGAATGTTGCAATCAAAGCAAACTTGGAGTTGTGTTTTGTTTCATTCACACCTGTTTGAGTAACCCTTTCTGTTTACATCTTGTAGGGAATTACGGTTGGAACCCTACGCGTGTTCATGTATCGAGGAGGAATGACCAGGATTCATCAGAATAAAGTCCAAACGAGTTTATTACCCTAACAGAGGAATCTAGTCAAAAATGATACAGACGTCCGGACACTGTAAAAAGTTGTGACAGCGCTCTTCCGGTAACCAGGGTTTTTATAAAGATGCATCCAGTTCTCTGCCCAAGACGTGACACAGAGATGGGGCTTCCTGCATCTGGTGGCCCCATTTCTCGGAGCTGCTGTGCGTCCGCCATTTCAAGATCTCAATCCTCCATTTCAGACCCGAGTGCAGGCACGTTCTCTGCCTGTCGCCCCGACCACAGCCAGGTGTTTCCGGCACAGAGAGACCTGCAGCCTGCACAATTTCCTGTCTGCAGTATATGTGACATTTATATAGAAAGATGTGGGCGTTTAGACTTAGTTTTATTGTCTCATATGAAATACACGCTGAAATATAAGTAAAATGTTGTCTATATTCTTCAATCTCCAATGCTCAAAATACAGTAAAATACTAAATAAGAGCCGGGTTTCAATTAAATGAAGGGTGCAGGTGTATATTTTGATAAATAAGTGCTGGTTCCAAATAAACAGTAAGTCTAATGTATGTGCTGAAGACAGAAGTCGTGCTGCAACAACAGAACGCAGGACTGATTCTCGCGTCATCATGCCTCATTTGCATAAACTATCAGTGCTGAAAACACCTCGCTCCTTGTGCCCTGATATGGTGGGATTCCATGTTGCGGGAGGGTTTTAATGACTTTCTGTAATTCAGGAGTTGCTTTGAAATGTGTAAACTCTCCGCTCTGTAGATATTTTCTTGTAACATTTCAAATTAACTTGCCCACGTCTGTATAGAATGTCACCTAAATTATAATCATATTGGTTAAAAGAATTGGTGTACCATATTTTGCAAAAAATTTTGTGAGGAAAGAATTAAGCGGCTGCTCCAAATTACCACCTGGTCACAAATAAATGCCTGGTCTGTTAAGTGATTGAAACAAATAAACGCCCCGGCTCTTATTTGGTATTTTACAATTCTCTGTTTCACCTTGCGCTGTTAGGAAGTGGTAGTTTTAAAGTTAACAGCTACCTTTTAACTTTTGTTTAGTAGAGATTTGAAATTACAGGGCTGAATGACTACATTAATTAGTTAAAAAATGTATTTATTTAATAGGGACAGTGTATATTAATGAACATCTACAACGGTGCAGTGTAAATATGCCAGATTATAGCAAACACACTCATTTCCATCTGTAGGCCCTCGGCAGGTGACACCACAGATTTAACAGCAAAACAATAACAAGTGACAATTACGACAATTATACACTAAAAATGTCCACAGCTCTGGTTTTCCTTTAGCCGCTGTTTCAAGTGTGATCTGAAAGTGTCCAGTGTTGGAGTCTCTCTTATTGATAGTGGGAGAATGTTCCAGAACTTAGTGCCTCTGACTGAGAGCACACTGTGTCCGAAAGTACTGCATCTGTGTGGAGCTCACAGTTCCCCCGGGCTGTGGACCTATTTCCCATCCCGACATGACATCACAAAGTGGAATAGAATGTTTTCTGTCTGAGAGATGAACTCAGCCTAAACATTTGACTGAAAGGTTTTCATTTTCCATTCCGCACTCTCTCTAATTCTCTCTAATTTAATGTCCCATCTTTATTTTAAAATTTTATGATGATTATTTATTTTTTGATTTGTTTGTTTTGTGATTTTAATGTATTTCTTGTTCTACAAAGCATTTTGAATTACTTTGTGTAGAAATTGTGCTATACAAATAAACTTGCCTTGCCTTGTCTAAACATGTATGCATTGCGTGTTAAACTTTTTTTTGATGAGGAAACAACATATTTATGTGATATGACCGATCAGAAAATAGTAGTAGTAGTTTGGGCTCTTTAAGTCAGTGGTCCCCAACCTTTTTATCACTGCGGACCAGCCAACACTTGACAATTTTACCGGGGGTGAGGGTGGGGGTGGTGGTGGGGGTACGTAGATTGTTTATATTGCAAATTTAATAATAAAGTGAATCCACTGTGTACTCGTATGCAACTTTATTAGCAGCTTCCTCGTAACATTGCGCCAACAACGTAACCAGTGTGCGAAATACCCGTCAGTATTCGGGTGGGTCCCCATCTCCGAATTGTTGAGCAATACAGATCTACATTTTCAATTTGCAGAAGCCTATGCAAAGTTGTGTATTACGTGTATTACACTGTAAGCAAACGAGTGAATAAATGTTAGGTGTCGACACACAGTCAGTGACTTGTCAAGGACTCGGGTTTTCAAGACAATAACTGGGGACAGAACAATCACATAACGGGTGAAATAATGTGCTGTGACCCTGAGGTAGTTCTCATGACTGAGGAACGTTCAGTGATCTCCAGTTAGACTGTGTTTGTCGCCCCAACTCCCGATGTACCCGGGGCACTCATGCTGGGACTTTCGGGCCATGTTGTGCTCGGATGCGGTTGCCTGGAGTTCTGTTCGCACCTGTCAGGCTGTGGCCAGGGCGTCGTCGCACGGCGCTGTTTGCGGGACGCGTGGTGGAGCTGGTGGTTTTGTTGGAAAGGGTGGGTCCAGCGGCAGGGGGTGTGTATTGCGTGGTGGTGTGGGTTCTGCTGCGGTGCTGCTCCTCCGTGTGATTGTGGATGTGGTGGCGGCGCGGGGGAGAGAAGTTGTCCATGGTCCTTGTTGCGGATTCTCTGTATGTTTTGAAACGGACTTTGTTTCGTGTTTTCCTCGTGTGGGGGCATGCAGGTGTGCCGTGCTTTGGCCCACCTCCTCCAAACGGGACGTCTCAGTTTTGTACAAGTTTCCTTCCTGTTTACAACCAGATCGTGTAGTTTTTCTAACTTTACAGCCTTTTTAGGGAGTGTGATGGGTTAATCGGGGGGGTTGGGCCCCCGCACCCCTGTATTTTGCACACTGAACATAATGTGTATAACATAAAAATAAAAGATATGTATATGTAAATAAACAATGGAAATAATTTATTATTTCTTGGGCGGCCATTAGCCCGGTACCAATTGATCCATTGATTGGTACCGGGCTCTGGCCCGAGGTTTGGGGACCACTGCTTTAAGTTATTCATCTTGTGTCAGTCTTTTTTAGAGTAACTGTCAGGTGTTTTTATTCAATCAATATTCTGTCAGCTTCAGTCCCTCGTTGAAATGCCTTTTGAAATATTGTGCATTTATCTGCTGCTGAAGAGAGCTTGAATCTGGTGAAGTTTAAGTGACCTCAACAAAAATGCAGAAGCACATGCTTGATTATTGGACTCTTATTGGCTCCTAATAACATCAGAACAACTATTTTCAGAAACAAAACAATTGTGCTTTTGAGATCTAGCGACGTTATATCTTAAAGAGTCGACTCTGCATAATCTAGGACCTTTAAAACTTTAAATAGCCGCTGTGGATGAATCACTCTTTTTGATCTCTCAGTTGAAATAATGCCAGACAAATGGATAAAGTGTTTGTACAATTGCCACAAACTTTTGATTAAAAGTCTAGTCATGCTCTCATAATGAACCGCACGTAGCCATTAGCTGGAATAAAAAAGCAAGTCATTTAGTGTTAATGAAGTCATTTATCAGAAGAGAAATTGTCCCTATTTACAGTTTATTGCTAATGTGTAATTACAGTATTGTGTCCAAACTTAAGGCCTAGAAAAACTAAGCTGTAGATTTATGATACTGTAAGGTCACCATGAAGTTTGATCTAATAAAAGACAGCATCATCTTTCAAGTTTGGATCCTTTCAGTCACTTTCTTTCACTTTAGTAAATAGTATACTGGGGCAAACATTAGAGGAAAGAACTGTTCTTGTACTGTGCAGAGGTGGGTGGTAGTCAAGTTGCATTTACATGAGCAACTTCTTAAAGAGATTGTACTTTCCTCGCAGCATACATTTACTCCTACTTGAGTAATGTTTTTATTGAAGCAGCAGTATTCTCATTTAGGGATGCACCGATCCAGCTTTTCAGTTGTGATACTGATTCCAGTATTGAGGAAAACAGCCTTTTCCCCTCATGTTTGTTAGTTTCTGCTTAGATAAAGAATACACTTGAAACAGAAATAAGGTCCAGATAATTACTTATTCAAATATTAGAAAGCCATACTTGTAGAAGGAGTCTGTGCTGACATTCCTGTGCATTCCTCTATATTTACGCCTATACAGTGACTTTTATAAACAAACTATAGTGGGAGGACATCATGGTTTAGACTTAGCTTCGTTGGTGCACAGACCAGCCAGGCACGTCACACAGTCCAATCAGACTCCATCCGGGTGTTATCTGGCAACAAGTCATGACATCATCCCTATCAGTAGTTCTTGTCCTATTTAGTTAGTTTGCTATTAGATAGATTGGAATATCCTGCATTTGTCTTAGCATGTATCTATGGGTCTCACAGCTGTGATCAGAGCCCTTATCTTCACATGACCTCGGTACAATAATGAAATATAGAAGTGGCACAAAATAGCTAAGCCTAGTTATTTATCCTAACACCAGTGCTATGGATGTGACCATCTGCTGATACCCAATATCAACCGATACCAGTGCAGCGAAAATAAGACAAAACTAAAATCAAACGTGTTATGTAGCTGTCACAGAACTTTCAAGTAACTACAAAAAAGCTTTGAATAAATAGAGATTTAAACACTGAGGGGTTTTTTTTGACCAAGACTAGTATATTGTCTTAATACATAAATGTATATGTCCAACCAGCAGATCATCACTTATATCCAATACCTGTATCAGATCAGTACCAGTATCCTATTTAATTAATCTTCCCACTGAGAGTAAATTTACAAGTGACAAAAAGTTCATGAGTTGATTTGAACATTTGTATTTCCTTCAGCTATAATGTCTTTTTTCTCATTTTTGTGTCTATCATTTGAAAATACCAGATATTTTGTGCATTATTCAATGGTTTGTCCTTAAATACATAAACTCCATATTATAAATCAGATGTTATGTCCCAGCAGATACTCTTTAAGTTACTAAAATTAGTTTTTTATCGTTACTTGAGTAACTTAGGCCACTACTTTGTACTTCTACTTGAGTAATAAAACTTTGAAGTACCGGTAATGTCTTTTGCTACTCCACCCACCTCAGGGACCATGTATGACCAGAGTGTTTCATGTATTATCTACAGTTCTGGAGAAGACAGTGTGAGGGTTGGAAGGTCAGATAAGAGCTCTCCTCTGCTCTGTTTGTGTGACTGGATATTTCTGTGTGCTCCTTAAAAGTGCAGCCAGTGTGTGAAGTGTTTCAGTCTTTGTGACATAACACTGACTAAGCACACAGGACTGCAGGGCTGAAGGCTCAAAGTGTTCTTCAGCACACAGTGGAACTGTCTTTCTTGTTGGTACAACCTAAAAGCTGGACAGATGGATGAATCATGCGCTGCAGTTCAAAACTAAGGCAAGATCTGTTGTGTTTAGGTCTGTATTTGACCAAAAACATTTTTGGTAGACTAAATACCTATCCTGCCGATTGATTAGTCGGCTAAAAGGGGGCGTGGCAAAAGCTCTTAAAACATAGGCCTATCTTACATAGCCTGTAAGATATATCTTACATATCTCTTTTCACACTCAGTGGCACACGGCTCTTCTCTGGGCATTATCCTGGTGGCCCATCTGTGTGAAAGTGCACCCACTGTGTCCTCTGCAGACATTAAACAGAGGTTTAACTCCACTGTGCTCCAGCTTCACTAATCTCAATGGGTGTGTCAATGCAAAGCTCACGTACAAAGAGACAAAAACAATCACGATGACTAGAAGTTACAGATCACAACAACAGAGCTGAAATCTATTGAATAGTGCATAATGCTGAGAGCAATTAACAAAACAAGAAAACGTGAGTCATATTGTTTACCGTATTTATTACAAAATCATAAATAATTGGCTATTGAAAGTTGAGACCGTAATTTATTTTTCGCTGTTGGCAGCAGCTGAGGGTTAGTAGCTCTGTTGATAAGAACGTTTGTTCACTGATCCAACGTTGGTGGTTCAAACCCGCTCTCGACATAAACAGTGTTGATTGTGCGGTCAGATCCACTAACTCACAGGTCGCTGGTGTGATTCCGGCTCCCACAGATGAATGCTGTCCTTGGGCAAGACACTTAATCCACCTTGCCCCTAGTGTCTGTGTACACCGGTGTATGATGTGTGTGAATGGCTGAGTGGTTGTAAAGTGCCTTGAGCGCCTTGAAGGTGGAAAAGCTCAAGCTGTGACCATATGTGAATGAAATTGTCAGGACATGGTCATGCTAGGATTCTCCACCCCCTGTGCAGGAGTGATATGTTTCACATGGATTCTGTGACCCAATCTGCACTCACAAGACTACCCCTGCACAGGAGTCCATGCAAAACTACTATTTATGCAGAAAAAGTCAATAATACTGTAGTCGACAATACTAAACAATGTACTGTATTTATAGAAAGGCTTGTGACTCATGAGTTTATACCAGTACCAAACATTCGCCTAACTCACTATTCAAAATAAAAAATGTCACCTTTTAAATTAATTGGCAGCACGGTGGCTGAGTGGCTAACACTCATGCCTCACAGCAAGAAGGTTGCGGGTTCGATCCCCGGGCCTTTCTGTGTAGAGTTTGCATGCGTTGTTGCTGTGCGGTCTCCCCATGTCAGGATGGGTTTCCTCTGGACTCCGGTTTTCCCCATCAACTCAAAACATGCAGCACCTGAACTAACATCAAGGACCATGACGTCCACCTTCCTGTGGGCTCCACTCACCCAAGGTTCATGGGAGGTTCAGGACAAAGCGAAAGAAGATGGATGGATGGATGGATGGATATTAAATATTCACCACATATATTTAATTCAACTGTCAGAATTCAGAGTGTAAAATTTGCAGTAAAAAATTTCAAAAGAAAGATCCAAGATGCCAAGACAGAAGCAATCGATCCTGTGTGAGTGAAGCTGTCCTCTTCACTCACACAGGAGGCTGCTTCCTATTGGCTCTCATCTGTGGGCGGGGCTTACACTTAAGAAATAAAAGATTTTCTGACCATTCAGATCGCTTCACTGCACCATTTCCTCCTTTTTACTAAGTTAGCTCGGATCACTGTGGATCGGTCCCATAGACCGTATATATGAGTGGACTAAGCTAACCCATTAGCCGCGTGCCAAACAGGAAGTGCTCCAGGAGGCTCCTTCTCTCCCTTTTTCCCATTGACTTACGTTGAGATCTTATCGCTCCTCTCTCTGTACCTGTTGCTGTGGGCCTCGTCATTTTGGTCTTAAAATGTTCATATGAACCCGCTCTACATGATCCTGATTTTTTTTTCCCGCTATTTCGACAGTCAAAAAAAAGCCTATTCATAACATAGAGCCTGGCTCCAGATTCCCTCTGTGGCATCGTGAGCCTCATTTGAGCGGCGCTGAACACTATGGGTGACGTCACACTCACTTAGTCCACTTCTTTTACACAGTCTATGATCGATCCTTAGGCCTTGGCCTCTTGGATCTTTGCTGTGAATTTTTTTCACTGCGAATTTTACACTTGACTGTTGAATTTGAGGGCTTGAAAATATTTGTGCTGCATATTTGATTATTTCATATTAAATTTTAAAATCTGAAAATATAATTTCATCAACTGACATCCAGCATAAAAATAATTCAAACATATTTTCTCAGTTCAAAGTGAGAAATTCAGGGGCATTTAAAATTCAAAATCTGATGAAACTAATTATATTCCAGACCTTGCTCACTAACTTTGGCTGTTGTCAGTTCTAACTCATAATCTCAATAAAATGATTAGTTGACTAAGACAATTAATTGACTTGATCTTAAAGACTACAGCCTGAGTTATGAATCACTTTCTACATATACAGACTTGTCTCAGTGACTCAGTGAATGAATTGAAATATCGGTACTAATCACAGACTGTATAAAGAATTGGACTGAGTGAATGTGATATCACCCATAATGTTTGGCTCCAGTCAAATGAAGCTCACAAGGCCATCAGTTAAGGGAGCAAACTTGGAGCAGAGTTCCACATTAGGACTAGGAATTGATTTATGGACAAAATATCAAAATAAAAACACCAGGATCATGTAGAGTGGGTTAATATGAACATTTTAAGGCTAAAATGAGGAGCCTGCAGCAGCAGCAGCAGTAGTGTATGGAGAAAGTTGTGAATTGGAGTCGATGGAGCTGGAATCTTGCCCAGGGTCACTTCTTACTTGGAACTTGGCGGCTAGCCTCGCATGTTGAAAGGTTCATGTCAGCTTTTATCAGTCAGAGAGTTTTCAATCGAAACACTGGTGGCTCAAAATATATTGTGCAGTAATATTACCATACACATCAAACGTTTCAGACAGTTACAAGTAGGGATGTAACAATAACTGAAATATGGTGATATCGAATCGTCAGAGGTCTCACAATAATTTCGTGGACCATCACAATATATCGAATCCCAAGTCTCTTTGCTTAAATGAATAGTTCTGATGCAGAAATAGCTAAAAAACAGAGGGAACTACATAGACCATGATCCTTTGCACCGTTTCAGTGCAGACTACATGAAGAAATAACTGTTCTAAGCACTTTGAAATCTTCATTCTTTAAATTGAAAAATAAAAGTAGAAGATTCACAGTTTTGTGCCTCTACAAAAAATTGCAATAAATATCGTACGGTGAGATGTATATGGTGAAAATATCGTACAGAGAGATTTGGATATCGTTCCATCCCTATTGACAATAAAATGGTTCTATTTTTCTATTTAATTATTTCTTTACTACGCTTATTTGTATTTTTTTCATGATTTATATTATCGTTTAAGAGGCGATTGCCTTTGTAATTGGTATTATGTTGTCTCGGGTACTCTTCCTTTATGATTTGTCACCCTTGGGTGCTTGCCACACCCAATTAAAGATGGCCACCTGAGCTCACACTCTATTTGCCTGATGAAGGCCTAGTGCCGAAACGTAGCAGTAGGTCCTAATAAATCTCACAATTTGATGTTGTGCGGGATTTTTTTCTCCACAAAATGACTGGCCAAAGCATTTTAGAATGTCAGTCTTGTTATTATGTAGAATCCCCACCATATCGTGAGCTTTCCCATGATATCACAATAAATATTGTACTGTGAGGTTCATACCGTGACAATATCGTATTGTGAGACTTGGATATCGTTACTCCCCTAGTTACAAGCAATTTTCAAGTTTGGGTTGCTTGAAGATTTCTTGGAATCCATTATATTTTAGTTGTATGCTAATCACAAAGCAGAAAATTTGCATTTTATTCATAATTCGCTGGAACAAAGCCAAATTCCTGCTTGATAATGCTGCTCGACTTTTGGACGATATTTGTTGAAGAAATTCCAGCAGCATCTGACTGGGATTGGGGCTCTTCTGGTTTCCGAGCAGTGAACGCACATTTTCTTTGGAGTTTACGTTTGCTTACATTGGCAGCGAGCTGCAATATGGCACCACCTCGCAGTTTGGTTTTGTGTTTGGCGTGAACAGATTGTTGCATAAGATTGTCTTCTTCTGACGGAACTGATGTTATAGTTTTCTTATTGAGAAGCCCAAGAAATCAAACTTTACACAGTAATAGGGAGGGGTGTGCAAAAACATTGACATATCGATATATTGTTTCGCTTAATTTGATGAAACAGTATCATTATCATTGTTGTATTGCCAAGAGTATTTTTACCCTCTGACTTTTGAATTTGGCTTAAAAATATTTGTGCTGAATATTTAAAAGGTTATTTTTTCATATTGAATTTTATATACTTTCATCATAAAAATGTTCTTTTTCAGAGTTAGAAAGTTCAAAATGAGAAATTCAGTGGCATTTAAAGATCAAAATTTGATGAAACAAATTATCTTCCATAACTCACTCATATATTTTCGCTGTTGTCAGTTCTAAATCATGATAATCTCAATAAAATGATTAGTTGACGAAGACACCATCGGCCAGTTAAACAACTTAACGGCTTAAAGACTACAGCCCTAGTTATGGCTCAGTTTGGCAGTTATTACCAGTATTTTCTACATATACAGACTCAATTCATGATTTTTGTTTTGGGGAGAATATGTGTACTAATCATAGACTGTATAAAGAATTGATTAAGTGAACGCGATATCACCCATAGTCAAATTTGGATCATGAATTACCATTTTATTCATAATTCAAAATGTAACAAAGCCATATTCCTGCCTGATAATGCTGCTTTACTTTTGGACGATGTCACTTGTTGAAGAAATTCCAGCAGCATCTGAAAAAAAAAAGATATCTGAGCAGTGAACGCATATTTTCTTTGGAGTTTGCGTTTGTTTACATTGGCACTTACCTCGCATTTTGGTCTTGTGATTGGCGTGAACAGACGGTGGCATAATCTTGTGTCTATGATGGAACTGGTGTTGTACTTTTCTTATGGAGGAGACCATGAATACCCTCTGTGATATCATGAGTTTCTGGTGGCTGTATAAGCAAACAGGTGAGGACCACAAACACACACTGAGCTCTGGCTTTACCGTCTACATGCAGCGACAGAGATACTGGAACAGACTGTTTTTATACAGCGGTGGTGGACAACAGGTGTGAAGCTCATGTCAAACAAAGTGATCAATTCATGTTCAGGCAACAACTGTAGTGGTAAAAGTGTATATAGTGTGACAACTTAACTTCATCTATTGGGGGTCCATAAACATTCTTTAACGTAATTTTAGGAAATAACAGACTTAAGGCCACTACACACTACAGGACTTTTTGGTCTTAAATGATTTTTAAAAATGCGACAAAATGCGCACACCACAGACACAAGGAGAATCTTCTAAGGCTTAAAATCTCAGATCTCACAGACTGCAGCGGGATACGTCTGTGGACCATAGGATATAAAGCTGTGAGCGTGATGGCGTCAGCTGTTTCCTGTCTACAGTAAAACCACTCACTCTGAGACTCTGAAGTGTTCAAAGATCAGAGCTTTGGACTTCCAGTTTAGACACAAGAGAAAACTGTGTTATTATTATTCATGAAATGTGGTGCAATACTTCAGCTACAGGATTTTTAAAAGCATCAAAGATTGGAGATGAAGTCCAGAGGAAGTAGAGTCAGTATTGCTAATTTGTAGCTTAACTGCGCGATGTGTGGATGTAAACAAACACACGTGAGGAAATACTGTCTTTTTACTTTTAAAGAACATCGCAAACAGATTTAAAAAGAGCGGTTTTGTGGACTGGATGTCATCATTTACAGAGGACAATTTCTATGACGATGTGGATCAGATGCTGCACTTTAAATGTACCACTTTACATTAGGTGAGTAATAAAGTCTTTATTTTTGCTATATCCCGAGTTTGTATCTTGCGTCTCTGTGTCCATCACTCCTCTGCCCCTGATGCTCTGTTTTATCGGCTGTTACCATCGCGTTGTTGATGTATGGTGATTCTGGTCTAACATTGGCTCCACACACATGAGGAGCAGCGGGTTCAAAATTGCACATGGAGACACAAAGTCGGGTGCCTCCCCGAACTCGAGAAGAAGAAATCGCAGCCAAAATCGGGCAAATTCTCTTGTAGTGTGTGTGGCGACCTTTATTCTCATATACTATGAAGCTTGTTTGTCCTTCAACTAACAAAAAAAACATGGCATCACTCTGAAATCAAACCTTATACTGCAATAGCTAGGGGTGTGCAAAAATACTGAAATATCAATATATCATATAGTTTGACAATACAGCTGCTGTATTGATATATTAGCAAGAATATTTTTTGGTATATTTTACTCAATTATTTTGTGAAAGAGCTACAATTGTGTTGCTTGTCTGGAGAAAGGAAACTGCTTCACTGCAGCAGTCCTCAACCTTTTTTGTGCCACAGACCAGTTTAATGTCAGACAATATTTTGACGTCTGGCCATTGTCTGGCCTTTAAGGCATTTAAAATAACTAAACAAATACGACAGAATAAACGTTTCCAAAGATGACTGTTTTTTACTCATTTTGCAGCTTGTGGGTTTAATATTAGAGTTAATGTATCATATGACCAAGACAAACATCTGGACATGTGTAAAGAATGAGACATAGACGGATGGAGAGAATTCGGTCATTTTTCAAAATAAAACATTGTTCAAACCATGGGCGTTGCATCAATTCAATGTGAGGGGGACACGTCCCCCTCACATTTCAGAATTGTTCGTTTTGTTCCCCCCCACATTAATCATAAAAAAATAATTTGTTCATCCAGCGTTGTTTTGAAACAATCCATTCCACTTAATGGCGATCCGCTCCGGGTTTTCCGTGTTGCCTGTGTGCGCACGTGTTGCCTAAGACTCATCAAAAAGTTCATCCAGCGTTGTTTCCCAAAACAATCCATTCCACTTACTCACATACCACTGACGATCTGCTCTGGGTTTTCTATGTTGGCTGTCTGCGCGTGTGTTGCCTGGAACTCATCACATGCAAGTGAATCGTCAGTGCAACAGTTAGCTTCTAGGCTGCTCGAAGGAGGTAACGTCAGCCCCATCCAGCTTTTTGTCAAAACCCTATTTTTGTTCTATCCCTCAAAATTAAGCCTAGGCCATGTTAAATCAATGTTCAACTGAACAATGAAATATTAGGAGTAAGTTTGCTTATTTTAGCTTAGGCTAACAGTAAGAGATCCTTCTTGGTGGTTGGAGGTATTCTTGGTTGATGAGCAGTGTTTCGATATTTGCTCCCTTCCCAGACAGACACTAATGGACATAAGGAAATTCCTGACAAAGAAACGGAAAGTAAGTCAAAATTACTATGGTGGAAAAGTTATTACAGTTAGTTGGCTTGTCAATGTTATCAGCTAGCATTTCAACTGGACTTATTTTCTTCGGTGGAAATGTTAATGCAGTTAGCTGGCTGGTCAATATTATCAGCGAGCTTAATATTAGTATTTCATCCAAATTCAGTGATGGCATAAAAACTATCATTGATTTATTTGTGATTTGTGAACATGAGGCAAAGTCTGCTCTTTCTGGGGGAGGACCCCCAGACCCCCCCCCCCCCCCCCACATTATGAAAGCTTGTGACGCCCATGGTTCAAACTCAGATAATAAATAAAACAGAAATAATGTAAGTTACTGCCAAACAACCCATGGAACGGTTTGTACTATAGTGTACATAGTCACTGTTTTTATGAGTAAAATGGCTGTTTTTTCATATTAACTTTGCACAAACTTGATTAAACTTAGTGATTTAATTAAGCCTTTAATTATCACAGCCATTATTTAGTGTTTTTTACTGAACCATATAGAACGGATTAGAAATATATCGTACTGAATCGGATGTGCACCATACCAAAAAACGCATCATATCGTGGCCTATGTATGAAGGCATGTTTCATATCGGTAACTTCTTAATGATACCCAGCCTTAATTATAGCCATGCCAGGCCAATTGTGTGCAGACAGGAGGTGGAAGATCAGATGAACTATACAGTGAACCTCAGCATTGTTGGACAGAATTAAAAAGTAGTGACGTGCAAATACTTGAGTTCTCATCTTACATGGATGCACAGAGGCCTGTAACCGCATATGCTCTACTTTACATAAACACAGCCACTGTATTTTTGCTCTACTTGCACTGTACTGCGTTAGATGTAAAGGTCATACTGTATATTACACAAAACTGAATCTTATGTTACCTCCTCAAAAACATGCAGTTGTGTTTTGTTTCATTCACACATGTTTGAGCCTTTATTATTACTATGTCTAGAGCTCAAAATGCTCCGTTCCACCTTGTGATGTCATGAAGCTGCACTTTTCAAGTTCACAGCTACATTTTACCTGAAGCTCAGAAGAGATTGGAAATTTCAGGGCTGGAATCCAAATGATTCTAGTGAAGCTGTATGGATTTTTCTGTTTGAAAGAAGGACTCAGCCTAAATTTGTTTGATTTATGTGTTAAACATGTGTGAATGAAACTAAACACAACTTTTTAGATTATTTTGATGAGGCATCATAACAAAGATCAGAAAACTGTGTAATATGAGCCATTTGAAAACTGTAATATAAGTTATTTGTCTTGATTTTTGATGGCATTTTTCTATTGTGTTGTTTTTGAACTGTGCATTGCAACACTGGAATTTCCCCATTGTGGAACAAATAAAAGTTATTTTATCTGATGCTATCGTCATTTTTGCAAGATACACATTTCCTGGAGCTGGGTGTAGCTTTGAGTAACAATGGCTCAGAAGTTTTTGTCTTGTTGTAAGTTTAGCCATTCTATCTTTTCCATCAAGTTCTTACTTCCATTGTGTCCATGGGCAATGATGTGGTTTCTAAGTGAGTGAGTTATTGATAGTGATCAGATTCATTGAGACTGTAGGTTGGCGGTTTGAATCCTGCACTCGACATAAACACTATCGGTTGAGCGGTCAGAGCCACTGACCCACAGGTTCACTGCAAAAAAGACCTATCAAAAAATAAGAAAAAAAAACCAAACTATTTTGAGGTAAAAATGCCCTATTTTAAGTGAAATGATCTGCCAGTGCAGTAAGAAATTTTTACTTACCAAGTTTTCTTAAAACAGGATGAAATACGAATCTTGTTCTAAACACTATTTTCAAGTATTTATGGCAAGATTTTTCACCTTATTGGTTTGAGGAGGAAGTTAAAGAGGCTTAACCTGGCTTGATTTAATATAAAAAGTGCTTACAATAAGTTGTAATATCTGGATAAGATAAATCAGGATGGAATATCTTAAAACAAGCAAAAAAAAAAAAATCTTAAAATTTATCTTTTAAGATGAATCTGCTTAATTCAAGTCAAGCATAGTTTAACTATGCTAGAAAATCCTTTTTTGTGGTGTTGATGTTACGATTGCAGCTCCCACAGATGAATGCTGTTGTTGTCCTTGTCCTTCTTATCCTTGCTTTGTTGTTGTTGTCCTTGGGCAAGACATTTGTCTGTGTACACCGGTGTGTGTGAATGGGTAGTGGTTCCTTGTTGTAAAGTGCTTTGAGTGCCTTGAAGGTGGAAAAGCGTTGTATAACTGGATGGCTGCTTGCCTACTTTGGCTTCTCAACTTCCCTCGTTGCAAGTCTAGTCTTTATGTCTGCATTGTGTTTTAATTATGTGCTGATGTCACGAAGGTGTTTCTTGTGTGGTGCGTGTGTGTGTGTACTGGTTCCATACTACGCCCCATTTAAAGAGCATGGTCTGTTCTCTCTATTTTTTCCTCCCCCTATTCTCATGCTATGCTGCATTGTTTGTTCCTCTGCTACTTCTGTGTATGGGTTTTTAAATGTACAATGGGGTGACAGGTCCAATTTCAATTCATTTGTACAGTACTGTGCAAAAGTTTTAAGCAGGTATGAAAAAATGCTGTAAGCAAAGAATGCTTTCAAAAATATAAGTAATGAAATGCAAAGTGAGTGAACCAAAAAGCCAAAGTCATTAAGAACTCTCTTCAGTATAAAGAAGAAGCAGAAGTTGTGTTGGTGATGGTCTGGCCCCCACAGAGCCCTGACCTCAACATCATGGAGTGTGTCTGATTCCATGAAGAGACAGAAGAATGTGAGGAAGCTCCATCCACACAAGATCTGGGCTTAGTTCTTCAACATGTTTGGAACAGCGACCAGCCCAGTTCCTTCACAAACTGTCTGCAAGTAAACCTAGAAGAACTGACGCTCTTCTGAAGGCAAAGCCTGTGCTGCTGTCTGTAACATAACAGACAGCAGCACATTATTCTGGGCCAAAGGGATTAATACAATTTAAGAAGTTACCTGTATCTGTGCATGACATACATATGGTGAATGGCACTCCAAAAATACAATACCAAAAAAATTAATAAAATAAAATACATAAACCATACAATAAAACAGTCAAAATGCATGTGACAAGCCTCTGTGACTCGCTAAATTCCACTTATTTTAATGATTGAATTTAATTTATTTTAACCTGTTACAAATACAAATAATTTCAAGACAAAAACTTTGTCTTTGTTTTCCCAATGTGTTGATCTGAACTGTCTTTAGTAAAGCAGTCAAACCTGTCACAGGCTTTTCAATCAAAAACAAGTGCCCAGGATTTTACAAAATGTCTATGTTATCATTCAACCGAGACAATAATTTCTCATATGAAACTATTTCCATCAAATTATCCATCCATCTGTTAAAGTCTAGAGGAGAAGAATCCTTCCAAACACTAAGAATTACCCATGCTGCAGTTATTACCCCCACCTTTAACACCACATAGTCACATTTTGATACCTCTGGCATTACTGATTTATCCCCAAATAAACAGAATCTTTCTATATACTGGAAAACATAATATCTAGGTAAGTTAAAATGACTTAAATTAAGAACATTTTACTTTATTTGAGTAGATTCATCTTGACAGGTGAAATAATCTGCCAGTGCAATAAGTGTTTTTTCTTAATTCAAGCAACATTTTATTTTATTTCTACTTTAAGTGCAAAAAGTTGTTTTTCTCATTATAAGTGTAACAAGATGTATTTTCAAAATTTAAGTACAAAAATCTTATTGCACTGGCAGATCATTTTACTTGTCAAGTGAAATTTACTCAAATCATGGTAAAACTTTCTTAATCCAAGTCATTTTAGCTTGACTAGATTTTGTATTTTGCTGTGTACAGTACAGTTTTTAGTCCTCTATCCTAAAAGGGATAGATTTCCCCGCATTCCCAAAGAGCATGCATTAAAGTTCAGGAGCAAAGTTACATTTCCATTTTAAGAGTTTTATATAACACTGACACATTTGGTTTGCTTTTCTAAATACTAACATTTAAAATCCATGAATTATTTTTAGCCCCATGTAGCGCCCTATAACTTTTAGCTGCAACAATAATTAATCCCAACATTTACAAAGTTTTGGACATAACATCCTGACCCGATCCACTTTAAAGCCGGCACTCTCATCTCCAGGAGACCAGTGCGTCACAATGAGTCACTCCTCACAGACAAAACAAAAGTTCACGTCAGTGTGGAGCTCGAAGGCACAGAGGCGTGGACGTAACCCAAGCTGCAACCTCCCAGTTACCATGGCGACCACTAACCAGGGCAAAAGAAGAGTTAGGCCCCGCCCACTTCAGGGAATTCCCGGCACCGGCCTGGCAACCCTAGAACTACAGATGGAGACCACAGGGACAGAAGAACAAATGTTGGTTTCTCAGGAGGTGATGCAAGTTGTTTGTGAGGTTGCGATAGTCTGACGGTAATGACGGCTTCTGATAAAGACAACGGCCGAGTCCACGTGATGTGAGCGTTATAATATCGCAAACCACTTAAAGGGCCCATATTTTTCTGTTGTCTGATCTATGTGATAATATTGGTTCCTCATCACAAACATACCTGGAGTTGTATTTTGTTTCATTCTCAAACAGAAATCACCCTATTCAACCTCGTGATGTCATGTGGTAATACAGGAAGAGGAACAGAGCACTTTGGAGATAGAGACAGACTGATAATAAAGGGTGACTCAGATGTGTGAATGAAATAAAACACAATCTAGGTATATTTTTAGAGCTCACATGAGTCAATTTTATGTCATATAGGACTTATAAAGTAAATCTATGAGTAACTTTTCAGTGAAACATTATTAGAATATACAAATTGCATTTTCACCATTAGAAATTGCAACTTTTTAGGGCTTTACAATTAATAGAATTTTAATCAAGGCCAATATTCAATTCAGTAAGTCTGTAGTTTTTATTTTTTTATTTTTTTATCATCATTAATTCATTCAGAGCTTTTGATTTGGTGCAGAGTTCAGACTTTGGAGTATGACATTTATACATTTTTATTTTGAATGCCAGTAAAAATTGCAATTCTGTATTGTAAATGTTAGAAAATGTTCAGAAAATAAATACTTATTTGTTTTTAACAGCTTCATATATAACTGAATCAAAACATGTGATTTATCAATATTATATGATTATTGTTATACTGCTCATTGCTACTACTACTTCTACTAATACTACTATTCCTACTTCTTCCTACTTCCTACTACTACTACTACGGGGTGATAGTAACTCAGTTGGAAGAGCATTCGCCCACTGAGCGAAGGTTGGTGGTTTGAATCCCGCTATCGACATAATTATCATTGGTGAGAGGTCAGATCCACTGCCCCACAGGTTGGCTGGTGTGATTCCAGCTCCCACAGATGAATGCTGTCGTTGTGTCCTTGGGCAAGACACTTAACCCAGTGTCTTTGTACACTGGTGTATGTATGTGTGTGTGTGAATGGGTAAGTAGTTCCTTGTTGTAAAGCGCTGTGAGTGCCTTGAAGGTGGAAAAGCGCTGTATAAAAATGTGACCATTTACTCAATTGCTATAGCTATAGTTACAGTTACAGTTATAGTTATAGTTATAGTTATAGTTATAGTTATAGTTAGGTACAGTACAAACTGTTCTAGCTCTATTTCATGACTGCTCGAGATGCTGCAAAGAAGCTGCTGAATCATAAAGGTTTATGTCACTGTGAAATGTAAATCAACATTAAAATATATCAGTATTAAAAATTTAAAAATCTTGATTTATATGCACATATTTAATACCTGAAGATACATATAGGCCATGTTTATGATATAATTCATCTGTTTCTATTAAATCCCTAACAGTAAAGTCACACAATGTATGTGTAAGTGAATAGAAAGGAAAATAAATAATACAGTACTAATAGCCTAGTACGTCAATCCTTACAATGACATATTACAGATTTCATTGTTCATTATCTCTCCACCTTCACTGTGCTTATGGTAAAAGATTAAAATAACCACTTCATATTCCAGAGAAGGCGTGTGTCCGTTCAACAGGTGCCAGAGCAGGTTAGACAGGTTTGGTCCTTGAATGCATCGCACCTGGCCCCGCCCCCTCCACCTGCTCGCTCTCATGCCCCTCCCTCACCTGTCCCCCTCCTCCCCTTCCCCCACGGCATGCTGGGATAGGCTGGCCTCAGAGCTCATTCTCTCTCACAGGTAGCAGCTTACATCCCAAACTCTCCACTTACACCTGTTCAACTCCAAGGTAAGGTGACACTTTCCATTTTTAATACATTAACCATTCATGTCATTGGGATTCTTTATTTCTGTTTATTATAAGAGGAGATGTCATTCATTTCTCAAACAGCCTCTTATAGAAACACATTTGCATCTTTGTAAAGATGTAACCCAATACTCCGGCCACACTGCCCTGAACAGTAGAGTTGTGTTTAGCCATTCCATTAGACGTGAATGGATCTAAAACATACACAAAATGTGTTTAAATGGCTTATTTTAGGTGTGACCTTTAAATGTCACGGACAGTTTTAAAGTCATAAAGTCATAATCTGGACATATCTAGCACTTTCCTTTACTTGAATTAGGAACTCAGAGCATTTTATATCAAGAAATCATTCACTCATAGATATACTAGGTGTGTAACGATATCCAAGTCTCACGATACGATATTGTCACGGGATACTTATTGTGATATGGTGGGAAAGCTCATGATATTACGATATTCTACATAATAACAAGACTGACATTAGAAAATGCTTTGACCAGTCATTTGGTACATTTATTGTCATTAGGGATGGAACAATATCCAAATCTCTCTGTACGATATTTTCACCATATACATCTCACAGTATATTTATTACAATATTTTGTGGAGGCTTACACATTTTTTTCCTCGAAAAATACCTTCACAAGACTTAATCTAAAGAATGGAGATTTCAAAGTGCTAAGAACAGTTATTTCTTCATGTCGTCTGCACTGAAACGGAGCAAAGGATCATGGTCTATGTAGTTCTCTGTTTTTTTTTTAGCTATTTCTGTATCATAACTATTCATTTAAGCAAAGGGACTTGTGATTCGATATATTGTGATGGTCCACGATATTATTGTGAGACCTTTGATGATACGATATCACGATATCACGATATCACATTGCCTCAAGAAGGGCATCAGGTGTAAAAGCCTGCCTCATCACATTCACAATTCAGGTTTTAGGCTAAAAATGGGTCTAAATATTAAAAGTAATTCTATTTTATTGTGGCTGCCATAAGAGAAGTGTGAATGTAGTTTCCCACACAGTGATGCTTTTCACGTCATTTTTACCAATACAATCTTCAGTCAGTACAATAATATTTTAAATATTCAGTTACAGATGCATTTTTAAGTTTAATTTCTATTTAAAAACAACAAGTATTACGTTAAATGCAGAGTGGACAGATGAACTTTGTTTTACTTTTCCTGTCACTGGCCTGTTTTCTGAGCATATCTGCAGTGGGCTTACTAAGCAATTAACACTAAAGACATGTTATATTTACTTTTTGAATCATAGTTTGACATCATTTAAGTGGCATTTTGTGGGAAAAAAGTTGTGAAGACACGTACAAAAATAAGTAGCGGTGAGTTCTATAATGACATACCTCTGCCTCTGTCATCAACACGGAAACACAAGGACGATTTACGCACAAGGAAGGTATTTTCTCACTGTTTAAACCTGCATTTAACAAAAGAAAAGGTGTTGTCGTTCACTTTCATCGGTCTAATCTTTACTATTGTGCACTTTGGGTAGGTTTTGACCATTGTTAACATAATGGTCTAGTGCGTACTGTTGTGTCACTTGGCAAGACACTTCACCTACTTTGCCTAATATGAATGTAGTGTGTTATTCTGAGTAATACTTTCCCATATTTCTTTATATCAGTTCATTATTCACAGGTCAACTCAGGTCCCACAGTAAATACTACTTTGGTGTTTTTCCTAATTACAGTTTACGGCTGATTTAGCGACACAGAGGGAAGCAAAAACGATTTTATTCTGATTATACTCTACAAAACCAGTCAGCAGCACGTTACACCGAAAACAAACTCCCTTCATGTGCTCGTGGGCCTGTGGAGAAAATCACCAACGTTACCTCTCCTAACTCCAGTGTGTGTGAACGCTCTTTACGGATTATTAGCGTTTGACTTAGCCCGTGCTGTTTTCAATTTTGACTTGTACGGTGATTGCACAGCAGAGGTTAGCTTTCTCACTGTCAAAAATGCTACGCCGCGGCATTCCTTTCGTTTCAGGTCGAAGCTTTTGAGAAAAATAATGCATCTCGGCTAAGGTGACCAGATGTTCCTATTTACCCGGGACAGTCCCAGTTTGGAGCCCCATGTCACCTGTACCAGCAAATTTATTCAAAACTACAGATTTGTCCCAGTTTTGTACAAGAAATAACCCAGATGTCCCTATTTTTGACCAATTTGACACCTGCTAACCGTAAAGAGAGGCTTAAATTGTCACTCCTTTAGGTAAAATACAGAAAAGCTGCTTCAAAATGACCAAAACACAAAGAAAATAAATGTGACTATTCTGACTCACATGGGCAGAGTGCCAAACAATTTCATTTAATTACACACTCCTTTCACAATTTTATTATTACCAACCACTTCAAACCAGGAGTGTCCCAGTTTTTGATTGTGAAAATCTGGTCTGGTAAAATGTTACTCAAGATTTAAGTCAGATCAAAATTAGAATTAACTGAGCTTAAACCTGCTCTTTTATGAATACTAATGCTGTATTTCTAATCACTGGTCCTTAATCATAAAACCAAAATCTAAAGGGCCCATATTACGCTATTCTCTGATTTGTGTTATAATGTTGTTTCCTCATCACAAACAGACCTGAAGTTGTGTTCTGTTTCATCAGTCAATCAGTCTAACTTTATTTATAGAGCGCTTTTCATACAAAAAATGCAACACAAAGCATTTCATTTACATTCACACGTTTAATGGACAAATCCCGCATATTTAGGATGAATTCTTCTCTCAAACTGAAAATACTCACTTCATGATGTCATGTGGAAATACAGGAAGTGCTTCACTGTTTTTAAACCCTATGCACTTTCACAATAATATTTTAGATCATTTCAGAACTGGAATGGCCAAACACTTCTGAACTCATGGTAAAAAATAGATACTTGGTAGGTAGTAACTTGAAAACTATCACATCATGACATCACAAAGTGGAACAGAGCATTTTGAGCTTTGGAGATGTAGACAGGCTAATAAAAACTAAAAACTTTACTCAAACATGTGTGAATGAAATAAAACACAACACTGGGTATGTTTTTGAGGCATAACAACATGACTTAAAGGGACAGTTCTGAATTTTGGACATCGGGCCTCATTTCCTCGTGAGCCAGAGTGTTGGAGACATGTGGAGACACTTTTTTAAATATTCCATCCAGTCCTAGTATTTGGAGAGGTTGTTGGTGCTAGGCTAGTGCATGTCAATGGCCATAGTTGATAAAATAATTTTAGAAGTAAAACCAACCTTGCAGTTGAAGGATTTATGTCTGAGCAGCAGCAGTGAGTTGTACTTCCTGATAGAAAGCTCAGCAGCGGCGGACTGATATATGAGAAAATAGTCCCTCAACATGTGATGATTCGTGTGATGCAAGGTTAGTTTTATTTCAAACATTATTCTATAAACACAGAAATTCACATGGACAGTCTGGAGTTCTAATAGTTTTGCCTCGGGTCTGTGGAGTGGGTCAGACTGTTTTTAGTGGCAGGACAACTATGGCCATTGACATGCACTAGCCAAGCACCAGCAACCTCTGCAAATAGAAGGACTGGATGGAATATTTAAAAAGTGTCTCCACACGTCTCCGACACTCTGGCTCACGAGGAAATGAGGCCCTATGTCCAAAATTCAGAACTGTCCCTTTAAATCTTGCAGACTTTTATTCCACAGCATTTTACAGCATTCAAAAAGTGTTTCTTTTATACTATATTCAATACTTGTCAATAGAGGGAAGATTAGGCCACACAGTTCAGCTATTTCTTTCTAAAATTGTAGATGACCTATACAGAAATATTGCCCCTTGTCCTCCATTTGAGCTTTCATATTCTAGAATGTGAATGAGCATATTGACAAGTCAAACATTTGAGGAAAAATGTCTGACCCTATTGGCTTTGTACATGAATAATAAATGCAATGTTTGCTGGTGCAGTGCGGTCGCCAAGGAACATATTCAACTGTGCAACTTTTATGTAAAACATTTTAGTGAAGCCCTGTGAGGTGAATGAATAACGTTACTTGAATTCTGAATATTTAACCTGATTAGTTTGTATTTATTTACTTAATTTATCTTGTAATCAGTGAGAAATGTCTTGAGAATAGTTAAATATTGTACGTTATAAAAACATTAAAGCCTAATTTGTTCAAACTACTCAAATCTTTGCCTAAGGATACACAGTTCTTCAGTACTTAAAATTATGTCAATCTATTCACCAATGAAGTTCAGATGGGTGTGATTGACAGGTGGATTAGCCAGTCACACACTTGATCCATCTACGTTAGAATAAATTGACCCTTTTAGACCATTTTAAGGCAGAAGTGATTTTAAAAAAACTGCGTGCGCATTTTGGCAACAGAAGTGGCATTGTTCCCTGTTCATTCCAATTTATTCAGACTGAACACGGACAGAAGAAGATGGAGATAAAAACATTTCCAGCACCAAAATGTCAGGTTGTTGTGTGTGTGGTTGTCAGAATCGATATTGTCCCGGTGGACTAAAGTTTTAAAGTTTTACTCACTGATCACACAAGGACCTGGCAGTCGGACACCATTTGTCAAAGTTGTTGAGGAAATATTCTTGATTTTTTGACGATAATCCTTTGCAGAGTTGACAAGCCGCTGAATTCTGCCGTACTTCTGTTACCAAAATGCGCAACCGAGCCTACGTCATCACTGTTTACTGACACTAAAAGGGTTTATACGGCTGCTTACAAAGAAAAAAGAAAGTAAAAAAACACCACAGGGAAGTGAAAAACATGGCGGATTTCTTCAGAATCATTTAGCAAAGCCTAAAGCTGAGTTGAGAGAAACATCTTTTTATTCAAATTGACCAAGGAGCTCCTTGGTTTGACATGCCAGATTCATATTCTAGATTCAAGTCAGCAGAATAAAGACTAGCTATACATATTTTGACAGTGTTAAGAAATGATCAGTTATTCAAGGCAACAGATTTTCTTATACATTATGAAAAAAAAAACATCTTTTTGTCTTCACGTTTGTGTATTTTTGCATATTCAGTACATCTTCAAAGCTTTATGTCACCTGTTGATGTCAAATCTTGGCAATATTTAGCAGCTATTGTTTTATGCCTTATTCAAACTGATGCACTGTCTACTGGCATCACTGCTAAGAAATCAAGGCTCGATTTTATTACAAATAAAGCACTGTGCAAAAGTTTTCGGCAGGTGTGAAAAAAATACTATTAACAAAGAATGATTTCATAACTATAAAGAATGATTGTTTGTTTTTATCAATTTACAAAATGCAAAGTGGGCAATCAAAAGAAAAAGCCAAAGTCATTAAGAACTCTCTTCAGCATAAAGAAGTTGTGTTGGTGATGGTCTGGCCCCACAGAGCCCTGACCTCAACATCATGGAGTGTGTCTGATTCCATGAAGAGACAGACGGATGTGAGGAAGCTCCATCCACACAAGATCTGTGCTTAGTTCTTCAACATGTTTGGAACAGCGACCAGCCCAGTTCCTTCACAAACTGTCTGTAAACCAAGAAGAACTGATGCTCTTCTGAAGGCAAAGCTCACACCAAATATTGATTTAGATTTCTCTTTTGTTTATTCACTGCATTTTGTTGATTGATGAAAATAAATGATTAACACTTCCATTTTTGAAGCCTTCCGAGTTTACAGCATTTTTTCCACACCTGCCTAAAACTTTTGCACAGTACTGTACGTAATATAAATAATAAGGCATGAATATCAATGCTGATACTGAAAAATTAGATGGATTGGATATCGGATTCCAAGTATTGGTTTAGCTGATATCCTAGCTGGACATATAATGATGTAATACAGGGGTGTGTGATGGAAATTTCTTACTTTGTTAAGCTAAAGAGTGTATTGTATGGGTTCAGACAACTAGTAACTCACAACTGCTAAAGCATCTCTGTATCTCTGGTCACATGCAGTGGTGTGACCTGTTGTTTCTGGGCTACTTCAAGGCAGGTCATTATGTTCAGTCCTTATTTATCAGGGTTAAAAGAACAAGTTGTTTTATTGGTACCGTTAGGTTTAATCTAATCGATACCCCAGCTGACCCAGACAAGTCGTCTCCTTTTGAGAATTGTTTAGATCAATACTGTCGTATGTTTTACCTCATGTTGATTTTATGATGTTTGTCAACTGTATAAGAAGCCTGTTTTTGTTTTGCTGTTCAAGATTGGTGAGAGACTAACCTTGCGTGAGGGACAGAAGGTTTTGGTTTTCTATACTTCTTTGTAATTGTGTGCGCAATTGCTTTAATAAATCCAGGCTCTTTGATTTAAGACAGCTTTTCTCCAGTTTTATTCTTCTCAGTTTTAAAAATCCACAACAGATGCCTAAACTTTTTTCATCAAGGGTCACATATTAAAACACAGACTGATCGAGGGTAAGCAATTCAAATCTGTGCATTTATAACCGGTCTGAATGACCCTCCAGACCTTTGTTCATGTTTAGACCCTCAAAAGGACTCACATTTGCTTGATCAAGGTAGATTTCAAAAACATGCAGTAAAAAGTACTACTGTGGTAGTATGGGCCAATTTACCTGGAAGCCTGATGGCCAAAACAATTGGTCTGAGGGCCACATTTTGTACCTGGGCCATAGTTTGGACATGCCTGATGTAATAAGTCTATTTAGTGGTTGTAGTTGTCCCATAAATTCTCATCATGTTTGAACTTTTGTTGATCTGTTGATTTGAGATAAACAACAGCTACATTAGAATCAGTTTTGTCTTATTTTAGTTTATGGAAATAAATGGTGTTTTCAGTCTCTGCGCTGGTATTAGTTTATATCAGGTATTGGTACATAGAGTACTTAAAGATACAGTATCGAAATCCCTAAATATTAAATTATAAAGCATACACTTTAAAGCCTGGAGATGCATAACATGGGAGCTTTCATATCAAACACCATTCCATATAATGCTAAAATAGTTTGGGTACGATTTATCCATCTGAAGTAAATTTGTGTTCCATAGCGGCTGAGCGCTCCCTGAAGCCGCCATCCCATTTTCTCCGCGTCACCATGGCGTTGGTTGTAAACAAACAGCTCCTGGCAAGAACAGGCCAATCATCTGCTTTTGTTGTGATTATGAGGAACGGCGGGTGCTAATTCTGCTCCAGTTAGCCGACCGACCGTGCTGGCAAATGTCAAATGTAAACAAACCAATCACGCCATATGAATTTATGCAGCTACACACCTCCGTCCCCGCTGCCCTCCTTCGTCATTATTTTAAACACATTCAGGGAGTAATTTAGGCCCAGACGAGATATTGTTTCGGAGGAATTTGAATTAAAGGAGCTGTACTTGATTTTTGCTGTCTTAAAAATGTGAAAAACGGCTTTGCGGCGCTCCAGAGTAAGTCCTTGCTTACCTTACGCATTCCAATCATCCTAATTATGACAGAACTAACAATAACTAGAATGCTAACATGCACCTCCTGATTACTGGACATTAAAATGTTTTATAATTAGATGCAGACAGTACACAGCAGATTTATTTTGACTTCAAGAGCTGCTTATATGATAAATCTGGACTGGGGTAAGACAACTTTTACTCAGATACATGCAAAAAACTGGGTAAAGAATCTTTCATTGCAGAATTTATGTCAAGTCAGAAGTTGCTTTTACTCAATTGTTTATTTTTAATTTGAAATATTAATAATAATATTATGAGGAGATGTGCTAATCCAGTGGTTTTCAAATGTTGTTGCTCCAAGACCCACCATGAAACAATCCGTGTTCAAAATAATACATGAACAATACAATTATTTTAGTATTTTGTATTGCTATATTTTATTTCTACTTATACACATACACAGCAAAAACTGGAGGGTTAACATTTCAAGTTGTTTTTAACACAAAAAAGTGTTATTTTAATTATATGAAAGTTAAATGGGAGTTTGAATTGGGGTTATTTGCCATAGTGGCTGAAGTTAATTCAACTTCCCCTAGTGTTAATTTAACTTCCCTTGGTGTTAATTTGGCACCTCCCACCCACCACTTCAAACTCCCATGAGAAAAGACCAGTTTGAACCAGTTTTGTGCATAATTTCATCTTAATTGAACTAAAATAAAGTGTAAAAATAAAACACCTCTGTGTATTGTTTAGCTAAATCAGGATAACTCTACAAAGTGTTATCTGTTTACTCTCAAAATGTTAATATAACTCTTGATTTTGGGGTTAAACAGGGACTTTAGTTCAGTGTTACTTATTCAACGTTTTAGAAATGTTAGATTAACTCCAGAACAGATTGGACTCATATAAACCCTGAAAAAATGATTCTGTGAGAGTCAATTTTAACACTTCACTTTTTGCTGTGTACATTTTTACAAATGCCTTATTATTATTCTCTTTGTTACTATAATATGCTTTGAGCTACTGTGTCCAGATAATTTCTTTTGTTAATCAGTTGTCTAAGTCTAATTATGATTCCAGTAATTATCTAGTCTGATTCAGACGGTTTCCACGAAGTAAAACCATCTGACCTCACAGCATTAGGATTCATTTGCTCAACGGTAGGCGGGTACTTTTTATTTAACAAGTCGCTGCTATTTGGTGGTGACGTCTGTAATGCACCGGAACTAAGTTATTGTCGGCACAACAAACAAAGCAGAGAGTGAACATGTCTGTCAGCGAGCATTGTGGTTTCTGCGTGGTGAACTTGTAAATTAAAGGTACGATAAAAATGTGAAGTTATTATTTGACAAAGGAAGTCCAAAGGAGGATAGTGTATGCAGTCTGCTGTCACAACTCGGGCTGGTTCTAGCAACACACCGCTAGTTGCTGGAGAGAAATGAAATTAAGTGGAGGCACTTGGTGTCACCAGCTTGGTTAATATTTATCTAAGGCTCACTATTAAAAAATCACAAACACAACATTATCATTACTGGCAAAGGCCCGTGACCCATTGAAAAAGGTCATATCCACCAGTTGAGAACCATTGTGCTGATCTAAACTGGTCAAAAGGAATCAGTGTGGGAGTGAATAATGCACTCTCTGATGTTTAAAGATAAAACATGTAACTTTTCTCATGGAGGGTGTGCCACAGTGTGTGACATACGCTTTCATACATAAATTTAATATCATACTAGGCATAGCAGTTCTTTATGGAGACCAGCAGGAGCAGCGAATCCTTCAAAAAAAGTGACATTCTCTGCCTTTAATATATTCAACATGTTCCTAAATATCGGCTTTTGTTTCAAGTCCAAACCTCACACGCGACATACCTGCGTGACTTATTACAACAGGCCTGACCAGTAAAACCAGGGGACAGGAATCTAGAGATTTAAAACACACTGGGAGCACCGCAGGGCACGGCATTAACCCTGCACACAACGCGTTTGACTGTGATCTGAACAAGAATGTGCTCATTACGTCCCCTACGGGGCCTCGGCACAAGCCTGCAGAGAGATGGAGAGGCTCACAGGGCCTGGGACATTTACACTGTCACAGAATCACCCGGCTGAAAAGTGACAACTGCGCTCTGACAAGTTAATGGTTCAAAATGTGTGAATGGATAGCTTTGAAAGGCGACCTAGAGGGTATCAATCTCATGGCACTCCCAACTTTTTCTGGTGCTAGTGTACAGCGGATGAAACATAGCTGCCTGCTCTGGTTATGGTAATGAGGACACGGCCACGTTCAGGTCTAGTTGGATTGTGGGTGGTGCGTAGTTCTTTGTTCATCCCTGGTTTAGTCTCTGATTGCTTTGTTGCTTATTACAGTTACTTCAAATACAGTTACTTAAAAATAATACTATAACATTATATAAAGGAGTAGTAGTAGTACAAATATAGTAATGGACAAAAGGTAGGACTTACTGTCTGGAGGTAAAATCTGATGCATAGTCTAAAGCAGGCATGTCCAAACTATGGCCCAGGGGCCAAATGTAGCCCTCAGACCAATTGTTTTGGCCCTCAGGCTTACAGGTGAATTGGCCCATACTACCACAAGTAGTACTGCATGTTTTTTAAATCTACCTTGATCAAGCAAATGTAGTGTGTCCTTTTGAGGGTCTAAGCCTGAACAAAGGTCTGGAGGGTCATTCAAACCTGTTATAAATGCAAAGATTTGAATTACTTACTGTTTTGACCACCAGTCTATGACCCTCGATCGGCCTCACGCTGGTCTGTGTTTTAATATGTGGCCCTTGATGAAAACAAGTTTAGACACCCCTGGTCTAAAGTTAATGCAATTAGAAAAACAAAACATTAAATAATGTGCAAAACTACAAAAAAAAGTATATCTGAATGAGTGGTGCACAAAACAACTATATTTGCTTTAGTCAAGATAAAGCTTTTTATACGCCCGTTGTAATAAGACGGGACGTATTATGGTATGGCGCTGTCCGTCCGTCCGTCCGTCCGTCCGTCTATCCGTCTGTGGACACTTCAAAGCTTTGTAGTGTCTTTAAGTTCTGTTGCTGCAATCTGATTGGTGGAATTCCGATTCTAGAATGTGATGATGTCATACTCATACTCCTACTGCAAGAGCCAGATTTCCCTATTGATTATCCATCCGTCTGTCTGTCCGTCTGTCCATCTGTCTGTGGACAATTTCTTGTCCGCGCTCTAACTCGACAACCGTCTCACCTAGGAATGTCAAACTTCCAAACTGCACCAACAATTCATCTTTAACTAGGTTTGACAAATTCTAACTTAATTCTATATACAATAATTCAAAGTACGGGCGTATTTTGCCCCGCTGGAGGAGCTCTTGTTACTTAAGGTTAAGGTACACTTTGTTGTCCCCACAGGGAAATTCGTCCTCTGCATTTTTACCCGTCCTTCAGTGCTGCAGAGGCATCTCCACAGGAGCACTGGGCATGTAGTCACATCCTTGGAGAACCATCTCCATGGTCTTGTTGCTAGGCTTGGATTTTACCTATGGTCCATGTTCTGGGTTGTTGACTTTCTCACCTAGGGAAGAGTAACCATGACTTTTACTCAAGGAAGAGTATTTTAGACTGAGACTTAGACACACTTTATTGATCCACAAGGGAAAGTATTTGGACACAGTAGCTCATCACAATACATATAATATAATAGCAAAGAGTAAAAGATATAAATGGTAATAATAAACTCTAAATAAGTAGCAAAAAAGACAGTAAGAGACTGTTGTGAAAAAAAATCATAATCATATAAATGTGTCTCAGCTATATATAATAGAGGTCATACAAAGACAGTGCAGCAATGATATGTTGATTGACAGGGCATAGGGTTATCTTTTACATAAATGTGAGTTGTTGTACAGTTGTAGGGAGTATTATCTGTCCCTCTAGAGTCTGGTGCAGTGGGTGAGTTGTACAGTTGTAGGGAGTATTATCTGTCCCTCTATAGTCTGGTGCAGTGGGTTTCTCCTGAAGTCAAACACCAGTTCATTTTGCAATGTGTGACTCAAATAGAAATTGAAATCTGAAAATTACCATTTTATAAAAACATTACACAAGTATAGTACATAAATAACCAATTGCATAGTACCTACCACTGATCTTTATTTGATACTTCCAAAAACGTATTGAACAGCTAAAAATCAGAAATAGAACAGTGAGGTAATGACCTTTTAATTTGGATCCTTTTCTTATTGGTTTACTTTTAAAGAACAGCCTGTCTTTATTCTACATTGGTATTCTAAATGGAAAGGCTTGATCTGACGGTTGAAAACCTCCTCAAAAATGCCGCTTCTTTGAAATGAAAAGCGTATGCATCCATTCCCCGTGGACACACATATGGGTGAAATCAATACGTAATGCTTTATGACATGCATATACATAAGGCTTTACTGAGAGATGCCCACGGTGACCCAGAACGCCCATGGCACAGACGCCTCTTATCAGCATTTTCAACATTTACATCGCATGTGCCTCTACAGTGTTCATGGTTTTTAAATCTGCACAAGATGAATCGTATTTAAAGGTCTTATATTATGCAAAATGCACTCTTGTGAGCTTTAAGTAACGATAGAATGCTGTTACCTCATCGAAAACAGACCCTGAAGTGTATTTGGTTTGATTCACACATATTTGAACCCTTTGTTATTAGTCTGTCTATAATATAAGTTTATTTGGATATTTCAAAAATGATAATTACCTTATGTTTCAACAGTAACCAACAGATACATAAAGGCAGTTATTTTACATTACTAATTACAAATATAATATCTCTCTCTCTCTCTCTCTCTCTATATATATATATATATATATATATATCATTAATTCTGAAAAAGGTGGGGAGAAGCAAATGATTATTTGCCCCCACTTCCTTTTACATTCCCATTAAAAAAACAATAACGTGCTTCTGTCAGACTTGTGTAATATTACGTCACATTACTCCAGATACAAAATAAATAACTGCATTTCAAAATATTTTAGTGCACATTCAAATGACAAATGAACTTAACTTCCTTCTTCTGCATACTGAGCTATAATCATTTCCTTATATCTTCACAGCAAAAACTGGAGGGTTAAAATTTCAGGGTAAAATATTTCAGTTGTTTTAACACAGAAAGTGTTATTTTAACTATTTTAATGTTAAATGGGGGTTTGAGTTGGGGTCATTTATCATGAGTTGATATGGTTAATGTTAATTCAACTTCCACTAGTGTTAATTCAACTTCCACTAGTGTTAATTCAACTAAGTGGACTAAGTGAGTGTGACGTCACCCACAGCGTTCAGCGCCGCTCAAATGAGGCTCCAGATGCCATGGTTACAGGAGTGAATCTGGAGCCAGGATATATGTTATAAATAGGGGTTTTTTGACGGACAAAATAGTGAAAAAAAAATTCAGGATCATACGAACATTTTAAGCCCAAAATGACGAGGACACAGCAGGAGTTACAGAGAGAGGGACGATAAGATCCCAATGTAAGTCAATGGGAAAAAGGGAGAGAAGGAGCCAGAAGAGCCTCCTGGAGCACTTCCTGTTTGACATAGGGTCAATGAATCTGACAGGTAAACAGCAAATTCCACTGTAGACTTCTGACCTGTCTTCAATTTATAGAATATTGTAGTTGAGTAACTTGAATAACAGAAGTTCAGTTAGCTTCACCTCTCACTTGATGACATCAGCTGTAAAGTTTCAATACTGTAATACATTTTCTGGAGTTAAGGAAGGAATTTCAGAAAAGAGGCTGGCGAGAGTGCTATTAATGAGAGGTGATTGGATGACAGGCTCACAGAAGGTATTAAGGTTAGAAATAGTATTGAATGTAACCCTCTGCTTCAGCTTTCTTCGATTAAGAGTACAATTCTTACAAGTCTCTGTCCCATGTCTTTCAGGTTCTGTCCTCACCCCAAATGGAGCTGTTTTTGAAAATCACCCTCACACTTCTTCTCCTGGTCTTCACCTTCCACCCGGTGCTTGTCCAGGAGGTCCCAGAGACCACCGTCGTTCCTGCAGCCTCAGAGACCACGGACACTCCGCGGCGGACCATCGCTAAGGAATGGCTCAGAGAAAGGCTTCCCCCGAAGGCCTCCAGCAATGAATCCGTGACAAATGATTTGGTCGGGAGTGGTGACCAGGGAGAACAAAGCGGTGCGGAATCGGGCAACGAATTGAGCGGGACCGCTTCTGGATCTATGGACTATATAGACTCAGAAAACATGAATGAGACGATGGAATACACAACCCAACCTCCAACTTTTTTAAATGAAACTACCTTGGCACCAGAAAATCAAGACACTAACGCTCCAACAACTACAGAATTACAAACCAGTGACAGGAACATTACCAGTGTCGATATGGCCAACTCCACAACGATTCCAAAAAAACCTGACAGAGTTGCACAGAATTCAACAACAGACGCGCCAACCACCACTGCAGTTCCGACAACAATGGATTCCGGTGTGCTCTTTACGAACAGCACGGAATCTAAAGCGAAGACAACAAAAGGAGTGGTCATACCGGAGACCACCATGCAGGAGACCGTCTGGCAGGAGTCGACGACGGCTGCCCCACCCGTGAATACACCACCCGAGGCAACCACCACGGCCGTTCTGCAGAGCACAACCGCCGCTCCCGTCACTCCAGACAGGGCCAACCTCTCGGACAAGGGGGCCGCAGTGTCGGGCGAGACTGCAGAGAAAGGTGAGGGCAAATGTACGGCTTCTGGGTCAATTTAATGTACCGTATATTGTGGACTATAAGCCACACTTTTTTCAATGGTTTGGGTGGTTCCTGTGACTTATACTCAGGTGCGACTTATATATTACATTTTTCAGACTGACAGCCCATAGACCAAATATATCAATCGTATATATGAATTAAAAATGAAAAAACAAATCATTATCTGTTTTTTCATTTTGGTTTTAGAGACAAATAATAAAGAAAAGAGTTTTTTTTTCATTTATTATTATTTTTGGTTCTATATTGAAAAATTAACGAACAAATGATACATGGACTATTGGGTTTTTATTACTCTAACTTCTATAACTCGCCTTTCAAGATGAAATGTCAGTTCTTGGTCTGATTTTATAGAATAAATTTCCCCCAAAAAGCGCTACTTATACCTGTTTTTTTTCTTCTTCATTAAGCATTTTTGGCTGGTGCGACTTATAGTCCGAAAAATACGGTACAGATATCGAGGAAAATCCCTGTTTATGAAATGTGAATATTCAAGAATAATTTTTACTTCAGTGTTCTGTAGAAACTAAAAGAAGTTATGAACTTCGTGTTTTATGAAACTCGAAAGTTCAAAGTAATTAAATACATTAAGTTGTGAACGGGGTAACCGCTCCACAGTTCTGACCTTGAACTTTGCTTAGAAAGTCAGCATGACGGTAAGCATTTCTATTTCCATGGAGACATGCAGGTGGCTTTAACTTCTTGGGTTCTTTTAAGTTAAGTTCTGTACACTCAAAGTTTTAGAAATAGTCCTGCTAACTTAATTATGTCAAGTTGCTGTAACTTTAAGTAATTTTAACTAACGGTGGCTGAGTGGCAACACTCAGGCCTCACAGCAAGAAGGTTGCGGGTTCGATCCCCGGGTCGCCCGGGCCTTTCTGTGTGGAGTTTGCATGTTCCTCCCCGTGTCTGGATGGGTTTCCTCCGGGTACTCCGGTTTCCCCCATCAACCTAAAACATGTTGGACACCCAACATCTGTCCTGGGACTACAGATGAAAAATAGCCGTCTGGCTAATTCTGGCATATTTACATGTAAATGTTGATTAATGTGCACTGTCCCATAAATAAATAAATAAATAATATTTTTTGATTAAACTTAAAAACATAGATGAGATACAACTTAGTAGAATTTGTAGTGTTTGATGATGATTTAAAAATAAACCTAATTTATACAGCACATGCTAAAATAAAATAAAATTTCAAAATGATGAGTTGCCTTAACAGAAAACTATGAGTAATTTTAACTGCAAATATTTGAGTTGGCATAAATAAACACTTTTCTTTCAGCTGTTTTCAAAAGGTACAAGTAGCAGGTCCAACCGTTTAAGTTCTGAAAGATTGTGACTTTTAAGTTCATGAACTTAAAATAATTGAGACCGCCTCAATTTTTTTGCGTTCTGGTAGCTTATTCGGGTTTACGGTGTTGTAGTGGGAGTTTAAAATGTTAAAAATGTTAAAACTCAAAGTATCTCCATTGTGTGCCTAACTGAGGTGGAAAAAAGCTGTATAAATAATGTGACCTGCTTATCTCCATGGAAATGTCAAAGCAGAGATGTTCATTTTGTCTCCTTGTGTACTTTAACTTCTTGGGTTCTTTTTAAGGACAATGCAGTATAGTATAAGTATATTTACCTTGTTGACATGTTTCGGCTGCTGCTGCCGTCATCTTCAGAACTGTCACCCGTGTTGGTGGAGACGTGTCGTATATCAGATGTTGTTACTTCCTGTAGGCGTCAGCCTGTAGGTCAGCCGAATTATGTCAACAAGGTAAATACACTTCACTGTATTGTCTTTAAAAAAAGAATCCAAGAAGTTAAAGCCACCTGCTTGTCTCCATGGAGATAGAAATGTTTACCATCATGCTGACTTTCTAGGCAAGGTCAGAGCTGTTAGTTCGAGGTGCCTTTCTAGACACTCGAGGACACTGCACAAAGACAATTAACTAAAAACAGGCCATATATGGAGCACAAAAAAAAGAAAGTAGACAAAGCAATACAAGTAAAAATGGACAATCAGCAAGGAGATGGATCATTAAGTGGGGGAGGCTAGTCTGAAAAGATGGGTCTAAAGTCGAGATTTGAAAACGGGTAATGACTGAATGTTCTGGAGGTCAGGGGGGAGTGATTTCCAGAGATGGGGAGCAGAACGGCTGAAGCCCCTGAGACGGGCATTTATATCATTCTCTTATGTGTAAATCTTATCTTCATATTCACTAATTTCCATTTCGTAACCCTGTACCCATTTTTCCCACATATTTGAGCAGAAAATGTCTTGCCCCAATACAGATAAATTGTATAAGAAGCTCTTTAAGTCAAAATAAGTGCTGCTTTTTCTAATTACAAAGCATCTTATTGTTTGATAACCAGAAAGTGAGTGTTAGCATGCTAGTTGTTAGCTTTACAGTCTCTTTTAAAACTCCACTCTCGTCTCTGAGAGCTGTAAAAAGTGTTTGTGAACTCATCACACTTGCTCAGAATACATAAGGCAAGTGAGGAATGGCTTTGGCCCTCTGCAAACTTTTTACAATGAACTAGTTCTTTTTTTCACGCTCTAAGACGATAAATATCACTTATAGCGCCTTTAATTGCTACGGATACAGAACTAATTTGCATCCCAACACAGACATTTTTCTCATTTTAGTCCACGAAGCTAAAACACAACAAGAATAACTGTATTTCTTCCCTCTAAAAGCCTGAACTTTGTGAAACAGCAGAGTCATTGCAGGCTTGAAAATCTATCTCCTGCAGTAACCTCACACCAGCGCCCCGAGCACACACACACAAACACACACCCACACACACACTCTTATATTGTTGTGTCTCTCATACACCCTTTCCCTGACCCACATTCCCTCCGTCGGTTCCCACTGGCTCCGCACAAACAGCCCTTCTGTCAATGCAAAGGTTGTCTTGGGTTTCGGCCGCTATCAACATGTCAGCTGTGAGTGAAGGGCCACCTCACCACCACCCTCTCCGCGGGACAATGGGGGCCTTTTTTCAGCCAACGGGGCCGCTGAAAAGAGGTGTCCCAGGACGGTTCAACGATACGGGGCTTTCTGAGAGCAGGGCGTGAGAGCACTTCTGTACAATCCACGTGCAAATCTCGGGAACATACGGCGGAAAGGCCAGATAGGCGACTAGCTGTTAAAATGGTACAAATTCAGCTTAGCAAATGCACAAAAGGCTGAGAATGAGGTGGACCTATTTAGCAGCACTTCAAAGAGATTCAGGGCTGGGCTGAGGATCGTTTGGTGTAATTTGATTAGGTCAAATGCTGCTGCCTCCATACCCTGCGTGACAACAGGGCTTCTGTCAGGTTATTGACATGATCGCAAAGATTTTACCATAAAATACCAAGTAAGAGCTGGTGCGTTTATTTGTTTCAATCATTTAACAGACCAGGCATTTATTTGAGACCAAGCAGCAGTTTGGGGCAGATGAGTAATTCCTTCCTCACAAAAATCTTACCCAACAAAACTGGGAAAATATGGTACAAATTCTTTTAACCAGTATGACTAGAATTTAGGTGACTTTCTACACATACATAAGGGAGTTCATTTGAGTGGCCATACCGGCTTGTCAAAGCTTGATAGTGTCAGATCTCTTGTGAATTTTTAAATCTGAGAAGAATAAAACTGGAGAAAAGTTCTCTTAAATCAAAGAGTCTGGATTTATTAAAGCAATTGTGCAAACAATTACAAAGAAGAAGTAGAAAACCAAAACCTGTCTGTCCCTCACGCGAGGTCCATCTCTCCCTAATCATGCCTGACAAAACAAAAACAAGCTTCTTATACTAGTACAAACATCATCATATCAACATGAGATAAAACATACGATAGTATTGATCTAAACAGTTTTTGAAAGGAGACAGTTTTGTCTGGGTTAAACTGGGGCATTGATTAGATGAACTCAAATGTACCAATAATTCTAAATGAATAAAACAACCTGTTGTTTTAACCCTGATAGATACGGACTGAACATAATGTCCTGTCTTAAGAAGCCCAGATACAGCAGATCACACCACTGCATGTGACCATGAATACAGAGATACTTTAGCACTTTGTGAGTTACTAATTATCTAAACCCAAACAATACATTCTTTAGCTTGACAGAGCAAGAAATTTCCATCACAGTGTCCTTAGGCAAGGCACTTCACCCACATTGCCTAGTATGAAAGTGATGTGTGCATGGTAGGACTCCCTTGAAGAGATTAGTAATCTCAATGGGACTTTCCTGCTTAAATAAAGGTTAAAAAAATAAAATAAAATGTTACAACAAAATATCTACGGAGAGGAGAGTTTCCTACATTTGAACGCATTTATGCAAGTTAGCCATGTGGTTTTAAATTTTGTTTTTTCAGCACTTATAGTTTATGCAAATGATCCATCTGGTTTTAAGTTTAGTTTGTGTAGAGATGACGTGAACATCAGTCCTGCGTCCTGTTGTTGCAGCACGACTTCTGTCTTCAGCACATACATTAGACTCGGTGTTTATTTGTAGCCAGTGGTTATTTATCAAAATATACACCTGCACCCAGTGTTTAAAGGGGACCCAGCAGTTAATTGAAACCTGGCTCTTATTTGGTATTTTACAGTATATGAAGAACAAGAGTCTGGCTTCAGAAATAAGAGCAGGGAAAAATACTGAAATGTCCCATGGTCTCATGTTATAATGTACTTTCCTCATCGCAAACAGACCTGTAGTTGTGTTTTGTTTCATTCACACATGTTTAACACCTAAACCCTTTCTTTCAGTTTGAGTTCTTCTCTCAAACTGAAAACACTGTTCCACCTTGTGATGTCATGTGGTAGTAGAAAAAAATTCAATCCTGAAATTGCCGATCTCTTCTGAATAAAAGGTAAATTTGGAATTGTAGAGGATTACTCAAACATGTGGGAATGAAAGAAAACTCAACTCCAGGTCTGTTTACATACAGTATGTCAGTTTTGTGTAATATAGGACCTTTAATAATAGTTGATAATAAATACTATACATAATGTCTGTGCGATTCCTCAGTCGTCCAAGAGTTGAATTTTTTGTTTGCTATTATACTAGACCAGACCAGACGTCAATATTTACCCAGGATGGTCCCAGTTTTGAGCCCTGTGTCCCCTGTTCCAGTAGATTTTCACAAAACCTGTGATTTGTCCCACTTTTATACAAGAAATGTCCCTATTTTTGACCAATTTGATCTAAACCAGGACTAAACTAAGATGAAACCAAGACTACATCAGGTATATACCAGGACTAAAACAGAGCTACCACATTTTTGTTTTAAATCCTCTCCCTGCCAACAGTAAAGAGGAGCATAAATCTTCATTTGTTTGCCAAAATACAGAAATCCATGTTTGCAAATGACCATAAAGCAACAAAATGCACCGACAGAAGTCCTTCAGATTATGACTGACATGAGAATCTTTTCACAATTTGATTTATTTAGAATTGTGAAAATCTGGTCACTCTATACTACACGTAATTTATAAAGTAAATAAAAAATGGCCAGACACGTTTAGTACAGTTCAGACACATTCAAATTGCATTGTCTTTAGTTTCAGGCAGACTGGAGTTGACATTACATTTCTGTTTTGCGTGTTCCATTTTGCATAGGTTTATATGGACACAATATTTGTTGATTCTATTTCTATTCTATTCTATTGTTGACCTATCCTGTGTGACGACATACAAAGTCTCAATAGAAAAGTAAATAAAAAGGTACTTGCACCATATATAGACTCTTTGTATAATCTCAAACGCAATATGAAGGGCTGTTAGTCATAAGAGGACATTTATTTAGTCACTCCTCTGCTAAAAACAATAAAAAATATAAAGAAAACCTACAAGAACAGTCCTCCAGTTAAGCAGTTGTTAACCAGAGGCAATCGTGGCGCCCTCTGCTGGCATTTTCTATACATTTTCATAACAACTAGCTCTGGATTTCTAGTTATATTAAAGTAAATACAGTCAACTCTGCCCACAAAAGCTCCATACAGGACCCTTAACAATGTCATTTGCTGTGAAAATTGATCTTCCTGGACAAACACATCATAGTTTACCTTTCCTGTAAAGTTCCTTCAGTCTTGCTTATTCACTTTTGATTCTCAGCCCTTGATTTACAGCGCTGTTTTCTATAGTATGGACTTGGCAGGCACCGCTAAGGGCCCCTTCACACACCCCCAAGCTCACTGTGAGAGCGTGAGTCAGGCAGGAGCACAGAATATTGTATGGTTTCTATCTCCGTTAATTGGTATATTCCGATTATATGTTTTTAAAGAGTTTGCAGTTATTCCTCACTCACCTTACGCATTCGGAGCATCCTCATTATTCACCGTAACAAGTTTATGAGCACTTTTCACAACTTTCAAAGGTCAGAGCGGAGTTTTGCTGTCACACTAAAACAACAACTAGCATTCTAACGCACATACAATGCCAATAAAACACTTCTGCAGATGGTTCACAGCAGACTTATTTTGACCTCAAGAGCTGCTCATACAATACATCTGTACTGAGGCAAGACATACACTATTTTGCTCCAGTACATGGGGGAAAAAATCGGGTACCTCGTTTCCAAGTTCCTGACAGTTTGGAATTTTGGACATAGGGCCTCAATCTTCCATCCAGTCCTTGTATTTGGAGAGGTTGCTGGTGCTAGGCTAGTGCATGTCAATGGCCATAGTTAAAAACAGTCTTACCCACTCCACAGAGCACCCGAGGAAAACTATTAGAACTCCAGACTGTTCATGTGAATGTCTGTGTTTATAGAATAATGTCTGAAGTAAAACTAACCTTGCATGAATTGTTGCATGTTGAGGGACTATTTTCTCATATATCTGTCTGCTGCTGCCGAGCTTTCTATCAGGAAGTACAACTCGCTGCTGCTGCTCAGACATAAATCGTTCAAATGCAATGGTTGGTTTTACTTCTAAAATTATTCTATCCACACAAACATTCACATGGACAGTCTGGAGTTCTAATAGTTGGTGATCTGTGGAGTGGTTAAGGCTGTTTTTAGTGGCAGGATAACTATGGCCATTGACATGCACTAGCCTGGCACCAGCAACCTCTGCAAATACAAGGACTGGATGGAATATTTAAAAAAGTGTCTCCACACGTCTCCAACACTCTGGCTCACTAGGAAATGACACCCGATGTCTAAAATTCCAAACTGTCCCTTTAAAGACCTGCTATTTTGCAAGATCATGCTCTTATTTCTGATAAAAGCAAAGGAGAAATTCAATTCTGTCAACTGAACAAAAGGTTTTGATCGAAAATGTTTTGCAGCTCATCCAGGCTGCTTCTTCAGTTTTGGTCAGAGGAGAAGCAGAAGAAGCAGCTTGGATGAGCTGTGAAACGTTTTCGATCAAAAAACTTTTGTTCAGCTGACAGAATTGAATTTCTTCTTTGCAATGTATCCCACCTGGACGACTGAAGGATGACATGACCATCTTTTTTCTGAGAACTGTGTTTCATAGCTTTGAATGTAACTAAAGTTATAACCTGGCTCAGATTGATACGCGTGGCAAGAGAAGGTCATTGGAGTGCAAATATGCCCAGTGAAGAAAGTTTGTGGACTTTTAGAAACAAAGAAAAAAGTTTCCAGACATGTTTTGATGAAGAAAACAGTAGAACATTGTTAAAAGCTAAAGCGAGCCTCATGTAATAAGTCTGGTTATACAATAGCTGGGTTTGGCCATGACAAATACATTGGTTCTACATTACCCAGAGCACAGAAACAGGTCCATGATTGGTTCCATTCTGGCTCCTACACAAAAAATAAAAAATATTGTGTCAAACGTGGCTGTGGTTTGATTTGAAATGTAAAAATGTAGAGAAGAATATCCTGGGGTCCAAAGTCAAAAAGTTTGTGTAAAAGATGAAAATGTAATAGAATGTACGTAGGCGTTCACACAGATGCTGCAGGCACCGGGGTCACCAGTAAAAAGATCCTGACACGTTTACACAAACACAAGCTGAATCTTTCATGTGCGAGACCTTTAGCGAGCCTTTCTACTGGTTAACCATGTTTAGAAAGTCTTTCAACTTAAGCTGCCATATAAAAGCTGTGTACCATACGCCGTCTGGCTTCAAAAATCTGTTTACCACACAAAGAAACAGACGTGGGTACAGCAGCCAAAAATTGTACTCAAGTTAGACTATTGTTACTTCAAAATAATATTACTCCAGTGAAAGTACAAAGTAGTGGTCCTGAAGTAAAAGTAAAAAGTATTTGAGGACAATAATGCTCAATTTAGAGTAATTTAAAGAGTAACTATCTGTAACATCTGATTTGAAGTTAATGTAATTGGAAGGACAAAACATTAAATAATTGATAAATTGTTCTTTTTTAATCACTGTGAAGCGTTTTGTGTTGCATTTTTGTATGAAAAGCGCTCTATAAATAAAGTTTTATTGATTCATTGACTGAATAAAATAAAAATAAACGCTCAGATTTGATCATAATAGTCTTAAAACAATAAAACCAGGAAAATAAAACAAGAGCAAAAACCATGTGCTCAGTTTAAATCATACTAGTCCTAAAGCAATAAAAGCATTAAAATAAGGTAAGAGCAAAACCAAAGAAAAGCAATAAGTATATAAAAGAAGTAAAACATAAATAAAAGACACTAAGGACCACACAACTCAGGCTAAAGAATAAAAGTGGGTCTTAAAACGAGACTTAAAACCCTCCACTGTGGGGGCTGTTGGGATGTGGGGGGGCAGAACGTTCCAGAGTTCGGGGCCGGTCACAGAGAAGGCCCCGTCCCCCCTGGTTTTAAGTCTTGTTTTAGGCACCACGAGCTGGAGCTGGAGCCCTCGGACGTCAGAGGGATGTAAATTTGATCCATTCAGAGCTTTAAAAATGAATCATAAAATGAATGATGAAAATAATGCACAAAATCTCTATCTAAAAATTATTTTAGATAGACACAAAAAGGAGGAAATCACAATGATACTTGAAGGAGCGCTACAAGAAACACAGATGTTCAAGTCATTTCATATTGTCCACATAAAGCTTTTGTCACTTGCAGACTTACTCACAGTGAAGTAAATCTACGAGTGACGAAATTTTTTACTCAAGAAAGAGTACTGTTTCTTCAATACTAATATTACTCAAGCAGGAGTAAAAGTTTGAAAAAATGTGATTCTTTTTGTTTTTTTTATTGTTTTGTTTTGTATATGGGTCAATGACATGACGCCTACATTTTCTGTCCAGTGGCAGTTTCCTCAGTTAAAAAGGTTCAAATTTCATAATAATTCAGCACATTTCTGTAGTGCCTCTGACCTCCATGGAACCAAATCATTTTTTTCAGAAATCATGAGTTATTCTACATGTTTTTTATACTTAAAGTGTTAAAATGTCATGTGGTGCGACCGTGCATCATGTGGTGCAACTAATAACAGCAGGAATTCTATGGCTGGAGTTTGAATAACAGACAAAGTAGATTTTAGGCATTTTTCTTCATTTTTCTTCATTTTACAGGGCGGTTGTTTGTTCATTAAACACAAGCAGGCAACTGTCATATTGGACATCAAAAGAAAATATCAACATGCATTAAAAATCTAAAGAAATGCCAACAGTTTGTTTCGATACACTTCATATTACTCAGAACTTAGATTAATATACCAACTGCGTTTTAGAAAATAAAACCATTTTAAGGTTATTCTCGGTCGCACCACATGACATTTTACACTAAAAATGCTTCATATAAATGTTAAACATAGATTTATGCACCTGACACTGGAAATATTTGAAAAATATTCAATAGAAACTCTTTTTTTTATCTTTAAAAATTTGCCTGTTGAAAATCCTTCATACGTCATTGATCCATGTGTTAGTCGTATATTTTATGTTTAATGTTTACTTTGTTATTACAGAAAATTACAAAAAATTATAAATAAAAAAAAAAAAAATAAATAAAAAGTTTGATTCTGGAAAAGTACTCTGAAAATGAATCATTAATCATTTATTAAAAAAGTTAAACAAGTAAATGTAGCAATGAAGTACAACTCTCGTCTCATAATTAAAGCTTCAGTGTGTCACTTTCTGGAGGTGGCATGATTCCATTTGTAGATTATAGGTTCGATTATACAGGTAGGAGGCAGTGAATGTCAAAGAGAGACGGAGTCAAAGATAAATTTAGGAATAATTTATTTATAACCACAAGTTTATGAAAAATACATAATTTATTATTATTAATATTATTCAGCTAAAAATACTTCTCACAAAGAGGGTGAAGACAAAAAAAATGTTAAAATACTCGGGGCTAGACATACACACACACACAAATAAACACAACTTGCTTGGAAAACTAAACCATACAAATATGTGCAGGAAGTGCAAAAATACCACAGCGAACAAGGAGTGATGGAGCACAAGTGAAGGACCCTATCACCAACCCTCCACCAGAGGAGTGCCCACGTCCAACCATCCAAATCACAAGCATAACCTCCACCAAATAACCAAAAAGACACAACTACAACCCCAGAATAACCAACACAATAGACCCTAATAGAAACATTAATGGCCCACGGAAACAAAGAATGAAAAACAATCAAAAAGAACTTCTTTAACCTAACGAAAAGGTAAAACGGGTGGGTTAAAAAGGTGCTCCTCCAGGCAGATGCACCGGCCGGTCAGTTACAGCATCTAAAAAAACATACAACATGGACCGAATTAACTGGCGAGATAAAACACAGTAAATAAACAAAGGACTTACTGGGTCTGCAGCGTAATGTGGAGGAACAGGGTACACAGCGAGTGGGTAGTTTAGAGGTAAGAGGGCAGCTTACCTCTCGCTTCAGCTATGGGGCTTAAATGCCAGCGGCGACCCGGAAGCGTAGGGCACCGCAGGGGGCATCCGCAAATCGGTCACACATAGAAATAGAAATAGAAAGTGAAACCACATCTCCCCGGAAATAAGCAGGAGGAGGCCTTTGTTCAGCAGGTCAGTTTGAGGAGACACAAGCCAGATAATGTCAGATAAAACTTAGACGAGGCGAGCTTTGGCCCCTGTATGGTTGCTAGGGAACACTTTTGGAATTACAGTCATCCCTCACTATATCGCGGTTCACCTTTCGTGGCCTCGCTGTTTCGCAGATTTTTTTTAAATGCAATTTTGTGTTCTGTTCCCCAATTGGCTAAGGGATTTTGACAAACCACACCTGCCCGTACCCATCATACCTCAATCCGCACTCGACCTGTTTTCCGTCAGAATTGAAATACAATTCTGCACCCGATCAGACCCACAATGAATACAGACCAACACCCAAACTGCACCCGAATGAAAATCAGTCCCAGAGCAAAAAACAACAAAAACCACAACTTTGTACTCTCCAATTCACTAATTTTTCTTTTAGCTCCTTCTGAGTTATTGAACTGCAGAACATTGTATGTGTGGTTTGAAAATAAAAGTGGTAGAGATTTCTGTGAATGCGCGTGCAGGCAAAAAAACATGGATTTTAAATTTAATCATCTTGTAAAACCAAAGGCATTTTTGCATTTCACTAAAACACAGCCCTGTTTTTTGTTCGCACATGATGTTTTGTAAACCGCAGATTAGACCCGTGCTCTCCTTCATCTGACCCGCCCTGAATCTGCATCCGACACAGCACAATATTTTTCACCAAAAGGCAAGGCAAGTTTATTTGTATAGCACAATTCATACACAAAGTAATTCAAAGTGCTTTACAGAATAAGAAATACATTAAAATCACAATACAAACAATCCATCCATCCATCCATCTTCTCCCGCTTAATCCGGCTGGGTCGCAGGGGCAGCGTGCTGCCCAATACTCATAGCACCTGACCCCCCCTATGAACCCCTCTGCAGGTGGTGAGCCCACAGGAGGGGCAATACAAACAAATCAAAACACAAATACCGTATTTTTCTGACAGTATAAATCGCTCCAGAGGATAAGTCACACCAGCCAAAAAATGTGTAATGAAAGAAAAAGAAAAAAAAACCTATATAAGTTGCACTTTTTCAGGGAAATTTATTTTAAAATCAGAGACCAAGAACCGATATGTCAACTTGAAAGGCGAGTTATAGTAACAAAATGTTCAGCTCCGCTCAAATGAAGCTTCCGATGCTCACGGTTACAGCAACAAATCTGGAGCCAGGCTTTATATTATGAAAAGGATTATTTGGACGGACAAAATAGCAAAAAAATAAATAAATAAAAATTCAGGACCATGAAGAGCGGGTTCATACGAACATATTAAGACCCAAATGTCGAGGCCACAGCAGCAGGTACAGAGAGAGGAGTCACAAAATCCTAATCGCATTAGCTCTGTCCATTCATTTATACAGTCTATGGGCTGTCAGTGTGAAAATTTTAATATGTAAAGCCCTATTCGCACAGGAAAAGTACAACCTGGAACGTCAGGTAATTTGCAAATTCCCGCCCCACCTCTGTGTTACTTGCAGCGCATTTGCACGGGATAAGCAAAGTCTGTAAATTACTCTATTTTACTGAAATTACGGCTGGATATGTCATAACGTCACATCCGCTTCTATCTCTTTCGCACTGCTAAGTAAGTAAATGAATAAAGTATGCTAATAAAATAATTTAAAAAATGTTCCTGCTGCTACACATGTCATCCAGGTCAACATCCTGCGAGAATTGTCTCTCCTGTTGGATCTCTTTCCCTTTTTGTGGATCGGTTTCCATGTAGAGGCTGTGAGGCTGTGTTATAATTTGCCCCTAAAAAGCTCAAAACTGCTAATCAAAATTTCTACCGCAGCCTCCATTACTCAAGCCGAAAAGAGATATAAAAGGCATGCAATATATAGAGAAAAGACCGTGGAAATAAAAGGAATAGACAGAAAAGACGCAATTACAATAACAAACACTGAGATGCAGTTCCACGCGGGACGAGTGTTATCACCGTACGTCTGTTTGGTGAAATATAGTACGTAATTTGCGGCGGAATTTTTACTTTACAAATTACAGACATGGCGCATTCGCACGGGATTAAGATCTCATCAATTATTCCAAATCACCAAAGGTCCACAGATAATACTAATCCTGTACGTATAGGTCTTATGTCGCAGGACCACCCAAACCATGAAAAAAGTGTGACTTATAGTCCGAAAAATACGGTAATCATCATAAAATGTAGAAATAGAGAGACACATTAAATTAGAGAGAAGAGTGCAGAATGAGAAATAAAAACCTTTCACATCTGCTGCAAATGTCCAATTACAAATGTCCAATTGTCGGGACGTCCAATTACAGACATCACCAAAATTGCCAATCTAGGAAGAACGAGGCAGATTTTTCGCTAAAACTTAAGTATAATCAGGTTTACTGCGTTTTAGTGAAATGAGTCCACCTGTTCCAACCATAGCGACCACAAGACTCCACGCTCTGTCTATTCACGGCTGTGTTTGCCACCACCTGCTGATATATCTGACAAAGGTACTTTCAATAAGAAGTCTGTGCACTCGAATTCGCCGTTTGACAACATAATTGGTGTGAGCATTTTTTTCTCGCCGGCTGGTTTTGGGGAGCTGTTGTATCTCAGAAATACGCTAGATTGCGCTGCCCTCGTGTATGTGCTGTTTTCTGCCTGGCCAGAACGGTATCTCTGTGTATTTTTAGACAGATTGGTCACTTCCTGTGTTGCGCCCTGAGCCACATTCAGACAGAACAGAATCATTTTATTTCAGTGACACATGTGAAACAAAAGAGGTCATTGGTCACGTCTCATTTAGAACAAAATCGCAGGAGGGTTTAGTGCTTCGCTCGTCGTTTCCGCAGACACCCGCCATAGCCACATCTCATTTCTGTTTCCTTCCTTCCTCCTCCTCGATTCCTCTCTTCATTCCTCCCTTTTCCAGCTGTCAATCAAATGTGTCATCTTAAGTGCGGTGACCGGATTCTCAAAATTAAAAACTGGGACACACCCGGGTTGAGATGTTAGTTTAAATTGAGAAAAATTGAGAAAAGAGAGAATAACATTGTTCATTCTCGACTCACTTGTGGGTCAGTACAGACTTTTGTTTCTTATTTTTTTTACCGTATCATCATTTCCAAGCGCAGTTTTCTGTATTTTAGCTAAACAAATGTTAATATATTCCCATCTTTACTCTCAGTGGGGATTAAATTGGTCAAAATCAGGGACAACTGGGAAATTTCTTGTATAAAACTGGGACAAATCACTGGTTTTGGATAAATCTGATGGGACATGGGACACAGGGCTCAAAACTGGGACTGTTTGGAGTAAATAGGGACATTTGGTCGCCCTACATCTTAAGTGGCGTCCCAAAGAAAAGCACAGAATGAAGGAGAAACCTGAGGGAGGCTTCAGGAGGCAGACATCAGAGAAAAGAATCAAACGTTATTAGTCTCAGTGAGGAGTTTTCATTTCCTACAAAATCGAGGAGAGGAATCAAAGAGAAGAAAGCGAGGAAAGACAAATTTCTTTTTTCCTCGTAAGCAGCCATACAAATTGACCATGTGTGTCCCTGATTGGCTAAATCAGCTGTCAATCATGCCCTTTTGAACTCAGAGGGATTCACCGGTGACCAGACTCACATCTTCAAAAATCCAAATCTACTTTATTTCTATAGCACATTTTACAAACAAAACAGTTTCCAAAGTGCTGCACAGAGATAATAAAACGAAGATGACAAAAAAGGTAAAATGGCTAAAATTTGGTCACACCAGTGCTAACACGATAAAACCAGTAAAATCAAATAAAAGCAAAACCATAAAAATCATAAAATAGCAGTAAGTAAATGAAATAAATAAAAGACACAGAGGACCACACAACACATGCCCGAGTAAAAAGCCAGAATTTAAATAAGTAAATAAATACAAAATAAAATAAATGAATAAAATAAATAAATACATAAAAATACTAGTTAAATAAAATAAAATAAAAGCCAGAGAATAAAAGTGAAAGTATAAAAGTAAAAATATAAAGTTTTGGAAAAGTGTGTATTCTGGATCTCAAGCCAAACCTCTTTATCATTCCTTCAGAAACGTATCATGCTTGTATCCATGGTGATATATTCAATGCCATACTGTGGTACATTCTGAGCAAGTAGAATATTTTAAGTAGGATTGTTCAGATATTGATACAGGTATTGGCAAAAGCTCAAAAACTGCACATTTTCCAGATATCAGCATCGGTGAGTACACCAAATCACTGATCCGATACCACTGTGTATTTTCCTGAATATGGACCTGCAGATGTGAGCAGCTGCTGTTGACGTTAAATACAAACTGTGGCTCTGCAGACAATTAAAACATGGCAATAACAGAAAAGATATTTGAGTTGCCTTTTTCATATGTTAAGTCTTTGGTGTGGATGCTCAACTTAGGAAAAGAACTAAAGCTACGGAGATTGCAGCCCGACAACAGCGGCAACCGCACTAATTGTGACTTTGTTTTAGTTAGCCATGTGTACTACTTATAGCCAAGATCATAAGACATTTAACTAATAATTTAATCCTCAAAATTTAGGGTGACCAGACGTTCCTATTTACCTGAGACAGTCCCCGTTATGAGCCCTGTGTCCCTTGTCCCAGCAGATTTATCCAAAACTAGTGATTTGTCCCAGTTTCATACAAGAAATGTCCCAGATGTCCCTATTTTTGACCAATTTGATCCCCACCAACAGTAAAGAGAGGCATGAATTGTCATTTGTTTAAGTAAAATACAGAAAAGCTGCTTAAAAACGACCAAAACACAAAGAAACTGTGACTATACTGACTCACATTAGTCCTGAGTGCTGAACAATTTTCCTTAATTACGCTTTGTTTCACAATTTTATTATTACCAACCAACCCAAACCAGGAATATCCCAGTTTTTAATTTTGAAAATCTGGTCTCCCTATCAAAATCTCAATTATTCTTGCAGAATTTCTTTAAAGATTTTGTTTTTGCTCTTGTACTGTAACAAAACCTCTCACTATGAAGTATCGGGCTGGTATTGGTATCGGCGAGTACACCAAGGCCAAAGCCAAGGATTACAGCCCAAAATAAATGGTATCGGAACAATCGGAACATAATTTTAAGCAAAGTCGTGGTAAATCCATTGAGCATTTAATACTGAGTGCAAACATTTACCAAAATTAATAAATCCATTACATTTAATTGAATAAGCGTTTCATTAGCGCTGAATAAATGAGCAGACATTAGTATTTTGTACATGTTTGTTGATGTATGTGTATAATGAGATGCCGCGCGGTGAAAGTTCCTATTAGCGCGACGTGACGAGGTTAAACAGGGATAAACACATCTGCATCAGCCCAACATTTGGACCTGTTCCACAAACGTCGCTGTAATGACATTCATTATCTGAGTAAAGCCCATGTCTGAATGAGCCTGTTTATCTGAGCCTCACCCCACAAGCCTGTTCTAAACACCTCCACCATTTCGGCAATCATTATTCTACAATTAACCCCAAATCAGGCAGATGACGGGAACGTTTGGCTCCGTTTATTATGCAGAGGGCAACGCAAGCACAAGTTTTAGCAGTATGTTCGGGGATTTCAATTTGGTGCTTTACTAACTTTAAACAACACATATGTACGCAAAAATAGACTCCTTCTTTGTACTGATACTTTGAGCTGGGGGTGTGATGCTAACTACAGGCTCTGCTATGTTTGAGGACTGAAATCTGTGCTTTATTTGAATGCAATCTGAAGAAAGAGCTGACTAAAGGTCACCACACACTACAGGAGAATTTGCCCGATTTTGGCTGCGATTTCTTCTCCCTGAGTTTGGGAAAGCGTGACCCAACTTTTTGTCTTCGTGTGCGATTCTGAAGCCGCTGCTCCTCGTGTGTGGAGTCAGTGTCAGATCAGAACCACCAAACATCAACGACGCTATGGTAATAGCCGATAAAACAGTGTCAGGGGCAGGGGACACAGAAACGCAAAATATAAACTCGGGATATAGCGATAAAGTGGTACAAAAAAGTGGGATAAATTGGTACATTTAAAGTGCAGCATCTCACCCACATTATCTATAGAAATTGTCCTCCACAAATAATGACATCCAGTCCACAAAACAGCGCTATTAATCCAGTTTGCGGTGTTCTTTAAAAGTAAAGACAGTGTTTCCTCACATCGAGACACTACTTCCTGTGGACTTTATCTCCAGTCTTTTATGCTTTAATAATACTGTATCTGAAGTATTGCACCAGATTTCACAAATAATAATAACACAGTTTCGACTGCACTAGAAGTGCAGAGCTCTGATCTTTTGAGCGACTCTTACTTTTCTGTCTACTTTTACTATAGACAGGAAACAGTTGACACGATCGCGCTCACAACTTTATATCCTGTGGCCCACAGACAGATTAGAGATCAGAGATTTTTAGTCTCATAAGGTTCTCCTCGTGTCTGTGGTGCGCGCATTTTGTTGCACGTTTAAAAATCTTTTAAGACAGAAAAATCCTATAGTGTATAGCGGCCTTTACAGCGGCACGGTGGCTGAGTGGCTAGCACTCATGCCTCATAGCAAGAAGGTTGCGAGTATGATCCCCGGGTCACCCGGGCCTTTCTGTGTGGAGTTGCATGTTCTCCTCGTGTCTGGATGGGTTTCCTCCGGGCACACCGGTTTGCCCCATCAACCCAAAACTGTAGGTGTGAAAGTTGTGTGAGTGATGGTGGTGGTCGGAGGGTCCGTTGGCGCTGGTTGGCTTGGCAGCCGCTCCTCCGTCAGTCTGTCCCAGGGCAGCTGTGGCTATAACAGTAGTTACCACCACCGGGTATGGAGTGAATGAAGAATGCTCTGTAAATAATCCTCTGTGAAGCGTCTTTGTGACATCTGTCTGTGAAAAGCGCTATATAAATAAACACTTACTTACTTACTTTAGTTGGAACTATAGTTGATTTAAGTTTCTGGCACAAGCTAGATAGCATTACCCAGCAGTTTTACAATTATGTTTAAATAAGTTTTGTCTTTTTGTTTTTTAAGTTTTCATAAATCTTAAAACGTTTTTGACAGTGTTTGCTAATAATCCTAAATATTCCATCATTAGAGTTACATGTAGAACATCCCCAGAGCAATGTCACTGCAAAGCATCCACAAAGCCAAATATATATCACGCTTTGTGGCTACTGCATGCATGTCTATGGTGGAATATTCAGCAGTTACCATGGTGACACAATGCACACAATAGCAAACACTGTAAATACTGCTCAGGATGTGAATACTCAAATCAAAAATTGTAAAGTCTCGTAAAGTCTCGTAAAGTAACAGAGCTTCAGACAGAGCAGTGCCTTCAGTTATCATTGCATTGATATATCTCATAATAACTAGGCTACATAAGACATGCCAACTATACCAAGTAGATGTAAACTTGTCTAAAAGTTTCTAAACACCTTGACTTTGTCTTCTGTGCAGGGTTTGCGTCCGACTCGGAGAAGCAGCGGAGGAAGGGTGCCTGGGGGGGCGTGGTGGGGACCTTCGTTGCCATAGCGGTGGTGGGTCTGGTGGCCTACGTTATCCTGAAGAAGAAGCACCACAAGGCCTTCTCACACCGCAAACTGCAGGAGGACTTCCCTTCAGATCCAGGTAACCCTCATTACCTTCATGTTTGCACACAGAGGAGGCTTTTGTCCTGAGGGATGTTACCCCCCTCAAACTGCCCTGACACAGATCTGATGACCCTACCTGATGAATTCTACTTAATCCACAGCTCTCAAAAGATTCTGAGTTCCTGTCCTGTGTGGGATCCTTCTCTCCATCCATCATTTCGCTTTCCTCGCTTCCTTTTCCTCAATCCTCCACTTTTTCAACTGTCAATCAAATGACGTTCCAAAGCTCATTTAAAACACATTTATCTTAAAATAAAGACATTGGTCTAACTTTGATTAAAAGTCCTGATAATCTAATATCTAGGCATTTTACTTTATTTGAGTAGTTTCAACTTGAGTGTTTTTTTTTTCTTAATTCAAGCAACATTTGATTTTGTTTGTTATTATAAGTGCAAAAAGTTGTTTTTCTTATTTTAAGTGTAGTAAGATGTATTTTCATATTTTAAGTACAAAAAGGCTTGTTCCACTGGCAGGTAATTTTACTTGTCAAGTGTAAAATCATTGTAAAACTTAATTCAAGTCATCACAACTTGACTAGATTTTGTTTTTTGCTGTGTAATAATATAAAATAAAACCTTTTATAGGGTAATATTGGTCAGAACCAGCGCCTGAGGAAAGACTCATTCCCATTCCCCCTCAGCTCGAGTCTCCTTTCTCCTTCCCTCTACTCCTCTCTCCTCCCTGTCTCTCCTCTGTGGGTGGGATTTCCTGCTGAATAAAGGAGAGGAATCAAGGAGAAGGAAGTGAGGAAAGAGAAATGAGACGTGCCCTCTGTCTCTGTCACCCCCAGTGTCTAATGTTCGTGCTGAAGACAGAAGTCGTGCTGCAACAACAGGACGCAGGACTGATGCTCATGTCGTCTATACAGAAACCAAACTTAAAACAACATGGCTCATTTGCATAAAGTATCAGCGCTGATGCACAGAAATGAAACTTTAAACTATCGTATATGTGCTAAAAAAAACAGCAATTTGTTATAACATTTCAAATGAACTCGCCTATGTCTGTATAGAAAGTCGTCTAAATTATAGTCACACTGATAAAAAGAATTTGAGTTCCATATTTTCCCAGTTTTGCTAAAATGAGATTTTTTGGAGGAAGGAATTACCTGCCCCAAATTACCGCCTGGTCTCAAATAAATGCCTGGTCTGTTAAGTGAATGAAACAAATAAATGCCCCGGCCCTTATTTAGTAGTTTAGACTGAAATGTTACAACAAAATATCTACAGAGCGGGAATTTCCCACATTTGAAAGCGACTCCTGAATTACAGAAAGTCATTCAAACCCTCCCGCAACATGCAAACATTTCTTTAGCAAGTTAAAACAAATGACAGATGCTGAAATTGTAGAGCAGGCAGAGTGAGAATGTTCTTTTCTGACTTGTTTTTTTTAGCGCTTATAGTTCATGCAAATGAGCCATGTGGTTTTAAGTTTGGTTTCTGTAGCGACGACACAAGCATCAGTCCTGCGTCCTGTTGTTGCAGCAATACTTCTGTCTTCAGCACAAACATTAGACTCACTGTTTATTTGGAACCGGCGCTTATTTATCACAATATACACCCACATTTTTCATTTATTGAAACCCGGCTCTCATTTGGTATTTTACGGTAGGCGTTTTTTGAACATTAAATCGACTTAGTTTACAGTAAAATTGCCAAAAAATAACTAGGAACAGTAGATAATGCTCTTAAAACGCTGTATACAAAGTGGACTTAGTGTTTCATTCCACTTTAATTGAACGAACCCTCAGTGGGAGTAAATTCAAGTGTGAAATGAAGCGAAATGTCAGAGGACAGAGCGAGATCACGTCAGCTCTTTAATCTCAGGACGCGTCTGAAGTTGCACAGTGTTAGATAGAGTTTTGAAACAGAGCAAACCTGGTTGCGTTGGAAAATGTCAGATGCCGATTTAAGATGGTATTTGGAAAATGCTAATGCTTCTACCTGGCATTTGCAGCAGCTATGAATATTAGGGAAATCATTTGTCATTTACGGAATGTCATTCATTTTTAGCCACAGGTGTCGGGACCTAAAACCTGCCACGAACACGAGAAGTGACGCTGTTGGTTAATTTTACCCAAGTGCCCTGGTTTCCCCCCATCAATGTCTAATGTGGACAGATAGCCTTGTCCTCCAGTGAGGTACTCCTGACCTGGATAATTCTGCTCCTGATAAGACAGGGAAGCTTAGTTACAAACGTGAATGTGCTATTTTATTATTATTATTATTATTATTATTATTATTATTATTATTATTTAGTATTTTTTATATTTATTTTTAACCATATATTATGTGTTCTTAAAAATTGTATTGAATTTTTCTTATTTTTATTTCTTATTTTCTTTATTTTGTTTTTACTCCGCCCATTTTGTCTTTTCTGTATTTTTGTGTTATGTTAAAGAAAATGATCATCCTGACATCTTAAAAGCTTGAAGAAAAAAACAACTGTAAATTAATCACAAAATAAAATAAAATAAATAAAATTAAACGTGAACGTGAAAAGAAAATTAAAACATGCTTGAGGAATACAGTTCTCCATGCTAAAATTAAGCTTGATGCTGTCCTTTCATTTATCACTTTTCAAGGTTTTTTCGAGAAATTAGAAACGTAATGTTATGTCAATCAGGTCAAACAAGGGTGGTTTGTGTTTTCTGGGCAGTAAAAATCGTTCTGATTGGCCGAGGACGAAGCCAATGACACTTACAGGTACAGCAGGGTCTGGAAAGTAGAATGGGACAGAAAACTCAATTCACTCTTACCAAAATATGACCCTAAAACAAACAACTATATGTGTTTAATTGGCAGATCATTTTATTTGAAATCAGAAAAAATGAAACCAGCGACAAAAACGTATCTAGGTCGAATAGGTTAAAATGTCTTTGGTCTTTCTCTTTATTATGATCAACTTTTTAATTATTGAATTTTACATTTAAGATCAATTACGCAAAAAAAAAAATCAAACTCTAATATTAAGTCATAAATCAAGTGGTTATTTATTGTTGCAGTGTTTTTATACTATACGGACTCTAAATATTTGTTTTTTTGCCTTTAGTTCTGCGTCTGGACAACAGTGAGCCTCTGGACCTAAACTTCGGCAGAGCAGCCTACTACAACCCAACCCTGCAGGCGGACAACATCCAGATGAGCCCCTTCCCCAGACACTAAACTCCTCCTGTAGCACCCTATACCCCAGCACCCAAGAACTGCACCCATTCCAGAAACCCTGCCCGTGACCACCCAAGAACTGCACACTCTCACCCGGGCCCCCTGAACCCCCTCACCCAACGATGATACCCTCTTATCCTGGCACCCTACACCTTGCATCTACCCTAAACCATCTCACCTGGCACCAATACCCCAGCACCCAAGAAGTGAACCCTCTCACCCAAGCACCCAAAACTGCACACTCTCACCCTGGCAAACTGCAACCTAGCACCCAAGACCTGCACCCCTTTAACCATGGCATCCTACACCCTAGCACCCAAGACTTGCACCCCTTTAACCACGGCATCCTACACCCTACCACCCAAGACCTGCACCCCTTTAACCATGGCATCCTACACCCTAGCACCCAAGACCTACACCCCTTTAACCATGGCATCCTACACCCTAGCACCCAATACCTGCACCCCTTTAACTGTGGCATCCTACACCCTAGCACCCTTTAACTGTGGCATCCTACACCCTAGCACCCAAGACTTACACCCCTTTAACTGTGGCATCCTACACCCTAGCACCCTTTAACTGTGGCATCCTACACCCTAGCACCCTTTAACTGTGGCATCCTACACCCTAGCACCCAAGACTTGCACCCCTTTAACCATGGCATCCTACACCCTAGCACCCAAGACCCTCTCTCCCAGTCACCCTAAACCACAGCACCCAAAAACAGACCCCTCTCAGACAGACACCCTGCACCCTCGGTTCCAAGAATAGCACCTTACGTTCTATCACCCAAGAACTGTACTCAGCACCCCAAGACCTGAAGCTTCTCGCCTTAGTAACCCTACACCTCGGCACCCAAGAACTGAATCCTGTCACCCTTCACACAGCCCCCTGCACCCTTTGGACAAACCCTGCTAGTGCTTCCCATCTTCTGGAGGCGTGGACATAAACTGTTGAATGTTGAGAATGGAAAACCACAAAGAAGACTAGAAGATAGATTGATATTTAAATAGACGAGAATATATGATGTAAATACAAAATGACAGAGCTTTAAGTCACACCATCTCAGAAGGTCTGATGATGGGAGATGTTTTAAAGAGGGGATATTATGCGAAATCTTGTTTTTTGGAGCTTTCTCCCATTTTATAATATTGTTCCGTCAGCAAAAACATGTCTTTATGCCATTTAGCGATCTCTCCCGGGCGTTTTCTGAACCCTCCTTACACATTGCGAAAAAAAACTAAAGATATAAACACTTAAATCTATCTGAAAATGACATCCATCCATCCATGCAGCAAGATCACTTTACCAGTTTAAGAAGCAGTCTCAGAACTAGTAAGTAGTAGGAGTGCGACGGTACACAAAAATCACGATTCGGTACGCACCTCGGTTTTGAGGTCACGGTTCGGTTAATTTCCGGTACAGTTTGGGAACAAAATGCAAAAATGTCACATGTTTGAACGATAAAATACAGCACTTTTTCCCCCCAAAAGGCCCCTCCCCTTGTGTCTGCTACAAATCTGCACAAAACTGAACGCTCAGGGAAATAGTAAATAGGAAACAAACCATGAAAATAATTAATAAGAAGAAGAACAAATAATTATAACTGTTATAATTGTAATGATAATTGTTTAATCACCCTATTTGACAAAATCATCCGTTTTATTTAGAGTGGCATCTTGTCAACACAAATTGCATAAACTCACTCGTGCACAGCATTCCACTGAACCGAACCACTAATACATGTACCGTTACACACCTAATACGTAGATAATGAACCTGAAAACAAGATGTATAACCTGATATAAGTTTTAAAATCTTAGCCACATCAGAGAAGTTTGCAGTGCAGTAAAATCCTGTCTGGTGTTCGTCTCACAAGTCGTCGTCCAGTTTTCCACAAATATACAAATGCAGGATACAAAACATTACACTACAACTCTGAAGCGCTCTGAAGGGGGAGTGACTTAGAGCGGAGAGCAATTGGAGGGGGGACTGGAAGCGGTATGAGAACGCTATGACAATTGGCAATGAATACGCCATAGAAGTATAATATCCCCTCTTTAAGGTATCGTTTCCAGTTAGCAAAATTAACACTTGATTTTTAGTCCTTTTCCAACAACATTCTACCTGCATTGTTCTAATAATAGAAGACTCAATAATTTAATTAAAATTTTAAATAATTCTAAACCAATAAAAGCTCAAATCAAGATTCTTATTGTCAAAATACAGTACATTACATCACAGACTATTGAACTAAGTAGACACATTTTTTGCTTTCAGTGTGAGAAATGGATCTGATCCGTAGCAGCCAAAATGAACCGTCGGCCATTTTGAGTGTCTTGCCAAAGGGTCTTTTCTACCGAAGCTTGGCAAAATATGAGGACTGTTCAATTTACCATTTTGTCCACCTTAGAGAACACAAAACCTAAAATTTCACATTGAAGGAAGGGTTGATAAAAGAAAAAAAAAAAAAAAAAAAACACACACGCACGCTTTGAACGTTTTTGACTCAAATTTTAAAAAGGTGCACTGATTACGTTGATTTTATTCATAAACCGCACCAAAACATTCACCACCTGCTTGTACTCGTAGAGGCTTCGGTGCTGAATTGCTTTTCCAGTATGACATCGAGCGCGTCTGTCTCCATGGAGACGAGCGAACGAGTTAGAGGTCAGATCTGTGGAGAGGCGACTCTGCCAGGTGTTTTAGTGATAAGAAAATAGATGTTTAAGAAAAAAAAATGCTTGATAAATATGTTTTAGATCTATTTTACGCTATTTTTTAATGTTATAATGTTCTTTCCTGATCACAAACAGACCTGGAGTTGTGTTTTGGTTCATTCACACATGTTTAACACATAAATCCTGCATATTTAGGGTAAGTTTTTCTGTCAAACTGAAACCACTCTATTCCACCTTGTGGTAATACAGAAAGGTTTAGGCCCCGTTTACACGTACACGGATATTTTTAGAAACAAATATTTCCCTCTCTTTGTTTTCCGAAATAACATCGTGCACACAGCATAATTTTCAAAAAAAGTTTCCGTTTACATGAACCCGCATAAATACATCGTCAAGCGCTGTCATAACTACGCCAAGCCTCTAGGGGCCAGTTTAGGAAGAAGGAAAACGCTCTGCAGCCAACGGAGCCTCAGTTTCAGTAGTTAGTCGGAGAGTAACAGCAGTGATGACCACGACATCCTACAATTTTCACCCCACTCCTCAGGGAAAACCACTTAATTTTCAAAATGATCCCACCAGACAGCGGTCCACCCAGGTCGGACCCAAAAACGGCAACGTTGGCGGTAACGCGACTGAGTCTTGGGGTCATAAGGAGAAGAGAGAAAATTACTGACTGAGCCTCATTCATCTCTCTTCATCGATATGATCCATCAGCTGTGCAAATTCAAACACATGACAAGTGTTTGCAGCAGAGGTAATGCGACTGCTGCTCTGAACGCTTCCATGATCATCACCAGAGAAAAACGTTAACACTGGTCGCACACACTAAAATGCCGTTTATGTCACTTTACACGCAAACCGCAGTTTTCCAAAATCTCCACTTTAGCCAGAGTTTTTAGAAAGATCCGTTTTCAGAGGCGAATTCACCGTTTGGGTGTAAAAGATGGGTACAAACGAAGGGAAATTTCTCTGTTTTTAAAAATATCCGTGTACGTGTAAACGGGGCCTTAATCTCCAGGTATGTTTTTGAGGAGGTAACAACATTCTAACATGGTTTAAATCTCACAAGTCAATTTTAAAAAATTAATATAGGACCTTTAAAGCTATTTACAACATCTCCATGGAGACGTAGACAATGACATCTCTATGGGGACATGCAGGTTACGCAGAGCACCTTAAATGAAGTGAACACTATTTATCGAACGTCTTTGCACAGTCCCTTTTTGGGTTTTCTGTTTGGGATGCAGGTTTTCATTGAGAATAATCATGCCCCTCGGTGAAGCAGAACGGAGCAATCGAAAATGAACGAGCCGGAGCAGCCCGAGCCACACTGAACAATTTGATTCCACATTGGCTCGAACACAAGGCGAAGGAGAATGAAGTCAAATTCTGCGTGCGGCCGGTGAATGGAAGCCCGCCACGCAGTTCATCTTTTACAGGGCTGTTTTGTTATTCATAGGAAGGGGATTTTGTATTTGGGGAGATTGTTTTGTACAGGGTCCCAGCATAAACAAGTGAATGACCCAGATCCACATGCTTTTCAATAACGTTGGTTGTTTTTAAAAAGTTGGGTTGGAAAGTTGGGGTTGACTTTGAGAAAAGCAAAATTTCAATGGATGTTTTTAGATAAAAGCGTTGGAGGATGGAGGAGGCGGGAGTGAATATGTAGCAGATGTGTTGCCCTCCACTAGTGAGATTTGAAAAACTTTTTAGAAAATCATTTTGTTCTATTTTTTTATTTATGCATTTTTATTTTAGAAGAATTAGAACAAAAGAATAATACATTTTTAAGAAATGTTCTCTTAAATCTACCATCTGTTATTAACCTGGCCCTGTTGTATTCTCACCATAGACCTTGGATCTATAATAAAAACTGGATAAGCCCCTCCCTCTGTCTAAACCAACTAGTGGCCGCTCCAGGTACTGCAGCTCCTGGGAGCTTGGGCCCAAAAGGAAATCTCCCATAGAAGCGCAATCCATTTTCCATCAATTTTTGGGAATTCAAACTGCCCGTGTTCGGCTGACAGGGCATCCACAACTTTCACAAAGGTTGGATTTTGTAGGATTCTTTTCTATTTTCACAAAATCAGCTTTTTAAAATTTTTAAATTCTCAAAGAGCCTAAAAATGAGACTTAGCCAAGACACACTCTGAGCCTGCACAACTCCACTCTCACACACAGTAAAAAAGGATTTTCTAGCATAGTTAAACTGACTTGAATTAAGCAGATTCATCTTAAATGATCAATTTTAAGATTTTTTTTAACTTAATAACACAAGATTTTTTTTTTTACTTGTTTCAAGATATTCCATCCTGATATATCTTATTTAAATATTACGACTTATTCTAAGCACTTTTTATATTAAATCAAGCCAGGTTAAGCCTCTTTAACTTCCTTCTCAAACCAATAAAGTGAAAAATCTTGCCATAAATACTGCTTAGAACAAGATTCATATTTCGTCTTGTTTTAATAAAACTTGGTAAGTGAAAATTTCTTACTGCACTGGCAAATAATTTCACTTAAAATATGACCTCAAAATTGTTATTGTTATTATTTTTTCTTATTTTTCATAGGCCTTTTTGCAGTGCAGTTCTTGCTCTGGCTGGTCCAATTCTCCATGCCGTGCTCTGATTGGTCCAGTGGTCTGATTGGTTTGAACTTACTTAGATATTGTTTTTTCCAGTGTACTGAGGAAGTAAATGCGGAAGAGAAAATTATTTTTGGGCCCAATAAGCACAGGCCACTGAAAACAATGCAACGCCATCTTGGATTCACCTTCCAGATTTTACTATAGCTCTGTGCCGTAGACTGTATAAAGTGGACTAAGTGTGACGTCACTCACAGCGTTCAGCTCCAGTAAAATGAGGCTGGTGATTCTAACATTTACAGGAGAGAATTTAGAGCCTCTGTGTTATGAATAGGGTTTTTAAACAGACAAATAGCAAAATACAAAACATGAGGATCATGTGGAGCGGGTTAATACGAACATTTTAAGAGCAAAATAATGAGGTGCACAGCAACAGTTACAGAAAGACGGGCCAGAATAATCCAATGCAAGACAATGGGAGCCAGGGTGAGAAGGAGCTGGAAGAGCTGCCACGCAAACTTCCTATTTGGAACATGGCAGCTAGAAAATTAGCTATGTCCATTTATAAATACAGTCTATGATTCTCACATATCGCCACTAGATGCTGTCTACATTACTGCTGTCTGGTGTGCAGCTTTGGCCAGACAAAGAAAGGCCTAAAAGTTCAGGTGAACCTAAACAAAAGTGAGGGGAGAACAGGTTTCACATTTGACACACTGCAAAAAAGCTTGGCCAAAATTTAAGCTATAAACACTTACATTTATCAGAAAATGACTTAAAAGTAGTGAAATGATTATTTTACTTGCCACATTATCTTAAAATAAACTACCTGTAGACTAGAATGAAGCAGTCTCAGAACTAGTTAAGCTAAGATGACTTGAATTAAGAAAGTTTTATCATGATTTGAGTACATTTCACTTGACAAGTAAAATGATCTGCCAATGGAATAAGACTTTTTGTACTTAAAATATGAAAATACATCTCGCTACACGTAAAATAAGAAAAACTAAGCTTTGCACTTAAAATAAGAAATAAAAACAAATGCCGCTCGAATTAAGAAAAAACACACTAGATAATAGAGATAGTAGATAATTTTACTTGTCAAGTTGAATCCACTCAAATAAAGTGAAATGTTCTTAATTTAAGTCATTTTAACTTACCTAGATATTGTTTTTTCCAGTGTAAGTAGATAATAAATATAAAAACAAGATGAATAACCTGATATAAGTTCTGAAATCTTGGCCACCTACAAGTAAAAAACAAAAACTCTTTAAGATGGTAGATTTAAACTAATTTTGTCCTGATTTTATCCACAAATCAGCACTTTCAGACTTGATTATAAATGTTATTCTATTGTTGCTGCTGTAATATCTTTAGAAACCACTAATGTAAAGAAAAAAAAAAACCTCATGACCATTTGAATTGTTCACATTCTTATTCGAGTTTATTTTTCTAAAGACCAGACACATTATGGCTTCATCTGGAAAAAATAATCATGGATAATTTCTGAAAATATCTATTGAAATGTGTATTATATTCTCCCCTGGCCATTCTATGCCTGACACATTTCTGATTCCTCATTGGATTCGATTTTTTGACTTCTGGGTTTCTTGTTTAGACTGTAAATGTGGAGGTTGACTGATATTTAAGACAGAGGGACTTAATATTTTTGTACATACATGCTACACTGCATATTCAGAAGGATGAAGTATATATGCAAAAGAGAACAAAGTACTTTCTATGATAGTTCCTGTACAATAAAGCGCTTTGTAGAAAATGTGCAAGCCGTCCTGTTCATTAGTGAAATGGATTGTTTTAATGGGAGTTTACGGGATGGGGACACGAAATTCTACTTTTAAAAACTGCTCAATAAACTCTTGCTGGACAGATACGGCCTGGTAAGATTTTCTGCACACACTTTTATTGCTAGTATTTAAAAAACATTTGCTTATTTCATAGTTTTAAAGCGGCAGTGCCTATTTTTTCTGTAATAAAGTCATATTTGTGTTGCTCCAGTACAGATAAATTCAAAAAAATATCTATTATAAAGTGTTTCTATCAGCCGCAAACCAGTAGACGATGCTGGTGCGCTGTTAGCATGCTAGTTGCTGCCACACAAACTCCGCACTGGTCTCTGAAATTTGTGAAATAAAGCTCAGAAATTCCTCACGGGGAATGATGAGGATGTGAGGAACTTTTGGACCACAGCAAAAAGGGCCTTTAAAATACTCGGAGTAACAGGAGTGGAAAGCCAGAGCCCTCTAGTGGCAAAATGTATTAAATGCCCCATCTGGTCATGACAACCAGGTGGCAGACCCTCCACTACTGTAGAAATGTTACCCAGTGGACCTTTAATATATTGTCATTTGGAAATAACACATTATACAATAGTGAGTGATTAATGGATCATCATCAGTATTGGGAGGCTGTATCAATAGCTGATTTGACAGTTTATTTGGCTTCATTTTGTACCAAATCTCTTAATGTATGAGTGGATCCAAATGGAAGTATGTCTTGCCAACCTGGGTAAAGTAGCCAAAATCTGTCTCGAAGTACCATTACTTCATTATATAACTTCAAAAAAGAAGTTCCAAGAAATTAAGTAAGAGTAAAAAGTATTGGAGAAATTAGTCATTGGAACAGTAAATGTCCATCCATCCATTTTCTTCCACTTATCCCGGACGAAGTAGTAAGGGCATCCATCTAAACAGGGACTCCCAGACTTCCCTCACCCCAGACACTTCCTCCAGCTCTCCTGGTGGAACTCCAAGGTGTTCCCCATAGACCATATGAGTGGACTAAGTGAGTGTAACGTCACCCATAGCCACTCAAATGAGGCTCCTGATCCCACGGAGGAAATCTGGAGCCAGGCTCTATGTTATGAATAGCATTTGCAAATAGCAAAAAAAAAAATATATATAAAAATTCAGGATCATGTGTTGCGGGTTCATACGAACATTTTAAGACCAAAATGACGAGGCCACTGCAGGAGTTACAGAGAGAGGGACGATAAGATCCTAATGTAAGTCAATGGGAAAAAGGGAGAGAAGGAGCCAGAAGAGCCTCCTGGAGCACTTCCTGTTTGGCACGTGGCGGCTAACGGGTTAGCTTAGTCCACTCATATATACGGTCATTGGTGTTCCCAGGCCAGCCCAGAGACATTTCCCTCCAGCGTGCCCTGGGTCTTCCCCTGGACCTCCTCAAGGTGGGACACAAACTTCCCAAGGAGGCGTCCAAATGCCCTCCTCTCAGCTGACTCCTCTCGACTTGGAGGAGCAGCGGCTCTACTCTGAGCTCCTCCCGTGTGACTAAGCTCCTCACCCTGTCTCTAAAGGAGAATCCAGCCACTCTGCAGAGGAAACTCATTTCACCCACTTGTATCCGCGATCTCGTGCTTTCGGTCATTACCCAGAGGGGAGGAACAGAGAATGACTGGTAAGTTTGCCTTTTGACTCAACTTGTGAACAACTTGAACTTTAGCACCTCTTTTTGAGACGGGGACTCTCCACCCGCCTGGAGATGGTGTCACCTTTCTCCGGTCAAGAACCATGGCCTTGGATTTAGAGGAGCTGATGTTGATCTCAGATGCTTCACACTCACCAGCAAACCTCCCCAGTGCACGTCCAGGTCCTGATCATGAAGCCATCAGCACCACATCATCTACAAACAGCAGAGATGAGACCCTGTGGCCACACCCTGGAGCCATTCCGGGGTGCTCTTCAATGAGCATCTGGTGGCCGGGCCTTTCCCCACAGGAGAGAGTAGAGTACTGCTACACTGACAAATATATATCTCAACAAGGAGTAAAAGTAAAAACAAGTTAACAAGTAGTAAATGTGCAACATCTGCTTGCCCTTAAACAGTGCTTCTGTAAATGCCTGGGCGAGCAGCAGGCTTATTTTGTTGTAGAATTTTGGAGTGGAAGTTATCTGCAAATTGTTACTTGAGGGGAATGAAGCGCTGACTGTGCAGGAGTGGGGCCAGTTTTTGGATCACTCCACAGTCTTATCAGCGCTGCAGTCGGGGATTTCAGATGTAATTGTTTGGCACGGCACTGAAACCATTAACAGATTTGAATACCCCCAACGTATTAAACAAGAAGAGAGAGGACTGATTCACTCTGCACTGAAGCGGAGAGGACAAGGCGAAAGGCAGCCTATTCAATAGTGGATTTTAAGTCCCTGTAATGGTGTGCAATAAACTCTTTTTATTTTCTGTCTCATTACAACTAAAACTCTAACAACTATTTATTATGAGGGATCAAATATGCATCAATGCTACAGAACACAACAGCAGCCACGGTCACTCACCAAGTGTACAATAAGTTAATTATCCTATAACCCATAAGTAATTATCCTATAACCCATAGTAATTGAACTCCTCTATTCCTGAGAGAAAAGAGAGTGGGTTTTGTTTTGAACCTTGGCAAGATCTTCCAGTGGAAATACTGTGAGGGAATGGGCTCATCACCAGATCAAAAACAAGAAAAGGAAAGTGGAAACTCACCTCCCCCTAAATGCTGACTGTGATGCTGCAGGACACAGAGGGTCCTGAAGGCTATTGCTCCCCACTAGGGATGGGCATGATTAGTCGACTAATCGATAATTGATCATTAAGAATTTCGTTGATCACATTCATTTTAATCCACAAACCGAATGTAGGTGTCTGTGTGTAACGTAACGTAAGGAGTCGAGGCTGCGTCTCACAACACAAACACTGGAGTTGTGGCCCCACAGTCCCACGCCTTGGCTCTGGCTCCTTGGAGATCACTATATCCCTCAGAGTGCATTTACCTGCACATCAGTATTCCGGGTATGATCTTTTTTTTCTTGTTTTTTTTTTGAGTATCCCGGTTTCGCATGATTACGCAGCATCTCCAATGCGACATATGCACAGAATAGATTCACCAGCCTCATTACATCCTCTGTCACAGAGAGAACACTCATATTCCACTGAGTGTCCTTTAGTCCAACTAAAGCTAAACACATCAGCACAAGGAAAGAGCTGCTTTTTTTTCACTTATGCAAATGGAAATGAGCCATGGGGTTTTAAGTTTCGTTTTTGTAATACGTAACCAAATGTGGCAAAGCTGCATTAAACACATTCTGATCTCACATGGGCTGATGTGGCTCTATAGTGGTTATGGTTTATATGTTGTAAAGTTGAGTTTATTTATGCAGATTAGTAATAGTAATACTAGTGATGATAATTTTAATATAAAATGTTAATGATTTATTGAAAATCGACCGTTAATTTTCCCGACAATTGATTAAGAAAAATTTAATTGAATGTCCATCCCTACTACCCACCTCCTCGTGACACACTTTTCGTTCTTTCCAGCTTCTTCTTGTATTTTAAACTGACCGATTGAGTAAGTGCACGATGACATCACTTTTCACATGTCACTCTTGCAGTTTTAGAAGCCAAAGAAGCTGCTTTATTCCTATGTCAAAGGTGTTCTCCCTGGATTTGAGCTCTGAGGACTTGAATCTTGTTTGGTACCTGTGCTTAATTCTCGTCATTTTTATTACCCAGCATGCTGTGTTCTTCACAGCAGGCTGAAGTATAATGATCACATCACACTCGTGGGAACGCTCAGGTTGTACTTTGGAAGACACTTGAAAATGACCACATTTTACCTCAAATTTCATCTCTCACAACTGCACAGCAAGTGGATGTATGTTTCAGGTCTCTGTGCAGTAATGTGTGTTTACAGGTATCTTTGTGGTAATGAAAACAGTTCTAATTGAAGAAAGGAAAGATGGACACATGTAATACCATACTGTGGAACATTCCAGGCACAGCAACAGTGATATTATGTCATTATGTGCACGTAGTTGTTTTTTTTTATGTCTCCCTTGGTTACAGGCCTGGAAACCACCACTAGAATGCTCTGGTTTTGGCTGGTTCACTTTTATTTGCTCTGGTAACTCACTAACCAAACTGTGTATGTGTGGACAGTGCAGGGGAACAGGGACAGTTTTAGGAGCATTCTACCATCTTATCCCTGCTTATCCTTAACTTTTTAAAGAAACTGTACTTTACATACAGGTGAGTTCTTGTACAGTTGTAGGGAGTATTATCTGTTACATAAGGATGAGTTCTTGTACAGTTGTAGGGAGTATTATCTGTTACATAAGGATGAGTTGTACAGTTGTAGGGAGTATTATCTCTTACATAAGAGTAAGTTGCTGTAAAGTTGTAGGGAGTATTATCTGTTACATAAGGATGAGTTGTACAGTTGTAGGGAGTATTATCTCTTACATAAGCGTAAGTTGCTGTAAAGTTGTAGGGAGTATTATCTGTTACATAAGGATGAGTTCTTGTACAGTTGTAGGGAGTATTATCTGTTACATAAGGGTAAGTTGTACAGTTGTAGGGAGTATTATCTGTTACATAAGGGTGAGTTAAGAAACTGTACTTTTCTAGCAGCATACTTTTACTCCTGCTTAAGTAATATTGACTAAATCTGCGGTCATACCGGCTCGTCAAAGCCTGATCCCGTCAGATCTCAGAAGCTAAGCAGGGCCGGACCTGGTTAGTACTTGGATGCGAGACCACTGGGAATTCCAGGTGCCACAGTGGGGCGCCAGTCGCAAAAACTGTCATTGTGTCCTTAGGCAAGGCACATCACCCACATTGCCTAGTATGAAAGTGGTGTGTGTGTGAATGGTGGTGGTGGTCGGAGGGGCCGATGGCGCAGATTGGCAGCCTCGCTTCCGTCAGTCTGCCCCAGGGCAGCTGTGGCTACAATAGTAGCTTACCACCACCGGGTCTGGAGTGAATGAATAATGCTCTGTAAAGCGTCTTTGAGTGTCCAGAAAAGCGCTATATAAAACTGATGCATTATTATTATTATTATCTTTATGTTGACAATATGAACTGATTTGAACTTTTTTTTTTTTTTTTTGCAGCACTCCTTTAAATATAATTTCGTTTGTCTCATTTTTGTGGTCTCTCCCTCCAATATGATGATAATTATGTTATCAAGCTAGAACAGTTATTCACTGTCTGCACTTCTATAGTTAATGTAAAATGTCTGGAAAATGATAAAGAAAGCTCATTGCATTAGATTAGAAGAGGGGGGTGGGATTAAATAAATTCTTCCCACAAATATTCTGTTGTTTTTGTTATTTCTATCATGATTTCTCTAATGCTATATATTTCATTGTAAAAGAATGTGAACTTCTTAATTGCCCAAAAAAATAAAAAAAAAATAAAATAAAAAACAACCTTCAAATGAAATTTATTTAAAATTAAAAATCAGTACATCTCGACAGTTGCTCTTAGTTTAGTAGTAGTTTTCCCAAATACGTTTTTACTCTACTTAAGTGATTTCTTGGTACTATGTCACTTTTCCACCTTGAAGGCCCCCAAAGCGCACCACCAGTGTGCGCAGAAACTGGCGGCGAGGGGGTTAAGTGTCTTGCCCAAGGACACAACACAAACTCAGTGGATCTTTAAGACTGCGGCGAGCACTTTCTATTTATTTATGTACTTATTTGATCTCTGACTAAATGTTTTAATGTGTGTTCATATTCTGTGGTTTGTGTTTTTAATGTTTTTCAATTCAATTCAATTTATTTTTGTAGCGCCCAAAATCACAACAACAGTTGCCTCTAAGGGCATTCCAAGATTTTTGATGAGTAAAACATACAACACAGACATATCAAAACAGGAATAAACAACATTCATGTAAAGCAACAAATGAAACATCGTCCAGTCATCCCCTGTCCTTAGACCCTCCATCTCAGCAAGGAAAAACTCCAAAAAACCCAGGGTCCTGGGAAAAAGAAGAAACCTCGGGGAGAACTACAGTGAAGGAGAGATCCACTCCCATGGATGGACAGGCTATAGATGTCCAGGCCCGTGGGCCAGTTTGGTATGGCCACATCTACCCAGGTGGGGAAGGAGCCGGGGGAGGAGCCAGGCGAGGAAGAGGAGGGCTGGGCAAGAAGGAGGAGAGCCGGGCGAGGAGGAGGAGGGCCAGGCGAGGAGGAGGGCCAGGCAGTGGGTAGAGGAGGGCCGGGCAGGGAGGAGGGGGCCAGGCGGGGAGGAGGAGAGTCAGGCGAGGAAGAGGAGAGGGGTCCAGCTGTCATCAGCTGTCATTTTAAATTGTGTGTTTGAATTTGCGTATGAATGATGTGCACTCCGGCCTTCTCACACCCCTTTTTCCAATATAGTTTTAGTTTTAGACTTTTAGACTCTGACAAACTTTATTGAGTCACAAGGGAAATTATTTGGACACAGCAGCTCACACATCCCAATAAAATATAATAACAAAGAGGGAAAAAAATGGTAATAATAAATTCTAAATAAGTAGCAAAAAAGATAGCAGGAGACTGGTGTCAAGTAATTATAGCATAATTAGCATAATTATATAAATGTAAATGTAGAGGACAAAATAAAATTGAAAAATAAGTAAAATATAAAATCTCAGCTATAAACAAGAGGATACAGGAAGACAGTGCAAAAAATGGCATGAGGGTGAGTTGTACAGTTGTAGGGAGTATTATCTGTTCCATAAGAGTGAGTTGTTATACAGTTGCAGGGAGTGGTATTTTTATGTAAGGATGAGTTGTTGTACAGTGCAGGGACTCTCTTACTGTTTGAGCTGTAGGAGCCTGTTGTAAATGACAAACTGAACAATGATGGTTACGTCAGTAGCAGGATTCCAACCACCAACCTTCAGGTCAGCAGGGACCAATCTACCAACTGAGCCACTGTCGCCCACTTTTTAATTCTACTATTCTATTTTGAAGTAACATCGCTCTTATTTGAGTACAGTTTTTGGCTCGTCTACCACCTCTGCTCCTTTTCCAACAGTCTGGGGGTTTGGACGTCATTGTTTGGCTCAGCGCTGGAATCAATGGGCAGATTTAGCCATAGACGAGTGTGACAGAGTGTATATTACAGCAGCGCTCGGCTTCATTAGAATTAAAGCAGGGACAAAATGAGAGGGGAGATTCCAATCATCCCAGGCCCCGGTTGAATTGATATCAGCCATGTTTCATTCTGTTTCAAGTCTGTTGTGTTGGAATGAGTTTAACCTGAGCAGATTGCGTTATATATGACAACAGGTTTTTTAATTAACTGGAGATAAAGACAAAAAGAAAAGCAGCGTTTCCTCCGGTCCCTGAACGTCGCAACACACAATCGTGGGTCTGAGATTTACCGTTTGATAGTACTACAATTAGAGTTTTAAAAGGATACATTACACTTCTGTGGGGTATTAATATTATCAGGTTTTATCATTTTCAGTGTCGTTTTTCCGGTAAGTCACTCCCCCTTCAGAGCACAATTTCACTAACGAAACCATTGCACATCGCACCACGTTTACAAGTTGTAGTGTACAGTTTTGCACCATTTTTCTGTGTATTTAAATAGGCTTCTGTGTACACTGCAAAAAACCTTGGCCAAAATGTAAGATATAAACACTTAAATCTATCAGAAAATGGCATAAAAGTAGTGAAATTAACTGTCCATGCAGTAGGGCGCAGTGATATGACCGGAGAGAAAATAGTACCAAGCTATTATGAGGTCTGACTTTTTTGTGGTTCACCATTTTGTGAAGCAAATGTATCACTCTTTACGATTTATTTTCATGCCAACTTTCCAAACACTTTCATCAGCACCAAAACCGGGGAAGAACTCGGCTCACCGGACGCTGTCGGAAGGTAAGTCGGTGTTGATGCACGACACTGCTGAAGGGGATGCCATACAGATTTATGTCAGAAACCCCAAACTATCCCTTTAAGCAGTCTGAGAACTAGTAAGTAGATAATAAATCTGAAAACAAGATGAAAAACCTGATATAATGCCAAAAATATTCATTATGTCTTCTTAGTACTTTAACTTCTTAGGATATTTTTTAAGACAATGTAGTCAAATGTATTTACCTTGTTGACATGTTTCGGCTGCTGCTGTGAGCCATCTTCAGAACTGTCCCAGATGTTGGTGGTGGCGTGTCGTATATCAGCTGTTGTTACTGCAGGCGTGGTCAGCCTGATGGACCTGCAGGTCGCTCAGACTGACCCCGCCTCCCAGAACACCAAAAAGAATGGGAAAAGGAAACAGCAGGGAGACTCACCAGAACACAAAGAGACAAAGCAGAACAGGAAAACCTAAAATCCGACACATCAGACCACTGTAAAAGAAATAACCAAATTATGGATTGGGTCGGGGCACGGGCCATTGGATTAGAGATCAGCAAGTTCAAATGCTGGATCAGGGAAGCCATTGAGATCAGGAAACGAGGCACTGACAGCATCAACCGTGACGACCGCGCGTTCCTCCTTTCACATATCTGGAACACCCTCCTCCAGAAACCACCTGGGGACAGGAGGCGTGGTCAGTCTGAACGACCTGCCAGGTCCATCAGGTTGACCATGCGTACAGGAAGTAACAACAGCTGACACGTCACCACCAACACCGGAGACAGTTCTGAAGATGCAGCAGCAGCCGAAACATGTCAACAAGGTAAATACACTTGACTACATTGTCTTAAAAAAGAACCTAAGAAGTTAAACCTGATATAAGTTTTGAAATCTTGGCAAGATCAGAGAAATGTAATGTATTTATGTTGTCTTGTGGGATCATGGGAAACGTAGACTTGTTTAGTTTAGTCTTTGTTTGACGGTAGAATGACATTAGCTCCCAAAAATGTTCCATACCAAATTATAGCTAAACAGACAGTTTCCATCTGCAGTCTGTGGTTTACAGAATAAATTATACAGTGAGATCACATTAGGTCAACAAAAAGAACAATACACTCTGTCCACTCTCTGAGCCACACACTCACACGTCATCACACATGTACAATACAGCTCACTGTATGAGAGTTCGAATAATGCCTGGAAAAGATCGCTAAATGACTCAAATATGCATGGATGACCAGTGGTGGAAGGTAATGAAGTACAACATTAAAAGTACAATGCTTAAGTACACATTTTAGGTATCTGTACTTTACCTAAGTGGGTACTTTTTACTTTTACTTCCTTACATCTAAGAATGAGTATCTGTACTTTCTACTCCACTACATTTTTATCTGGTTTAAAAAGTAAAAAGTTTTCTTTATGGTGTGAGACCTGCTGAAATGACTGATACGTTATTTTAGCACATTTAATTTAACGTCCCAATTTTGAGCAAACCTAATATACAAAAACATAAAAATGGTTCAAAAATATTTAGAAATTAATTTAAAAAAAAATCTAAAATATCTGCAAAATACTTTTACTTTTTACTCTTTAAGTCATAAAAGAGGCTTTAATACTTTTAGTTAAGTAGATTTTTATGTGATACTTTTACTTTTGCCTCTGCATCTGTACTTTTACTTAAGTAACAGAATTGAGTACTTCATCCACCACTGTTGATTACGTCTAAAACCATTTCACGCATGTTTTTGTTGAGGGAACAGCGTTAAAACCTGGTAAAAAGCTCCAAAAAGTTGATTTTGCATAATATCCTTGTTAATAACTTAATCTGAATAGTGCATTTTATAAACAAGAGCTGCACAGAGACAGAAAACAACAAAAAACAAAGAAAAGGAATGAATGCTCAATGAAATCTCCCTGAAAGTGTGTGGTGGCTAATGAGATAAAAGCGTGTGTGCAGATAAAAAAGGTCAGACTGTGGATAAAAAATCACAAATGATAAAAGCCAAAAGTTGGGTTCACTTATTCTGATTAAAATCACTTGAAACAGTCACGCCAAGGTTGGTGACAGACTGTTTTTGTTCGTTGATAGTACATATGGAGCTGAACATGGGATAGGGAAATGTACATATGAGTCAATGACATGACGCCTACATTTTCTGTAATAATTCACCACATTTCTGTAGCAGCTCTGACCTCCACGGTACCAAATGGTTTTGTTTTTTTCAGAAATCATGAGTTATTCTGCATGTTTTTTGTAAAGTTTTAAAATGTGATGCAACCGTGCATCATGTGGTGCGACTAATAACAGCAGTAATTCTATGGCTGGAATTTAATAACAGACAAAGTAGACTTGGGGGAATGGGATTCTTTAGGCATTTTTCTTCATTTGATGCATTTTACAGGGCTTGTGTTCATTAAACACAAGCAGGTGACTGTCATATTGGACAGCAAAAGAAAATATCAATATGCATTATAAATCAAAAGAAATGCAATAGTTTGTTTCTATACACGTCATATTACTCACAACTTAGATGAATAGTGGCGATAAACGATCTCAGGCTGCAGAAAAGTATGTAACAGTCTTTAGTAATTTGCTTTTGATTCATGTTTTATATATTAATACAGACTTTTCCACAGCCTGAGATCGTTTATCTTCACTAGTTTTGTGGAGTTTGCCGCCGTCAGCTGAGCGGAAATGACGTCCTATAATTACTGCAGAAATAATAATGAATAATTTTAGAAATAAACTCGCACAAATGAAAATTTTCACAGCACAAAATAGCACAAACAAAACACAAATGTTTTCTATAATTTTCTGCCTGTGTTGAGGCTGTTTCACATTTTGAGGGGCTGGACGAGAATAAAACTGCAAATATCTTAAGAACCAGAATAACACAAACAAAACATTTTGCAGCACAAAACAGCACAAACGAAGCACAAACGACTGACTCCATTTTGGACATTTTTGAGCATTTTGAAGCTTCCTGTGGGCTGACCCCAATTTGACCTATAAAATAATTTAAAATGTTAATTTCTCAAAAACTAAAGAAACACAAACAAAACTTTTGGCAGCACAAATGAAGCACAAACGATTGACGAGTTTTTGTGTAGGTTTGAGTTTGATGAGGGGCCAGAGTCAGGGAGAACACATTTATTATGATTGTTTTTTTCATTTAAAGGTGTATTATTTAACTTTTCAGGTGGCGAGTCTATTGCTTTATCCAGAATGTCTCACAGTATACATTAAACCTTCCTATTGTCATGGAGACCAAACACACAAGTCAAATCTGTAGAGAGGCTCACAGTCAGAATGTCAGTTTTTCTGGGTATTTTTTAGCTATAAAATCACCTGTAATTGAATAAATGTAACACAGAGCTGTTTAATGTCACACTGTGGAACATTCCAGGTCGAGCAGTGACAGCCATAGAAACAAGAAGGTGACGGACCCCCAATCGAAAAGTTACACAGTGCAACATTAAGTAACATTTGTTTTGCCCCTGGACATATGTACTGTTGAAAAGTGCTATTTTCGGATCTATGTCCTCATCACTAACATACCTTGAGTTATGTTCTGTTTCCCACATGTTTAACACACAAACACACCCTGCACATTTATCCTGTGTTCTTTTCTTGAACTGAAAACACTGTTCTACCTTGTGATGTCATTAAGTGATACAGGAAGTATCACTGAAGTACATTGAAGTATGTTGGAATTAAAGCTATTGTTTCAGTTTCATTAAAACTGCTTCACTCTTTGGTGCACCAGCAGAGGTTAGAGACTTTCTATTGAAAATCTCAACTGTACCAAAGTATAAATGCACAAAAATATGAATGATGCATTTTGTATTATTGCAAATGCAAACCACATTTCATTTATCCTTTGCTAATTTGGAATTATTAGTAAATTCAGAAATGAGTTTTAAGATCTATTCATGGTAATACAAAATGGATCATTAAAACTTAGTACCCAGCTTTTTTCCATTAAATTAGTGAATTTTAGTTTACAAAAAATGTATATAATACATCAAGCTGGTAGTTGGATGCATTTCGGAACAGAATTTTCACAGTTTTGTAGTTGAATTAAAGAGAAAATGTAGATTCGATTGATGAACAAACCATCCTACGGTTTGAAAATCAATACCCTCAGAATTTAACTTTATACAGAATGAGGGAATAAAAGATTACAGGGCAGCAGGGACAACTTCCTGTTTTGAAGTGTTGAATGCAAGCTCATGCAAATCGATCAGAACGATCAATGCCACGCTCTGAATGGGCGCAGGTAAATAACAAGCCAATAATGACATGTTGCTTTATCGCTAAAACTCCAAAATATAGTGCGCTGGATAATAGTGACCCTATGGAAACGTGTGACTCGTGACATCTTTAGTTCTGCCATAGTAAAGACTGCCTCAGTAGAATGGATAATCAGAAATAGGATTGAAACAGTAACGTGGACTGAAGGAAACGTGCTGCTCTGAAATGATTCTCTACACTGTTGTGTACGTTCCACCTGCTAAGGGCGTTTGTTTTGCAGTGGAATCAGACAGAATCTCATATCACTCACACAGACCTGAAGGAAACATCAGCAGCACCAGGGAGATGTTTACGTCTATGAGCCCAGGCCCCTGGTCAGAGCAGATCAGAGCCGCTCTGATTGGTCAGACACTTTGATGTTCACACACTGGTTATGGAGCACACATGGGTCTGCATCTGGATCAGTGACACAGTGTGGACCACACACTCATGAACACACACATGCGCGCGCACACACACACACACACACACACGCACACACACGCACACACACACACACACACACACACACTGCACCCCACAGGGAGGTGACCTTGGAGCACATGTGTGCGCTGACATGTCATGGCTGACTTAGCGACACAGATGCTTGTTACCTGAGGAGAGTGTGGAGCTGTAGGTGCTGATGGCTCTGTCCACTGGGACACACTGGGATTTCTCTGTGCATTAACAGCAACAGTCCAAGAGGGAACTGAATGGAGAGAACTGTTATTGCTCCAATTTTTCTTTTTTTCAAGTTGAGCAATGAACAACCTGTCTGTAGCCTGCACACTGTTTAAATAAAGTATCACAGTCACAACTGAACCTGTGTCTGCAGACAGCTCAGAACCTCCAGAGATCACTCACTCTCATCTGTGTGCATGTGTGTAAAATCCACTTATTGTATATATTTTTTTTTAATGATTTTAAATCTTTCCCTTGCTGCAGAAAGTGGATTAGCTTTTTAGTTTTATTTTGGTGATCGATGCCCTCTGCTGGTAACACTGGGGAGTAAACCAAGCAAAAAACAAAAAGCAGCACACTGATGTAAAACTCTGATGAATATTAACCACAGACACTGTCCGACCAAAAAAAGAAAACCATATCATCTGCACTTTAAAGCTCACCAATGTCGATTTCACACAAGTACGTGACCTTTTAAAAGTTGAACCAGGCTGCAGTAAGTACAGCCAGAGCCCAGTGGGAGCGTCCAGGAGAGCTCTACAGATTATACCAGGAGTGGAGGCCTGGAGGAGAATTTTAAAAAGCTCCATTATCTCAAACTGGTCTGATTTAATAAAGCAGCAGAGGACACTGGAAACACCCGGCATTAATGAAAAATTCACCCCGATCATGTGCCTTCAGAATCCTCTTCCACTTCCTCCAGGATCCGCTCTGAATAATTCCAACATAAGTGATTGTACGGCAGGCCTGATCTCTGCTGATTCAGCCTCGGACACGCGTTTTATTACTGTGTCAGATCAATTAATTCTATAGGCCAGTGATGGTTAATGGAGATGAGGGCAGGCAAAATGAATGCTAATGTGTAAATGAGTGTTAATGTCTCAGCGTCTCAAAAGGAATTCAGAAGGAGGTGATGGAGGAAATAGCCCCATCTGCACCTCAGGCTCACTTACTTCCTGTTCTGGGCCCATATCACGCTGTTTTCTATGTTAAAATATCGTCATAATATTATTTTGAAGTAACGTTAATCTTACTTGGCTACAATTTGTGGCTCCTCTACCCACGTCTGGGCCCCTTTCCTCTGTCACTATTTCTAAATTCTAACTTAATTTTGAGGAATAGACTCGATACTCAATAACGATTCCCAGGACTTGCCACAGTTAATAAAAAAAGACTCCTTCTTCGACTATAGAATGTGATTTTCAACATTAAATCATAGTTCTTCCTTTCAGTACTGGTTCACCCAATAGGGCCCCGCGTCCTATTGGGTGAACCTATCCAGCGAGCCCCTTACCACTTTACTGTTACCACTTCTCACATACGCTGCATTGACCCATAGACTGTACTGAACTAAACCAGGACTAAAATCAGGACTAAAATCAGGACTAAACCAGGACTAAACCAGAACTAAAACCAGGACTAAACCAGGACTAAAATCAAAACTAAAACCAGGTCTAAACCAGAACTAAACCAGGACTAAACCAGGACTAAAACCAGGACTAAAACCAGGTCTAAGCCAGGACTAAACCAGAACTAAAACCAGAACTAAACCAGGACTAAACCAGGATTAAAACCAGGTCTAAACCAGAACTAAAACCAGAACTAAACCAGGACTAAAATCAGGAATAAAACCAGGTATAAACCAGAACTAAAACCAGGACTAAACCAGGACTAAAACCAGGTCTAAACCAGGACTAAACTGGAACTAAAACCAGGACTAAACCAGGACTAAAACCAGGTCTAAACCAGGACTTAACCAGAACTAAAACCAGAACTAAACCGGGACTAAACCAGGACCAAAATCAGGACTAAAACCAGGTTGAGACCAGAACTAAAACCTGAACTAAACCAGGACTAAACCAAAACTAAACCAACACTAAAATCAGGACTAAAACCAGGTCTAAACCAGGATTAAACAAAAACTAAACCAGGACTAAACCAGCACTAACCAGGACTAAACCAGGACTAAACCAGCACTAAACCAGGACTAAACCAGGACTAAACCAAGTCTAAAACAGGATTTAACTGGGACTAAACCATTCCATGCAGACTGTGATTGATTGATGATTCTTTGTCATTTTGAGTAAAAAAACATCAAATATTACTGATTTTTACTGGGCTGGCACCTTTATTTTTTTTTTAAACAAAATAAAAAAGAACTGTACAGAACCAAAAACTGTGACCCATGAACCACAATACAAACCGAACCGTGAATTTTGTGAAGAGTGCCACCCCTAGTGAGGAGGGCCCCTTGGCAGATTTTTGCCTAGGGCCCCATGGAGTGCTGAACCGGCTCTGCTTCCTTTTATATTACCTTATATCTGTGTAATCCCTCAGAAACCCTCAAGATTGTTCTAAATCTATTCCCGAAAGGTTTATTTCCTGTGATTTTTTTAGTATGGATACCTGCTCAAATGCGTATCTAGTTTCTATACTATTTTTAGTATCGAATAGTGTCAGATTTTCAGTACCTTTGACAACCCTACGACTACAAACTACTACTAACAGACTCTCTACATGCCATAACCACATTATCGCCTGTACGCAGAACTACGGAAAATTACACAAACAAACAAGACTCAACTTCAGCTCCGTTTTGATTTGACGACAACATAAGCTCTTGGTTCAAACCTGAAAGCTGTCCAATTAGAACATCTTAGGACTCTAATCTGTGCGTTTCAGAGAGGGATCTCTGTCAGCTCCTCATATCGGTAAAATGTGCTGCCAAAGTTGTTTGAAGAAAAAGTCTGGTCCCACACGTCGACAGCTCGCCCGCAGAGACCCTTTGAACTTCTGCCATCATATTCTATGAGTGCAATTAACAGGCAGTACCCGCAGCGCCACGGAAAGAAAAGTCCACGCCAAAGTTGCTGCGGCATCACGCTGGGGGCGTTGTGTAGGAGTTACCGTGGAGACACTAAGTACACGTTAGCGATCGCTGTCAAAAATGTTTTAAGACGGGATTTTTAATTTATGTTTTAATACTGTTTCCTCATCACAAACGTACCTGGAGTTAGAGGGTCTCTGGATGCAGCACTCTGACTCCCACTGCTCCTGATGGGTGCTTCCAGGGACATTAGAAGGGGGTCAAATTTCCCTATGGGTGCAGTAAAAGTGACTTTATTCTTAGGAAAATATTATATTAAGGCGCTGTGACCTTTCATTTGGCAACAAGCTATTTTCAAGGTATGACTGACTTCTCATGGTTTGGTCCTGGCTTAGTCCTGATGTAGACTTGGTTTGGTCCTGGCTTAGTTGTGATGTAGACTTGGGTTGGTCCTGGCTTAGTCGTGATGTAGACTTAATTTGGCCTTGGTTTAGGCCTGATGCAGACTTTGTTTGGTCCTGATTTAGTCCCAATGGAGACTTGGTTTGGTCCTTGTTTAGTCCTGATACAGATTTGGTTCGGCTCTGAGTGGCACGGTGGCTGAGTGGCTACCACTCATGCCTCACAGCAAGAAGGTTCGATCCCCGGGTCGCCTGGGCCTTTCTGTGTGGAGTTTGTATGTTCTCCCCGTGTCTGGATGGGTTTCCTCTGGGCTCCAGTTTCCCCCATCAACTCAAAAGTGGAGTGAGTGAGGTGGTGGTCGGAGGGACCGTTGGTGCCTGTCAGTCTGCCCCAGGCTACAATAGTAGTTTACCACCACTATGGAGTGAATGAAGAATGCTGTGTAAAGCGTCTTTGGCGACATGTGTCTGTGTAAATAAAGTTACTTTACCTGGTTTATTCCTCATACAGACTTGGTTTAGTCCTGATGTTGTGGTTGGTGATGCTCCATTCCATGTTTAGTTCTGAGTTTACACATTTCTTTTTAACTTCCAAACACCTAAACACACACACAAGCACACAGAAACCAGGAATGAGACAGGTTAAGTGTCTTGCTCAAGGACACAACAGCAGTACTGACCGGTGGGAGCTGATATCAAACTGGACATCACTGGATCTCACCACTGTACTAATGACATTGGGATTCGAACCAAAACTACCAAATGATCTCCTGTCGCACCCATTCCTACTTTAGTCTGTTTTTTAATGTACAGGAATGTGAACACAGCTGTCTTTCAAACACTCCGAGAGGTGAAAAACAGAAGTCGCAACACCATTGCAGACTTTACATTCGCTTTCTTGTCGTTTCTCCGGGTCCTGAGGTCTCGTCCCACAGTGCTACGCTCTTGTGTGCTCAGTCTGATGGAAATGTATGTGTCCCTGTTTCTGTGTAAACTCTGACGAGGCTCCGTGACCAAACTTCACACAACAGCCCCGGTAACCTAGCAACACCTGACTGCAAATGCATACGTCTGCTTTGTCTGGAACTTCAAACAGATACATCCTCAAAACATGTCAAAAAAGAGCAAGAGTATAACAATTCAGACACTTCTGGTTTTCACAGCGAATAGAGGCTTACATGGATTTTCTTCGAAGACATACATAAAATGAACGTTTTTTGAGCTTTTAAACCTTTTTACAGCATTGTTCTCTCATCAAAAACATGTCTAAAGTTGTATTTGACTTCGTTCATGCTAGTTCCGGTAATCCTCTGAATTTATAGTTATGAAATGAGATTAAAAATACAAGAAAAATAACATAAAGTTTCAGTGTATTATGCAGTTATACACATTGTCTCCTCATTTACCATTCATAATATTGCCCATAAACTCACAGAAAAAATACATATAAAACAGAGTCATCCATTTGAAATATAGGCTTGAATTGAAGATTTATCCATGAATAAATTTGTCTTCATTTGTAACCGTGCAGTTATTTCTTCCATATGATACAGATCTTTTATTTTACTTTTGCACTGGGACACTTCGACTTTGACTTAGACAAAGACTCAGACGTAAACTCAGACCTAGACTAGACCTAGACCTAGACCTACACCTAGACCTAGACCTAGACTTACACCTTGACTTATACTTAGACACTTAGACCAAGACCTAGACCTAGACTCAGACCTAGATGCTACAGGCGTGAGTCAGGAGGGTTATATTAGACTTAGGCCTAGACTTAGACCTAGATCTAGACCTAGACTTAGACTTAGACCTAGACTTAGTCCTAAACTCAGACCTAGACCTAGATCTAGACCTAGACGTAGACTTAGACTTAGACCTTGACTTATACTTAGACACTTAGACACTTTGACTTCAACTTAGACCTAGACCTAAACTTAGACTTAGGTCTAAACCCAGACTTAGACCTAGACCTAGACTTAGTTTCAGCCTTAGACTTAGATTTAGACTTAGACACTTAGATACTTAGATTTAGACCAAACTCAGACCTAGAAATAGACCTAGACCTCAACTTAGACACTTAGACAGAGACTTAGACCTAGACCTAGACTCAGACCTAAACTCAGACCTAGACCTAGATCTAGGCTTAGACTTAGACCTAGACTTAGAATTAGACACTTAGACATAGACATAGACCTAGACCTAGACTTTGACTTAGACATAGACTTAGACTTAGAGTTAGACTTAAACATAGACTTAGACATAGACTTGGAATTAGACATAGACATAAACCTAGACTTAGACTTAAACTTAGACATAGATTTAGACCTAGACCAAGACATTGACTTATAGACCTAGAGCTAGACCTAGATGTAGACTTAGACATAGACATAAACATAGACTTAGATCTAGACTTAGACTTAGACTTAAACTTAGACATAGATTTAGACCTAGACCAAGACTTAGACCCAGACCTATATCTAGACTTAGACTTAGAAATAGACTTAGACTTATCATAGATAAGGGTGGCAGGCCTTTTCATGGAGTAAGGCAAGATGGCCGCGCCAGGTACGGCTGGAGTAGTTGCAGCTCTGTTTATCTATGCACTACTCACAAGTAATGTTAGTATATTTGATACTGGCCAAATCCTTAAAGACACTAAAGAATACACCAAGCCATCATCTCTGCACAAGCTGTCGACGACTCAAGCAAGGAAACACTTTGGATTTGGATTTGGGAAACACGCCCTGGCTGCAACATTCATTCATCCACATCTCTTCAGTCATTTATCAACACACTCTAAAACTGTCTTAAAACCACAACAAAGTTTGGTCTTCATTATCACCATCTGCCTTTTGCTATCTGGGGACATCCACCAGTGTCCCGGCCCACTCAATAGTCCAGCAAAGGAGAGACCCCTCATCACAACCGCTAACAGCAGGAGCACCGCCGATAACTTACAGGTACGCTCACTATGCACTTTCTACACAACAAAGCAACACACTTACCTGGATTGTTCTATCCCTTTGCCGAGCGCTGTGGTGGTACCAGTGACCACAACCGATGATGGGGAAAACGGAGCAGAGGCATCGGGAGTCGGCAGAGGCGTGTTTACCTGAGACGAGCTGCTAACTCTCCAACAACGGCACCCAAAGCCCCAACAGATTCCAGTACACCTCTCTTCAGTTGATGTTGCTAGTGCGAGGACGCGAGGACTCCTTCGCCTGCCAGATTACGCCAATAGACCAGATTTATCTCACAAAAAGTGGAGCTTCACCACTCGTGCATCCACACCTAAGTTTCACCGGCTTTGCGGCGCTAATCCAGTGCATCAGTGGTTGTTATGTCATCAGAACACGACTACCAAAACGCCCTATAATGGATTACGTCAGGATCGGGGCCATGTGAGACGTGGAAAACGTGGAGTGGATTTTAGTTTACTACGTCCTCTCCTACGACTTAAGCCCCTCTCCAATATAAAAATAGAACTCTTTAATGCTCAGTCATTAACAAATAAAGCCAGTCTTATACAGGACCATATCCTTGATAGTAAAATAGATTTTATGTGCCTCACAGAAATTTGGCATAAACATGAGTCATTTCTAGCTCTAAATGAAGCATGCCCCTCAGGATACACATACCTTGAAAAAGCTAGGACTATAGGCCACGGCGGAGGCCTGGCAGTCTTATACCACAAAGACCTGCACCTGTCACCACTCCCACTCCCAGCTTTGTCTACATTTGAATGTCTTCTATTCAAATATAGATCAAAATCAACAACTATATAACAATAATCCTCATTTATCGCCCACCAAAATCAAACCCTGACTTTATCACTGAACTACAAGACCTGTTGACATCGCTCTGTGCCACATCCTCCAGTACACTAATTCTTGGAGACTTCAACTTGCATGTGGACTCCTCCACTAATCACTCTGCTGCTGAGTTCCTGGAACTCCTTGACTGTTTACACCTGACACAACACATTTAAGTACCTACACACACTAAAGGGCATACTCTTGATCTGGGCATTACTGACACTGCTCCCATTAACAACATAAAAGTATATGACTTAGGTGTGTCTGACCATAAAGCCATTTCTTTTGATTTGTCATTAGCATGCCCACATCACAAACCAAAACACCAAATGCAGTTTAGAAACTTAACAAAGATAGATCCTGTCTCCGTGAACCACGACATACAGTCACTCTCACATTCATTACTACTGTCCACACAATCCACATCGGTTAGTGAATCAGTTGATTATTATAATTTTGGTTTACACAAGATTCTCGAGGTTCATGCACCTTTAAAAACAAGAACAGTCTCCTTTTCTAAATCAGCTCCCTGGTACACAGATGAGCTGAGGAGGATGAAAACGGCAGGTCGCACACTGGAGTGGAAATACGTTGTTAGTGGCTTGGTAGTGCACAAACAGGCGTACTGCGACCATCAAAAATCCTACTCTAAAGCTCTTTTACTAGCCAGATCTAAATTCTATTCACATAAAATCACCAATACTACTGGTAATTCCAAACAATTATTTTCTACAATAAACCTCCTACTCAAACCCCCCACCTACATTCACAGTGACACCACCAGTGATGCTCAGTGCAACAAACACATGGACTTTTTCACAAACAAGGTAGCTTCCATACGGTCATTGCTTCCTGCTGCAGTATGTCCTCTGTCTGTAAACATGTCCTTGAAGCCAGAGAATATGTTCTCTGAGTTTACAATGACCACACACAATGAGGTTGAGAACATTTTAAAAGGCATGAGAAGCTCTTCATGCCCGCTGGACCCTTTCCCAACACCACTGATAAAATCTAGCACTGCAGTTATCAGTCCACTTATTACTGCAGTCATAAACAAATCATTGCAAACTGGTGAAGTGCCCCCTGCCCTCAAGACTGCTGTCATCCACCCCCGTCTGAAAAAGCCCTCATTAAATCCTGAAAACCTCCAACTTACCTTTTTTATCCAAGGTCCTAGAAAAAGTTGTGGCAGCACAACTTAATAACCACCTTCTCACTCATATCCTGTATGAAAAATTTCAGTCGGGCTTCAGATCAGCTCACAGTACAGAGACAGCCCTGGTCCGGGTCATAAATGACTTACTCGTGACCGCGGATCAGGGCTCACCATCTCTCCTCATCCTTCTGGACTTGTCAGCTGCTTTTGACACGGTTGATCATAACACTCTGCTCCACCGACTCCAGACTGTGGTTGGTCTCTCTGACACCACACTGGTTCCAATCCTACCTTGCGGGTAGAACAGAGTATGTGTCTTTAGGGCAGGCCAAATCACTCCCCCACACTGTCACCTGCGGAGCGCCACAAGGGTCGGTCCTAGGTCCACCCCTTTTTACAATTTACATGCTCCCGCTGGGTCAGATCATCTGCAAACATGGACTTTCATTCCACTGTTATGCCGATGACACTCAGCTTTATATGAAAATGGACCCCACCTCCTCCTCAGCCCTACCATCTGTCCTCCACAATTGCCTCGAGGAGATAAAGGCATGGATGACCGTCCCTCCCTTTCCCAATCTGATGCTGAAAAACTGATCCATACCTTTGTCTCCTTGCGACTTGACTATTGCAACGCCCTCCTCGTTGGGATCTCTGGCAGGAGCCTACAGAAGCTCCACAACATCCAGAACTGTGCTGCCAGGATCCTGACGAGGAGGCGTAAATACGACCACATCACCCCTGTTTACCGCTCACTTCACTGGCTGCCCATTCAACATCAGATTCATTACAAACTCTGCCTCCTCACCTATCAGTGTATACACGGAACTGCCCCAGCCTACCTCTCAGAGCTTCTCACACCATACACCACCTCACGACACCTTCTCTCATCCTCCACCTACTGTCTCCATCAGCCAAGGACCAAACTCTCCACTATGGGAGACAGAGCTTTTCAGGCTGCAGCCCCACGCCTGTGGAATGCCCTCCCAGAAGCCCTGAGGGTGCATCAGAGTCTGGATGCCTTTAAGAAAGGACTTAAGACATTTCTGTTTAAAAAGGCCTACTAGGATTTTGCCTTGTTTACCTTGTGCTAGGATGTTTTAAATGTACTTTGTAAGTGGTTTTTATCATCTTTTTATGCTCTCACTGTAGCACGTTGAGATTTCATTGAAATGTAAAGTGCATTACAAATAAAATTTATTATTATTAAAATGTATTATTATAGATCTAGAGCTAGACCTAGACTTAGACATAGACTTAGATATAGACCTAGAGCTAGACCTAGACTTAGACATAGCCTTAGACATAGACCTAGATTTAGACTTAGACATAGACCTAGTTCCAGACCTATACCTATACCTAGACTTAGACTGAGACCTAGATGCCACAGGGGTGAGTCAGGAGGGTTAAATCAGACTTAGACCTAGACATAGATCTAGACCTAGGCCTAGACTTAGACTAAGACTTACACCTAGACCTGGCCTAGTTCTTTACCTAGTCCTAGATTTAGACATAGACTTAGACCTGACCTAGAACTAGCCCTACAACTAGTCCTAGATTTAGACACAGATTTAGACATAGACTTAGGCATAGACTTAGACCTAAACCTAGTCCTAGACCTAGATTTAGACTTAGACCTAGATTTAGACTTAGACCTAGATCTAGACATAGACTTAGACATAGAGTTAGACCGAGACCTAGCCATAGACCCAGACCTATGCCTAGACTTAGTCTTACACTTAGACTTAGACATAGTAGACTCAAGTAGACTATAACTATACCTAGACCTAGACGTAGACTCAGACCTAGACTTAGACCTAGACATAGACTTAGATGTAGACTTAGACCTAGACTTAGACTTAGATATAGACCTATACATAGACTTAGAACTGACCTAGACCTAGTCCTACACCTAGACCTAGATTTAAACATAGACCTAGTCCTAGACCTATACCTAGACTTAGACATGGACTTAGACTCATACCTAAACTCAGACCTAGACTTAGACCTAGACTTAGAACTAGACCTAGACTCAGACTTATACTCAGACCTAGTCCTAAACCTAGACTTAGACCTAGACTTAGACCTAGACCTAGTCCTAGACCTAGTCCTAGACCTAGACTTAGACTTAAACCTAGACTGAGACCTAAAGTCAGACCTAGACATAGATTTAGTTTTAGACTTAGTCTAAGAATTAGACTTAGATACCTTGATACTTAGATACTTTGATTTAGAACAAACTCAGAGCTAGACCTAAACCTAGACGTCGACTTAGACCCTTGAGTTATACTTAGACACTTAGAGCTACACCTAGACCTAGGCCTAGACTTAGACCTAGTCCTAGACCTAGACTTAGCCATAGACTTAGACATAGACTTAGACCTAGTCCTAGACCTAGACTTAGACATAGACAGACATAGACCTAGAATTAGTCCTAGACTTAGCCATAGACCTAGACCTAGTCCTAGACCTATACCTAGACTTAGACCTGACCTACACCTAGTCCTACACCTAGACCTAGATTTAGACTTAGACCTAGACTTAGACATAGACTTAGACCTACTAAACTTAGACCTAGACTTAGACTATACTTAGATTTAGATTTAGACTTAGACTTAGACTTAGACCTAGATCTAGACTTAGACTATACTTAGACTTAGACATAGACTTAGACCTCAACCTAGACTCAGACCTAAACTCAGACCTAGATCTAGCCTTACATTCTTAGATACTTAGACACCTTGACTTAGACCTAGACTTAGATCTAAACTTAGACCTAGACCTAGACTTAGTTTTAGACTTAGACAATGGGTTTGATCCCCAAACAGTTTTTAATTTCACATTTCACCTCTTTCCAAAATGTTTCCAGTTTAGAGCAGTCCCAGAATATATGGGAATGATCCCCCACCAGACCACAGCCCCTACATGTAATGAAAGGAGTTCTAAAGAATCGAATTGCAATTTTCCATTCAAACTCTTTTAGTACTAGGCTGTTTGTAATTTTATATCCCCCCCCCCAAGCACCAGTTCTCAATCTTCAGTCTTAATTATTGTATTCATTTCTAATTCCCATTTCTCCTGTGGTAGCCTCTTGTAGTATTTTGAAATTTATGAGATATGTATTTGCTAGTAATGGATCTCTTAATCACAGATGTAAAAAAGATTTCTATATTTGAAGATGGTGCTTGCAACGCATTCAACAGTATATTTTCACTTAGATAATGTCTCAGTTGTAGATATTTAAAGAAAGACCCAGCATTTTTAAGCATTTCTGCTGTCACATTGTGTTACTTATTACTGCTGCGTACTTACATTAACATTTACATATATGTTTCCTATTACTTAGTTTAATTATTTTCCCCATGGTAATTGCCTCTGTGGTCAGTGGATGGTGCTGGACCAGAGTATAGGGAGCGTAGTTTGAGCTAATTGAGGTAGATTTTCTCTATCATTTGAGGTTCTAAATCATGAAATTCTAAGGCAAAGAGACTCAAAAGCACATTTTAAATCTTGTAACAATACACACAAAAACTTTAACTAATTTAACTTTAACTGTAAGTGTTTCATGGCTCAAAACTACCATGAAAAACATTCACCCTTATGGTGAGCTGGCTCGCCTTTCCACAGATCTGACTTGTATTATTGTACTTTTTAATACTGACATATCTACCCTCTCACAACCACTAACTTGACTGAAATTGGCAATGATTGTGAAATGTGGAGGATATACGCCACTTCTTTGTCTCCATGGAGATGTTATTCACTTGTATGTACCACAGTATGGCATTAAACTTATCTTTTATTCATCAGTTAAGTGTAAAGTAACACAAAACCATGCTTTCTTACTATAAGTGGACGCAATTCCCCAGAGATCTGACCTGTACTTTGTCCTGGCGGCATCACCTCCTTTTGTTGGACAGATTGTCAGGGTTTGGTGTTTGTGTTCCCCCTCCCTTCTGTGTCTGCCTGCTCCTCCCCTCGTGTGTGATTGCCTGCTCGCCCCTCCTGTGTGATTGCTTGCTCCACCCCTAATGTGTTACACCTGTGTCTCATTTGTTTCCCCACCCTTTAGTATATATAGTCTGAGTCTTCCCCTTTGTCTTGGTCAGATTGTCTTTTTCCCCGTGCAGCATTTATTGTGTCATGGAAATAAAACCACTTTGTTGAAGCCACGCATTTGGGTGTCCTGTGCTGAGTCTGATACAGATAACGTTAACGTCACAACATTCCCAACATAGCCATAGAGATAAGCAATGTCCTTTAACCAGGACACAACAGCACTTGGGCAGGAATCAAACCAGCAACCCTCGGGCTCCTGCGACAGACAGCAGGCAGGGGGTTTGTGGAGAAATGTGCCGTGTTGATGGAGTGAGTGTGATCCTGTTGCATTAGCAGAGCCTCTGGTGCACAGCTGCTCTCTGCTGATGAATACACAGAGGCGAGGAAGAGGAGGACACACCTGAGGCCCTAATGAAGATTCATCACAGCACACTGACACCGGGGGCTTCCACTGAGCACTTGTAGGCCACTGTGAGATAGATGACTGCTGTGGCTTTACTACTACTGTGTGCGGAATGTTTAATGCAATCATATAGTAGTAAAGTATCTTCTGAAAATGTGCTATACAAGACTAATGTATTATTAGTACTGGTATCAAATAAAAGTAAAAAAAATAAATAAATAAAAGTCCTCCAATCACAACTGAACCTGTGTTGCCAGAGCCTTAGAGTGCTCTCACACCAACAGCAGGTGGTGGGCACCAAATATTCCATTCGAACCAGAATCTCTTAGTTAGGCCCGAGCCCCTACAGGGTGTTGGGCCTATTGCTTTCGTCCCTCGATCGCCCCCTGCGTGAACAGCAGTATCCTAGCAACCCATGCCGAAGGCATGGGACATGCATTTTTGTTCTTGCTAACAAGTCATCGTCAACATTGACTGAATGGCCATTCACTCAATGTTGACAAAAGTAGCGCGAAGCGCTCCTGTCCCCCAAACACACTCCTGACATGAAGCTGTATCCAAGCCCCCATGCCGAAGGCATGGGCCATATTTATAGCTGCCAAAATGAATGGAAACCAATGGGAGTCAATGGCCGACCCCGACGAGATGTAAAATTTTCGTGCCAAAGCCGACTAATTGTGACACAAACAAAAATGGTGTGATAGCGCCCCCTGCAGGACACAACAAAAATTTGTATGGAGGGCCAAATTTTAGTTTTTCTAAAATGTACCAAATTTTGCCCAAAACTACTTTAGGTCATCTCAATCAAAAAAGCCAATGTAAACCATATGTTATTTTTAATCGTGTTGCCACGGTGATGCACAAAAGCTCCAAAGTTATCCTAATGGGAGAGATCAGATAAATTCCCATTCATGAAAAATATTTTACTTTCACAGAATATTCTCAAAATTGGCACAATTACTCTTTATGTCATCCTGATCAAAAAAGTCAATGACAACCATATGGTATATTTCACTGGGTTGCCCTGGCGATGCGCCAAAGCGCCAATGTTATCCTAATAGCGTCTGCGCCACCCGGGGGAGCGTCTGCGCCACCTGGGGAAGCATCTGTGCCACCCGGGGGAGCGCTGGGTTGGCCGAGTGTGAAGCGCGGCCTGCGACGGCCGTTCGATGCTGCTTGTGGCTTTAGTTTGGTTTGTTTTTGTTAGTGTAAAAGCATCAATCACACTCTGATCCCCAGTGGCGGGCCTCTGCACCCCAGTTAAGGGATGTGACAGGGGCCAGGTTTGGGTTTGGGTCCAGACCATAGACCGTATATATGAGTGGACATAGCTAACCCGTTAGCAGCCGCGTGCCAAACAGGAAGTGCTCCAGGAGGCTCTTCCGGCTCCTTCTCTCCCTTTTTCCCATTGACTTACATTGAGATCTGATCGCTCCTCTCTCTGTACCTGTTGCAGTGAGCCTCATCATTTGGGTCTTAAAATGCTCATATGAACCCGCTCTACATGGCTATTTTGTCCGTCAAAAAAAATCTTATTCACAGAGCCTGGCTCCAGATTTGCTCCTGTAACCGTGGCATCACGAGCCTCATTTGAGCGGCGCTGAACGCTATGGGTGACATCACGCTCACTTAGTTCACTCATATATACGGTCTATGGTCCAGACACCTGCCCTGTGGTTGGAGGTCCGTAGGTTTGCGAGGCCAAGCTCCCCAGGCCAGGGAGGCTCGTACAAGAAACTGTCTGCCGGAGGCCACTTTCCACTTGGGGGGGATAGGGACCGGCCCACACCATCCGTACCCCGCGGAGGGGCTCCATGGTAAGGCCACTGGGTGATACCTTGTTTCTGAGAGATCTGCCATGTGGGAGAGCTTCAGTGTCCCAGAGTCACATACAGTTCACATACAGTACACCATGCACAGGAGCCTTGGATATACAACATGTCAACTGGACCAATTTTGGTTGGTTTGCAGGTGTGAAAGTGGACCACACTGGAGTCTCTATGCTACAGAAGAAATATTTTATTGCCTGGTGAGGACCAAATAATTGAAGTAGTGGTGTAAAAGCACCCTGCCCTATCTTGCAAATAGAGGTAAAGTTTGCCTCATTCTCAGTATATGAACAGGCCTCATGGGAAAGCCCAGAACCTCCAGAATTCCCTCACTGAGCTGCAGAGGCTGCACTAGCACTGATTCAGGATTGGTGCAGATTCTGGAGTTTAGGTAGTGACCATTCAGATCAGAGAGAGGCATTTTGGGTTTAAACCAGCTGGATTTCAGCGCTGGAGACAATCAACACCAAAACACCAAATTATAACATACACAAATGCAACATCACGTCTGTTTTTGTATTGAAGAATAAATCAGCATTGCATTTGTTCTCAGTAAAAGCTACATTTGATGTTTACCTTGTCTCGGGACACACTCAATTGTATGAAATTTAAAATCATCTTCTTACACACAGTTTCTTTAAAACTGTTTTCTCCCACTAACAGCAAATCATGATAATGCAACTAAAAGTATCCTCTGCAGTGAAAAAAGCACAGTGAAACATGTATATAGATATGTATTTATACCTGTTATTTGACAGGTTAGACTAGGTTACAAAACATGCATAACATACTCTGAGTTTGACAATTTTGGTTGAGTTTATACAGTACCTTTTACACCCTGATTGGACATGGGCAGCTGATGTAACATAATGTAAGATCAGTAAAGTCAGTCAGTATCGTAATTACCTAAACTTGTGTTCTGAGGTCGGATTTTCTTATTGTCAGGTTAAAAATGGGTTTCTCCAAGAACAGGATTGAGGTAAAAGAGTCAAAGAGAATCACTGTCTGTTTTCCAGTGGGGATGTTGTGGTGATAGGGCTGTGTGAGAGAGAGAGGCCCGGACGATGAGGCCTGGTGCAGCGTGAACAGCAGTGGGATTAGCAGGATTATAAAAGACTTTTCATTAAAGACCGGATTTATTAGATGTCAAACACCAAAGGACTGACGGATTTGGGCGATGACTTGAGTTAACCTCTGTCAGACGTGAGTAACAGATGGAGAAATTCAAAAAGAACTTCATCGATGCTTGGATTTAGCATCAGCTCTGCGTCACACTCCAGATGACCCGGACAGTTTGCTAGTTTCTATGAGTCTGGCTGACGGTCACAGCCTCTGCAAATCCCCCAGACAAAAGTTCTTGTCTCTGGGCTGTGACTGACAACTTTCCAAAGAAGCACTGGCCATGTGTCACCACTTAATACAAATACTACTACTACTACTACTACTACTACTACTACAACTAATACTTCTACTACTACTACTACTACAACTAATACTTCTACTACTACTACTACTACTACTACTACTGTTAGTACTGTTACTACTACTACTACTACTACTACTACCACTACTTTACAACTGTTACGACTACTACTGTTTACTACTACTACTGTTACTACTGTTGCTACTATTCAAATCAATTCAATTTATTTTTGTAGCGCCCAAAATCGCAACAACAGTTGCCTCTAAGGGCGTTCCAAGATTTGGATGAGCAAAACATACACACAGACATATCAAAACAGGAATAAACAACATTCATGTAAGGCAGCAAATGAAACACTGTCCAGTCATCCCCTGTCCTTAGACCCTCCTTCTCAGCAAGGAAAAACTCCAAAAAGCCCAGGGTCCTGGGAAAAAGAAGAAACCTCGGGGAGAACTACAGTGAAGGAGAGATCCACTCCCATGGACGGACAGGCTATAGATGTCCAGGCAGTTCGGTATGGCCACAGCTACCCAGGTGGGGAAGGAACCGGGCAAGGAGGGAAGGCCGGGCGAAGAGGAGGAGGCCGGGCGAGGAGGTGGAGAGGGGTCCAGCTGCCATCAGGCGTCTGAAAGAGTTACACTCCACAGGGGGAGTGGGACAGGGGACAACATGTGAATAGCAATGAACGAGCTACAGATGACAACATAGTAAGTGATGCTGATGAGAAAATAGGAGGAAACAGAGGACAGTGTTCAGGTTGCCACATCTTGTTATTTCCTGCAGCAGCTTATCTTAGTGACATCAACTAAGTAACCTGGTCATAAGCTATTCCGAAGAGGAAGGTTTTAAGCCTAGTCTTAAATAAAGAGACTGTGGGTGCCTGTTTAACATCAACAGGGAGTTGATTCCATAACACAGGAGCTTGGTAACTGAAGGCTCTCCCCCCACTGTACTTTTAGACACTCTAGGAACCACTAATAATCCTGCATTCTGAGAGCGAAGTGCTCTATTTGGCTGATAGGGGACAATGGCATCCTGAAGATATGATGGGGCCATATTGTTTAAGGCTTTGTATGTCAGGAGGAGAACTTTGAATTTAATTCTAAACTCGACAGGAAGCCAGTGAAGTGATTTTAACACAGGACTGATGTGATCACTTCTTTTAGTTCCTGTTAGGACTCTGGCCGTTGCATTTTGGACCAACTGGAAGCTTCTTAAAGTACCTTTAGCGCAGGCGGCGAGCAGAGAATTACAGTAATCTAGTCTGGATGTAACAAATGCATGGATAAGTTTTTCAGCATCATTTTTAGGCAAAATATTTCTGATTTTAGTTATGTTTCGCAGGTGAAAATATGCAGTTTTACAAGCTTGGTTTATATGAGCTGTGAATGAGAGATTTTGGTCAAATACGACTCCAAGGTTTTTTACAGTAGAGCTATACTCACATTGTCAAGTGAGATTATCTGGTCGGACAGAGAATCTCTCTGACCTTTAGGACCGACAACAATGACCTCTGTTTTTTCAGGCTTTAAGAGCAGGTAATTCAGGGTCATCCAGGTTTTGATGTCCTTCACACAGGCACTGAGCTTATCGATTTGATCGGTCTGATTTGGTTTCATTGATAAGTACAGCTGAGTGTCAACAGCATAGCAGTGGAAATGAATGCCATACTAATACTACTGTAACTACTACTAGCATTACTACTGTTACTACCACTACTACTTTACTACTCTTACTGCTCCTGTTATTATTACTACTATTGCTACTACTACTACTTTGACTACTGTTACTACTACTACTACTGTTCCTACTCTTATAACTACTTCCACTTCTCTTATTACTTTTATTACTACTACTTCTACTACTATTACTACTATGACTACTACTACTACTGCTTCTGTTACTACTACTACTACTACTACTACTACTACTACTACTGTTACTACTGTCTTAGAAAAATGAGAAATAAAACAAGTTCATTTTAAACAGTTTGTAGAGGTCCAAATTTATTCTTCACTTGCCTTATGCATTCAGAGCATCCACTAACGACAACTAGCACGCTAACAGCACACTTTATGATGAATTGGACAATACAACGCTTATACTCAAATACAAATACAGGAGAAAAAAACACAACACAGACATACAACAAGCACAAATTGTATTGAATTAATTCTGTAACCAAGCTGTATTGTTGCACAGTTTGTAAGTCAATTTCATATATTGATTTAAATTAACAATGCTTTTGTGGTTTAATGCATTGGAATATTGTTTGTGTGTGGACAAAGATGAGAATTCAGTACACACTCCAGCCTTAGTAATTGTCAGCAGCATGGGGAGTTTTTATTGATTGTTTTTTCTCATAAATGGTCTGTTTTTTCCCCCCTTTCGGCTGCTTTGAACTATTCTCTTCGTCGTTAACAGTGTTTTCTGTTAAAAGGAGAGGCCTATTTCCACATACTCGTTAGTTTGACACTGACACGCATTTTGTTGGTCTATAATTAAGCCTAGTTGAAATAAATGTGGTCATTTCCTTTATCCACGTGCTCGTCTCTTTAATTCTAATAAAGAGGTGAAATTGCGGGCTTGTTATTGGAGTAAATAATGCAGTGACAGCAACTTTGAACATCTAATCAGAGTCTCTCATTTGGACATCAGACAGTAAAAGCACAGGCTACACACATTTCCTTTAAAGGTGCATCGTGTAACTTTTCTGTTGGAAGGTCTGTCATATGCTTTTCTCAACAGAAATGTTATTGCATCATCTGGAATGTTTCACAGTATGGCATTAAACTTCATGGATCTATCTTCATGGAGACCAAACCAGACCAAGTTACAGGTCAGATCTGTATGGAGATAGGTTAGTGTCTTTATTATCAAATAGATATCACGACATTCACACAAATACAGAAATACATTTCTTGATCTAGAAACAAATATAACGACATGACTTACAAATAAATGTAACAAATGTTCACAAAAGCATTTCTCGACACAAAAGAAAATGTTCCGCGATTCACAAATGTCAGTGCAGTTACATTTATTTGCAACCCGATGAACCTGCATCTACAATCCGGCCCCTGCATTTATTTGTGGATATTTGAGACCTTCCTGACAGCATTCGATGCAAAAATGTTCTGTTTTTAAATTTTTTTTAAAACAGCCAATCACATCAACTGTAGTTCGAGAGTATGGTTTATGGTTGACAGCATAGTGGCAGTAGTTAGATCCGTAGGTACCAGATAATTTTCAGGTTGACCGGTGAAAATGGCGGGGAAGGTGGTTCATCAACTGTAAGCAAAATTAGTTTTTCTCCTCGTAATTTAACTTGTTTAAAATCCTTTATTTGTGACTGAACTTAAAAGGAAAAATGATCATCCAGGTCCTGTCATTTTACACATGTACTTGTGAATGGCGTCATATTTATTTGGTAATAAAGACACTAACATATCTCCATAGCTCTGTGGAGAGGCGACCCCACTCACAGCCAGAATAGATGTTTTTTGAGGTATTTTTGAGCTGTAAAACCACATAGGTGATTGAATAAATGTAAGGCAGAGCTGTTTAATGTCATACTGTGGCATATTCCAGAGCAATGATGTATGCATAGAAACAAGCAGGTTGGAGGCCCTCCAACAGAAAAGTTACACCATGCACCTTTTAAGCAAATCTTCCACGTCCACATTTCAAATAGAGCTTCTAACCTGAGCAGTACCTGGAGGATTAGAGGAAGGGAAAGGAGAGGCGGGGTCTGGGGGTATAAGAACAGTGGCCATACCGTCAAAGCCTGATCTCATCAGAAGCTCAGCAGGGCCTGGTTAGTACTTGGATGGGAGACCACTGGGAATTAAAAGATGCCACAGGGGGGCGCCAGTTGCAAAAACTGTCGTTATGTCCTTAGGCAAGACACTTCACCCACATTGCCTAGTATGAAAGTGGTGTGTGCATGAGTATTGGTGGTGGTCGGAGGGGCTGATGGTGTAGATTGGAGCCTCACTTCAGTCAGTCTGCCCCAGGGCAGCTGTGGCTATAATAGTAGCTTACCATCACGGAGTGTGCAGTGAATGAATGATGAACTGTGAAGCGCTTTGGGTGTCATGAAAGGCGCTATATAAATGCAATGGGGCTATATAAATGCAATGATTGATTAATTAATTAACTCAAAACATGCACTGTAGGTGTGAAAGTGGTGTGTGTGTGAGTGTTACTACCATTGGGTCAGGAGTGAATGAACAATGCTCTGTTAATAATGCTCTGTAAAGCGCCTTTGAGGACATGAGTCTGTGAAAAAGAGCTATAGCTGTTGTTGTAAGGCGACCTTGGGTGTCCAGAAAGGAAATAAAATGTATTATTATTATTATTATTATTATTATTATTATTATTATTATTATTATAATTAATTAGTGTGATTGGTTCAACAGATATCACTGATGCAGTCAGGTGTTTGAAATCAGATACAACAGGCTGTAAGATGGAAAATCCTGTGTAATGTCACATAGTACTTGAAATTGCAGTGGCCACTAGAGGCAGCACACAGAAAGCTTATATAGTTGCATTAAAATGACCAAAAAATGACTAGATACATTAGACAATACTATTAAAACACCATATATATTTTTTGTAACGAAAAAAGTTGTAGTTGTGTAGTCTTACTTTAAAGTTGCACTGTGTAACTTCTGCTCATCTCCATGGTGATGCTATTGCTTTGCCTGGGATGTTCCACAGTATGGCATTAAATAAATATATCTTGCATATATTCAATTACGGGTGTTTTTATTTCTCCAAACTACCACCAACACATACACACTGCAAATTTCTGTGATCTGGCCAAGGTCAGGTTATTCATCTTGTTTTCAGATTTATGATCTGAAGACTGAGACTGAGACTGTTTCATTCAAGTCTAGAGGTTGTTTATTTTAAGATAACTTGTCAAGTAAAATCTTGCTGCATGGACAGATAATTTCACTGCTTTTAGGTCATTTTCTGATAGATTTAAGTGTTTATATCTGAAATTTTGACCAAGCTTTGTTGCAGTGTGTGCATTAATAACATGACTTCTTCTTGACCACAGATTTGACCTCATAACTTGGGCCTGGTGATGTGGCCTGCTTGAGAGGGTTAAATTAAATGCAATACTGCAGATCATTCCTGGAAAAAAAAAACACATCTACCTGGACTCAAGCAGGTTCAAGCACACCCTACACAAAAAGTTATACAGTTAGTACAGTAAGATTAAAATTAGGCTAAATTATTTTCATTTCATACGTAAAGATATAACGTTCCAGACTTCAAAACTATTCATGAACACAATGATCTTCTCACATTTATCTTATTGTATCACCTTATGGTCCCAGGCCTACTCACAACCACACTGAAACCTCTGTGTTCATAATACAAACTGACCCTTAATTAAAATCTGTGACAAAAAGCCGAGACACTGGCCCCACTGCGAAATTTTTACTTTGAACATACCAATTTTAATCAACTTAATTTAATTTTAATAATGATATACCACTGAATTCAGAATTTGCCAGGACCATAACCTGCACACACAGAGCTACTACAAGAGGTGCTCGTACTGTAGTGCCATTGTCTTATCCCAGTGCACAGGACTCTTGGTCAGTCTCTTTCTCTGCCAAAGGGGCTGGACTGTGGAACTGCAACCAGGTGATTTAAAAATGGAAATCAATAACAACAAATTTAAAAGTAAATGCAAAGTACTGTACGTTTCTAACCAAACATGCACTCACTAAAAATGTAAAAATGTTGTATACCATAAAATACCACATAAGAGCTTTGGTTTGCAGGTGTATATTTTGATAAATATCCGCCAGTTTCAAATGTAGCCTAATGAAGACAGAAGTCGTCTCTACAGAAACCATCCTAAAACCACATGGCTCATTTGCATAACTTATCAGCGCTAAAAAAACAGCTCCTTGTGCCCTGATGTGGTGGATGAACTTCTCACTCTGCTGCTCCACCCTTGCTGTGTGCAAAGAAATGTTGCAGGAGGGTTTACATGACTTTCTGTAATTCAGGAGTCGCTTTCAAATGTGGGAAACTCTGCTCCGTAGATATTTTGTTGTAACATTTCATATGTCTGTATAGAAAGTCACCTAAATTATAATCATACTGGTTAAAAGAATTTGAGTACCATATTTTCCCAGTTTTGCTGATGAAGATTTTTGTGAGGAAGGAATTAATCGCCTACTCCAAATTGTCGCCTGGTCTCAAATAAATGCCTGGTTTGTTAAGTGATTGAAACAAATAAATGCCCCGGCTCTTATTTGGTATTTTATGGTATATTATATGTATGCAACTTATATGTCTTCACTGTTTTATGCCTGTATTTTCTATTTTTTCTACAAACAGGTGTTGAAAACTCGCACTTGTGCCAAAAAACACTCATCTGGCTTGCCTAATGCAACTGTAATGTCCTTAAAAAACATAAACTTAAAAAAGTGCACCTTTATATTTAGCGCTGTATCACCGCTCCAGCATTCCTCAACGCCGTCTTGCTGGAGAATGGTTTTGGACAATTCTGCCTATACTAGCAATCCGGTCACACAGTGTAGCAAAATCAACCCATTTCCCAGGCTAAGCACCCATCGCAGTAACATTCATAACCCCAAATGCTGATTTTCGCTGCAGATCCAAGTGGCCCGAAAATAAGACATGGCAACTTATCCAATCACTTGAGCCTGTACTGTAAGAAACGGCCTGATGCAATCCTTCTGCAGCACTCTCCCCCTCCGCCTGCACTCATGTCTCCTCAGGGTGACGAGGTGCTGCTGTATTAGAGACAGGCTTTGAACAAAAGATTGAATATGAAGAGGAATGGGATATTAGGCCAAGTGAAGGCGCTGTGCGGAGACGGGGCCAATGGAGCCGTCGTGTAATTAGATTCCACAGGTCTTCCACAGCCAGAAGGAGGAAATGGAAAGTAAAGAAAATTGCTTTGACTTTTTTTAAGTGTTTCATATTTTTGTTTAGAGAGTAGTGTTGTTTAAAGGGCATTAGACTACGCAAAATTGACCCTTGTGAGCTCGGAATGCTGTTACCTTGTCAAAAACAGACCTGGAGTTGTTTGTTAACAGCTATTTTTATCCTCAATTTAACAGTCACTTTATTATACACTAGAATAACGTTAAAGGTATATTGTGTAACTTTTCTGTTGCAGGGTCCGTCAAATGCTTTTCTTCATGGAGATGTTATTGCTTTGTCAGAATGTTTCACAAACCTTTCTATCGTCATGGAGAGCAAACCAGAGCAAGTTACAGGTCAGATCTGTGGAGAGGCACAGAATACCTGTTTTTTATGGAATCAGTTTTGAGTCAAATAGTTCAGACGCTTTTAAAACATCAAGCAAAAAAAAGTATGAATTAAAATACCAAAGTAAAAATATCGAACAAAAAATAAAACACAATAAAAAAAATATAAGATTGCAATCAAATTATTTGTGTAATCGTGTAAAATAGTCTTTGCCTCTTTTATTTTTGTTCCGCGTCTTTCTCAGGTTTGTTTGATGCCGCTTTATCATTTGCACTCCCTGACTTTTTAGTTGCAGTTTTGACAAAAACACGTGACAGGTGGGAGGGATATGCATGAGTTCATTCCCACTGTGTGGGACAGCTACGCTTGGAGCTTGCACCAGTGGGAAAGCACCACTGAAAATTAGCACAGGTGGGTGCACCTATCACATTTGTGCCAAAGCTGGAAGCTAAGGCTACGTTCAGACTGCAGCCTGAAGTGACCCAAATCTGATTTTTTCGCCTCTCTGCGACCTGTATCTGATCTTTTAATGACAGTGTGAACGACACAGAATCGATTTTTCAAATGTGACCCAGGCCACATGGATATGTGCTCCTAAAACCTTTCTTTTGACAGGCGACTTCAGTCTGAACAGCCAGGCCGGCTATTGTGCTGTAACAAGCACCTGTTGTGAGCCAATACAGCCCAACTCCATGTTTGTTCACTGAAATAGGCCAAAGATGTGTTTCCTCCCATGAGAGTGGTACAACAGCAACTGTAAAATCTCCAGGTGCTCCATGCTCGCGTCCATGTTTAGGCGACTTCTGTAAACACTGAGCGCACTTGCTGCTGTGACGTCGTCGTGTACTCTAGTGCGCCTCTAGGACACTTTTGGGGTGTTTAAAGTTCACACTGGAGATCACAGACAAGTCACATTTAAAAACCACTTGCCACCCACCCGCCCGCCGGCCGAGAATATTCAAAACATATTTGCGCATTTCTTACCTTTGAGCCGGTTCTGTCGGTCCGAAACGGGTCCAGTCCAGGAATAGGTGTGCTCAATTAGTCCGTAACAATCCACAGAAAAAGAATATCCAGTTGTTTTTTTTCATTAAATAATTCCATGTGGAGAAATAATCCAGAAAGTCCGTGTTTGTCTGAATGGATGAGCGACGCATCTCTCTACTTCTCTCGGTCTTGGTCCTTAGCATAGCTAAATGCCTAGCTCCTGTTAGCGCTGTGGGGTATGTTTGTTTTCTCCACACTCTTAGCTACAAAACAAGCGTATCCAGGCTTCGGGGCAGCGCGCAACAGCTCTGGGAACAAAAGGAGCGCGTCCAGTTAGCGGCGTATTGCGCATGACCGAGGGACAGTTCCACGGCAAAAGCTCTTCAGTCATTGGGTCTTTCAGGAAATGATTGACAGATCTGAGTAGCCTATGAAAAGACGATTTCGGCGGTGGGCCCCATGTGGGGCAGAGGTGAGATAGTGAGACAGGAGCTCAGCGCGTATCGATGATTGGATAGGCACAGACCTGCTCTTACACACAGACACTGGTGGGGGGCACCAGAGGCATATGGAGAGAAATTGTTTGGTTTGTTTTAGTTTTTTATCTTAAGAAAACATGCCTAAAGTTCAGAAGAAGATTTATTTATTATACATTACATCTTATCACAGTTTGGAACATCTGGTACATATTTGGACACTTGTGCCGAATTGACATATTTTTACAAAAAGGGTCACAGCATCCAAACCCTTAGGCCTAGAGGTCTGAAATTGTACACAGTTGTTGCCAACAAGTTCAGCAGTGGGTGTAGTGTAGGCACCAATGTCTAGGATAAAGTATGCCCAAGTTACAGCCTTTATTATTTTGTTTTTTTTTCGAGGCAAAAAAATTCCATTTTTAGACATTTTTGAATGTCTGTACTGTAAGTTAACCTGCACTCACAGTCTTCATATGCATATCTACAGAAACTAGAAGGTCTAAGCTTTAAAATGATGTATCACAAAGCATGTGGGGTCTAAGATTTTCTTTTAATAAGCTTTGGCACTTGGGTATGTGTTACCATTGTGCACAGACCAAATTAGGCGGGTGTTATCAGGTTGGAAATGTAAATGACCTTGCAAAAAAAAAAAAAGGATCTCGCAAAAAAATCTGAATTGAACATTAAGCCCTGCAGTCTGAACGAAACCAAAAAGTCAGACAGCGCAAATGAGAAGACTGGAATCATAACCAAAGAAATTTCATCAAACAAAACTGAGAAAGACGTGGCACAAAAAGAAAATGAGAGGCAAAGACATATATTTTACCAGAACCAGAACACAAATAATTTGATTTGATTATTTACTTTATTTTATATTACTTTTTTGTTTGATTTTTTAAAATTTATTTGGTATTTTGATTTATACTTTTTTGCATGATGTTTTAAAAGTGTTCTTTGAACTATTTGACTCAAAATTGATTCCATAGTTTTTCAAGGTATTATTGAGCTATAAAACCACCTGTAATGTAATAAATGCAAAGTAGAGCTGTTTAATGTCACACTGTGGAACATTCCAGGCAGAGCAATGAAGTATAAACAAGTAGGGATGGACCTCCAAGTTAAGTTGTTGCCTTTAAATAAAAAAAAATAAGCTTTACTTTTTGTTCAATTGAGATCAGATAAAGTACAACATCTTCTGATGCACCAAGGAGTAAAGAAGTTTGAATGAGGCTAAAACAAAAGATGTAGCTTCAAAGTTTGGCAATTGTAACGTTAAGAGGGGCAACGGTTTTTCAATACAAAGCGAATTGAAACCAGAACTTAGAGCAACCACTTTGCACCCATGCTCACTTCTTATTTTAATTCATTATGTTTTATACGAATCTACAGGTATAAATTAGCAGAGTATAACCAGGCACTAATATCTTTCCTATGATATTGTCAAAACAGTAGCTGAGATGAGCACAAATGAAAAAAAGAAAACTTACAGGGATTTTGACAAGTAAACAACATTTTCACATGGTTAGAAAAAAGCAGGCGTATATCAAACATTTAAGTTGCTCGATAACTTTTGACAGCTGCCAACACTCCAACGTTTATGAAAGCATCTCTTGTCCTGATTCAGAAGACATGAAGGTCTGACAGCTGAAGGCGGAATGACGTTTTATTTGCTGTACATTACTTTGCATAAGGAATAAACGGGCTGATCCCATTAGCTCAGCTCCAGGAGGGATATCACTGTCGGCATATAGCAGCCTTTATTTATGACGCTCCAAATCTTTTTAATTCATCTCTAAACATGAATCTATGAAACATGTCGTCCCACACACTCAGGAGGATTAGCGTTTATTACAGGCATCATTCCTCATTCAGAGCTGTATCTCCATCTTGTTTTACTTGTACGCTGCTCTGAATCTTGTCCAAAATGGATGAGGGCCCATTCTACAGCGGCAGTAAACACAATGCTACACTGCGCTATTTAATCTCTCGCTCAGTAAATGCAAGATAAGCACATTTAAGAACAGTTTTTGGATTGTTAAAGGCCTATTATTTGTGATTTGTGCATGTTTGAGCAATCTTGAGCAAGCATAATGTCTTCTTTAAATGCCATATTGTGAAGCATTCTAGTCAAAGCAATAATAATCGTCATGGAGACAAGAAATGTGGCGGACCCTAGACCTGAAACGTTATAGTGCTCCTTTTTTATGTAGATGTAGTTTATTTAGATCATTGTTTTTTGTTGCAACATTGATCTAAACAGCTTTAAACTAGAAACAGGTCCATTGACTTAAAAAAGTGCACAAGGGATGAACTGGAGTTTACATTTTTATGATCACAGGTAGGAGAAAACCGATATTTTCTGGATTTTCTGCAGGACAATACTGTATTCAAACTCAAACAAAGCACTTTAAGTAAGCTGATAGTGAGGGAATACTGTAACATGGTCTGTAAAATGGTTCTAGTATGGTCCAAATCCATTTTACATACAGCCAATTTAACAGTTTCTTTTCTTTTCTTCTTCTGAAGTAAGAGTGCAGTCCCAGAGTTCCCTCTGCAGCCCCTGATGTACAAGAGCCTGATTATAGAGGTAAAGCCACAGAGGAGCAGAGGGCTTGAAAGTGCGAGGTGCGCACTTGTCACAGGCTCAGTGAGGCTTGTTAACACAGACTTTCTGCTGTTACCACTCAGAGTCTACAAAGGGCCCGCTCTGTTACCACTCAGAGCCTGCAGAGGGTCTGCTCTGTTACCACTCAGAGCCTGCAGAGGGTCAGCTCTGTTACCACTCAGAGCCTGCAGAGGATCAGCACGAGGACTATCAGCTGTGAGGTCAGAGGTGAGAGGATCTAACAGGAAAAGAGTCTAACTGTGGTTTTAGCAGAGTCATTTTAAAGGCAGCACAGTATGTTAAACCATGATGTTGGGTTGTTAAACATGTCGGAACCACAGAAACGACACAAAAATCAATGCCTAATGATAAAATGACAGAGACATAAAGTAAATGGCTAAAACACAAGCACCTGTAGTAAACCAGCTGCTGCACTGAGTCATAGAACCATGTTATGTATTCAAGCCTCTGGCTCTTCAAAATAAGATTTGATAAGGCCCGTCTCTCTGGTCAGATGGAGCCTCCCCTGAATGATCTAAACTGTCCATCAGTGAGGCCCTGAGGTCCTCACACTCTCCTCAGATGTTTGAGACACTGATTAACACCATCACTTCAGGCTGTGATGGTCACAACACATTTTCACTTCAAGTGCTTTCCCAAGTTTGACTTTTGGTCACACGACATATCACATTAAATTGTACATTTTCCTAAAACAATTCATATGTGAGCACCAAAAAAGAATGAACCACAACTTCATTTCTCGTGAATGTGATTAAAAGAATAAAATGCTCTTATACACTACATTTTTCATGCACTGCAGTGCTTAATTTGTGAATTTGTCATCAGCACTATGTTGTACTGTAAACTGTTTGTGGTTTCACACATTCAGTTATCACACACCATATAGCCTAATGTTTTCCTGCTATGCAAATATATTTGCATATTAAGCCTTGGAGGCTTCAGTCTGAGCATAAAAAGACAGAAAACAGGCATTTCCTGAGGAGAGGAGGAGGAGACAGTCCTGATCTGAGGGAGGCCCCTGGGACTCCCCGCTGCTGAATACCAATCATATCTGTAGGTGACCTTAGGAAATTCTACTGTTCCAACAAATCAATTACTGCCAGAAATGTAACAGCTCTTTGCTGCTCTCACAAAAGTTAGGAAAAGTTTTAATGTGGTCAAAAGTTAGTCACAGTAACCTGTGTTCCCTGCACAAAAACAAACATCCTACGAAGAGGTGAGAAGCCTGGAACTGCTGCAGTAAACAGTGAACAACCTCTGACACAGTGGACTGCAAGCACCTGCCTCACAGCAACAGTGTCCTGAGCTCCAGTCCCTCGGGCTTTACTGTTTGTGACTTACTGTGTGTGAGGACATTTTATCCCCTTGTCTGAGATGTGTCACTGCAATAGCATGAGCCACACACAATTATTAACACAATTATACTGAAATGTCTTGAGCTAAAATCATTTGTCTTTTTCACAACAATTTAATGTCAAATTAAACCACGTAACCTAATCGTACACCTCTGCCACAGCCAATCAGCATTTAGATAGCTGCATTTACTCATCTTTTTACTCTTTTGTGTCATATCCCTCCTTCTTTCATCAGCTCATCTCCTCCAGGCTCTAGAATCTGTGGGAAAATGTATCTGCCTAAATCTAAATACCATCGGATAAAACTTAGTGAGAGATGAGAACTGTGGGGCTTTTAAGGTCTCTGCACTGGCCTTATATGAAGACAGTCAATCTGTTTTAAACTTGACATGTGACAGCTTAGCGTATATAGGGAAGATAGGAACAGATATGTGAAAAACACGAAATATAAACAAACAAAATAAGTATGACTCCAGCACCAACAGCAGTCTCAGTTGGATGCGGATGGATGTGTTGTGGTGACATGTCTATTTGGCACAGTTCCGAAGCACAGATAATCCACTTCCAGCCCAAAGCATTATAGAGCGGCGCACAGGTCTTTCTTCAGAGTTTGCGATCTATAAAATGTTTTACAGATAGACGCTCAGGACGCCAGGCTGATTTTGCCATAAAATTTTTACAGCGCACTCGATGGGGGGAAAACAGTTGGGTACCTCAGATTTAAAGGTCCTATATTATTCCACAAACTTGACTCTTATGAGCTTTAAGCCATGTTAAAATGCTGTTAATTCCTCAAAAACATACCTGGAGTTTTGTTTCATTCACACATGTTTGAGTAATCCTGGTTTATTAGTCTGTCTACATCTCCAAAACTCAAAACACTCTGTTCCACCTTGTGATGCCATGAAGCAGTAGAATAGCTACCTTTTATTTTTAGTTCAGTTTAGTTTTATTTTATCGCTTTGCCTGAATGTTCCACAGCACTCAACTTTTCTATCTCCATGGAGACAAGAATGCCCCCAGGTCAGGTCATGGGTCAGATCTGTGAAGAGGCAAGCTTGCTCTTTTTTAGTGTATTTTTGCGGAATAAAAACTAGAGCTGTCAACGTTATCACATGCGATTAATCCCAAAATATATCGCACTAATGTTTTTAACGCATATTAATCACACAATTTATTTTGAACACACATGCTCCTCTATGGAAAGTGCGAATGGTCCTGAAAGGTGGCGCAGGTTATTAGGTCAGTGATCAGGTCCATACGTGGATGTGAAGATGACAGATGAGACTGTGACTGGTGCTCAGCGGCAAATTTCTCTTCAAAAAACTGCCCCACGGGACTTTGGATCAAACTAAGTTAGTTTGCAGATATTGCAATGATGAACTCTCTTTCCACAGAAGCACAACAAGTTTAAAATACCATCTTAAAGCAAAACATGGGTTTGATTCAGCGGCAGCAACAACGCTACTTGTACCAACAACAAGCCGAGCACGACAAACGGCGTTGGCGGAATGCACCTGCGGCAATGTTGTCAACAAAACTACCAACTTTTTGATAATAAATTGCATTTGTCAAAATATTTGGGTCTTTAAAAAAAAATAAAAATAAATAATAATAATTGCAATTAATCATGATTAATCAAAATTCTAAAGTGTGATTAATCTGATTTAAAAAAAAAAAGAAAGAATTGTTTGACAGCACTAATAAAAACAAATGTAGTTCAATACATAATTGATAGATAAGTGCAATGTCATAGTATGGAACATTCCTGGCAACCCTAACCCTAATGCAGTACTGTAACCTCAACCAGAAAAGTTGTAGCCAGACTGGCGCCACCTAGTGCGTCCGCTCAATTTCATTTCTCTCCAGCGACTAGGTCAGGAATCAGAATACACTTTGCAAGAACCCCGGAAGTTGTAGTTGGCGCACCGACCAATCAGTGAAGAGCTGTGAAGCCATGATGTCAAACTCCAGCCCCTGTCTGGGTCCTTTTGTGGTGAAGCACAACAGTAAACAAATCGGTCCAGATGGATGCAGACAAAGCTGTACATTTTGCATTAACATCGAATCCCGACATCGTGGATTTAAAGTCTGAACAAAGAGAATGTTTGATGAATTTTACCAAGGGGAAAGACGTTATTGCCCTTCTTCCTACGGGATTTGCTGTTGTGCTGCAATTACTTGGACACCACTGAGTGTTCCAGTGCATTACATACGTCACCACCAAATGGCAGCGATTGCTTAAATAAAAAAAAGTACCCATCTACCATAGAGCGAACGAATCGTAATGCTGCAAGGTCAGATGGTTTCCACAAAGTGAAACCGGCTGATGAATCAGGCTAGAAAAGTTGCACAGTGCAGGGAAAAAAAACAAAAAACTTCGACAACTGACAAGAAAACAGTTGGGTCCCTTGTCCTTTGTGAGGCCACTTTTCCCCTCCTCTCCTGTCTCACACCGACCTGTGGACTTCAGTGGACGACGGCCGCCTCTACCTTTATCTAAATTATACGACAGCTCTGCACTCTGCCTTCGCTTCGCCTTATACCCCATTCCTCTTCATATTCAATCTTTTGTTCAAAGCCTGTCTCTAATACAGCAGCGCCTCGTCACCCCGCGAAGAGACAGACTACAGACCGAGCGGAGAAAATGGTGAGAGATTTTGCGATGTTATTGAAGTGGAGTGTCTGCAAGATTGCATCAGTAGAGTTTTGGGCATTTCCTGAGGTTTTCCTGCGTTGGGCCTAGTGTGGTCGGCTTGGAGAGGGTAATGGGCATAAGTTAGTACAGCGGCTCATATCTGATAGAGACGCCGCTTTGATCGTTTGCTCGAGAATTACTTTTATCTACGGCCAAATATCAAGATTTGGATTCAGAAGGGTTATGGTGTTAGCGTGGAGATTGGTTTTTAATCTTTTTTGGACAAATACACAATCTGCTGCTTTTGATATTGCCATGGGCAATATATTGCCATACTGTTTTCATATGTTTTCTTTCATCTTGATTCAGATTTTCTGGCCTTTTAAAGAACACATATTATGCAAAATAGCTTTTTTTTCTTAAAGCTTTTAACCATTTTCAAATATTGTTCCCTCATTAACCCCCGAAGACCTAAAGGGCAATTTTAGAACATGTCTCCTCAATTCGATTTTTTTCTTAATTTTACTTTTAAAACCTCTCCTTTTACCCTATAATGAAGTGTTCTACATCCTTTGGTTCAGTACAACCTGTGATTTCACAATCTGCTGCTGTAGTTGTGTCCTGTGGCTGTAATAAAAGCTACAGGACCAGAAATAGAGATGAAAAAAAAAAAAACAGAAAATAAAATTTGCACTCTTTTATACAAAACACACAGCGAACATGTATAAACAACTTCTTGGACATAAAAAATGCTTAATTTAGGGCCTTAGCTACAAAAATGCTAAATATCAACTCTATAAGTAAACTAAAAATATCCTTATTGCCCTAAAAACAAACAAAAGTGCAATTGCGCCATGACTTTTCTGGTCCAGTCATGGAAACAGCTCCTGTCAGGTCCAAGGCCAGAGCCACAGCACTTCTGCATTTCCATGGTGTTTATTACATTTGCATTTGTTCATTTTGAGTGAAATAAACCTTTCAAATAAAAATAGCGAGGGATGCACAATTACGCACACCAAGATGTGTAATTTGCCATGTATGTGAGAAAAACCTGCACTTAGAGCGTCTTTTTCAATTGTTATAAACATACGAGTCGACCATCGAAAGGGGTCGACCATCTTGACTCACAAACAAAGTTCCTATAGGACACTCGTTTTGCGCACGTCGTGCACGCAGTGTGCATGTGACTTAGGATAATGCCACAGATATGTACCGAAACCTCTATGTCTCCACTTTCAGAGGGAAAAAAGTAAGTTTCTATCTTTTACAGTTGGAAAGTTATGTACAGTTATATAAAACATATTCCTCAGAATCATATATGATGTTGTACGTCTTCGAGTGTTAACAATGTATCTGGAGTTATGGTTCGTGTCATTCACGGTGGTTTCATAAATACTCTATAAAAAGTCCTTTGCTTTGTCTTTTGAAATTTCCCAGGATTGTGATGTCACAGATAGAGACCCTGCACCATCCATAAATCATCACCAAATCTTTAAACATTTCTGTCCAGTCGCGTTCATTACTGTTTAATGCCTAGATGTGTTCCTTCTCATATAGTTCATTTGTTTTACTTTATTTTATTTTAATGTATTTATTTAAAACAAGGACAGTGCACAGAAAACATTAAACTCAGAGAGAAAAGATGTGCCAGATTTAGCTACAAGCTCCTTTTCATCTGCAGTCCTTGGGCAGGTACAAAATACATTAAGAAAACTAATTACACAACAATTCATCAGTAACAGTGTCTCAAATAACCACTCATCAGTTCAGCATTAAAACAATCCAAATGGATGCATTCTAATTTCCATAAATACAAGGTTTCAAATTCATCATTATCTTCTAAAATACTCAGATTTATTGCATTCAACATCCTCTAAAATGTACATTTTAAAACCTAAGATGTACATCCTCTAAAACAGGGGTGTCCAAACTTTTTTAATCAAGAGATATATTGAAACACAGAGCAGTGTGAGGCCGATTGAGGGTCATAGACTGATGGTCAAAACAATGAGTAATTTAAATCTGTGCATTTATAACAGGTTTGAATGATCCTCCAGACCTTTGTTCAGGCTTAGACCCTCAAAAGGACACACTACATGTACTTGATCAGGGTAGATTTCAAAAACATGCAGTAAAAAGTACTGCTTGTGGAAGTGTGGGCCAATTCACCTGGAAGCCAGAGGGCATGCCTGCTCTAAAATGTACATCTTAGGTTGACTGATTTTATTTTGAATGTATCTTATGCTGTGTTTTACCTTTTGTATGTGAAGCACTTTGTGACCAATGTCTGTGAAAAGCGCAATATAAATAAACTTTACTTACTTACTTATATTTGCCAAATTCATCAGTATTATTAATCTCTAAAATACAATTCATCAGTATTATTATCCTCTAAAATACAATTCATCAACAACACCACCATCAAGACATAAATCAAACACAACACATTTACATCTACAAATTACTTTTATAGTACCATCAGTCAGAATACTTTAAACGTTGGAAAATGTTTGTTTTCCTCATGGTAATTCCCTCTGTCGCCAGCAGATGGCAAACTGTAACAGCTCAGAGTAGCAGGAGCACTGAGGCTGTGAAATGATTTGACATTATCCATTATTTTAAGTTGTAAAAGTTGCTTTAGAGCACTTTTATACCTCCACTCACATTCATACACCAGTGCACACAGACATTAGGGGCGAGGAGTGATATGAACAGAAGAGAAAATAGTACCAAGTGATTATGAGGTCTGACTTTTTCGTCGTTCACGTTTTGTGATGCAAATGTATCACTCTTTTGAACACATCTTATTTTGAGAAGAAAAATGCTTTATTTTCATGACTCCAGCCAACTTGCCCAACCCAACTATCCCTTTAAGTGTCTTGTCCAAACTGAAATCGATCCACCAAACTGTGAGTCGTTGAATCTGACCACTCTCCCAACTTTGCTAATGCCGGGAGTGAGATTTGTACTGCCAACGTTCAGAGGACAAGCTTCCAACTGAGCTGCTACCGCCCCGGTTTGAGTACAGCTTGTGCATTTCATTAAAATAGTGTAAAACAATGCATATGTCTGGAAAACAGCTCCAGGCCTCAGCTGTCATTAAATGAGTGTATATAAAATGCGGCGGGTGAGGCCTGTATTCTCTGGTGCAGTGAAGAAAGAAGGAATTTTGATCAAGCTAAAAATGCTTCATGGATTACCACACTGGCGTAGCTTTTGCTTCGTGATACCTTATTATACACATTCTTACTCAGGTTTTCTGAGTTTGAATCAAGTAAGCAGATTGATTATTTAATGCGTTTGTGCAGTTACCAAATGCTCAAACCAGTCAGCAATATCAATCTTACTTCTGAGTCTCTTTTCTTCACTTATTCCAGATCTCGTCAGTTGCCTGCGGATATTTGCTTTCAGTCCACTTCCCTCCCCTGATTCTGCTCTTGACCTTTGTTCCCTCTCAGCTTCTATGTCGGTACGGCTTTGGACATCTGTTGACTTTAAAGCACTGAACCTGAATTTCACTAACCTCATGCATTCTGGACGTTTTAATTATTCACAGCGATGAGTTTAGAAGCATTATTCACAACTCTGACAGACCGGTGTGGAGTTTCTTCCTGACTTCCTGATGATCGGACAATAAAATAAACAGTAAAAATAATATAAAGTAAACAGTGAGGACGTAGGCTTGGTTGCACACCCATTTTGGCAACAGAAGTATGGCAGAACTCAGCAGCTTGTCAAACTCTGCGAAAGGATTATCATCAAAAGATCGAGAATATTACCTCAACAAGCCGACTTTGACAAACGGTGCCCAACTGCCAGATCCTTGTGCGATCAGTGAGTAAAACTTTAAAACTTTAGTCCACCGGTAGAATTTCGAATCTGACAACCACACACAGAACAACCAGACATTTTTATCTGCGTGAAGTTGGCCATCAAACTCAAACCTACACAAAAACTATGTCAGTCATTTGTGCTGTTTTGTGCTGCAAAAAGTTTCGCTTGTGCGAATCTGGTTCTTCAGATATTCACAGTTTTATTTTCAGCTGATGGCGTCATCCAGCCCCCAAAAATCTGAAACAGCCTCAAAACAGGCAGAAAATTATAGAAGACGTTTTTATTTTGTTTGTGCTGTTTTGTGCTGTGACAATTTTCATTTGTGTGAGTTTATTTCTAAAATTATTCATGATTATTTCTGTGGCAATTATAGGACGTCATTTCTGCTCAGCTGACGGCAGCGACTTTAGCAAAACTCCACAAAGCTAGTGAAGATAAATTAGGCCGTGGAAAAAAATAATAATAATAATAATAATTATTATTATTATTAATAGGCGGCACGGTGGCTGAGTGGCAACACTCAGGCCTCACAGCAAGAAGGTTGCGGGTTCGATCCCCGGGTCGCCCGGGCCTTTCTGTGTGGAGTTTGCATGTTCCTCCCCGTGTCTGGATGGGTTTCCTCCGGGTACTCCGGTTTCCCCCATCAACCCAAAACATGCCCGCACCCCTATGAACTAACATCAAGGACCATGTTGTCCACCCTCCTGTGGGCTCACCACCTGCAGAGGGGTTCATAGAGGGGGGTCAGGTGCTATGAGTATTGGGCAGCACGCTGCCCCCGCGACCCAGCCGGATTAAGCGGGAGAAGATGGATGGATGGATGGATTATTATTAATCTTTATTTAACCAGCTAAACCAGTTGAGAACCAATGCTCATTTACAACGGCGACCTGGCCAAGAGGCAGCATTAACAAGCAGCACATTAAATAGATACATTCATACAAAGCAAACAGTGCAACATGGACAATAACGACAGTGATAATAAAAGCCTGGGAGGTGGTGAGCCTCCTGTGGGCTCACCACCTGCAGAGGGGTTCATAGGGGGGGTCAGGTGCTATGAGTATTGGGCAGCAAGCTGCCCCCGCGACCCAGCCGGATTAAGCGGGAGAAGATGGATGGATGGATGGATGGATAATAAAAGGCTACAACTAGATACAAAGCAAACAGTGCAACATGAACAATGACAACAGTAATAATAAAAGGCTACAAAAAAAAAAAAAAAACTTAAAAGAGGTGCAATGATCTTGGACATGCAGTGAGTTCTTAAATGTGCTGATTGGAATAAACGAAATATGTAATGGTCTTTAGTACTGTAATTTGCTTTTAATTCATATTTTATATAATAATACAGACTTTTCCACAGCCTGAGATCGTTTATCGCCACTAGTTTTGTGGAGTTTGCCACCGTGAGCTGAGCAGAAATGACGTCATATAATTGCCACAGGAATAATAATTAATAATTTTAGAAATAAACTAGCACAAATGAAAATTGTCACAGCACAAACCAAATACAAACATTTTCTATAATTTTCTGCTTGTTCTGAGGCCGTTTCACATTCTGAGGGGCTGGATGACGTCATTGGCCCAAAATAAAACTGCAAATATCTTAAGAACCAGAATCGCACAAACAAAACTTTTTACAGCATAAAACAGCACAAACGAAGCATAAACGATTGACATAGTTTTTGTGTAGGTTTGAGTTTGATGAGGACCATCTTCACAGAGGTGACATTTTGGTGCTGGAAATGTTTTTGTCTTTTTTCTTTCTGTGTTCAGTCTGAATGAATCGGAATGAATGGGAAACAATGCCATTTCCGTTGCCAAAATGCGCACACAGCTTTTTTTTTTTATCACTCACGCCCTAAAACAGTCTATAAAATGCGTTATAACTAGACGCAGATGGCAGGCAGCAGACTTATTTTCCCCAAATATATGGCATAGAAATCCGGCACATGGCCTTTGTCTTTTTAAAACAGTGAACAGTAGAACTGGACTGTTGAAATATCTTATTCATGCTTCTATTTTTTTTTTCTTCAACAGATTCCCATCTCTGTTGATTTAGCTCAAACTAGTCTCCAGTGGACTCTCTTGTGTGATTCTCCTGCTTTATGCTCTTCATTGGCTGTGACGGGTGACGCCGGCGGAGCTCAGTTTCGCAGAATCATTTGTTGTTGCCATCACGGCCCATCGCTGTTGGGTTCGGAGGATGTTAAGCAGCTGTCGGGCCAGTTCTCTGCATTCATTAGGCCGAGATGCTGCTGAGAAAAGGCTTTATGTTGTCAAGTTGTGTCCATTCATAACCAAAAGAGCACAGCAAAGAGTTGAACTTGCTAGAAGATGTTGTTTGTGTGATGTAACAAGTGCTATTTAGTCTGAAATGTCTTAGGTTTCTAGTCCATTATTCTTTTGCTCTCTTTACACAGTGGAGTCAAAGATGTGCTATGGAACTTTTCTGGTAATGATGTTTTTGTTTTGCCTGGAGTCTCCCGCAGTATTGCTTTATTCTGTCTCCATGGAGACAACTGAAGCACAACTGGCATAACTGTTGTTACGTCCTTAGGCAAGACACTTCACCTACACTGCAACAAAGCTTGGTCAAATTTTAAGATATAAACACTTAAATCTATCAGAAAATTAGTTAAAAGTAGTGAAATGATCTGTCCTGTCTATCAGTCTGTCCCAGAGATAGGCCTGCCACTCTATATATTGAAGCACAATATATTAGTACAGATGAGCCCTCCTGTGGGCTCTCCACCTGCAGAGGGGTTCATAGGGGGGGTCAGGTGCTATGAGTATTGGGCAGCACGCTGCCCCCGCGACCCAGCCGGATTAAGCGGGAGAAGATGGATGGATGGATGGATATTAGTACAGAGACATACTGTTACACACAATAATACTGAAACTATTTTATGTCACTGACACAAAAACAAGAATGCGAGACCACAAACCAGTAAACCAACAAATAAATAGCAGAATGAAGCAAAAACTACAATAGCCACAGATGTTTTTCAACCCTCTACAGTTTAAATCTTACAGATTTAATAAAAATACAGACAATCTTTAACAAAGCAGTTGAAAACATGATACATATATATTGTTTCAGTTTCATGTATTACACGTCGATATGCAAGTCGATAACGTAATTCTCATGACTGCCTGATGTACAGTGAATGAATAAAGAACAAAATTGTAAAGTTACTTTGAGTTACTAAAGTATTATGATTATTAGTGTTTTTCAGACTCTAGAATGTGATCATGTCATACTCCCAGAGGGGGGCAAAAGACAGATTTCCCTGTTAATAACATTGTACTTTGTCATGAAATATCCCAAAGGTAAATACAATATACAGGCATGTTGAACGTGTTAATTTCCATGAGTGATTCGACTCAAGAATTTACTGTGTTACAGCAAAAATCAGCATTTAAGCAATATTAGTTTTAGCTGCCCTCATCTGTATTAAATATTATTGCTTATAGAATGTAGTGACGTCATCTGAAACCAACAAGAGAACATTTTAGTCAAAGGCGTAACACCTCCCTGGAGATCAGCTTGTGGACCCCCTAGTTTTAACGCATTGTACCTTTGATGCAAAATCCCTCAGTTGTCCAGGTAGAATCCATGACAAAAGGAGATATTAAATTTGTCAACTGGACAATAGTTTTTTTGGTCGAATACACTGGGAAAAAAACAAAACAAAACAATATGTAGGTAAGTTAAAATGACTTAAATTAAGAACTTTTTACTTTATTTGAGTAGATTCATCTTGACAAGTGAAATAATCTGCCAGTGGAATAAGTGTTTTTTCTTAATTCAAGCAACATTTGATTTTATTTCTTATTTTAAGTGCAAAAGGTTGTTTTTCTTATTTTAAGTGTAGCAAGATGTATTTTCATATTTTAAGTACAAAAATCTTATTCTACTGGCAGATAATTTTACTTGTCAAGTGAAATGTACTCAAGTCACGGATACACTTTTTTGTCGACACCAAATTTAAGACTTTTTAAAGAACCTTTTAAGATCACTTAAATGAAAATTAAGACCAACATTACAGCCATTATGGTGGTCGAAAAACACCAGATCTAATTCTAATAATGACCATTACTCACTGCTTTAAATAACAAAAAATACTTTTATAATAAAATATCATTCAGAAAACATTTATAGTCATATGCATTGCTTGTAAAATGGCCAAAAAATCATTTATAACATTCTAACAAGACAAACTAAACTTTCACATTGTTTTGTCTCACATTGCACTGCAGCCCGGTGGAGTTTACAAAAAAATAGGCTCATGAAATTTAAGACATTTCTGAAAAAAATAAGACTTGGACAACATAATTTAAGAATTTTTAAGGCCTTAATTTAGGAACATGAAATTTAAGACCTTTTTAAGACTTTAAGACCCTGTGGCAAACCTGGTTCTGCTTCTTCTGTATGAGCTGCAAAACATATTTAATTTGAAAATAAAATTGAATTTGTCAAATTATTTCTACTTATAATTGCCTGTTTACAGACAGCAATAGCTTCTCTCACCATCAATAATCAGTCAGTATAAAAATGCACACAAGCAAGGCAGAGCTGTCTTGCCCAAGGACACGATGCCTGTAGCGAGGATCAACTTGTCAACCTTCAGGTAAGTGGACAAGTGAATGAGCTACTGCAGCCAAATTTGAATGACTTTGTCCTTTTTAAAACTAATACCCTGCTGTAATATTTGGTTTTATAGATGAAAAATGCTAAAATGTTCACTTTGAGGCCATACTTAGCTCCTCATCTCTCTCGCTGTATAATCAACCTGAAAAACATCAAAATGTGCCAGAGCTACCAGACTATGGACAATACCTGTGGGTCAGTGGCTCAGATCCTGCTCTAGTATTAAACTTCACTTGACAGTCCTTGCCCAAGGCTCAGACTGTGTGGGGTCAAGAATCCGTCTCCCTGTTTTGGCTCATATTTACAGCAGCACACCAAAGCAGAGGACACACTATAGAAGAGTATTCTTACAAACACTGACCCACAGGAGAGTCCCTGAAACGTGCGGCAGATTTAAGGCGGAACAATAAAGTGAAGTTGAGTTATGAGCTGGGGAAAGATTTATAAAAGAAGTGAAAGGTGATTGTAACTTTGTTGAGGAAAAGATGACATTTGTGACCTGGAGCTCAAACCATAAAAAGTGTGTATTTATGACTTGACAGAAGAGTGATTGGACGAAGGGACGAAGTTTATGCTTCAGTGACATTATAACAAAAGTTTCATCAAGGTTGTGGCAGTGTTTATGGGTGCGAGTTGGGCTTTTTATTATTAGTGTCTAGGTACAATTGTGTGTTGTCCAGTTGTGTGCGACTTTCACGCAGTATGATTGACCATTGACCATTGAGTTAAAAATGTATTAATCCCCATTGTTACCAGAACCTAATCCAACCGTTAATGCTACTATGTGTATTCATACTTTGCTGTGATATCACTCTGTTCTACATGTCTACACGTACTGAAAAATGTTTTAAGATGGTCTGAAAATTCAAGAAAAATACAACATGGATTTAAACAATGCATTTCCAGGAGCCTGTGATCAATACAAGTGTGATTTTCAACAAAAATGTGGCAGTGCCCTAACTGAAAAACTGTTGGCTAACATGTGATTGTAATGTTATTTAAGAGGGACTTGTTTAAGGGCACAGATCAGATCACCTGTTGTAAATCAGCTTTTTATGGTCAGATTGGGTTAAAACAAAGCTCAGATTAAAGTCTAACTTGAGTAACAGCTTCTATCAGAGTAGTGCTTTCAGTTAGCTGGTCAACTTATTGCTGGTAGTTTTGTTGACAACATTGCCGCGGATGCACTCAGCTTGCTGTTGTTGGTACAAGTAGCATCGTTGCTGCCACTGAATCAAACCTGTGTTTTGCTTTACGATGGTATTTTAAACTTGTGCATCTGTGGAAAGAGAGTTCATCGCTGCAATATCTGCAAACTACCTTAGTTTGATCTAAAGTCCCGTGGGGCAGTTTTTGAAGAGAAAGACAGACCTGATCACTGACCTAATAACCTGCGCTGCCTTTCAGGTCACCATCCGCACTTTCCATAGAGGAGCATGTGCGTTCAAAATAAATTGTGTGATTAATCTGTGTTAAAAAAAAACATTAGTGCAATTTTTTTTTGTGATTAATCGCATGTGTTAACGAGTTAATGTTAACAGCCTGATTAAAAAGTCAATAATTGGACCCCATTTCTTAAAAAAAAATTGGCAGCTTTAGCCTTTAAGAATTTTAGATTTTTGATATCCACTGATCAATGGTAGATGTCACTGGTTTCAGCCAGTAGATTGGGATAATTTTTCTTGCAGTCATCAGAAGAAGATGCAACAGAAAGCTGTGTGGTTAGTGCCGTGCCCCCTGCTCCATATTAGTCCCAGCAGCGGCCACTCCTCATCCCTGTCACTTTTCCTCAGGCTCGTCTGTGCTGCAGGCCTACTCCCGCCACCTCCACCACCATATCCTATGCCGCACAAGCTATAGCTGCACATGGAACTCACAGGGCAAGGAGAACTTCCCGCTCTCCCACTGCTTGAGGTCAGCGCTGTGGTATTCTGGCAAGGTCATTGCGGTTTCCTCCACTGTGTGATCATGTAATAAAAATATACTAACACCAAACCAAAAGAAACACAGCAAACTAAAAGTAACCATTCCAACTTTGACCCCATCACATGTGCTTAAAAGTATTTTAAAAAAAACAAAAAAAAACACAACAAACATTTGAGCATTCCTTTCAGAGTTTCTAGATCATGTTATCCAGTGAGGAAATTCCAAAATAGTGAATCCATTAACTGACATTAGACATTTTTCTTTCAAACAAAACCACCTACCAATACCTCAAGGCACAACAGTGTTCCCCAGCACAGTGTCTGAAAACCAAGCCTCTCGACAACTCTAAATGACTATTGGGTGGATTTACTGAGACTCCATTTGGGCCAAACCATCAGTGGACGAGCGCAGTCACTCAGTCTCTGTCTCCGGCTGTGTTGTCTCTAATAGGCCACTTCCCCAACAGCCTCTCACTGATCCAAACCTAATCTGAACCCTGCTCCATCTCACATCGCCTTAGTGCTCAGAACGGTACATCATTAAGCACAGAGCCAAGTCTTCTTCGTGTACTCTTAGCCTAGCTGTCCCGTGAAGGTCGCCTGTACACATGACTATAACGGCGCATGTAATTTCATCCCATCTTCTCAATCTAGTTAAAATAGTGTCTAACCATATTTAGTTGGGTCCATTTGAAAAGGGATTCGGGGAGATGGCCTATCTACAGCGCAGGACACAAATGGAGGGCCTTACCAAAAGGCAGAGCTAGTTTAAATTCAATCATGGTTGTGCAGGCAGAGGATGGTTATTTTCTTCTCTATAAAAGGTGTAAAAACAGAAACTAGATCTTACCTTGCACCGAGAGAGGCTACAGTAAGAAAAATATACTACAGACTTTGGATACCCTATTGGAATTTCACATTCACACTATGTTTCTGGTTTTCAGATTCTAGAATATGGTGATGCCTTACTTTGCCATGAAATATCGGAAAGGTAAATTCCCAAACATGGAACCTGATAATTACTATTACTATTAATGGCCACGTTTACATGATGTTTTTTAAATTATGAATTAATTGTTTTGAATTAAATAGCTCGGAATTAAAATATTCTCCTTCGAGTGTACATGGAAATAATCATTCTGAATTGAAGTTTACATGGAAAACACGTTAAATCACCTTTAATAATAATAATAATAATACATCGGTTTTATATAGCGCTTTTCACGGTAACACAAAGACGCTTCACAATGAGGTAACAATAAAGCAAGGACAGAACAGACAAGACAGTAATGAGGAGCGGTCATGTGTGGGGACTGTAGGCTCTGAGGAAAAGGTGAGTTTTGAGCAGTTTTTTGAAGGTGTTAAGTGAGTCTGAGTTTCTGATGTGAAGGGGGAGAGAATTCCAGAGGGCGGGGGCAGCAATGGCAAAGGCTTGGTCCCCCAAGGTCCGGCCTTTATTTAACTTCGCTCATTGTCTGGGGGTCGAGAAGGGTTCTGACTGGACAGCGGCACGAATGTATTTACGTCGACAACCCACACTTCAGCTGCTACGGGCTTTTCTGTCATCTCGGTTTGTTATTACGCCGTGGACACAAACATGATCCAAACATTTTCCGCAGTGGTTCCGATGATAATGAAGCAGCAGCTGGAGAATTCTCTCCTCACACTTTAGGTCTGTGAGCTGAGGAGGAGAAGGGAAGAGTGTTGGAGAAGGAGGAAGAAGACAAACTGAGTCTGAGGCTGCGACACCTCAGTCCACTCCCACATCCCGCTTCAAAATCCAAAGAGCAGTGGAGGAAAGTCCGAAGAGACGACTGGAGGAGCCGGATTGTGTCAGAAGGACGACCCAATGAGCATGAACGACCGGAATTATATTTAAGAAGACTAAACGTTTACATTATTGAAGACAAGGCTGGATTATCCATATAGGCAGTGGCACCAACCATTCACAACCAGTGAGGGGCACCACAGGACACAAACTTTAAAAATATTTTTCATAAACTTGTATGCTATTCACTTGAAAATGTTAAATGGCCACACATAACTCGTCATTAACACTAATTTCATAATAACAACAATAATAATGATAATACTGAACAAATAAAGGTTATATGACCATTCTCCCCCCTTCTCCTCTCTGTCATTTGAGTCAGTCCACAGTCTTATTTGCTGCACTGATTTAGTTAGTACATTACATATGAGAAATGCTCTTGTTTATATGTGTGTGTTTGTGTGTGTAGCTAGAACTACAATTGTAACTAGGAACTCTACACTTCAAAACAAAACAAACCACATTATAACTACAATTGAAACTATGAACTCTACACTTCAACCAAATCCAAACCCAATAGAACTACAATTGTAACTAAGAAGTCTACACTTCAAAACAAAACAAAACAAAACCCATAAAGAACTACAATTGTTACTATGAACTCTACACTTCAAAACAAAACAAACCCACTAGAACTACAATTGGAACTAGGAACTCTACACTTCAAAACAAAACCCGGTAGAACTACAGTTGTAACTATGAACTCTCCGCTTCAAAACAAAACAAAACAAACCCCACTAGAACTACAATTGCAATTCATCCAGCTTTAAAATTGTAATAAACCACCTGCTTACTTCAGAATTAAGTTTAATTCCGAATAACCATTTTCATTAGGAATTAAGTGTCATGGTCTTTTTAAAGCGGAATTAATTATTAGTTTTTATTCGGAATTAAATTATTTTTATTCGGAATTAAAGCTAATGTAAATGCATTTTCATAAAGTTGTTCTGTGTTTAGAGTGATCAGATGTCCCTATTTACCTGGGACAGTCCCAATTTGGGCCCTGTTATCCAAAACCACCAATTTGCCCCAGTTTTATAGAAGAAATGTCCCAAGTGTCCCTATTTTGTTTACAAATTATATACCTGCCAACAGTAAAGAGGGGCATACATTGTCATTTGTTTAGGTCGTTCTTTTGCAGTGGCCGGTCCAAAACTCTGGAACTCTTTGCCCATTGAGTTACGTTCCATCACTGACCTGCCTTTGTTCAAAGTCAAACTTAAAACCTACTTATTTAAAATGGCTTTTAACACTTAGTGGCCCTATGACACTTTCTTTATTTTAATTGGTGTAATGTGCTTTGTTGACCTATGTGTATGATGTTTATTGTTTTTTATCTTGTTTTAATGTTGTACAGCACTTTGGTCAGCTTTGGCTGTTGGAAGGTGCTATAGAAATAAAGTTTGATTGATTGATTGATTTGTTTAGGTAAAATACAGAAAAGATGCTTAAAAATGATCAAAACACAAAGAAAATGTGACTATACTGACTCACACGTTCATCTTGAATGGTCTTTGTCTGTCTCAGTTTTCCATAATTACGCACAATTTTATTATTACCAATCATGAAAAAACAGGTTCTGTCCTTTGAAATTCTGCTCACTCTATACTTTAACCCACACCAAAGCTTCCTCCGGTGAAGTATTAACATCGTAGCAAATGTCTTTACCACTCTGTCTGTGATTATGTAAATGTCACCTGCGGTCCTCTGTCTCTTTAAATCTAGATTTATTTCAGCACAACTCGGCTAATTCCCAATACACAGTGAACCGTTTTTGAAAGAACCGGATCTACCAGAATAGTGAACGAATACTGCCTATGTAAAAAAGAAAAGTGTGTGTATTTTAAATATGTTGTATGTGTTAATACCCCATAGAAGTGTGATGCCCTTTCTCTATTAAACTCTGTCTTGCGGGTTAGATATAACAGTGCGGCGTCTGCGTTCATCACACTGGGGGGCCTCAGCACGACTCTGCACCCTGACCCCAACAAGTCCTGACCAGACAGTACAGCCTGGACCTATGTTAGTTCGTGCTCGGGCCAAGAATCAAAACTTTCTTGCAGCGCAAAATCTCACAAACTTCTCATTTCCCAAAACACCAGAGTAATGCACCATCTTGCCTCGGTTCAAAAGATCTTTCTTGTGATCAGAGCTTTTCCGTCCTAGGAGAACAGGGTTTAAAAATCGTATAACTCTGATGTAGAAGCGGAATCTTGATATTCCGGCACAGAGAATCCGACGGGTGCAGTGAGAACGTATACATTACAATGGACGGTGGGTTGAGGAGATGGTTTATTTTCATACAGCTACATAAGGGAGCAGGTGATAGGGAAGGGTCTATGTACACTGAAATGTCAAATGAGAATCAAAATTTAGAGCGTACATTTGACTTCTATTAGGTATTAACTGTTAACACAACTCTGCGGTAAGGTTAAAGGTCTTATATTACTCAAAATTTACTCTAAAGGTCGCCACACAGTACAGGATTTTTCGGTCTTAAACTATTTTTAAACGTGCAACAAAAAGTGCACACCACAGACACGAGGAAAATTTCTGATTGCAACGACTGCAGCGGGCTATAAAGTTGTGAGTGCGATCATATTACCTGTTTCCCGTCTACAGTAAAACCACACGCTCTGAGACTCTTAAGTGTTCAAAGATCAGAGCACTTCTAGTTTAGACACAAGTCAAAACCGTGTTTTTATTTGTGAAATGTGGTGCAATACTTCAGATACAGGATTTTTAAAGCATAAAAGATTGGAGATAAAGTCCACAGGAAATCGTCTAGATCGCGAATCTACAGTTTCACATCAATTGGTGCGCTGTGTGAATGTAAACAGACACAGGTGAGGAACTATCTCGCATTTTTACATTTAAAGAACACCTCAAACTGGATTAATAACGCTGTTTTGTGGACTGGAGTCATTATTTGCAGAGGACAAATTCTATGGATAATGTAGATGAGATGTTACACTTTAAATTTAGGTGAGTAATAAAGTCTAATCATTATTTTCGCCATATCCTGAGTTTGCATTCTGCATCTCTGTGTCCGTCACTCCTCTGCCCCTGATGCACTGTTTTTTTTTTTGCCTGTTACCATAGCGTTTCTGATGTTTGGTGGTACGATCTGACACTGACAACACACATGAGGAGCGCACTGGCTAGAAAATCACATACGAAGACACAAAGTCAGGTCACACCTTCCTGAAATCGAGGAGAAGCAAATCGCAGCTAAAATAAAATTTTTAAGCCATGTTATAATGCTGTTCCCTCCTCAAAAAACATACCAGGGTTGTGTTTTCATTCACAGATGTTTGGGTAATCCTTTATTATTGGTCTACATCTGCTCAAAATGTTCCACCTTGTAATGTATGAAGTGGTAGTTTTCAAGTTAACAGCTCCTTTTACAATTTGTTCTGTAAAGATGGGCAATTCCAGTGCTGAAAAATGTTGAAATCATCCCAATGATTTTAGTGAAGGTGTGTGGAGATTAAGAACACAACGGAGCACTTCTTGTATTAGTGTTTTCTGTGTAAGAGAAGAATTTGGGCTAAACATACAGGATTCGTGTGAAAAACTGTGTAAATGAAGAAAAAGAAACAACTCCGAGTATGTTTTTTGAAGAAGAAACAGCATTATAATGCGTAATGTGGGTTCTTTAAATGATGAATCGCGAAACAAGGAAATTGCCCAGGAAAATTTCCAGTTGATTTCAAATACGATCCACTTTTGGCCAGACAAATATGAGGGCAGAAAATGTCAATTATATAACAGCCCCATCCTTGAAAATAAAGCACTGCAGAGGGTGAGGCGTGTTTGCAGACATGAGTGTGCAGAATATCCCCATGTCCATAGAGAAGTTCCAGCTGCCATAAGTTTTCTTTCCAGCAGATCCACAAGAGTTACGCTCTGTTGCTTTCTTCCCCCAAACCAGCGTCATGTTCCTCAGATCCAATTCCAACCAGACTTCTACAAGGATATTTTCACATTCTTTAAAAGGCACATTGCGTAGCGTTTCTGGTGGTCCATCAAATGCTTTTTTCTATGGAGATGTTCTTGTTGTCTTGAATGTTTCACAGTATGCTATTAATAATAATGGATCAGTTTTATATAGCGCTTAAAGGAAGCCACACACTACAGGAGAATTTGCCCGATTTTGGCTGCGATTTCTTCTTCCTGAGTTCGGGGAGGCGTGACCCGACTTTTTGTCTCCGTGTGTGATTTTGAAGCCGCTGAGCTCCTCATGCTCCTCAAACATCAGCAACACGACGATAAAACAGAGCGTCAGAGGCAGAGAAGTGACAGAGACGTAAGATACAAACTTGGGATAGAGTGAAAATAAAGACTTTATTACGCACCTAATGTAAAGTGGTAAATTTAAATTGCAGCGTCTCATCTATATTAGCCATAGAAATTGTCCTCCACAGATAATGACATCCAGTCCACAAAACTGTGCTATTAATCATTAATCCAGTTTGAGGTGTTCTTTAAAAGTAAAAAGAAGGTTTCCTTGTGTGTTTGTTTACACAGACAGCGTGTGGTGAAGCTGCAGATTAGCGATACTGACTTTACGACACTAATCTTTTATGGTTTTAAAAATCCTGTATCTGAAATATTGCACCACATTTCACAAATAATAATCACACAGTTTTTACTTGTATCTAAACTCAAAGTGCAGAACTCTGACCTTTGAACACTTCAGAGTCTCAAAGCGACTCATTTTGACTGTAGACAGGAAACAGCTGATGCCATCGCGCTCACAGGTTTGCAGCCTGTTTTACGTAGACATATCCCGCTGTAGTCTTTGCGATCAGAGATTTTTAGTCTCATAAGTTTCTCGTGTCTGTGGTGTGCGCATTTTGTCGCATGTTTAAAAATCGTTTAAGACTGAAAATCAGTGTGCGAAATAAGGGGGGTGCGGGGGGGCCCGACCCCCCCATTAACCCATCACACCCCCCCCCAAAAGTCTTAAAAGCAAAATTTTGGGGGGGTTCAAATTTTCTTAAACCACTGCCATTGTGGTGCGGTGTGGCTCGCTATAGGCTGTCTGTGGAGTCCACCGTGGTGTCTTGTTTTTCACATTGAGTTTCTATTTGCTCAATGATGCATCTGTCTAATCCTATTCGCTAGATCAGGGGTCGGCAACCTTCAATACTCAAAGACCCGTTGTGGAGCGTCTCCCACAGAAAACACCCGGAGCCACAAAACCCTTTTGACTCTAAGAATTACGCTGTATATCATTTGTTTACCTGTACGCTCTGTATGAAAGTCTATGGTGTGTTACATTTATGAAATCAATGAAATGCTACGGAGAATATATGTCCATTCATATATACGGTCTGTGCTACTGCAGACGCATAATCTGAGTGAACGTGAACCATCTCTAACCGAAACCGACAGAAGCACAGAACAGAACAGACTCAGCATCAGCAGCACATCCTCTGTCAAAGAACACTCAAATTGCACTGAGTCGTGTGCTTTAGTTGGACTGTTTTTTTTCCTGATCTTACAGTTTATGCAAAAGAGCTGTGCGGTTTTAAGATTTGTATCTGTAAAACGTCAACAAAAGTGTGCAAATAAAATAGCTACATTCAAATATGTATTGCACCTAAGTCTCTGTCCCCAGTTGTCTTGAAAACCCTGGTCCTTGACAAGTCACTGACTGCGTGTCGATAGTCTACCTAACATTTATTCACTCGTTTGCTCACATTGTAATACACAACTTTGCATAGGCTTCTGCATATTGAAAATGTATATCTGTATTGCTCAACAATTCGGAGGTGGGGACCCCCCTGAATACTCACGGGTATTTCACACACTGCTGAAAATCCTGTAGTGTGTTGCAGCCTTTACAGAGCATTATTCATTCACTCCACACTCAGCTTCTATTGTAGCCACAGCTGCCCTGGGACTGCCAGTCTGCACCATCAGCCCCTCCGACCACCACCAACACTCAGGCCATGTGGGTGAAGTATCTTGCCTAAGGACAACTGGCACCCCTCTGTAACACGTGATGTTCCCTGTGGTCACCCATCCAAGTACGAACCAGACTTTGACAACCCGGTATGGTCACAAACCTTTTTATCTCCATGGAGACCAAACCATACAAGTTACAGGTCACATCTGTGGAGAGGCGACCCCGCTTGTAGTTAGAATGCCTGAATTTTTGAACAGTAAAACCAGTGTAATTGAATAAATGTAAAGTAGAGCTGTTTAATGTCATACTGTGGAACATTCCAGGCAGAGAAATGACATCTCCATAGAAACAAGAAGGTGACGGACCCTCCACCAGAAACGTTACACAATGCACCTTTAATGAAATTATCTTTTCCATTTTAAATATCTCTCAAGTAAAGAGTTATGTTCTCCTATGAATGAAGTTGCTGAAGGTTCAATGTGAGGGTTTGTCTCATGAATATGTTATAGGTTTGCCCAGAATATTCCACAGCACGGCATTAAAGTCACCTATCTTTAGCATTGATTCAATTTGCAGGCGTTTTTATTGCTCAGAAATTGTTTGAAAGTGATGCTTCTGTAAGCTGAGTGGACTCCCTCTCTATAGATCTGACCTGTAACTCGGTAGTGTCAGTTGGTCAGTTTTTTGGAGATGCAGTTTAATGCCGTACTGTGGAACATGTTGACGAAAACCAGCACATGGCGGACCCTCCTGTTGATTTGGATCCTGTTGACCCTTTTGGTGTCTTTTCAAGTAGCTTTGCAAGAAAATAATACATTTTTGAGATAAAGAATTTATTTTTAAGATAAAGTAACAAATAAATATTGTTCAAAAACAGCAGGGACACAAGTTTCAAAGGTGCTTTATTATGCAAAATGGACTTTTATGGATTTTAGCCATGTTATATTGCTGATACCTCCTCAAAAACATAACTGGAGTTGTGTTTTGTTTCGTTCACACATGTTGAGTAGAGTAGAAATCTCAAAATGCTCTGTTCTACCTTGTGATGTCATGAGGTTGTAGTTTCAAATTAACATCTCCTTTTACCTTAGTTCAGTAGAGATGGGAAATTATAGTGCTGAAATTATCCAAATAATTGTAGTGTAGGTGTAGGTAGCTTTTTCTGTATCAGCACATGGTGTTTTCTGTGTGAGAAAAGAACTGAATATGCAGGATTTGTGATTTAAACATGTGAATGAACCAAAACACAACCCGGGTATATTTTTGATGAGCATAAAATGGGGACTGTAATGCTCAAAGAAATCAAAATGTGGTGGAATGTAACGAATGGACGAACATCCATTTCTTCTATTCTCAGTATTGATAAACCATTATCAATACATTTTATTTTATTTTTACTTACTGAATTCTGTTTAAAAGCCCTCCCAGGGACTGGTGTTGCGAATTAGCCTTTGGCTAAAACACTGTGGTACCTGCATCAGATGTTAATCTATGTTTGTTGTATCTGTCCCTATCAAATAAACAATAAATAAATAAATAAACACCTGGCTGCCTGGACCATGGACTACCTGACTGACCGACCACAGTACGTGCGGCTGCGCGGCTGTGAGTCTGAGGTGGTGGTCTGCAGCACGGGGGCCCCCCGGGAACTGTCCTTTCCCCCTTCCTCTTCACCATATACACCTCGGACTTCACCTACAACACAGACACCTGTCATCTCCAGAAGTTCTCGGACGACTCAGCCGTTGTTGGCCGTGTGTCTGAGGGGAATGAGCTGGAGTACCGCTCGGTCATCAGAGACTTTGTGGACTGGTGTTGGTGCAACCACCTGTGCCTTAACACCAGCAAGACCAAAAAGATGGTGATCGACTTCAGGAGAAGGACACTCCCTCATGCACCAGTGAACATCCAGGGGCAGGACATTGAGACTGTGGACAGCTTCAAGTACCTAGGTGTTCATCTCAACAATAAACTGGACTGGTCGCATAATTCCAATGCCCTGTACAAGAAGGGCCAGAGTTGCCTCCACCTTCTGAGGAGACTGAGATCCTTTGGCGTGTGCAGGCCCCTGCTCAAGACTTTCTATGATTCTGTGGTAGCCTCTGCTCTCCTCTATGCTGTGTCTGTTGGGCCCCAGACAGCACTGAACGTGAAAGGAAAAGACTGAACAAGCTGGTCAGGAGGGCTGGCTCTGTCCTGGGCTGTCCCCTGGACTCTGTGGAGGAGGTGGGTGAGAGGAGAGTGTTGTCCAAACTTACATCCATCATGGACAACACCTCCCCTGCACCAGACTGTGGAGGAGCTGGGCAGCTCCTTCAGTGGCCATCTGAGACTCCCTCAGTGCAGGAAGGAGCTACTGCAGATCATTCATCCCCACCGCTGTCAGACTGTACAACTCCTCCTGTGCAATAATCATGTCTGTGCCACTACTGAACTGTGACAACTTGCACTGTTTTGTACTTTCTTTATTTTATATATCTAGTATTTATATTTCAATTATCTTTGTAAATTTTGTACATATACTTATTCACTTTATATTATTATTTTTATTATTATTTCTATTTTTATTATTATTGTTTATCTTAATTGCATCACACTTTTTTTCCTTTTCTGCACTAAACTGTCCTGGAGCTACTGTGACTTTTGACTGTGAATTTCTCCACTGCGAGATCAATAAAGTCCTATCTGATCTGATCTGATCTGATCTGATTGATCTGATTTTATCTTATCTTATCTTATCTTAAGACAAAACAAAGGTTGATTCCAAGTGGAGAAATGCTTTGTTCAATGGGGGTAAAGCCAAATATAACACAGCAGTTAAATGTGACATTTGGTGTAATTTTTTTTCTCATAAACTGAACTAAGTAACAGCTCCCTTGTGAGAATACATGGTGAGACAACAGAACCGTAATGCAGTTTAATCACAGGAGCCAGGTTTTCAGGAGAAAGAGGAGAATTCTCTTTGGACCAATGTCTGGCACTTTTGCGAGGTTTTCCTCCCGGAGACAGCAGGTGGAGACGACAGACTCTTCAAACATACCAAAAACCCCACAAAAACAGATTTAATCATCACATCGATTTACAACGTTAAAGGGCCCATATTATGCTATTTTATGATCTACCGTAAAATACCAAATAAGAGTCGGGTACCAATTAACTGCCGGATCTCCTTTAAACGCTGGGTGCAGGTGTATATTTGATAAATAAATGTAGAGTCTAATGTTCGTGCTGAAGACAGAAATCGTGCTGCAACAACAGGACACAGGACTGATGCTCGCCTCATCTCTACACAAACCAAATTTAAAACCTCAGGGCTCATTTGCATAAACTACAAGCGCTGAAAAAAACAGCTCGCTCCTTGTGCCCTGATGCGGTAGATGAACGTTCTCACTCTGCTGCTCCACACTTGCTGCGTCTGTCATTTGTTTTAATTTGCTAAAGAAATGTTTGCATGTTGCGTGAGGGTTTTGATGATTTTCTGTAATTCATAATTTTAAATGTGGGAAACTCGTCGCTCCATAGATATTTTGCTGTAACACTTCAAATGAACTCGCCTACGTCTGTATAGAAAGTCGCCTAAATTATAGTCACACTGATTAAACATCTTAACGCAGAGTGTCACAAATATGCAACAAACCGTTTGGATCAAGATATAAGCCGAAATAGCAGCTGCATTCCCCCAGTGTTAGTGCAGATGCAGAACCTTCCTAGGAACCTTTGGCAAACACTTGTTTCTACTTGCCGCAAATCTGCAACATGCCCAAATTTCTATTAATGTTTTTGCTATCATCAAATTAATAATCTCATTTTAATTTACCATCTACTTAAAGGAAAAAACATACAAAAACAAATTTATTTTTAGGCATTTAAGGGGTTAAATTTAGGTGTTAAGTGGTTAAAAGAATTTGAGTACCAGATTTTCGCAGTTTGGCTGAGCAAGATTTTTGTGAGGAAGGTATTAATCACCCCAAATTGCCATCTGGTCTCAAATAAATTAAATAAATCCCCCAGCTATTATTCGGTATTTTATGGTATGTTATAATGTTGTTTCATCACAAACAGACCTGGAGTTGTTTTGTTTCATTCACACATGTTTAACACACAAACTTTGCATATTTAGGCCGAGTTCTTCTCTAAAAAGTAAAACACTCTGTTCCACTTTGTGATGTCATGTGGTGATACAGGAAGTGCTCCACTGTGCTTTTAACCTTCACTACAACCATTTAATAATAATTTCAGCTCTAGAGTTACCTTTGTCTATTGAACTAAACATAAAAGGTAAAAGTTAACTGGAAAACTACCACTTCATGACATCACAAGGTGCAACTGAGAATTTTCTGCTTTGGAGATTTAGACAGACTAATAAGGAATGAAACAAATACAACTCCAGGTATGTTTTTGATAAGGAAATAACTTCATAATCATAAATCATGATCATAAAATAGCGTAATATGGGCCCTTTGACGTTATAAATCGATGTGATGGTTAAATCTGTTTTGTTTTTTTGTTTTTTTTTGGCATGTTTGAAGAGTCTGTTGCCTATATTGAGGAGGTAACAACATGGGTTAAAGCTCACAATCAATTTTGCATGACATACGACCTTTTATACAAAATGTTACTGCTTTAAAAATAATTCAAACCAAAGAATCCAAAGTTATTACGTCACCAAATATTGCATGTAAAAAGCCATCGGTTCACAATAAGGCCCTCACACCGCTCAGTCATGCTCATAGTAGTGAAGCGTTTGCACAGTGACTGTTTCAAACTTGCTTGTTTTGGTCCCATTGTCCCGTCTCTCCTCCGACTCGACTAATGAGCTGTTATGAGTGTGGGCCCTACTGTCTCCTACACCAGACTGGCTTTAATTAGAGGAGATTTGAGTTGGCCCCCATCACAACTCAACTAAGCGCTGGCCAAACGAGACACATTACACGTGCAGGTGGTCCGGAGACAGGCGGGCAGGTGGACAGGTTGGCAGGAGTCTGGGCACAGTGTTCCATAAAGCAGAAGTGGGGTCGGAGGTGTAGTAAAACAATTAGTAGTAAGATTAAATAAATAAAGGGGTTTTATTGGTGTCCTGTTCCAAATAGGCTCTCACGCAAACCAGGAAAGTGTTTGGAAACATGCGGTGATAAATTCTGGCGCGCTGAAGGTTGTTCGTGGTAGTAAGTCTGACAAAATCTAGGAAGAATTAGAAAAAGTCCCAGTTTTCTTCATCTACACAGCAAAAAGTAGAGTTAAATTTGACTCTAACATCAATCAATTTGAACATTTTCTCAGGGTTTATATGAGTTCAAACTGCTCCAAAGTTTCTGTTTAACCCCAAAATCAAGAGTTATAGTAACTTTTTGAGAGTAAACGGATAACACTTTGTAGTGTAGTCCTGATTTAGCTAAACAACACACAAACAAGTTTTGTTTTTACACCTATTTCAATTCATTTAAAATGAAATTATGTACAAAACAGGAGTTTGAAGCGGTGGGTGGGAGGTGCCAAAATAACACTAAGGAGAGGTGAATTAACTTCAACCATATCAACTCCCCCCATTTAACTTTCAACTAGTTAAAATAACACTTTTTGTGTTAAAAATAGTGCTGCCAAATGATTAAATTTTTAAAATCAGATTAATCACACTTTAGAATTTTGATTAATCAAGATTAATCACAGTTAGTTATTCTTCAAAAACAGACCAAAATAGTTTGACAAAAATGCAATTATTATCAAAAAGTTTTATTTACATTTTTCTATCACTGGTAGTTTTGTTGACATCATTGCTGCGGGTGCACTCGGCTTGTTGTTGGTACAAGTAGCTTTGTTGCTGCCGCTGAATCAAACACGTGTTTTGCTTTAAGATATTTTAAACTTGTTGTGCTTCTGTGGAAAGAGAGTTCAACTATGAGAGTTCATAGTTTGCAATATCTGCAAACTACCTTAGTTTGATCTAAAGTCCCGTCAGGCAGTTTTTTGCAGAGAAATGTGCCGCTGAGCACCAGTCTGCGTATAGACAGACCTGATCACTGACCTAATAACCTGCGCCGCCTTTCAGGTCACCATCCACATTTTCCATAGAGGAGCATGTGAATTCAAAATAAATTGTGTGATTAATCTGCGTAAAAAAAACCCCCAAAACATTAGTGCGATTTTTTTGCATTTTTCTGTTGTTTTTTCATTCCATTATGTTCGGCTTATCATACTGGAAGTTGTCATCGCATTGTTTCCAAAGGTCTTCCTGGTTTGTGATGTAAGCGTGACTAGAGCCTATAAGAACATGAACATGGGCGCATTTCTGGCTCCATCGACTCTGGGCTCAGTTCACTTTGTATTGAAAAAACTGTCGCCCCTCTCTCAACTGCTGTCAGACTCATTTTGGTCTTAAAATATTTGTATTAAACCGCTCTACATGATCCTGCTGTTTTTATTTCAATCTTTTTTCCGTAAATCAAGACATGAACATTATAAACAGACTAACGAGGCACCTTCTTTCCCTAAGGTCAGTCATGTTGCTAAGTGTCTGCTCTCTGCTAAACTGGGATTGTGAGTGGGAAGGGGTGTAACATTCAACACCCTCGCTCTGGATTGACTTTAAGGTTGCTATGATACTCAGCTCCAAATTTGCTCCGGGAACTGCCAGCCTCAATGAACTTCATTTGACCGGAGCCGAATAATATGGGTAACATCACACTTACTTAGTCCAGTCGGTTACAGGCCGCCATTCTGACACACCGCCACTCCGACATTGGCTAATTGTCGGAGTGGCGGTGTGTCCATTAGTTATCAAATGTCCTGCACTCCGACATTTTTTCCCCTGTGGTTGGAGCGGCGGCATATTAGGTTTTTTTCAGAATCCCATCATTCCGACATGTAATTATTAAGTTTCGACTGCACTCTTTTCAGGACCATATTTTCACGGACTTGTGGCGTAGGTGTGCTGAGGGCGGCTGGAGGTGGGGCAGCATGGTTTAATCCTGGTTAAATCCTGTTGTAGTCCTGTTTTAGACCTGGTTTTAGTCCTGTTATAGACCTGGTTTAGATCTGGTTTCGTCCTGATTTAGACCTGGTTTAGACCTGGTTTGAGTCCTGATTTTAGTCCTGGTTTAGTTTTAGAAATGGTTTAGTCCTGGTTTTAGTCCTGCTTTTAGTCCTGATTTAGACTTGGTTTTAGTCCTGTTTTAGTCCTGTTTTAGTCCTGGCTTAGATCTGTTTTAGACCTGGTTTAGTCCTGGTTTAGTCCTGGTTTAGACCTGGTATAGACCTGGTTTAGTCCTGATTTAGTCCTGATTTAGACCTGGTTTTAGTCCTGGTATAGACCTGGTTTAGTCCTGGTTTAAAAGCAGGTCTATGCCAGGACTAAAACCAGGTCTAAATCAGAGCTAAAAGCAGGTCTAAAGCAGGTCTAAACCAATGCACCTCCTCTCGTCGCGCTCAACGCAGTGCGCCACTACCTCATGAGTAAATTGTCAGAATGGCAACATAACATAACATAAAATAAATGGCAACGTAAAATATGTCGGAATGGCGGTGTCAAAAAGTGTTGGAATGGCGGGATGTCGGAATAGGGGATGAACCCCATCCAGTCTATAGGGAGGAGAGGTGACCTTCTGTGGGCGGCAGTGGCTCAGTTGGTAGAGCATTCGTCCACTGACCCACAGGTTGACGGTGTAATTCCAGCTCCCACAAATGAATGCTGTCGTTTCATTGGGCAAGACACTTAACCCACCTTGCTCCCAGTGTCTGTGTACACTGGAGTATGAATGTGTGAGTGGGTGCTTGATTCCTCATTGCTTTGAGCGCTTTGAAGGTGGAAAAACGCTATTTAAAAACACATTCACCATTTAAAGAGGAGGAATTTTACGTGTATGGGGTGTTAATTGTTCACATTTAGCCTATTTAGATCATCATGTGTGACTGAGGAGACTTTATAAACCCACTTTGAATGTATAAAAGAGATCAGTATATGAAACCAGTCCAAACTCATAATCATTCATTAGCACTCTCGTTAAAATTATTGCAGAGGTCTCTATTTCTCTGTAAATTCTCCCTTTTTACGAACGACTCAGTGATTCATTTTTATCTATTTTGAACTGATAATCTGCTGCTTCTCACAAGGGATGGCTTTTTGCTCAGATTGATTCTCTGGAAGGAGCAAAAGAACAAGTCTTTTGAAGACAAAGAAAAGAGAATTGTTCTGGTGCACCATTGAATTACATCCACCGTAAATCATTGTTTTCGCCGGTAACTGTTCACCCCAGGGACACTTTGTTATTACCTGAACACCTCAGCGATTGAAAAGTACTTCATTATTAACATTTATGTGTACTTTTGGTCTTATGTCTTTATAGTACACTATTTTCTGATCTGTTAGAACGTTTCCTCATCACAAACATACCTGAAGTTGTGTTTTTTTCACACATAACACACAACCCTGCGTATTTAGGCTGAGTTTTTCTGTCAAACTGAAAACACTCTGATCCACCTTGTGATGTCATGTGGTAATACATGAGTGCTCCACTGTGTTTTGGAATGCCATACATCTTCATTAGGATCAGTTGAATAATTTCAGCCCTGAAATTGCCAATCTCTACTGAACTAAAGGTAAAAAGTAGCAACTTGAAACTTAAAAACTAGCTTCTATCTTCATGACATCACAAGGTGGAACAGAGCATTTTGATCTTGATGTAGACAGACTAATAATTCAGGATTACTCAAATGTGTAAATGAAAAAAGAGATCTGCACTGCATAATGTGATAATAACCGGGGGTGTAAGACAAAATCGATTCAGTGATATATCAGGATACTTCATTGCGTGATTCTTGTATCGATTCAAAATGCATCTGTCTAGTTTTTTCTTTTCTTTTTTTTTAAGTCATGTTTTTCCAGTTCCATTTACTGTTCTTATGATTTAAAAAGTAAATAAACTGCATTTCATAATTTTTTCTCATGAAGCTGTATTTAACCATAATATTATACCGTAATTATTGATAAATCACAATATATGGTCCTTTGCTTTTGTATCGGGATGTATCATGATCTATTGACTCGTGACAGGCATATGATGTGTATCATATCACCAGATTCATGGCAGTGCACTAGCCAGGCTTGCGCCACCTAGTGCCTCCGCTCAATTTCATTTCTCTCCAGCGACTCGTCAGGAATCAAAATACACTCGCGCTTTTGCAAGAACCCCAGAAGTTGTAGTCGGCGCACCGGCCAGTCAGAGAAGCAATGTGTTGGCCAGAACCAACCCGAGTTGTGATAGCAGACTGCATATGACATCCTACTTTGGACTTTCTTTGTCAAATAATAACTTTGCATTTTTTATTGTACTTTTAATTCACAAGTTCACCTCACAGAAACAACAATGCTCGCTGACAGACATGTTCACTGTCTGCTTTGTTTGCTGTTGTGCTGCAATTACTTGGACACCTCTGAGTGTTCCAGTGCATTACATACAGTTGTGCTCATAAGTTTCCATCCCCTGGCAGAATTGGTGATTTCTTGGTCCAGAAGCTGCACATAGAACGTAATTGGATATTCCAACATGATAATGATCCAAAACACAAAGGCAAGTGGACCTGTCATTGGCTCCAGCAGAATAAAGTGAAGGTTCTGGAGTGGCCGTCTCTTCTGACCTCAGTATCACTGAGCCTCTGGGGAGACCTCAAGCTGCAGTTCATATAAGAGCCCAAGAATTTACAGGAACTGGAGCCTTTTGCCAAGAAGAATGGGCAGTTTTACCATCAGAGAAAATAACACATCCACAACTATCACAAAAGACTCTAGGCTATAATTGGTCCATTTGTGTAGTTTCTGTCGTCATTATGATTTAAAAAGAGGAAACATAGTTGTTTGATAATAAATGGCTTCACCCAAGCACTAACCATGAGTGAAAGAAAAGTTTTTGTGTTATCATTCATATTCTCTGAAAGATGGCCAAGAAATCCATCAAATTCTGCTAGGGTATGTAAACTTATGAGCACATCCGTATGCCACCACCAAATAGCAGGGATTGGTTAAATCAAAAAAGTTCCCACCTACCGTCGAGCGAACAAATCCTAATGCTGCGAGGTCAGACAGTTTCTACAAAGTGAAACTAGTGGATGAATCAGGCAAGCAATGCACATCTCTAGATAATAACACTGTGGTGTCATTGAAATAAAAATTTGGGAGCTTCAAAGAACTGCAGTGTGGATCTTTTTCTTCTTTTGCAATTTTTGTCTTTGAACCCAGCACACAGGGGCAATTTTTGTTGAAGGGCATGTCTCTATCTACCAATAAAGAAAAAAAAAAAAACAGGGGACATAGGGCTCAAAACTGGGACTGTCAGGTTAATAGGGACGTCTGGTCACACGACAGCAATAGTAAAAGTGAAGGAGAGGCCGGTCATTAGCCTCATAATCCTCTCTTTTTGTTGGTGACAGATTTGGCTGAAGCTGTTTTGCCTGACCAGTCAAGACCGCACGCTTTTACGGAGGATCACATTAACCCATCAAGGTCTTTTAAAAAACTGACTCTGATATATTGCTGTTGTATAAATCTATTTTGTTTGATTCAAACATGTTTGAGTAATCCAACATTATTAGTAGTCTAGTAGTTATTAGTCTGTCTACATCTCCAGAGCTCAGACTGCTCTGACACCTTGTGATGTCACGAAGCGGTAGTGTTCAACTTGACGGCTGAAATCATTTTAGTGAGGGTATATTGAATTTCAATTTCTCTGACAGCTGAAATTGAAAGAATACAATCTACAGAAATGAGGTGCTTCAGAAGACTACTTGGCATTTCCTACAAAGACCACATCACAAACGGTACATTACGAGACTGAATCCGACAATACATCGGCCCCTATGAAACTAACATACAAAAACATTCACACAGACAGTGGCTCCCTCTTTTCTGCATCACTCGAGGAAAAACAAAACCTAAAACACAACACTACCCATGCCTGTCCAACTTTCCCACAATCAGGGAATAATTTAGCGGAGAGGCGAAAACTGCAGTGATACGGGCAAGTCACCCGATCAAGAGGCCTCGCCAAAACCATTTTCCAAGGAATAGTCCAGGGAGGAAAAAGAAGAGGTAGACAGAGAAGGAGGTGGGAAGACAACATCCGAGAGTGGACGGGAATGACGCTGAGCAATGCGCCGCAAAAGGCTGAGAACAGAAGAAAGTGGAGGAAGCTGGTTGTCAAAGCATCAAAGGGAGCCTCCACGATCTCGCAGATGGGGATAAAGAAAAAAAGAAAGAAGATAAAGAGTTTAAAAACACAGTGGAGCATCAAGGTGGAAGAGAGTGTTTTCTGTCTGAGAGAAGAACTTAGCCTAAATACACAGGGTTTGTGTGTTAAACATGTGTGAATGAAACAAAACACAACTCCAGGTGTGTTTGTGATGAGAAAACAATGTCATAACAGATCAGAAAATAGTGTAATATGGACCAGCTTATGAGTAAAAAAGAAAAGAAGATAACATGGAAGATAACTGCAGAATCAACATGCAAAGTGTTGCATGTTGTACTATACTCCTGAAACAAGAAGAACCATGGGGTGGTTTTGTGCTGCTTCTCCCATATAGAAGTTTAATACAATGAAATATAAAAAGTATTTTACATGTGGCTCATTAGCCCATGTTGCAAAAAAAAAACAGCAGCTCTTATTTATCAAAACAAAGCAATAAAATGTTTTCCTAGTTATTCCAACAGGTAAATATTTCAACAGTGTACATATAATAGCATAATGTAAAAGATGTGGTAAGCCCTAAATGCAACAAGAAGAACCATGGGGTGATTTCGTGCTGCTTCTCTCATAAGACCTAAGGGAAATTTTAGTACATTTCTCCTCGCCTGGATTTTTTTCTTAATTTTGCTTTTAAAACCCCTTTTACCCCCTAATGAAGTGTTCTACATCCTTTTGTTCAGTACAACCTGTTATTTCACAGTCTGCTGCTGTAGTTGTGTCATGTGGCTGTAATAAAAGCTACAGGACCAGAAATAGAGATGAAAAAAAACAAAACAATCTTTTATACAAAACACACAGGAAACATACAAAAATGCAAAATATCAAGTCTGTAAGTAAACTAAATATATCCTTATTGCCCTAAAAACAGAAAAAAAGTGCAATGGCTCCATTACTTTTCTGGTGTCAGTGGAAACAGCTCCTGTCAAGTCTTTATTACATTTATTACATTTGTTTATTGGGGTATTGTTCTTCATCGGTTTCTTACGCTATATTATTGGCCCTCACCAGTAACAAAGTTATGCATGATTTCAAGCAAAATCTTATATTACGGACATGGTGCAATTTTCATCGTTCGCCAGCAGGGGCGCAAAGACTCCCTAAAAAAATTGTTAAAAAATGCCTACACACACAGCTTTGTCTGATCGTGCTGAAATTTGAATCACTAATACCTGATTAGGGCTTGATTATAATAAACTATAAAGCATATGAAAAGTTACTCTATAGCGCCACCTAGCCTATACAAGAAACGTCAACATTATCAGATTTGTACCAAATTTGGGTATTAAATTCTCTGTATCAAAGCAAGCAAAAAAAAATATTATGGATATGGGGTGTTTCCCACGGTTGGCCAGCAGGGACGCAAAAGACTCCCCCAATAAATAGTTCCAAAATTACTACACGCACAGACTTTGTCTGATTGTGCTGAAATTTGAATCATTAATGCCTGATCATGACCTGAATATAATACACTATAAAGTATATGAAAATTGAACTCTATAGCGCCCCCTACCTCAGACATGAAACGTCAACGTGATCATGTTTGTACCAGATTTGGGGAATACATTCCATGCATGTCTACGAGCAAAAAAATACATTATCAATATGGAGTATTTTCCACCGTTGGCCAGCAGGGGCGCAAAGACTACCTCAAAAAATATTTTAAAATGTATTACATGGACAAACTTAGTTTAAACGTGCTGAAATTTCTATCACATATACACTGCACGGCCCTGATTGCATTGATATGTCAAACACAATAATCAGTGCTACAGCGCCACCTACAGGAATGCACAAAGTTTACTATGAGGAGAAAAAACATTACTTTTACGTTAATTCATGAAAGCTGTATTACTGCACAGCTCTCGGGAGGAGAGAGTGGTCTTGTAGTGGACGCGAGTACTCGGCGTTCGCCTGGGAGGGGCATGCGCGCCAGGGCGAGGGCCATCATTGCCCGAGCGGCTTTAATTATATTTGTATTTGTTAATTTTGAATGAAATAAACCTTTCAAATAAAAATAGCAAGGGTGCACAATTACGTACACCAAGATGCATAATTTGCCATTTATTTGAGAAAAAAATTCCACTTAGAGCGTCTTTTTCAGTTGTTATAAACATATACGCACTAGAGGAGTCGACCATCTTGACTTCACTCTTTGGCAAAGTTTGGGCCAATCAAAATGGGTGGAGCGCAATACTTTGGCAGAAAACAAAGTTCCTATTGGACACTAGTTTTGCACATGTCATTACACAGCATGAGTGTGACGTAGGATAAAGCCACAGAAATGTACGGAAATCGCTATGTCTGCACATTCAGAGGGGAAAAAAGTAAGTTTCTATCTTTCACGGTTAGAAAGTTATGCACGGTTATATAAAACACATTCATCGGTATTGTATACGATGTCGTAGGTGTTTGAGTGTTAATACAATGGAGAGAAAGAGCACAATATCCCCCAAGTGGTGGGTGAAGGCATTACCAATCACCAAAAACAGAGGCTTAACAGTCGATCACAGATTTTACAGAAACATTTAGAATAAAATAGAATAGACATTTTTGTGAACTTTCAACTGTATTGAAGTGCTTCTAAGGCTTATGTAGATTAATTCACTGCAAACCACATCAGACACAGAGCACAGTGCCAGAGGCCAACACTGCCACTCTAACCCATCACAGAAGCACTAATGTATCTGATGGAAAGGAGTTATACATTTTCTTCTCAATCAAATGAGAATATTCCTATACTACAAGACTCTTCCACATTTGAGAGACGTGCTCCAAATGAGCTGCCGTGATTGGCGCGTTCCACAGACGGAAGGCTGTTTATCACACTTTATAGTCCAGACTCTCCTGGATTGGCACAGATAGGAGGAAGAACTAAGTTGCCAAGTAACTAAGAGTCAACCTGGGATCTCTTTATTGTCTAACGTAGAAGGTCAATGCCTCCTCTATGGAATCCAAGGCCAAACTCACCCAGAGTAGTATGCAATGGGTTTTGTTTATTTCAGTTACACATGGGAAATATAGCAGCTAATTGGTCATCCATCCTTTAATTAAACAAAACCAAACTTCTTACCTCAGCTTAAAGGTCCTAAATTACACAAAAGTGACTTTCATGAGCTTCAAGTTGTGTTATAATGTTGTTGTTACCTCCTCACAAACATACCCAGAGTTCTGTTTTGTTTCATTCACACATGTCTAAGTCACCCTTTATTATTAGTCTGTCTACATCTCCAAGCTAAAAATGCTCAGCTCCACCTTGTGATGTCATGTTGTGGTAGATTTCAAGTTAACAGCTGTACATTTTACCTCTAGTTCAGTAGAAATGGGCAATTCCAGGGCTGAAATGATCCGAATGATTCTAGCAAATGTGTATGGCGTTTAAAAGCACAGTGGAGCACTTCCTGTATTACCACATGACATCACAATGTGGAACGAGCATTTTTCGAGGGAAGAAGTCAACCTAAACATGCAGGGTTTATAGTGTTGTGTGTGAATGGATTAAAACACAAGTCCGGGTATGTTTTTGATGAGGAAACATTATAACATAGATCAGAAATAGTGTAATATGGGCCTTTTAAATAATTTGTTTAGTTCTTCACTTATTGTTTCTGAATTGTTTCTCTGTCCTCTTTTATGTTTTCTACCTTTGTCTTTGTAAGCAGCAATGCATGTTTCCACGCCTATTGCCTATAGGCTGATAAAAGTGGAACTAAACACCTAAACACTAAGGCCCCATACACACTAGTACGCCAGTTCCGACCATAGACTATATATATAAGTGGACTAAGCTAACCCGTTAGCCACCGCGTGCCAAACAGGAAGTGCTCCAGGAGGCTCTTCCGGCTCCTTCTCTCCCTTTTTCCCATTGACTTACAGTGAGATCTTATCATCGCTCTCTCTGTAACTCCTGCTGTGGCCTTGTCATTTTGGTCTTAAAATGTTTGTATGAACCCGCGACACATGATCCTGAATTTTTTTTTTCACTATTTTGTCCGTCAAAAAAATCCTGTACATAATATAGAGACTGGCTCCAGATTCGCTCCTGTGACATCAGTAGCCTCATTTGAGTGGCGCTGAACACTATGGGTAACGTCACACTCACTTAGTCCACATATATACAGTCTGTGGTTCCGGCGTACTCACCTCAGCACGGATCTGGTCCGGCACTGTGGGGACAAGTGAAAACAATGACACGCTGACGCAGGAGGTCTAGTTGCCGTCCTTATTGGACCATGTCACAGTGAGCTGTAATCTGGACAGTCTTTTGTGATGTCACCAACTAATTGAAATTGCAGAGGTCACTGAAGACAGCACTTACAGCGCACACTTACATATAAGCGTTTTGTTTACACTAAAGTTGAAAAAATAACCAGGAACAGTAGGCAATGATATCATAACACCAAATACACAATTTAAATGAATTTGAAGCACCATGAGATGCAGCGCCTCATTTTCAAGGGGGACCAAGAACGTACAACAAACTGTTACTAACACACAGTTCCACAACAAGACATAAAATAAGATAGAACATACATACACATATATACAATACAAATAACAGGACAATTTTGCTCACATTCCACCCCAACCCCCCATAAGTTCATCTCCTATGGTCAATAACATAAACACAGTGTTAATAGAATCAATAGCAGTGACAGTCAGTTTTCAGGTAAGTTAACAGAGCCATTTTAAAGGAGCTGAGAGAAGTTCGAGACCTCAGTGATGGAGGAAGATTGTTCCAGTCGGAGGAGGCCTTAAAGCAAAAGGACCTCCGACCCCTCACCCGCCTCCTTATGAATGGGAGATATGATAAAGGATAGATGCTGATTGTGTCGAAGAGTAAATTGTAGTAGACTGGGCAAGAAATCATATCAGATATGATGGAAAATCAAAATAAATACATTTAAAGGTAAGTGTAAGCTAATGTATAAGTGTATAGCTAATACACATAAACTACTCTACAAGAAAACTTGTGCAAAATCTGCCAGGGGTACACAGACAGACACATAACAGACACACACATAACAGTGAAACAGACTTGGGACTAAAGTTTTAGCAGTGACAGTGCAAATGCTGCAGTTTTCAATGCACAGACAGAGGGGACATGGGCACTGACAGAGCAAATTGACAAAATAGAACTACTTGGGTCCAAGTGGCTTGTAGCATAAGTTCAAACTTGCGTTTAGTTTGGTGACAGCTTTGGGAAAGAAGCTGTCCCTGAGTCTATTTGTTCTGGCTGGAATGGACCTGAAACACCTGCAGAAGGCAACAGGAAGAAGAGTTGGAAGCGGGATGGGGATTGTCCTTTATAATGTTCTTAGCCCTGCTGAGACAGCGGGAGGTGTAGATGGTGGACATGGATGGCAGAGGGCAGCTAGTGATTTTCTGCGCTGTGTGGCCACTCTCTGCAGTCTCTTCCTGTTCACCTCTGTGTCAGTGCCACACTGACATAGCAGAGGTCAGCAGGCTCTCAGTGGTGGAACAGTAGAAGGTCACAGCAGGCTTGTGTTCAGTGCCTCCTTCCTGAGCCCCCTCAGGAAGTGTAGTCACTACTGGGCCTTTTTGACCAGTGCAGAAACCAGTGGTACTGTCACCTTTTTTCAGGCTGTAACCAGTTGAGCTGATCATATAACTCATTGTGATGAGTTCTATATGGAGATTTTAAGATGAATTTACATAATGTGTTGAACAATACATTTAATGGTTTGAGATGTATATTGTAGGTGTTATGATAAGCTTCCCCTTCTGATTTGTTCTAATGTTATTTTCTCAACACAAACAGACTTGGAGTTGTGTTTTGTTTTATTCACAAGTTTAACACACAAACCTGCATATTTAGACCAAGTTCTTTCTTTTTCCAAACTGAAAACATTCTGTTCCACCTTGTCATGCCTTGCGGTAATACAAAAAGTCCATTGTATTTTTAAACTCCACACACCACTATAATCATTTAGATCACTTCAGCCGTGGAATTGCCAGTCAAACTTAATTTAAGATAAAAGGAGCTGTTAACTTAAACTACTGCTGCTTCATGACTTCAAAAGGTGGAGCACAGCAGTTTGAGCTTTGGAGATGCAGACAAACTAATAATAAACATGTGTGAATGAATAAAACACAACTCTGGGTATGTTTTTGAGGAGGTAACAACATTTTAACATGGCTTAAATCTCAAAAGAGTCAAGTTTGCATCACTTAGGACTTTTAATCTGTCCATATCATCAGAACTTTGGGATATAACCAAGAGGCCAAAGACTACAAATACTAGTACTTGTATAGTATAGAAAACACATATAGTCTGGTCAAGCTACACAGGAGAGGGAGCTAGGGCAGAGGAGGTTGTGATGTGCTCTGGTGTTGCGTGAGCAGCAGCAGGATTAGGTGGCACTAATGGGATTTGAATGTAAGGCAGCTTTATTACATGTCAAACAGCAGAGGCCTGAATGGATTTGGGAGTGCAGCGGAGTTAACCTCTGTCAGACACACTCTTCATCTCGAGCACTAATGCATCATTCACATTTTACGCCCCTGTACGTTTTAGCCCACTTTTGACGATGGGCTAATACACTTACTGTAAGGTGAACTATGTAACTTTGTGGTCTGTCACGTTCTTATTTCTATGGAAATGTCATTGCTTTGCCTGCAAGTTCTACAGTATGATATTAAACAGCTCTACCTTACATTTCCTAAATTACAAGAGGTTTTATAGCTCAAAAATACACCACAAAAAAGGATTTTAAACTGGCTTGAATTAAGGAGATTCATCTTAATCAATTTTAAGATTTTTTTTTTTTACTTAATAAGATGAGTTTTTTTTTTACTTGCTTCAAGATACTCCATCCTGATTTATCTTATCTACTGTAGATATTACAACTTATTCTAAGCACTTTTTATATTAAATCAAGCCAGGTTACGCCTCTTTAACTTCTTTCTCAAACCAATAAGGTGAAAAATCTTGCCAAAAATACTCGAAACTAGTGTTTTCTGCTTAGAACAAGATTCATATTTTGTCTTGTTTTAAGAAAACTTGGTAAGTGAAAATTTCTTACTGCACTGGCAGATAATTTCACTTATAATAGGGCATTTTTACCTCAAAATTGGTATATTTACCTTATTTCTGATAGGCCTTTTTTGCAGTGTACCTAGAAAAACAGGCATTCTGACTGTGAGTGGGGTTGCCTCTCCTCAGATCTGACCTGTGTTGTGGAAATTATCTGTAAAATAAAACATACAAGAAAACTGCCTATGTTGGTTTATTATGTTGGCCCTGGTTACAAATAGTCCCACTACTGGTTTTCGTCGCCTATTTCGACATCCCTTCATTCCTTTAAACAATCTGGTATTACAACTTGCCTATATTTTCTGGCACTTTTTGGTATCGCTTTTCCGACATGTCATATTCTACATTTCTCGCTGTCCATGGTGCTGAATGTAGCAGATCGGTAGGTAGATATAGAGCAGCAGGATCTGTCTGCAGACCACAGGATATAAAGTTGTGAGCGCATCAGCTGTTTCCTGTCTACAGTAAAACAAGTCGCTTTGAGACTCTTAAGACTCTGCACTTCTAGGTTAGATACAAGTCAAAACTGTTTTAATATTATTTGTGAAATGTGGTGCAATAGTTCAAATTTATGAGTTTTAAAGCATGAAAGATTGGCGATAGAGTACACAGGATAGAGTCACTATCGCTAATCTGCAGCTTCACCTTGGTCCATGCACTGTGTGGATGTAAACAGACACAAGTGCTACTCTTACCTTTTTACTTTTGAGGAAGCCTCAAACTGGATTAATAGCACAGTTTTGTGAACTGGCAGTTATTATTTGCAGAGGACAATTTCTATGGATAATGTGGGTCAGATGCTGAGTGAGTAATAAAGTCTTCTCATTGAGCTGGCGCAGTCATCTTGATTGGTTATTTATTTTGAGGATATGGTGTTCTCCGCAGACATCCTACATGACGCTATTTTTTAAAATGCGTGACTGTTTCCCTCGGCTATCAGTTAGGACATTTTCCCACTGTCTGATCTGATCCTCTGTCTGAAGTATTCTCTGATCACCGGCCCAAGCATCTGATGATATATGGGAGCGCAAAGTATAACAGGCTTTCACATTCATATTATTCATGTCGGAAAAGCGGAATGTTTGAAAAATAGTAAAGTGCTGCTACTCTGACAATGAAAAAAAAAGTCGCAGCAGTGGAACGCTTGAAAAATAATGTTTATGTCTCTACTCTGACAATTAGCCGTGAGTACAGGTCAAGAAGATCAAACTCTTCACATGTGAAATCAACCACAGACGTAAATAGCAAACCCAAAGGTCTCTATAACCTTCCTGTGAGACTAAATGATTTAACACTTCTTACAGTGTATCTTGGACAATGGAAAGAACAAAACCCAATACTCAGATTTCCACCACACCTGTAACTTGGTCTGGTTTGGTCTCCGTGCACATAGAAATGTAAACCACCAGAAAAGTTAGACAAAGGACTTCGATGTTGGTGTGTTTCTCTATTTGCAGTGTTTATGCAATCACAGTGTAATGCAATTTAAAGCAAAGCGCCTAAACTGCATTTGCATAGCCCAGGTTATTATTGTGCTGCTGATATTTTCTCTTTTTTATTTTCCTGCTGGCTTCATAGGTGCAGACGTGATTTGAAGATAACTCTCTTAGACGTCTCTAACCCTTTTTAAAATGAATTGAATTTTATATATAAGTGAAGAGGGAAATGGTCGAGTAAAGGCTGATGTTAAAGTGAGATTAAACTCCGCCCGCAACCATTTTTCAAATAAGGAGGGTGGATGTGGGAGGGTGCAGTGTGATCTAAGGTATCCTAAGCCTTTGTGGACATACCGGCTTGTCAAAGCCTGATTCCGTCAGATCTCAGAAGCTCAGCAGGGCCGGGCCTGGTTAGTACTTGGATGGGAGACCGCTAGGAATTCCAGGTGCCACAGTGGGGCGCCAGTGGCAAAAACTGTTGTTGTGTCCGTAGGCAAGACACTTCACCCACATTGCCTAGTATGACAGTGATGTGTGCATGGCACGACTCCCTTGAAAAAGAGATTATTAATCTCAATGGGACTTTCCTGGGTAAATAAAGGTAAAAAAAAAAGAAAAAAAAAAAGCCATCCACACTTCAAACTACTACTGCAGTCAGGTGGTTGTACTCGGAAATGCCTGGCTGTAATCAGGATGTCTAGTGTGAGGTCACCAAACACTTAAAACTGCAGAGGTCACTAGAGCCAGGGCATACTTGTTTTTTTTTTGCGTTTTGATCAGAAAGCTGCAAATGTACTTAGCTTGCCCTAAAATGACCAAAAAAGCTAGGAACACAGTACGGTTAAATAGCAAAAAACAAAGTGGGAAAGATCACTTCTTCCAAATCCAAGGCCATGGTTCTCAACTGGAAAAAGGTGGCTTGTTTTCCGCAGGTGGATGGGGAGTCCCTGCCTCAAGTGGAGGTGAACTCCACAAGTATCTCGGAGTCTTGTTCACAGTGAGGGGAGGATGGAGCGTGAGATTGACAGGCAGATTGGTGCAGCGTCAGCAGTGATGCGGTCGCTGTATCGGCCCGTTGTGATGAAGAGGAAGCTAAGCCAAAAGGCGAAGCTCTCGATTTACCTCAGTCTATGTTCCTCCCCTCACCTATGGTCATGAGCTCTGGGTAATGACCGAAAGGACAAGATTGCAGATACAAGTGGTCAAAATTAGTTTCCTCCGCAGAGGAGAGAAGACAAAGGACATGCTGGAGGGACTATGTCTCTGGGCTGGCCTGGGAAAGCTTTGGGGTCCCTCTGGAGGAGCTGGAGGAAGTGTCCGAGGTGAAGGAAGTCTGAGAGTCTCTGCTTAGACTGTTGCCCCCACGACCTGGCCCCAGATAAACGGAAGAAACGGATGAATGGTATTTAGATTTCCACTTTAAGGACATGACATGTTATGTTTTTGTCTGCTCTATAACTATAATCTATTACATTTATGGACCCTTATTTAATACTGTGGACATTTTAAATCACAATATTGATATAAAAAGACTTAATAAAAGAGTTCAGTCTAAAAGTGTGAAGCTGATTTCTGGCTGGTACTTATTTTTTTTCACTATAAATGCCATTACAACAAAATGCTGCATTGTCGTTTTGTTCTTTATTTTTTTCATTTGTGCAGAGACGCTCAGCTAATACATGCATTTCTGTTGGATCGACATAATATTGCATGCATAGTTATATTGCGATACAATATTATCAGTATTGCCCATTCCTACTAAACATGCATGGGTAAATGTGAAGAGGAACCAAATCTAACATTAAAAGTTCTCAAAAGTCAAATCTGCACAATATGTCTCTTTGGATATTTGTCCTCTGCATTTGGCCCATTCTTCAATGCTGCTGTGACGGCCTGTCAGGCGCAGTACATCTTTTGAGTAGTGCTGTGATGTTGAACAGCTATTTAAAGTGAAAAGAATCAAATCTGTTTCATAATTTGGCTGCCTTTTTATACTGATTAAAGCTGAGCCAACACAGGAATCAGCACGAAAGCGGATTAGAAAACACGTCTGACAGCTTCGTGCACAAAAAACCTAATTGGGATCATTAAAATTATTATTATTGTAGTGTAATGTTTTATGTAATTTATGGATAATTTCAAATCTTATCCTTTCTTAACCTAATTTCTCTCTATGATTAGTTTGGTGTTAAAGTTTGAAAAGGACTTCTCACACTGGCTTCTGTCACAAAAATAAATATTAAAAGAGCCAGTCTTTTGAAAGGCTCTTTGAAGTGAGTGAATTCAGAAGATTCAGATCCAATAAAGGAGCCAAAAGTCCCATCGCTACTTTTGAGTTGATGGCAGAACTGGAGTACCCAGAGGGGGAACTCAATCTCAAGAGTTTTTTTTTTTTTTTTTATACAATAGATCTGCACAGGGGAATATTTTGCTTAAATAAATGGTAAAAAATCAGGTACAGGGCTTTTTTTAAGGGGTTCTGTGAAGGGCTTATATTACGTTATTTTCTTATTCATATTATAATATTATATTCTCACCAAAAAAACATACCTGGAGTTGTTTTGTTTCATTCACACATGTTTAAGACACAAATCCTGCATTTTTAGGCTAAGTTCATCTTCCAAACACTCTGATGTCATGCAGTAATACAGGAAGAGCTTCATTGTGTTTTTGAAGTCCACACACATTCACTAGAATCACTTGGATCATTTTTTTCCCTAGAATTGTCGATCTGTACTGAACTACAGTTGGGCGGTATCCAAATTTTGATACTGTTAAACTTTCTCAGCATTTTACAATTTTACAGGGTATACGGTTTTAAGATTAAGATATTATTGTGTAACTTACACTTAAACCATTCAGAAACAGAATAGCAGCATTATATTTGAAGATGAGGCACACGTTCTGATCAAACTAAACTTTGCCAGGGCGTATCTCCCTCCTTTTAATTATCTGGGACATGCCAAGACAAGAAAAGCACAGAAGAGACAGATTCTGGAATAAAAAGTAAAAGGCGATAGTCCATGGCGTGTGATATTTCCCACTGCAGCATGTTATATCTGACAGACCCATGATCTCGGCACTGGGAGAGGTTACGGTCTCCTCCATGAAAGTCTGACTTCGCCCTCAAGCGGGAACTTTCTCCTCTTCAGTGCGTCCCCTCTGGACTCTCGGCGTTCAATAAAATGTCTCCAGCTCATTTGCTGTCTCTCCCCTGTCATTCAACCTGAAGCCAAAATGCTCCTAATATTATATTTGGTCCTTATGTACTGCAGATTATTTTAATGGTAATGATAATGAAACCGTACCTCTTATATTCAAATGCATTAACAATTTAGCACCAGAACCTCTGTGTACATTTGTTCAAAGACAAACCAACAACAGACTCACCAGTGTCACAGGCAGTAATAATTGTTTAATCCCACATCGCAGAACCACATTTGGGCAATCAGCCTTTTCAATTAAAAATGGTCAGCGATGGAACTCATTTCCCACTGAACTAAAGTGGATATCAGAGCTTAAATTGTTCACCTTGAAACTCAAAGCTTGGCTAAAAATGAACCAAAGCTGCACCCACCTGTAAATACTATTGTTTGTAAGTTTTTTAAATACAGTATTATTAGGTAAAAGCCCAACCAGGTACAGGGAGTTGAAAATAGCTCTAAACTCTATATACGTCGCATCAGCTGCATGTTCTGTATGTAAATATGTCTGACTGCATTGTCCCTGTCAAATAAATGAATAAATAAATAAAAAAATAAAACATACCGTTGCTACATTTTGATACCTCGGTATACCGTATTACCATTTCACCGCCCAACACTATACTGAACTAAAGGTAAAAGGTTGAGTTTAAGATGTACACAGACTAATAATAAAGGCTTACAGTTGTGAATAAAACAAAACACAACTCCAGGTATGCTTTTGAGGAGGTAACAACATTCTAACACAGCTTACAGCTCAGATGAGTCTGTTTTGTGTAATATGGGACTGTTAATTGGACGTAGCCTGCAGAGAAGTTACTTTTGCCCAGCTGCACCATTGTTTGTCTAACTGCAGTGCATTGTATGGCAGCATCCTACACAATCGTACACAAAAACCTGCCTCCCCCTTTGTTAACGCAGCGCTAATATTTCCACCCTGGAGCTAATCGACGTGCACAGATGGATTCTCTCTGAAGAGGATGAGAACTGAAGAACTGCTGAAGACAAAGAAACGTGAAGTGTTCTGAGCACTAATGAATTACAAACGCCACAAAGCATTATTTCCTCTGAAGCATTTGAAAGTAGATTCACGGGCCCTTTGTCCAACACCAGCGGGTCCCGACTTTTTTCTCCAACTTTCCTTTTACCGGTGGTGGAACATAATTAAGTAAAAGTAGCAAAGGACTGTACTTTAGTAAACATTTTTAGTATCTGTAATTGCTGATGCACAGTTTACCGTGAACACTTTTTACTTTCACTTCACTACAATTGAGAGCAGGCATCTGTACTTTCTATGCTAAAATACTTTTACTATTATTATTTAAGATCTCATGAAAAGTCTGATGGGTTTATTTTTTTACACATTCATAATTTGAGCAAACAAAAATATACAAATGAAAACAGCAAGAAAAAAATGATTCAGATGTTTCTGCTGAACTAAATTCAAGACAAATCTTTATCAAAATCACTACATTTGAAGCTTCTTAAGACCTCAAAATATTTGAAAAACTTTTAGTTTTTACTCTTAATTAATAAATAATAATAATAATAATAATAATAATAATAATAATAATAATAATTATTATTATTATTATTATTATTATTATTATTTAATTTTATTAATAATTTTAAATCATTTAATTAATCATTGCATTTATATAGCGCCTTTCATGACACCCAAAGCGCTTTACAGTTCATTGTTCATTCACTCCACACTCAGTGGTGGTAAACTACTGTTGTAGCCACAGCTGCGCTGGGGCAGACTGACGGAAGTGAGGCTCCAATCTGCACCATCGGCCCCTCTGACCACCACCAACACTCATGCACACACCACTTTCATACTAGGCAATGTGGATGAAGTGTCTTGCCTAAGGCCATAACGACAGTTTTTGCGACTGGCCCCACCTGGATTTCCCAGTGGTCTCCCATGGTCCCATGGTCTCCCAGCTTTGACAAGCCGGTAAGGCCACATTACATATTAATATATTAATAATAATAATACATTTTATTTATATAGCGTGTTCAAGACACTCAAAGACGCTTCACAGTTCATAAAAGAATAAAATATCACAAAATTTACAACATAAATCAAATATTAAAAGCAATTTTAAACAGGTGAGTTTTGAGTTCTTTTTTGAAGGTGGGGAGGTCAGAGCAGTCACGGAGGGGTTTGGGCAGTGAGTTCCAGAGGGTGGGGGCAGCGATGGAGAAGGCTCTGTCCCCCCAGGTTCGTAGCTTGGTCCTACAGGGCAGGGACAGGAGGTTGGAGCTGGAGGAGCGGAGGGAGCGAGATGGAGTGTGGTAGTGGAGCAGGTCTGTGAGGTAAGGAGGGGCCAGGTTGTGGAGTGCTTTGAAAGTGATGAGAGGGATTTTGAACTGGATGCGCTGAGGGACGGGGAGCCAGTGGAGCTTGTGGAGGACAGGGGTGATGTGTTCACGTGAGCGGGTGTGGGTGAGGAGCCGGGCAGCGGAGTTCTGAATGTACTGTAGTCTGTTGAGGGTTTTGGATGGTGTACCGTAGAGGATGCTATTGCAGTAGTTGATTCTGGATGTGATGAATGCGTGGATGAGAGTTTCAGCAGCAGATAAGGTGAGTGATGGGCGGAGACGGGCTATGTTCTTGAGGTGAAAGAATGCAGAAGAATGGGTTATGTGCTTGACATGGGGTTCAAATGAAAGAGTGGGGTCAAGGAGCACACCAAGGTTGCAGATGAGTGGGGATGGAGAGAGTGTGGTGTTGTCAAAGTGCAGGGTGAAGTGTTGTGAGGATTTAGTGATGCTGTGTGGACCGATGATGATGAAGTCTGTTTTGTCGCTGTTTAGTTTGAGGAAGTTGTGATTCATCCAGTTTTTGATGTCTGTTAGGCAGTGGGTGAGAGTGGAGTGGATGCTGGGGTTGATGGATGTTGTGGAGATGTAAAGTTGGATGTCATCAGCGTAGCAGTGAAAGCGGAGACCGTGACGACGAATGATGTTGCCAAGGGGGAGGATGTAGAGAATGAAGAGGAGAGGACCAAGCACTGAACCTTGGGGGATCCCTGCTGCAGGGGGGCTATGGAGGAGGAGCAATGGTTGATGTGGATGAACTGTTGCCGGTTTGTGAGGTAGGACTGGAGCCAGAAGAGAACGGAGCTGGTGATGTTGAGTGAGTTTTTGAGGCAGGACAGGAGGATGGAGTGGCTGATTGTGTTGAAGGCTGCAGTGAGGTCCAAGAGAATGAGGATGGAGAGGTGGCCGGAGTCGGAGGAGAGGAGGAGGTCATTTGTGACTTTGAGCAGAGCTGTTTCGGTGCTGTGTTTGGGACGGAAGCCGGACTGGAAGGGTTCATAGAGACTGTTGGAGGTGATGTGGGTTTGGATTTGAGCAGCGACGACACGTTCCAGGATTTTAGACAGAAAGGGGAGGTTGGATATGGGATGGAAATTTGCACAGTTATCAGGGTCAAGGTTGAGTTTTTTGAGGATGGGGGTGATAGCAGCCAACTTGAGAGACTGTGGGACAGAACCGGAGGAGAGGGAGGAGTTTATGATTTGGGTGATCAGTGGAGAGAGTGCAGGAAGACAGGCTTTGATGAGAGGAGAGGGAGTGGGATCCAGGGAGCATGTGGAAGTTTTAATGCTGGAAAAAAGTTTTATCAGGTGAGCAGGGGAAATGGGTGTGAAGTGAGAGAGCTGTTGATGGGGCGGAGGAGGATCAGGTGGAGCAGTGTGGGAGGAGGAGAGATCTATTGAACCGTAAATGGAATCTATTTTGGACTGAAAGAAGGATTGAAATTGGTTGCATTTGTCAGTGGTGAAGGAAGATGAGGTGTTGTTGTTGGGCTTTAGGAGTGTGTTTATTGTGGAATAGAGAGCTTTGGGGTTATTAGAGCCGGAATGGATGAGGTTGGAGTAATATTTGGACCGGGCGGCGTTTAGTGTGTCTTTGTATTGCTATATGTAGTCTGTGTAGATTTGGAGATGGACACTTAAACCAGATTTCTTGTACAGTCTCTCAAGTTGGCGCTTATGGGACTTCATTTGATGGAGCTCAGGGGTGAACCAGGGGGCAGTATGGGTGAAGGAGACGGTCTTAGTTTTGGTGGGGGCCAGTTCCTCAAGACAGGAGGAGAGGGTGTTGTTGTAATGAGTGACAAGTTCAGAAGGGTTTCCAGACAGAGGGGGAGGGGAGGTAGCCAGTTTGGAGGAGAGAAGAACAGAAAGAGCAGGAGTGTCAATGGATTTTAGATTTCTGAAAGTTATTGTACGTTTTGCTTTATGGGCTGTGAGGGGGATTTGTATGTTGAAGGTTATGACAAGGTGGTCAGATATGCAGAGGTTATGGCTGGAGAGATTGTTTATTGTGAGACCAGTGGAGCAAACCAGATCAAGAATGTGAAAGTGAGTGTGAGTGGGGAAATTGACATATTGAGTGATGTTGAAGCATTGAAGAAGGTCCATTAATTCAGCAGCGGCTTTGGAGCTGACATTGTCAATGTGGAAATTAAAGTCACCAAGCAGAAGGATGGAGGATGATATGGCACTTAACTGAGTCAGAAAGTCTATGAGGTCTGGAAGGAATGAGGGGTTGGGCTTTGGGGGGCGGTAAATAACAGCAGTTACAGCAGCTAAGTGGAGATGGACTGGACAGTTTGAAAGCAGTATATTCAAATGAGTGAAAGTTTGAAAGAGAGAGAGGGGTTAATTTAATATCTTTTTTGAAAATAACTGCTGTGCCACCGCCGCGCCCTTCAGAACGGGGGTTTTCAACGAAAGAGAATCCGGGGGGTGTGGTCTGATTGAGGGAGAAATAGTCTATAGGTTTATGCCAGATTTCGGTCAAACAGAGAAAATCCAGTTTATTGTCTGTGATGTGCTCATTTAAGATGAGTCCCTTGTTGCTGAGGGAGCGGGTGTTGAGGAGGGAGAAGTTCAGGTGACGTGAGTTGGCGGTGTGTTGTGATGCGCTTGGAACAGGGCGGAGGTTGGACTGACTCACGTGTAGGTTGTTGTGATGACGTAATGTGGAAGTATCAGAGCGGTGGGACCAGATGGACGGGATGGCGCCCTCAGATGAGCTGTGGCAGGAAAAAGCACGTCCAGATCCCAGATGTGGAGGGACGGGAGCTGTGGAAGAGTAGCGGCGCAGTCCGGGAGGCAGCAATTGTTGAGCCGGCGGAGGGTAGAGGCGAAGTACTGCAGCAGCGGCGGCATCCTCAGACCAGTGAATGCTAGCAGGAAGCCAGCATCTCGGCGCCGAATACCAGCACAATGTGGCTGAAGCTGCACACCAAGAAGGCAAATGAAGCACCCAAGAGTCCATAGGATGTGCACCACCGCCAAGCGAAGAGTCCGGTGGGAGGCCGGAGCCTGGGATCCAGTTCGAGGACGTGCTGTCGGCATAGGGAAGTGTGTATAATTGGAGGGCTACGGAGGCAGCCGGACACTCGTCCCGCCGTATTGAACACACCGGGATCGCAGAATCCAGGGCGGACAATCAGCGGGACTGAGGCCAGATAGATGACACAGTGAGGGACACTACTCCGGATTGATCCGTGCAGGATAGACACGTCAGAAAGGAGCCGTAGAGTGTGACATCCACCGGACAGGAGCTCCGAGCTGGCGCGGGAAAGGTGGACCGAGCTGGCGGGACAGGAGCTGGTGCTTGACAGGGACTCCAAGCTGATAGTAGAGGAGCTCTGAGTTGGTGGGACAGGCGCTCCAAGTTGGCAGGACAGATGCTCCGAGTTGGCGCGAAACAGGAGCATCTCAGCTCAGATAAGCAAAAATGTTCCAAAAGATAGCCCTGATGATCAGGTCTTTACTGCTACTGAGGTATTTAAGGCATATAGGGCAAGATCAAAATCAGGGTAGAGCAGGGTAGAGCAAATCTCACAGAATCATGGACAGAGCGGCAGCCCGTGTGCGCCAGCATCCGCCATCTTGATATTCTCTATATACTCTTACATATTAGTATATTTTTAAACAGGTACTTTACACCAGTTACCCACGGAAGCCCTCAAGGCTCGGTGCTTGGTCCCCTCTGCATCTTTAACATGCTTCGCCGTGGTTACATCATTCGCCAACATGGACTCAAATTTCACTGCGATGCTGACAACACATAGCTTTACCTCTCCACCAAAAGCATTACCTCTGCTACTACCTCCAGCCTCTCAAATTGCCTCTCTGCCATCAAATCCTGAATGACCACTAATTTCCTCAAACTCAACTGCAACAAGTCTGAAATCCTCATCATCGGTCCCAAATCTCTCCTCCCCTCTTCTCAGAACTTTACTCTCACCACTGACGGCCACAGAGTCACCCTCTCGGCTCAGATCAGAAACCTTGGATTCATCTTGGACCCCACCCTCTCCTTTGGACCACACATCCCCCAAGTCGCCTTCTTCCACCTTCGAAACATTGCTCACCTTCACCCTTCCCTCTCCTCCTCCGCTGCCGAAACTCTCATCCACCTTCATCACCTCCAGACTCGATTATTGCAACAGTCTCCTCTACAGACTTCCCGCCACTGACCTTCAAAAACTTAATTTGTTCATGTTGAAAACTCTGCCGCTCCTTCTGTTTTTATAGATATGTCATTGCTCTGCCCAGAATGTTCCACAATTTGACATTAAACAACTCAACCTTACGTTTATTCAATTAGAGGTGCTTTTATTGCTCAAAAATACCAACAAAACCAGGCATTCTGACTGTGAGCAGGGTCGCCTCTCCACAAATCTGACCTGTAACTTGGTCTGGTTTGGTTTCAGCGAAGCTAGAAAGGTTTAATACCATACTATGAAACACTCCAGACAAAGCGATAACATCTCCATGGAGTAAAGCGTTTAAAGGATCCTCCAACAGAAATGTTATGCAAAATTCTGCTCGACCAGTCTGTATACTCTTTGTTCATTTGATTCTCAATTAAAAATCAAAAACACAAAAAGGAAAAAATCCAAAAAACTCATCCCCACCGTCCATCCCGCCGCCTCCGATCGGCCAACTCTATAACCTCCTCACTCCCACGGTCAAATCAAAGCACCGGACCTTGGGGGACCGAGCCTTTGCCATCGCTGCCCACGCCCTCTGGAACTCTCCCCCCTTCACATCAGAAACTCACTAAACCCCTTCAAAAAACTGCTCATGACACCCTTTTTCTTCAGATTCTACAAGCCTGATCGCTCCTCATTACTGTCTGTCCTGTGTGTTATCGTGAAATCTCTACATAAAACCAATGTATTATTATTCGTTTTTATTAGATATTTGCATACTTTTACTTTGATTTCTTTGCTCTGGTATCTGTACTTTTACTTAAGTAACAAGATCGAGTTAAAAAGTGCACAGTCCAAAATAGAAGAGCCAAAAAAAGAGAATCGAATCTTAAGAGTAGGGATGGCAGAATGCAAGCAGGCAAATGAATGAAAGAACTTTTTGAACCTTGTTTTGAATTTTGTATTTTTCAACCGAAGATGAAAAAGAAAACTGAAAAGTCAATTTATTTTTGTGTATTTTTTTGTTTGTTTCATGGAGAAAAATGAAAAATGGAAAGTAGATTTTTATTTTTTGTCCTTTTTGCGTTTTTAATTTTAAATTGAAAACCAAATGAGCAAGGAGTATACGGACCGGTAAAGGTCGAGTAGAATATTGTGGAACTTTTCTGGTGGAGGGTCCGTCAAATGCTTTTCTCCATGGAGATGTTATTGCTTTGTCTGGAATGTTTCACAGTATGGCATTAAACCTTTCTAGTTTCAAACCAGACCAAGTTACAGCTCAGATCTGTGGAGAGGCGACCCCGCTGACAGTCAGAATGTTTTTTGAGGTATTTTTGAGCTTTTTTGAGGTGACAGACCCTCAAAAAAGTTCCATAGTGCAAAGAGTTGTTTTTCTTAAGTGTAACAAGATGTATTTTCATGTTTGAAGTACAAAGGTAGAAAATTTTACTCTCAGTGAAATTTATGGAAATCCTGATAAACCATTTTTAGTTTTTAGTGTATAAAGAACACATTTGGACTACACAATGCAGATACACACATTTTATTTTATTTTCCTTTTTTGCAATTGTGATTTACACAAAAAAAAACAAAAAACGCTGGTTCGTGGAGCTTTTGTAAGGCTCTCATTGACTGTGTGGGATTAGCTGCAGTGGTGAGGCAGTGCAGTGGAGCGGCTGCATGTAACCGACACGGTGATGAGGTCTGGGGTAGTGAGGCCGCAGCAGGATTACGGGGCACTAATGGGATTTTAATGTAAGGCAGGTTTATTAGATGTCAAACACCAAAGGCCTGAATGGATCTGGATGAGCTGAGTTACACGGACGTGCTCTCGTGCAATTTTCATTAACACTCGAGCGGGACTGACAAGAAAAAAGTCATTGATTTTACATCCCTACGTGGAGTTCTCTGTTCTTTAAGAAATTATCAGTATCCTTAGAAATTATACTTTGAAAATATTAACTTTTATTTGCTATTGGTCTTTAAAGGTGCACTGTGTAACTTTTTGATTGGGGATCCTTCACCTTCTTGTTCCAATGGATATATCATTGCTCTGCTTGGAATGTTCCACAGTATGACATTAAACAGCTCTACCTTACATTTATTCAATTACAAGTGATTTTATAGCTCAAAAATACCTCAGAAAACAGGCATTCTGACTGTGAGCGGGGTCACCTCTCCACAGATCTGACCTGTGGCGAACCATGCCCTCAAGGCCTCGGCCTTCAGATGCTCATATTTGCTAAAACTAGTGTTCTAAGTAGAAGTACTAAAGCGAGCGCAGACAGCCTTTCAGCCATATGCACCTGCACAGATGAATGTGAGGCAGGGCAAGGTGCAGTTAAATGGTTTAAACCAACCTGTTTTTAATGTGCACGGAAATGGTGCCAACAAATCTAAAAAAGCACCACTAGTCTCCACACCCTTGACCATCACAACTCATCAGCTGATGGGTGATACAACCAGAGAGCACCCATTCAGAATGATTATGCCCACACGCCCACTGAATACCAGTGTAATGTTGCAAACATTAAACACATTTAATATCATCCCGTTAGCTCCAATCATAAATAACTGGGTGTAGATCGCTTTACATCGCCACCACACTGTTACATTTTATTTACCCACTCACTGCTGCTGTCTTCTCACGAGTCATTTAACACACACTCTGTGATCTGTGAAAATAAATCCCACTATTAGTCCAGATGAAAAATCCAAACGAAAGCATCTTCTCATTATTTCTTGTGGTTAAACTTCGCCAAAAATGAAGTGAAGATCAAGCTGGCTGTCAATAAAATTTTAATACAAGCAAAACAGTGAGTCGTCAACTAAGGGCCACTCCCGTCATTACACAAGATCAGTGCATGCCTGTGATGTGTCACATTTGTGAAGGCCCGGAAGATGTCGTGACATAATTCCGCCCATAACTCAATGAAATATGATTGGCTAAGACAACTGCCAAACTCATCCCCACAGTCACTTGAATTGCACAGGCCTTTGTTAAAGGTCCTGCAGGTGTTTCTTTAGTTCCACGCCTACAGAGGAAGTCACTGATTTACCCAAATACCATTGGAAAAAAAATGTGATTGTCCCATTTCCATTCCATTATATTAACTCTTTGTTTCCCAAGAAATATTAGTTTATAACAATGATATAATAATTATTACTAGTGTAGTGTTTATTACTGAATAAATTTTTTTTACAAAATATATTAAATTTCTTTCTTGGGCCTTCACTTAATACCTTGAAAGCCCTGAGGATCTGACCTGTAACTTAGTCTGGTTTGATCTCCATGGCGATAGAAAGGTTTAATGCCATACTGTGAAACATTCCAGACAAAGCATTAACATTTCCATGAAGAAAAGCATTTAACAGACCGTCCACCAGAAAAGTTACACGATGCACCTTTACATAGTGGTTACTGGAAGAAAAAAACTGATCCAGTGCATGGTTTGAATCACTCTGCCAACAATCAGATCCCTTTTCTCACAAGTTTGTGGTTCAGAGCAACATAAATACTGCTGAATACTGGCTGAGTGGTTCCTTCATGTAAAGTGCTTTAAGTGCTTTGAAGATCGAAAAGCGCTATGTAAAGGTGACCATTTTCTCTACACTCGCCTACATCCAAATTGTTAGGAGGTGCTAGTCTTTTTTTTTTCATCACCACCTGCTTGTTTCTATGCATATGTAATTTCTTTTCTTGGAATGTTCTACAGTATGACACTGAACCTTACATTTATTCAATTACACATGGTTTTAAAGCTCAAAAATACCTATGAAAACAGACATTCTAACTTCTGGTTTAGTCTCCATGATGATAGAGCGGATTAATACCATACTGCGAAACATTTCATACAAAGCAATAGTGCCTCCATGGAGAAGAGTATTTGAAGGGCCCTCCACCAGAAACATTACACAAATTCAGGAGCAGGACCACGGCTCAACCGTCCTCTCCTCCTCACCAATGAATCACAGCTCACATCAACCACACCTCAATTTCTCAGAAGCCTATTTGTAGCAGCCTATCCGTTCATCCAGTTTGCCTCGGCTAATTCGACCCCACCTTCCCAACCGCTATCTTGTTTGCCTTTCAGACATAAGAAGCTTACGAGGGGGGTCCCGTTCCGGCTGGGCCAATTGACGACTGAGGCGGAGCCCCCACCCATGAGTCTCAACCCAGCCATCTCCACCCTGCCTCGTACATTTATCAGTAGGGGTGTGCATTGCCTTGAGTCTGATGATACGATACATATCATAATATGCAGGTCACGATTCGATATATCACGATATATCCCAGTACTAAAACAATGGATGATATATTGCAATTTATCAATAATTTCTTCAAATAATATTGTTAACTGTACCTTCACGAGAACCAAATTGTATGAAATATAATTTATTACCTTTTCTAAATCATTTGAACAGTGAATGCAACCAAGACATTTTAGTGAAAAATATTATTTAAAAAATCTATTCAGATGCATTTTATGGAAGCCCATTTCCGCCATTAAATAAAAAATAAAAGCCTCACAGAAAGTCATAATTATGAGTTTTAAATTCATCCCCCGCTTGGACTAAACCAGCTCCATGGACAGAGTCACATAGACACTTTGCACGTCATCATTCATATGGGATTTGTGTGGATTTCTCTTTCTTGTGTTTTAAAAACATTCACAAGTGAACGAGGAAATGGAGCGATGTGGAGACGTCCTGAGCTCCTGAAGGACGACGTCTCCAGGAAAATGATTTAGTGCTTCCATGACAAGGGCAGATTCAGAATCGACTTTAGAACTCGTAATTATGACTTTCTAACTCATAATTATGACTTTTGAACTCGTAATTATGACTTTTAAACTCATAATTATGACTTTTAAACTCATAATTATGACTTTCTGTGAGGTTTTAATTTTTATCTACTGGCGGAAATGGACTTCCATAGCATTTTTAATCTATTCAAGAATTGTACAATGAAGTATCATGATATATCACTGAATCAAGTTTTTCTTACAACCCTGCTTATCAGTAAACTTCTTCGCACATGTCTTGTTGGTGTGGTCCTTGCTAGTGAAAGGAAAGTTGCTTGAAAGTCTGAACTCAATATCCCCAGCCATACCACTGACGATTAAAGATGCGTGAATCTCAATCTTGATTCAAACTGGATTATTTCCCCAGTTTTAGGGCCCATGGTGAGAAAAGTTCTGTCCATTGTAGTTCTATATAGTGTACTGATGCCACAGGTGCCTGGTTTGTTGGGCTTCTTCACAGACGTTGCATTTTTGAGTATTTTCGAAACAGTTTGTTGTCACTCTGACATTTGAAGCCAGACTTGAATGCCTCCTGCAGAGACCGGCACCACAGCTTTCCAGTAAATATCACTTTCCCCAATATGATTCATTTATACGCTCCATCCTGTATGGCGATTTTGACATTTGAACATGGATAAGAGGCACTTCTCATGCATCTGTAATGGACCCCATGTGGAGAAGCCAGCTCTGCTCTCACTGACTCCAGACCTCAGAAAGTTAATAAGGCCTCTCACTTTTAAAAATTACAGTCGTGATGTGCTGAGAACACAAAGGGGCGTTACAAGCCGTGTCAAGACTGTTCATTTTTAATTTCCCCACTTTGGATGGGAAAAAAAACTTGTTCATCAGTTTTACAGCTAAGTGGTAATTCATTTCATCCATTTATAACTCCACCCGAGGAATGTTTTGAATAAATGCTACTCCTATCAACGTTATCGACGCAATTAGTTTTACAAAGAGAATAATCCACACCACTTCATCGTCAACTATTTGCAAGTTAAAGCAACCTTGATGGCTCTTGGATGTTTTGTTTCTTTAAGCTTGTTGCTATGTCGACGTAAAACTAGCAATACAATCTAAGGAAGTGCTCAAATCTGCCAAAATAATATTAATTTAACTTTAATTTAGTGACTTGGACTTCTTTGCATTACAATCTTAAGTTATAAAACAACATTTAAGAGTGAATTTTTGCTTTGATTGTCATTAGTTCTGTGTACCCATGAGGCGGTTTTAACCGCCGAGGCTCAGGAGCAGGTTTACAGACAGTACGCAACAACTTAAAGGTAAAAAAACAAAACAAACCCCCCTCCCCAAAAGTAAGATAAATATTTTAACTGCTTGAGATTCTGAAATATTGCCTAGAGTTTTGGGGTAGGGATTCCGAGATCATGAGGTGTAAATGTAGGTGTACGTGTAAGTCTGGACCTGGTAAATCCAAAAAAGAACGCAATATTAGGATGCAAATTCTTTAATAAATATTGAAAAAATTCTACATAAATTAACTTTAATATGATGTTTGCAGTGTAGAGCAAGGTAAGGTAAGGTTTATTTATATAGCGCTTTACACAGACACATGTCCCCAAAGCGCTTTACACAGCAATTTACAGAGCATTTTTTCATTCACTCCATAGCCGGTGGTGGTAAGCTACTGTTGTAGCCACAGTTGCCCTGGGACAGACTGACAGAAGCGCGGCTGCCAGGCCATGCGGCGCCAACGGTCCCTCCGGCCACCACCAACACTCACTCACACAACTTTCACACCTACAGTGCATGTTTTTGAATTGATGGGGGAAACCGGAGTGCCCAGAGGAAACCCATCCAGACACGGGGAGAACATACAAACTCCACACAGAAAGGCCCGGGCGACCCGGGGATCGAACCCGCAACCTTCTTACTGTGAGGCGAGGTGAAGAGGATGGACAAAAACAGCGAGAAGTAAACTACGTAACATTCATGGAGGAAGCTGGGCTGACTAACCTGGAGAGACTCAAACTTTTTGGTGCTCAGACTTCAGTAGAAGACCCTGTGATGAAGGGCTTGCCTGATAAGAGGCTTGGACACTGGAGGTGGTAGAGGTGAGGCCAAGGAGAGCGAAGGGGATGATGAGAGGACGAGAAGAGTAAAGGCTGCCACACACTAGGGGAGAATTTGCTCGATTTTGACTGCGATTTCTTCTCCCCGAGTTCAGGGAGGCGTGACTTGACTTTGTGTCTCCGTGTGCAATTTTGAAGCTGCTGTTCCTCATGTGTGTGGAGTCAGTGTCAGATCATAACCACCACACATCAGCAACGCTACGCTAACAGTCGATAAAACAAAGTGTCAGGGACAGAGGAGTGAAAGACACAGAGCAGCAGCAAACAAACTCAGAATATAGTGAAAATAAAGACTTTATTGCTAGAAATTGCCCTCCACAAATAATGACATCCATTTCCCAAAAGTAAAAAGGTGAAAGTAGTCCTCCACGTGTGTCTGTTTACATCCACACAGCGCACGGATTGAGGTGAAGCTGCCGATTAGTGATAGTGATTCTACTTCCTGTGCATTTTTTCAATCTTTTATGCTTTAAAAATCCTGTATCTGAAGTATCGCACCACATTTCACAAATAATAACACAGTTTTGTCTTGTATCTAAACTAGAAGTACAATGCAATGACAGGAAACAGCTGACGCGATCTCGCTTACAACTTTATATCCTGTGGTGTGCAGACATAACCCGCTGGTCTTTGTGATCGGAGATTTTTAGTCTCATCAGATTCTCCTCGTGTCTTTGGTATGTGCATTTTGTCACACGTTTAAAAATCATTTAAAACTGAAAAATCCTGTAGTGTGTAGCGACGTTTAAGGGAACAATGACAGGATGAGAAGCCGAGGGGGTGCTGGGAAGGAAATGGGGCGCAGTACAACAGAAGCACCTATGTGTCTGCAATGGGGGTTTAAACTGGGCAGACTGGGTCCTGATTGAATGAGGAGGTCAAACTAGCTCTTATATACATTCATATACGGTCCATGCTCTTTAATAATAAGGTTGCGCCTTTATTTTGGTGATTTCCTGTATTAGCGGAAGTGAAGGAAGAAACGTTAGCTCGATATACTGAAAAGACGAAAAGTAAACGGTAGATAATAAAAACAATGGTGAAAAGTTATATAAAAACCCCAAAGATAGCAGTTGACAGAGGAACAATGTTAGTTTTATTTGTTAATGTATATTTGAGCCATTGAGAATTGAATGTATGTTCATATATTGATAACAATGTAATGAGCTAGTAGTAATATGGTGTGTAGTAATTTCTGTTATTTTGTTCTTTCTAGCTCTTATGTTGGTTCTATGACATGGAAGGAAAACATTAAAAGTCATTTAACCATCAGTTCTGGCCTTTTTAAGTTTGAATGGATGCTACAAGAAGAATACAAGAAGTATTTGGAGTGAGGGATGAAGGATGAAGGCATAAATATGTATGGTGCCTGAAAACTACAATACATACAATACCATATTATAAATAATAAATGTAATAGAGCACTTCCCACCTCAATTTGACTCAGTATGTCAAATGCTGCATGGGAAGTTCAGTCCAGCACCTAAAAAATTGGTTCTTTTTCGCCCCTGGAGAAGAGACAGCTTTTCGATTCATCCATCTCTGTGGTCAATCTTACACTCCAGTCCTGACGTTTGAAATGAGAGACTCTCAAGCAAATAGCACGCTGTTATTATTATTAACTTCTCCTCTCCGAAGGACAAAAAGACCATCTCATTCCTTCAAGATCACACTTCCTCCTGGAGAGCGATTTTCTTTTCGTGGTGGTCACCGGTGGTCACTCTTTTCTACAAAGTGGTCCATAATCAGTGACCTGAGCCCTGCTGTACTGCGTGTGAAGACTGTGTGGACATGGATAGACAGAAACCGTTCACTTGACATTTACTGTTCAGTCATAACATTCAATAAATAAGAAGTGGAAACGTTTAATTGATGTGATTCTTTTTGTCGTAACATCTGATATTGCTGAATTGTCACTTGGTTGAAGTCAATTAAAGGTCTTATATTGTCAAACACACACCTTTTATTATTAGTCTACCTCCATCTCCATAGCTCAAAATGCTCTTTTCCACCTTGTGATGTCATGTAGTGATAGTTAACAGCTACCTTTTATCTTTAGAGCAGTACAAATTTGGAATTCCAGGGCTGAAAGATACAGTAAAAACTGAATATTAAAATGACAAACACTCAGTAGGCTTATTTCATAAAACTACATTAGCCTTTCTCTGTGCATACGAGCCTTGTGCACCCCTGCAAACACCTGTCTTTAATGCAGGACAATAAAAAATACTCTAACATGCATGAATCCCTGAAAAATTCAAATTTATTGGCCAAAAATTTTAGTTGGAAGATCTGCTGTTTTGTTAATTGTCCTCTACTTTTGACCCACCCTACCAGTCTGTCACAATGGGCAACAGAGGGCATAAGTGGACATATCTGACCTCCTGTCATATTCCAAATAGGAGGCATATAAATGGTTCTATTAAGTCTGGCTCCAATTCACTCTCTATTGAAAAATGGTCCTCTGACTCCCTCTCTCTGTAACTGCTGCTGTCAGGCTTCTCATTCTGACCTTAAAATGTTCGTTGAAAGACACTACACGATCTTGGTGTTTTTATTTAGCTGTGTTGTCCATAAATCAAGATATAAACATTAACAACAGACCAGCAGGGTGCCATCTTTCCCGAAGGTCAGCTCCAGCTAGCATCAGCAATGGGTTTGATTGATAGCTTGGAAGAAGTATAATACAATCTGTAAGGTGAACCCAACCCATGGCGTCGTATTGTTTTCAAAGGCCTGTGCTCATTGACGCATGGACCCAAAAATAACTTTTTCTTTTGCTTTACTTCATCAATATGCCCCTCCCACCCGTGGTCCATTTTTACCGTTGGCCACGTTTACATGACGTTTTTTTAAAAAAAAATTTTTATTTTTTTATTCCGAATTAATTTTTCTGAATTAAATAGTTCAGAATTAAAATATTCTCCATCGAGTTTACATGGAAATAATCATTCTGAATTGAGGTTTACATGGAAAACACGTTAAATCGCCTTTATTTAATTCCGTTCAACGTCTGGGGGTCAGGAAGGGTTCTGATTGGATAGCGGCATGAATGTATTTACGTCTTTGGGAAGAAAACACACACTTCAGCTGCTACCGGCTTTTCTGACAACTCGGTTTGTTGTTACACCATGGACACAAACATGATCCAAACTTTTTCCGCAGTGGTTCCGATGATAATGAAGCAGCAGCTGGAGAATTCTCTCCTCACGCTTTACGTCTGTGAGCTGAGGAGGAGAAGGGAAGAGTGTCGGAGAAGGAAGAAGACAAACTGAGTCTGAGCCTGCGACATCTCAGCCCACTCTCACATCCCGCTCACAAATCCAAAGAGCAGTGGAGGAATGTCCGAAGAGACGACTGGAGGAGCTGAATTATTTTTAAGAAGAATAAAGAATTTACATGATCAAGGAATAAACTAAATTGCCTTTAAAACCAGAATAAACCACCCACTTACTTTGAAATGAAGTTTAATTCAGAATAATCATTTTTATTAGGAATTAAGTGTTTACATGGTCTTTTTAAAGCGGAATGAATTATTATTATTGTTATCATTATTATTATTAGTATTACCATATTTTCCGGACTATTGAGCACACCGGTATATAAGCTGCACCCACGCTATTTAAAAAAATAATAAGAAAAAAGTTGTACAAACCACAACCAAGCTATAAGCCACTGATATCTATGTTGAAAAATTAGATATTTACTGCATATACAGAACGATTTTGTACTGTAAATGTACATTTATGTACCTGAACAGATTCTTTCCGAACAGTGCCTTTTAACACGGCAGCAACTGTGGTGATTTAAAACGGGTCAAAAACAGAAAAGAACCGGTAATTGATTACCTTCATTTTTCCTGTGCAGTGAAACCACAAGTCACTTTAATCATCTCTGCTGACGCCGAGCTTACGTGCAGCAGCACGGTAGAGGTCGCGCGGGACACAATTTTCAGTCCCGCTCCTGCAGTCTTCAGTACCGCTCCTGCCCACGCCCGCAATAAGCTTTCAGAATGTTCTTTCAGATGCTCTTATTACATCCATGGTCCCGCACCATGGTGTTTTGTGTTGGGTCCCACGGGTCCTGCGGGTGCAGGGCTCTACACCACGGTTTCCTTCCTGGAGCAAGATCGATGGCCTTCAACTTAAAACTTGCATCATACAAACTCCTTCGTGTGCTTTTCATGATGAAGGGGCGAATAATTGAAAAATAATTACCAGTTAGTAATTTGTTATGCGTGTTATATCTGCGAAATAAAAAGTAGCATATTCTTCTCCGTCTATCTTGTTTTTAAATTCCGGTTAGAGCGCCCCTAGCAGTGGAAGAAAAAATCTAAATTTAGCCGCTCCGTACTAAAAGCCGCATGGTTCAAAGCCTGGGCAAAAAGTAGGGGCTTATAGTCCGGAAAATACGTTATTATTATTATTATTATTATTATTATTATTATTATTATTATTATTATTATTATTATTATTATTATTATTATTTTTATTTTTTTTAGAACAGGCTCAGAGCAGGGCTAAGCTAAGTCTTCCGGAGCTAACGTTTAAGCATTTTGAGAATTTAAGCAATTTTAAAAGTTCAGAATCCCTACACAATCTGACCTTTGTAAAAGTTGTCAATGACCTCTTCCTTGGAGCAGCAGTACCAATGGAGCAGCCATAATCGGCCTTGCCTCAGGACTGAGGGCGAGTGCCTTATCCAGTTCTTATTATAGATCCATGACTGATAGCTATTGTGCCTTGTTGCTAAGGGCCCATCCTCTGCCAAACCTGTTGAGCAGACGGCAAAGTGCAAGTACCTTTAACAACCTTGCTCCTGATTGGATTTTTGGTTGCCCATAAACACACACTTGGTTTTCCAAATATGCCCCAAATTGGCTTCATTTGTCTGGACCCAAACAATATGCCGTCTCTCAGTTCACTTCTATTAACACTTCACATTGCAGAAAAAAATAATAATAGTGTGAGTCTTGTGTTGATTTAAATTGTGAAAACAACTATCCAGAAATCCACTCAGACTCAAGAAAACTCCACACAGAAGACCTCACATGACCTGCAAATCAAACTCAGACCCTGCTGTGAGATAAAAGTGCTAACCACTCAGAAGAAAAGGCTTGCTAATGGCGTGCACTTTTGATTCCATTGTGAAAAGGCATTTTCACAATGTATTGGTGCTTCTAATTGACTAAAGTTACTATTCTAACTGCACCAACTTTGCCTGCTCAGTGCTGTCGACATGTGTGAGCTGTGGGGGTGTGCGTGGGCTTCAAAGAGCTGCTGATGGCTCTGAACATGTTCTGCTGGTTCATTTGAAAATGGTGCATGGCTGTGGAAACTAAAGGTGCAAAAATTCAAAAGAGAGAGTGCAGCTGAGAGAATCCACACAGATGTGAAAGTCTTCTATTTCAAACAGAAGCCACCACACAAACGCTGCTGGTGTAGTAAGAGTCATACACTTCACTTACACATTTAGTTAGAGACATGCTGTTCTGAAGTGTTCCACATTCTCATACACAGGGATGCTTCTGTTTACTGCAAAACATATTTAAACTGGATCACATGTGAGCAAAAGAATGTTCAGGTATTTATGAGCAGTGGTGCAGATACTGTGCATGTAGCAATGTACTTATATAGCTTTAGCCACAAGGTTCTGAGATATTACATGTTAAACTCTGAAGAATATACTTAATAACAGAGCCTTTTTGAGAACCTGTGCATCCAGACCTGCGTGAAGTTGGCCCCCATCAAACTCAAACCTACCCAAAAACTATGTCAATCATTTGTGCTGTTTTGTGCTGCAAAGAGTTTCATTTATAGGTCTTTGCTGGTTTGCATATACATTTTACTCAAATACGGACTCGGACTCGAGTCCGGACTCGAGTACTACAACACTATAATTTACACCCCAAAATGTATATGTAAACCAGCATAGACCTATATGCTTCGGCCAAGGAGTTTAGTTGTAGTTTGGACTTCTTGATCTAGCTCCAAAAAGCCCATTACCTACAACTAATCTCCTTGACTGAGATGACCTGAATGAATGAGAATATTCACGGACAGCGGTGCTGTGTTGAAAACCACAGCATCCATTTCATTTTCACCAACTTTGCTTATGGTAATGGCAAGGCTAGCTGACCAATCATGTTTTGAACAGCGTGGGGATTGTCTAACAACAGTTGATATAGATATACAGACAAGTATATAGCTACTACTTTTCAAATATTTACTTGCATGCATGCACACACGCGGGAGGGATTCAGGACGCTATGAAATCAGGTAACCTAGTTTCTGTACTATAGACACATGTGACAGACATGAAGTCATTTCAGACAATACAGAAGAAATCGCGTCTTGTTTCCCGTGCTGGATGCATCATTTAACTGCCAAAATACTGGACGATTCCGTGCTTTAACGGAACCTCACTCACCGGATTGTCTGCTTCCGTCCTGCTTTCAATGCGAATAGGCTACGTTCTCAACACCTCTCCCACGATCTCTGCTGTGCACCAAACAGGAACATAACTTTACCAAGGCCGCGTTCAAGGATGTGGGTGGGTTCCCAAGTCCTCGGGAAGCACTGATTGGTTTGCAGTAAGCAATGTTTTGACTGGCTCTCCCAAGGTGGCAGTAAAATTTGGGTCAAAAATCCGTACATCTGTAGATCAGTTTTGCAAGCATGAACTTTTGAGTCACGAGCAGGGACATGTGTACAAAATATTTGTACACATACGCTTCTGTTTTTCTCACACGCACCAAATATTTCTACAGTTACAAAATTCCCTCCACATGTACAAAATGTTTCTACAGGTACAACATTTATTTGCACATGCTCACAATATGTCTACGGGTACACATTTTTCACCCACACATGTACAAAATATTTGTACAGGTACAAAATGTAATTGCACATACACAATTTCTCTTACAAAGATGCAAAACTTTATTACAACTGTGCGTTTTTATGACCCTGTATTGATCCCATACTTAGACTGCTCACTGTCAGCTCTCAGGATGTTAAAAGAGCCATACAAGTGTAAATGTAGAATATGGTTTGATGGACCCAACAGCTGACTTTAAAACATTGATCTGAACGCTCATGAGTAATCAGAAAGTCATTACTAAGACTGTGCAAAGAATCAAATGGCTTCTAATCATAAGTCAAACTTCTAGACAATGAAGAAAAAAGTTAAATTAATAAAGTTTTGTAAATTCACACACATGCTAATATGGTTATGAAACACAGAAGTAATATACATTTATGATATTGTGTAACATTTAAAAGTTTAGTCACTTTTGTATATTTAACTATATTACTGGGATCTTTAGGCTGCGTAATGTGTGCATAGTGTGACAACTAGACACAATGCAGATGTGTCCTGGAATGTTATTTATGAAACAGACGATGCACAAAAATGGCACGGAGAAGAAGCTGGGTGGAACTTGATCAACATATTATTTGCATATTCGTAATCTTCTATGTAAAGGGTCAAAGGGAAACACAGTCTGCCGTCTGCGTAGTGACATTAGGTTTTCTGTTAGGGTAATATTTTTTTCTATTGTGTGATCATTTAAAATGTTATTGTGTTTAAATGTTTACACTCTTTGAGTCTAGTCTTATTTGAGGGAATTACTGGAGCCCTACACTTCGCCCAGAGCCTGAGATCAGCCGACCAGCTCCTGTCGGTCGTGCCCAAAACTAGGCTCAAGACGAGAGGTGACAGAGGCTTTTCTGTGGCAGCGCCCAGACTGTGGAACAGCCTTCTTCTTCTGTCAGATCCTTTCAGTCTGTAGTGCAGTTCAAGACTAGACTGAAAACTCATCTCTTTTCCCTGGCCTTTAATACTAGCTAGTCAGTTTATCTTGGCTTTTATTATAGTCCTCACTTTGTTATCTTTTATGTGAAGCACTTTGGTCAACTAAAGTTGTTTTAAATGTGCTATATAAATACTTGAATTGAATAAACTTTTTGTTAAATGAGAACCTTTTTGAATCTTGGTCATCACACACACTCCAACAACATTTACACTACACACATGCAGCTAAAGGCCGCTACACACTAGAGGATTTTTCCGTCTTAAATGATTTTTAAACATGCGACAAAATGCACATGCATTAAAACTGTGTTATTCTTATTTGTGAAATGTGGTGCAATACTTCAGATATAGGATTTTTAAAGCATAAAAGATTGGAGATAAAGTCCACAGGAAGTAGAGTCACTATCGCTAATGTGCAATTTTACGCTCTGTGGACGTAAACAAACCCATGTGAGGAACTTTCGCCTTTTTACTTTCAAAGAACGCTTCAAAATGGATTAATAGAGGTTTTGAGAACTGGATGTCATTTGTGGAGGACAATTTCTATGGATAATGTGGATCAGATGCTGCACTTTAAATTTACCACTTTATGGGAGGTGAGTAATAAAGTCTATATTTTCGCTCTATCCTGAGTGTCGCGTCTCTGTGCCCGTCACTCCTCTGCCCCTGACGCTCTGTTTTATCGACTGTTACCATCGCGTTGTTGATGTTTGGTGGTTACGATCTGACACTGACACCGCACACATGAGGAACACAGTAGCTTCAAAATCGCACACGGAGACAAAAGTCGTGTCACGCCTCCACGAACTCTGGGAGAAGAAATCGCAGCCAAAATCGGGCAAATTCTCCTGTAGTGTGTATATATTAACTTCAGAAATGACACTGGACTGGATGTGGACCTGCCCAAGCAAAGTGGAATGTACCACTACAGAGGCCACTAAAGGGAACATGGAAGTGTTTTTTATTTAATCCAAGTGTAATATTACACAATCTATCAGTGTCACAGTCACTTTCAAAAACCAAACCTGTCACTTTACTGACGATTGTATGGCTGTATCGCCCTCATTTTATTTTTAAAAGCAACATTTTCCACCAGCTTTCAATACCTAAATGTCAGTAAAATGCAATAAATCTGACAAACACATACCAATAAGGTGTGAAGTATTGTGTCTGTATTGTAATCCACAGAGAGCAGGCATCTCTGTGCAGTGAGGAGCTTCAGGTCCAGGTTATTGTAGGTGGGAGTTTTGTCATTAAGTGCTCAGATTGGGGTGCTGTGGGCTGCACCGCTGGGACTGTTCAAATGCCATTATATTAGATCTGAAGAGCACTTTACTGTGAGAGAATGAAACACAGTCCACCTACTCTCAGGGGGGGAACCTGGAAGAAACATATTACTTAAGTCTAAATCTTATTTAAGAAAGTGGTGTCTTTGATTTATATCGCCATTATTTTAGTCAACCCACACAGCACTATTTATGACACACAGAGATGCCAACTGCAACTCCAAGGCACCAGATCACACAATAATCTGGATTAGTTTATGGTTTACAGGAGAAATATGCAAAACACAAACTTAATCCCATACATTTTGAATCATATATTTGGTGTCTTCCGCATTTACACACACTACATTTTATATACATACATCACATAGACCTATACTCTATCGGATGGTAAGAGCGATTGTCCACTGACCAGAAGGTTGGCAGTCCGAATCTCGACATAAACATCATTGGTGGAGTGGTTAGATCTACTGACCCAGAGCTTGGAGGTGCGATTCCAGTTCCAACAGATAAATGCTGTTGTTGTGTCTTTGAGCAAGACACTTAACCCACCTCACTTGTGTCTGCGTACACTGGTGTGTGAATGTGTGTGAAAGGGTGAGTAGTTCTTGATGTAAAGTGCTTTGAGATGGAAAAGCGATAAAAATGTGACCATTTACCAATTAGTATTATTTAATTTATTCTTATTCTTATTCTTATTACAAATGTTTTATATTCAAATCCTATATGTTATAGAGTTTGTTTTCTTTGCTACATAATTCTATATCTTGCTTCATATATTGGATGTCTTCTGAATATAAAGTGCAGAAAATAGTGAAACATAAAAATGGAGTTACACTCAAGCCCTGCATAATAGGGTGGAGTGAAAAAAACAGGCTATATGGGCTATAATCACAAAAAAACATCCATCCACCCATCCATCCATCTTCTCCCGCTTAATCCGGCTGGGTCGCGGGGGCAGCTTGCCGCCCAATACTCATAGCACCTGACCCCCCCTATGAACCCCTCTGCAGGTGGTGAGCCCACAGGAGGGTGGACAACATGGTCCTTGATGTTAGTTCATAGGGGTGCGGGCATGTTTTTTTTTTAGGTTGATGGGGGAAACCGGAGCACCCGGAGGAAACCCATCCAGACACGGGGAGGAACATGCAAACTCCACACAGAAAGGCCCGGGCGACCCGGGGATCGAACCCGCAACCTTCTTGCTGTGAGGCCTGAAAAAACAGAGGTTACTAAATACAGTTACTAAACAAATTATTTTATTTTTACAAAATTAACTCGTCGATACTAACCTGGTCACTATTAGGAACCATCTCTTTTAAAGAAAAACACATGTAAACTCTTTGTACATAAAAATTATATTTGGCTGTGGTGTCAAATTTTATCATTTTCAAATGAAAAATTGCAAATGCTGAAAAAACACTCAATTTCAATCAAAGAATTTCCCCTTGGGGACAATAAAGTCTAAAGTCTAACGTCTAATTACCTAAACTTCATAAAACTAAGTACTAACAGTACAAGTAATAAAAACATTGAAAAAGTCATCTCTATGTAATCTACAGACTATGTTGAGATTTTGTATCTAGTTTTGCCATTTTTTACCTTGATTCCAACCGAGCTTGAATAAATCATCATGATTTTCAGACTTGCATATACTGATGAGGAGCCATTATCCCTGCCACTCCCAGGTTGTGGAGAGACATGGAAAACTTGTGACAGAAGCTTCAGAAAAGGTGTGTGGGTCTGAAACTCGTGATGTTTAGTAAATTCTGTTATTTTGTGATTTTGGTCAAAATAGCCCATATTCCCCCGTTTATTCAGGTCCGTTGTGGAGACTGAAGATCTGCTTCAAAATGTCAGATTTTTTGTTATGTTACTCACTGAATGTATCAGCAACTTTGTATCACTATCCAAAAATTATGATTGATTATGATTTCACCTCTCAAGAGAAAATACTCTGTTCCACCTTGTGTGCTCCACTGTGTTTTTAGACTTCACCACAATCATTTGGATAATTTCACCCCCTGGAATTTCCCAACTCTTCTGAATTAAAGGTAATAGGGAGCTGTTAACTTGAAAATGTGGAACAGAGCATTTTGAGCTTTGGACATGTAGATAAAACAAAACACAACTCCAGGTATGTTTTTGAGGAGGTAACAACATTCTAACATGCTTTAAAGCTCACAAGAGTCAGTTTTACATGATATAGGACCTTTAAGTGATCTTTTGATGTGATTCTTAGCAGCATTCATAAACCATCTTTTGTCCTCCCACATGTCGGGCCCCAGAGCAGCACTCGGAGAAGCCCTCGTCTGACTCTTGGAGATTGCAATCACAATTTGTTGGTGCTCTTGCAGAATAATATTTCTTCGGCGCTGACTGTGAAAGATGGAGTCATTATTTTACGGGCTTCACCTTTTGCTGACACAGAGCACCAATACATCCCTCTATGAAATGTGTGTCCGAGGCTGAATCAGCAGAGATCAGGCGTGCCGTACAATCACTTATGTTGGAATTATTCAGAGTGGATCCTGGAGGAAGTGGAAGAGGATTCTGAAGGCACATGGTCGAGGTGAATTTTTCGTTAATGTCGGGTGTTTCCAGTGTCCTCTGCTGCTTTATTAAATCAGACCAGTTTGAGATAATGGAGCTTTTTTAAAATTCTCCTCCAGGCCTCCACTCCTGGTATAATCTGCTCTGCCTGTACTTACTGCAGCCTGGTTCAAGTGGGTATTCCAAAAAGTTCACGTTCTAGAAATGGATGATAATAGAATTTTAGATGACCAACAATGATATATTTGGCATTTAAGTAATCTCACTTTGTTCTGAATCAGTTGTACAAATTTTGTCTTTTGTTAATTGACACTGTTGTTGTGGCATCTGACCTTTGGCTGCATGTCGGCATGTGAGCTTCTACAACATCCTGGATGAAGCTGAGGACATTGAGTCTGAGTGGACCATGTTCTCAACCTTGTCAATACGGCCGCTTATAGCTGTGGTAAGGTCTGTGGTGCTTCTCACAACACCAACTGGACCTGGTAAGGGATTAGGCTGAAGGAGTTCTATGGGGCTGAAGGAGTTCTATGGGGCTGAAGGAGTTCTATGGGGCCTTGTTGGCTTGTGGAACTTCTGAGGCAGCGACCACTCTGCGACTGCACAAGCAAGGAAAAACTCTGGGCTGGGAGGAATTCTGAGAGGTCATGGAGGAGGACTATCAGTCAGCCTCAAATAAATTATGGCAATCTGGCCGATGCCTCAGGAAGGAGAAGGAGTTCTTCACCAACACTTGAGCTGCTGACCTCGATTGGGGATGCTCTCGGGTGGTGGAAGGAATACTTTGAGCTAGAGTCCTGCACAGGTTCGGTTACCTGCGGATACCCAACGGGTGACCCGCAAATTTGAATGAAACGGGTGAAAAATGTGTTGTGTTGGATGCGGGGTCGGGTGGGAGGCAGGAGAGCATGGGTCTAATCTGTGGTTTACAAAACATCATGTGCGAACAAAAAACAGGGCTGTGTTTTAGTGAAATGAAAAAATGCCAGTGTTTTTACAAGATGATAAAATGCAAAATCCATATGTTTTTGCTGCACCTGCGCATTCCCAGAAATCTCTACCACTTTCATTTACCACCTGCAATGTCTTGCAGGTCAAAGTGACTTACTAATATTTAAAAAGAAAATTAGCGAGTGGAGAGTACAAAGTTGTGGCTCTTTTTTGGCTCTCGGACTGATTTTAATTCAGGTGTGGTTCGGGTGTCGGTTTGTATTTATAGTGGGTCTGATCGGGTGTGAAATTTTATTTCAATTCTGTCGGAAAAAAAGGGGTGGGTGCGGATTGAGGTATGACAGGTACGGGCGGGTGTGGTTTGTCAAAATCAGATCCATGCAGGACTGGTTTGAGCATCTCCTCAATCCTGATATCACGACTTTCAAAGAGGAAGCAGAGGCTGAGGACTAAGAGGAATGAAGTTGTAGGGCTGTTGTGGGGCTGTCTTGGCTGGCACGTCTCTACATCATCACATGGCAGTCAGGGATAGTACCTCTGGACTGACAGACCAGGGGAATATTGTATTATATGAACATTGTGATTTCAAATGTCCAAATTATGACATAATGCTCGTCTGGTGTCATAGATTATAACTGAATTACAGACACAAACATAGTAGGTCTTCTTTAATCTAAGTAAATAGATAGGTTTAAGCCTGAACAGAGCATATTTGCAAACTGCGACACAGCCAAAGCCTATTATACAATTCTGTGTCAAATCTGCAGCCTCACGTCTGAACCACGGGAGCTGAGGTGCTCAAACTCCAACACGTCATCCTTTCAGATGGCAGCGCTGGTGTTTTGTCATTTTTGAAATTTAAAGGTAAAAAAGTAGCGCTGTTGAAGATCACGGGGCGTTCTGTTTGTATGTAAGATAATGGGGAAGTGAAACTGTCAAGAGAGCAGACACGAGCTGTAGAGCTGGTGGAAAAGGTGACAGTCTGACCAACCGCCCACTCGCCAACATGAAATCAATCATCCACTGTGCCCTGAACACTCAGCAGTCCAATAAGTATGAGTTTTTCCTGAACACCTGTGTTTCTTTTTGAAGAATGCAAAAAACAACATATTAATATTTGAAGAGGGCTCAAGAGAAATCGCTAAAATATTCAAACATGCATCGATGACGTCTAAAACCTCTTCAGGCAGGTTTTTGAGAAGGGAACATTAGAACATGGGAGAAAGCAGGACACATGTACGTAAAAATGTTTCTAACCAAACATAGAGGCGTTTTCACTGGGGTCACCTGAACACACTGACCTCCCTGTAGTGTGTGTGTGTGTGTGTGTGTGTGAGGTCCACACTGTGGGGTGTGTGTGTGTTTGCGTGCCTATGTGTGTGTGTGTGTTTGCGTGCATGTGTGTGTGTGTGTGTGAGAGGTACAAACTTTGCAATTGATACAGATGCAGAGGTGTGTGTGTGTGTGTATATGAGAGTGTGTGTGTGTGTGTGTGTGCGTGAGGTCCACACTGTGGCTCTGATCCAGATGTAGAGGCATGTGTGTGTGTGTGCGTGCTCCATAACCAGTGTGTGAACATCAAAGTGTCTGACCAATCAGAGCGGCTCCTGCCCCAGAGCCATTTCTTCTCACAGAAACAGAGCTGGAGTTGTGTTTTGTTTCATTCACATGTTTGAGTAATCCTTTATTACTAGTCTGTCTACATCTCCAAAGCTCCGAATGCTCTGTTCCACCTTGTGATGTCATGTAGAGGTAGTTTTCAAGTTCAAATCTACCTTTTATTTTTCGTTTAGTAGAGATTCCAAGGTTGAAATTATCCAGCTGATTCTCGTGAAGGTCTATGAAGTTTAACAAGAGCTCCGGCAGTGGGGCAAAATACGCCCGTACTTTGAATTATTGTATATAGAATTAAGTTAGAATTTGTCAAACCTAGTTAAAGATGAATTGTTGGTGCAGTTTGGAAGATTCCAATACTGACAAGGTTTTCGCAAAGGGTCGGGCCGTGACCTTGACCTTTGACCCTGTGACCTTGAAATCAATAGGGAACATCCTTGACCCATGGGGTGTCCAGCCATGAAGTTTGACATTCCTAGGTGAGACGGTTGTCGAGCTAGAGCGCGGACAAGGTAATGTGTAGTTGTCTTGTATTCTCTCTCTCCCGTTGCCTAGCAACCGCTGCAGCTGGAACTGTGTGTCACCTTTGAACTTTAAACTTCAAAGCTTCAAAGACTTCAAAGCTTTGAAGTGTCCACAGACGGACGGACGGACAGACGGACGGACAGACAGACGGACGGACAGCGCCATACCATAATACGTCCCGTCTTCAAAACGGGCGTATAATAACAAAATAAAGTGACAGTGTAGATGCAGATACACATTGTCTCCTCCACCAGCTCATTTCTAACTTTATTTTTTGACCTGCTTCCTGGTTTACAAATGGGAAAGTGACAAGAAAGATATCTGAACAGTCCCCTTGTTCCATATTATACCATATTGTTTCTTCTTCTTGAGAAATCCAGACACACATTGATCTAATTTTGGCGCCAGGTAATAATTTCTCAGATTTGGTTTATTCAAGCCTCTTAACTCTTTAGAGCACATAAGTGTCTTATGTTTAATCCTTGGACAATTGTAAATCTGGATATTGGTATTTTTATAGGTAATGATTGAAACAAGGGAACGTTTTTTAAATAAAAACAAACACACATATGATGATTCCGTGGGCTCCTATTGGCCGTTGCCAGGTTACTCCAACATTCTAAATGACACTGAACGTCCAAGAGTTCTGAGCTCTGCTCGAGCAGCTCACAACTTCTCAGACAGCACAGGAGAGACACGTATCTCAGCGCACTGACACACTTTTATCTACTTTATTGCCTTTTTGTGATTTCAAAACGATGGCAACTTGGAGGCAGTACGTTTCAGACATCAGCCAAGTGATCTGGCAAGGTTTGTGGAAGAAGTTTTTGGTACATCTGTGCCAAATTTGGCACATCTGTGCCAAATTACTTTACATGCATTTTATCAGTCCACTAGCAATATAAAACATATTTTGTCACTTTGGTGACTATAAATATCACTAATAAAGGAAACAGCGGGACTTCCACATTAGAAAAGTGTGGTGTCCAATGGGGGCCCTCCTCCTCTGCACATCCTAACTGTGTCCTTAGTGTGTAAGAAAATACAAGTACAGAGCACTGATCAGGAGAACGGCGTCTTGAAAATAAGTGATTACAGATGACTCAAACATGCACTAATAACTCCAAATTACCAAGTTCTGAACACTTGATTATGTATTTTTTTTTCACATTTGCATTTTTATTTTTTTTTACATTTACATTATAATTATCCATGTTCTATGCATTACTGTCGGAATAAACATTCATTCATACATTCATTAAAAAAAGTGAAATGAATTACATTTCTTCAGAAAATCTATATAGTCTGTCCATGTGCTCTCTCTCTCTCTCTCTCTCTCTCTCTCTCTCTCTATATATATATATATATATATATATATATATATACATATATATATAATATATATTATATATATTTTTACATGCTAATCAGTTTTTTTTTCTTTTCAAATATCAATATAGAACAATATTTACCAAAACAGAACATGGACAATAATATATTTGCGTATTACAGTGACGGAACTACTGAAGATTCTAGAATCTGACAAAACCCAGCAGCCAATCAGAGCGAGCGCAGCCAGTTGCCGTGGTGTTGGCGACTTGAGCTCTGTAAGCGCAGCCAGTTGCCGTGGTGTTGGCGACTCGAGCTCTGTAAGTGAAAGTTCTGTTCTACAGGACTTCACTTGTGTTTGCTTCTCTGACGAGTGAACACGTATTTTACACAGCTCCTGCTTTTAGATCCTTGTACTTTTACTCCTGCACTTAGGATACCTGTACCTGTACCCCTGCCACTACCATATTTGTACTTGTTCACAGCTCCAGCTGGTTTACTACCTGTGCTTGTACTTGTATTCCTGTCTGTATTTGTACTTGTACGCAGCTCGTAGTACTTGTAGACAGTAACCCTCCACAGATAATGGAGTCCACACTGAGGTCTGGAGACCTCATCCACTCGGCCTCCACTGTGTACCAGCTGCAGAACCTGCTGGGCTCAGGGGTTTATGGAGACGTCGCTCTCTGTCACAATTACACCACCAATCAGACGGTGGCGCTCAAGATGCTCAACCGCCCAGAGGCCCAGGGAGAATTTTTTAATGAGGTTGGTTTGAACAGGCTACTTCTCACATGTTACATGAGTGTTTCATATTCAGACTCTTCTCAGATCTACACCAGGGCAGACTCACATGGCCCGTGCACATGGGATCACTCATAATCAGATCACTCATAATCAGATAACCCAGTGAATAGACCTGCTTTGTGTGTTTACAGCACAAAATCAACACACCTGGTGACAGCGGAGTTTAAAGGAACTATTTTAAATACAATACATTTTAAAAGAACTATTTCAATCTTTTCCACAGTTTTGTCTACTGTGAATTGACACATAAGCATCATTGTGGGCGGGGACAAGAGATAGGTGTAAACAGAGAGTTTATGTTGAAGAAACACAGCAGGTTAAAGGGACATAAGACATCTGCCTTAAGTGCAGCTTGTGAATGACTTATATTTTGTCCCCACAGCAGCAGATCCTCCAGACCCTCTCTGCACACGGCGCACACCACGTCCACATGGTGCGCTGGCTCGGCTCCTTTGAGTCTTCTGGACGATTCTGTCATGAGTTCGAGAAGCTAGATATCAGCCTGGCCCAGTTTCTCACTCTGAGACCCCATGAGAGTCTGAGGTTCAACGAGATCCGCCCAATCATCTATCAGGTACTGACACACGCCCCTGCACCACACTTTGACAATCTAATCTTCAGAATGTTTATCCATGACATTCTACTAACATGTCCTGTGTGGAACATGTGTTTGCAGATGGCCCGAGCTCTCCTCTTCCTTCAGCGTGTGGGGATCATGCACGCAGATCTCAAACCAGATAATATCATGATGGTGGATCACGTGAAGCAGCCGCTGGCCATAAAACTCATCGACTTTGGCCTGGCGTGTTCAGTGAGAGAGGCCAATCAGAGAGCGGTGAGGCAGAGCCTTCGCTACAGGTACGACACTAGTACACAATACTGTGGTACTGTACCTAAGTACTTATACAAGTATATATAGTATAGTGTAACATACTGCTGTGGTATAGGTATGACACTAGTACACAATACTGTGGTACAGGTATGACAGTACACACAGAAATACTGTGGTACTTTGCTCAAGTAATTATACAAGTACATATAGTGTAGTTTAATATACTGCTTTGGTACAAGAATGTGACTACACAGGGAATGTACTTTGGTACTCTAGTGCATATACACAGAGTAGTAAAGAGACCATACACAGGGTCAGAAGAAGTCTTATAATGCAGTAGCAAACTCCTGTATGTTCCCACTATAATGAAAGTATTGTAAGTTATGGTTGAAATCATTTGTCAGCGTGGGGAAGGGGGTCATATTTAATAGACCTTTTCAATATAGAATATAAACACACACATCAGCAGTTCAAACCTCAGTGGAACATGGGATGTGTAGAGGTAGGACTTGGTTCCTAACAGTTGCTTGCAGGTGGTTGTAATAGAGTGTAAAATGCGTGTGTGCAGAGCTCCAGAGTGCCTCCTCCGGGCCCCTGTCCACGGGGCCATAGACATGTGGTCTGTGGGCTGCATTACTGCCAAGATGTTCCTGGGAGTTCCTCTGTTTTGGGCTACAGATGAGCAGGACCTGATGAAGCTCATAGTGAAGACTGTGGGACACCCCCAAGTTCTGTCTGGACAAGGGTCTTCTGACCACAATGTTCTACAGGCGCTCCAAGAACAGAGAGTGGAGATATAAAGTACGTACAGGTCCTTGTGTTCACTACTATACGTGTGTCATCACTGTGTGTGTGTGTGTGTGTGTATGTGACATGTGTACAGTACATATGTATGTACTTGTGTGCTCTTGTTTCAGCTGAATCCTTTGGAGCCCACTCGCAGGGTCACACGTCTGGAGAACATTCACCAGGTGAGAGCAGATCTCATTTTTATGAGTCCTAAACTGTCTCAAAGTCATGTGTGTTAAGGTTTTATAAAACAAAGAGGTGTCAGACACCCACTGAAGTGCTGTAGTGCTCCTGAGCAAAGCACATCCCCATCTTCAGCCTCACTTGTGTTGATACATTCACCTCACATATGGTTGGGGCAGTGTACTTCAGACTTGTGACACTGTAAAGTAAAGCCACAGGTTCAGATGTGACCCTTTGTGTGTGTTTCAGAGAGAACCCCGGAGGCGTCTGGCCACCTGTAACCCTGCAGAGGAGCACAAACGGGAGGTCTTTATGCACCTCCTCAAACATATGCTGGATCCCAACCCAGAGACCAGAATCTGTCCCGAGGAGGTGCTCCAGCACCCCTTCCTCACCATGACCCACCTCAGGGGAGCGGAGCCTGTCCCGTGAGTACCACTGTCCCCTCACACACACGTCACTATATGTCAATGTAAATGAATGAGTAGAAGAATTTTAGAAGGGTGGAAGCAGTGGTGCTGTAGGTTAAGTGGTCGCCCACCAACCAGAAAATATCTGGTTCAAACAGCACACTGCAGGAAGAAGAGAGGCGCCAAGTATTCTCTCCAAAATAATCCTGAGCAGCAGTGGAGTAAATGGTATTAAATGGTCACATTTTTATTTTACTTGTATTTATTTATTTCACACCACAGAAATACTACATACTACATACAAGATAGTACATGCAAAATACTACGTACTACATACTACATACAACATACTACATACTACACTGTACACAGACCCCGGGTGCGAGGGGGATTAAGTGACAGCAACAGCATTCATTTGTGGGAGCAGGAATCACACCACCAGCCTGTGGGTCAGTGAATCTGCTCCCCAGATGATGTTTATGTCGAGAGCACGATTCAAAACGCTAACATCACATTTCCTCTTAAAGTCACTAACTGGGTTTGTGTCTTGTCTTTCAGCCAGGGGCTTCTGTGCAAAATGGGGCAGAGTCTGCAGGTTCAAAACCCCGCCCCCTCAGTCCCATCCTCTGAGGCTCCTCCCACTACGGCAGCCTCACAAGAACAAACTTATGGTCTCAAACGCAAATGCGAGGAGCAGAACTCTGTGTAAAAAATGCAGGCGCTCCAGCCCCGAACCCAGGCCCAAGACCAGCCCCAAGACCATCTCCAAGACCAGCCCCAAAACCAGCACCAAAACCAGCCCCAAGACCAGTACCCACCAGGGCCACCAAGCTCACCAGCACCGTCAGACTCCAGAACGGCGAGAGCTGCAGCAACAGCAACAGGCTCCCCAAGCTCTCCAGGGCCACCAGCCTCTCCTAGGCTACCATGCTCCCTTAGACCACCAGGCTCTTCAGGCTTCCCAAGCTCTCGAAAGCCACCAGCCTCTTCAAGACCACCAGGTTCTCCAGGGCCAGCAGGCTCTTCAGGGCCACCAGCGTCTACTGGGCCACCAGGTTCTCCAGGGCCAGCAGGTTCTCCAGGGCCAGCAGGCTCTTCAGGGACACCAGCTTTTCCAGGGCCAGCAGGTTCTCCAGGGCCAGCAGGCTCTTCAGGGCCACCAGCGTCTACTGGGCCACCAGGTTCTCCAGGGCCAGCAGGTTCTCCAGGGCCAGCAGGCTCTTCAGGGACACCAGCTTTTCCAGGGCCAGCAGGTTCTCCAGGGCCACCACGCTCTCCAGGGTCAGCAGCCTCTTCTGGGACACCAGCTTCTCCAGGGTAGGCAGGTTCTCCGGGGCCACCATGCTCTCCATTGCCAGCAGCCTCTTCTGGGCCACCAGGTTCTCCTAGGCCACCAGCCTCTCCTGGGACACCAGGTTCTCCAGGGGGGCCACCAGCCTCTCCAAGGCCATCAGGCTCTCCTGGGCCAAAAGTCTTGTCAGAAGTCAGAGCCATCAGGTTCCCAAAGCCAGACATATGACAAGTTTGTTGTGCACCAACAAAAGGAGAAGGAACTCCAGCCCAAGTCACCAGCGGCCCCATCAGAACACTGTGTCCACAGGAAAGAGACCTCAAGCAGACCTCGTTGACCGGCCTTCTCTGAGCTCTCCCAAAAGGGCCAGGACCGAGGCTTGACAGTGAAGCTCCTGCTTCATTTCATAATGAAATATCCATTTGTGTCAAAACACTCACGCATGCATTATGCAAACTGTGAAACTCGACCAGGATGCTGGCAGAGAATTATCAATCTTTAAAATGGATTCATCAGTGGCGAAAATGTTTCTTGGCACTGTAGCAGAATCTAGCAGCATGGCTGAAATACCTTTTCTTTCTCAACTGTATGTTTTCTTGAGTAACACATGGTGCATGTTATACTTCACTATTTTTTTCCTTTGTTTGTTGAGCATTATGGTTCAATTCTTGCCTTCTTTTTTGTGTTACTCCATGATTTCTAATAAAATCCCAGATGTTTTGTAAAGAGTGATTTTACAGAGCTGTTTTGTGCTGCTGGCGTTCATTACGAGTAGCCAACCTTCCCTTATTGATATATTTGGTGAAATATCGCATTACTGTGCAATCTCTTTATGAGACCATAGCCTTTTGTCTGCTTCCTGGGATCCTCCGGTAGCACTACAAGGAACAACATAGTTTATTTAGCATTTTTGACGCTGAAATAGTTTGAATTGGCTACAATACTTGTTCAGTCTCATTCCAGTAATGAACTGTGTCATACCATCACACACAAAACCACAGGCAAGAAAAATCATTATTCATAGGCTACTCAGAATCTTGAGGCTTTATTATTAAAGTAAGCTGAACTTTTTCCAGCAAGTGTCTTATGTTTTATTTATTTATTGAACCTTTATTTAACCAGGTAAAGACCCATTGAGATCCAGAGGGTAACCTGGCCAAGTGGTCAATAGCACATGTCAAGAGCAGAAAACAACAATCAATTAAGATAAACATCAATTATGACGGTAAAGTGCAGTGAGTGTAGAAAATATTTCAAAAGTGCAGTAGTTGTAACAGTTTAAAAGGATAAAGTGCAGTAGTTGCAGTGATAGTAAGTGCAGTAATCTCAGTGACAGGAAACTGGAATTTCTCAAGATTTTCAGTCATACCTCCTCCGCTCTAGAGCCTAACACTGGAGCTCTGCAGCACTATACACAATATGTTCACAATGTACATGCACTGACACCGATTCCCACATTCTGTGGTGAGGTTTAGGAATGCTAACACTACCATCATCAGATGGATTACTAGCAACAATGCAATTCATATAAAACAAGAGCTCCGCCAGCGGGGCAAAATACGCCCGTACTTTGAATTATTGGATATAGAATTAAGTTAGAATTTGTCAAACCTAGTTAAAGATGAATTGTTGGTGCAGTTTGGAAGATTCCAATACTGACAAGGTTTTCGCAAAGGGTCGGGCCGTGACCATGACCTTTGAACCTGTGACCTTGAAATCAAAAGGGAACATCCTTGACCCATGGGGTGTCCAGCCATGAAGTTTGACATTCCTAGGTGAGACGGTTGTCGAGCTAGAGCGCGGACAAAGTAATGTGTAGTTGTCTTGTATTCTCTCTCTCCCGTTGCCTAGCAACCGCTGCAGCTGGAACTGTGTGTCACCTTTGAACTTTAAACTTCAAAGCTTTGAAGTCTTTGAAGCTTTGTCTTCATGAAGAGGCAAAACATGTGGGGCATGCGCCGATATATATATATATAAGGTGACCTTGACCTTTGACCCTGTGACCTTGAAATCAATAGGGAACATCCTTGACCCATGGGGTGTCCAGCCATGAAGTTTGACATTCCTAGGTAAGACGGTTGTCGAGCTAGAGCGCGGACAAGAAATTGTCCACAGACGGACGGACAGACGGACGGACGGACGGACAGCGCCATACCATAATACGTCCCGTATTACAACGGGCGTATAACAATCTAGCATAGGGGTGCACAAAGAGCAACATCAGCAAAAGGAGCTGATTCATGACATTAACAACAAGAGCTCCGGCAGCGGGGCAAAATACGCCCGTACTTTGAATTATTGTATATAGAATTAAGTTAGAATTTGTCAAACCTAGTTAAAGATGAATTGTTGGTGCAGTTTGGAAGATTCCAATATTGACAAGGTTTTCGCAAAGGGTCGGGCCGTGACCTTGACCTTTGACCCTGTGACCTTGAAATCAATAGGGAACATCCTTGGCCCATGGGGTGTCCAGCCATGAAGTTTGACATTCCTAGGTGAGACGGTTGTCGAGCTAGAGCGCGGACAAGGTAATGTGTAGTTGTCTTGTATTCTCTCTCTCCCGTTGCCTAGCAACCGCTGCAGCTGGAACTGTGTGTCACCTTTGAACTTTAAACTTCAAAGCTTCAAAGACTTCAAAGCTTTGAAGTGTCCACAGACGGACGGACGGACAGACGGACGGACAGCGCCATACCATAATACGTCCCGTCTTTAAAACGGGCATATAAAAACACAGTGGAGTACTTGCTGTATAATCACATGACATCACAAGGTGGAACCATGTTTTCTGTTTGAGAGAAGAACCGCTAAATTTGCAGGGTTTGTGCGTTAAACGTGTGAATGAAAACTCTGGGTATGTTTTTGATTTAAAAAACTGCATTATAGATAAAAAAAAGTGCAATATGTCCATATGGGCAACACAATACCTACACTTTTAGCATTAAAAAGGCATGAATAAGGACTTAATTCATGGTGAACAAATTGTTTATTAAGAACACTGTTAGCATGCTTGTTGATAGCATTACTATGACTGCAAAAGTCCACTCCTCTTCATCGCGGTGAATAGTAAGCAATAGTGAGTATGAGGTAAGTAAGGAAAAACGTTTTAAAATGAACTAGCTTTGTTTAAAAGACAGGTACAGCATCTAAATCTTTCTTAATGAACAATTTAGTCATTATGAGGTCTGGTTAATGCTTTAATTAAGGTGACAGACTTTGCTTCACACAAAACTAACAATAACAAATGAACTGTTTCATGTGAGCATTTCAGAGGACAAAGTAGATTGTTTAGAAAAATAGTGTTGAATCATATTCACCATTTTAAATACCATATGACAAATATTTTAACTATCTCCAACGACACCTATCACACGGAATAATTCTACCGGCAATGTGTAATTTTCTGGTGGAGGATACTCTACCCGCTTGTCTCCATGGAGATGTCATTAGTTTGCCACAGTTAGACAATAAGTTAAATGTCCAATGCAGTTGGGGCCACCAGGCCAAGTTACAGCTGTGCAGTGCAACTAAACCAAAAATGTTCTTAAAAAAATTATAAAATAAATTCATGATGTTGGAGGAATTCAGAAATTCTTATAAATATTCTGTGACCCCATATGGGGAAATCTTGTACCATGGTACACAGTTTTCATAATGCTGCTAAAAATCTTCAAATAATAAATGCTGCCCAACAATAACAAGCCAAATATACTCACCATGTCCATCCATCACAGAACTTCAGACTATGTGGTTCAACAGGGACTCTGCTGAAGCACGCGCCAGAGCCACAATAAAAGACCTGCCCTCATAAAAAAATGCTTTGAACCCTGGTTTGCACTTTTGCTTTTTCTTAACCCTGAAAAAGCACAACAGTGAAGTGAAAATCATTTCAGGAGACTTCATCATGAAGCTCACTGAGAGAAGGCCGAGGGTTTGCAGTGGTCAATAAAGCAAAGAGTGGATACTGTGAGCATTTGAATCTAAAATATAAACATATTTAGTTCAGTCATACATTTGATGTTTTCTGTACGTGTATATCAAATGCAGAAAATAGTAAACATAAAGAAAATATACTCTGAAGTGATGGATGGATGGATGGTGTCCAAACTTCTGACAGCTCGTGTATTTACCCTTTGAAACACTGACATTCACAGGCATCAGTTTTAGGCACATGTATTGTTATAAAGTTAAAGAGTTTTTATGTTTTACTATTTTTGACTGGGTTTGGTGGCATAATACCTGTGCTAAACAAAATATTAATCATAGTCTTACATCGCTTAAGTGGCAGTTTGTGGAAAAAGTGGAGCAGAATAGAAAAGTATAACTAAGCAAGATTTTTAGTAAATCTTAAATATAATGGTGTTAATAACTGTATATTTTTATGAAATTAGTAGTTTAACCTCACATCCACAAGAGAGCGGCAGAATTACACAACTCTTTCTTACTGGGTTGAATAGTTCTAGGCGATGCCACAATTTTTGATATGATACCAATACTGATATTCTAACTAGTCTAACCTTGAAGGAATTTCAATAAATATGTGTAAAAAGTGTTTCTAATAGACTCTAAATTATAAACAGAACACCTGACACAATTAGATCTGTCTGAGAAGTTGCTACTGGAGATGTTTAACCTTTAAATGTGCATAAGTTCGTATCAATACCCACATTTGATACCATTTCAAGTTTGTAATCAGTGTTTTATAAATGCGGACAAAGCACAGCGGTCTGTTTTTGTCACAGTTCTGCTTTTACAAAACAATCCATAGCGGTCAAAACTAAATTTACAAGCGAAGAGTAATGCAATTTTAAAATCTGTCTTGTTCACGTTGCTAAAATCATTTTTGTTTTTGCCCTATAGCAGATAAGACCTGCATGATGAAATTTATGACACTGAAATCGCAGTATTTTCCATACCCTCGTACAGTCTTGTCTAAGAATATTTACAATTATTAGTAGTGACTCGGTGTGCCTCCTGCCTCGGAATAAAAATAGGGCAGCGGCAAAACACCAGCAGCACAGGTTTTGCAAAGAGCTGTCACTGCCTGTCCTCACTGGGGTTTAATCCTGGACAGAGCGCGTTTGCAAACCCAGACACAGCCAAAGCCCCAAAGCCTATTATACAATTCTGTGTCAAACCTGCAGCCCCACGTCAGAACCACGGGAGCTGAGGTGCTCCAACGCCAACACATGTCACCCTTTCAGACGGCAGCGCTGGTGTTTTGTCGTTTTTGGTCTGGAATTTAAATATAAAAGTAGCGCTGTTGAAGATCACGGGGCGTTCTGTTTGTATGTAAGATAATGGGGAAGTGTACCTGTCAAGAGAGCAGATACGAGCTGTAGAGCAAACTCGAGCGTGGTGGAAAAGGTGACAGTCTGACCAACCGCCCACTCGCCAACATGGAATCGATCATCCACTGTGCCCTGAACTCTTGGTACAGTTTAGTCCATATTTTTGCCTGATAAGTATGAATTTTATGTAAACTCTCGCACATAAATGTCCCTCATATTATTGTTACTTTGCAGCTGATATTACAAACATTCTCTGGGGGTGTTGTGATGGGAATTTCTTACTTTGTTAAGCTAAAGAGTGTAATCTATGGGTTTAGATAACTGCTAACTCACAACTGCTAAAGCATCTCTGTATTCCGGTTCACATTTAGAAATATTGGTACTCTTGGTTTCAATCTGATCGATGCCCCAGCTGACCCAGACAAGTCATCTCCTTTTGAGAACTGTTTAGATCAATCCTATCATATGTTTTACCTCATGTTGATTTTAAGACGTTTGTAACTGTACAGGAAGCCTGTTTTTGTTTTGCCGTTCAGATTAGGGAGAGACGAACCTTGCATCATTATTTCTCTGTAAATGTGTGCACAACTGCTTTGATAAATCCAGACTCTTTGATTTAAGACAACTTTTCTCCAGTTTTATTCTTCTCAGATTTAGAAATCCACAACAGTGTAATGCTACCTGTAGGCACTGTTCTGTCTGATATGGAAGCCGGGGGGCACACAACAAATGCAAACAGTGCTACACAAATGCAAACTCCACAACACAACAAAAAGCCACAACACACCAAAAAAGCCACATCGGAAGTGGCCGCAGGATCACATTTACTTCAGTGGGTTTGATCACAGTCGGTTGGTGAGCCCAGTGTCGGGAACTACACCGGAAGTCGTCATCGCTTGATCCAAACGTCTTCCTGGTTTGTGACGTAAGTGTGAATAGAGCCTACACAGCAGATGGAAGTGAGTAAGTCAAAGGGAGAGTCCTTGACAGCTGAGAAACCTTTATAGTTTTTTGCTTCACTGCCTCCCGCTGGTTACTCCACAAGTCAAAGGCCTAGAACCAGCCCTGTCTTAAAGACAAATCATTCTGTCACATTTTTAAATGAAAACTATTTATTACACACGTCATATCAAGAAGTTTAATTAGGCTCAAACAATCTGCAGCCCCAAGTCAAATCTTTTTGGATTATAGGTTAAGTCTCCGGTTCTGAAAATAAATCATGTGACTCAAATCTGAGTGAGTGCACTATAGAGTCTTCTTAAAGGGCCCATTTTAGACCATTTTACTCAATGATGTGTGAATGAAACAAAACACAACTCCAGGTATGTTTCTGATTAGGTAACAACATTCTAACAAGGCTTAAAGAGTCAATTTTACATAATAGGACCTTTAATAGTGTGGGACTCTGTGGTGAGACTCTCTCATAGTATTGCATGGCCTGTAGTCACTGAAGTGTGTCTGACAGATGTGCACTGACCTCTGCACCTGAACAGTGTCACACAGGGCTTGGCTGTAGAGCTCTCTGTCAGTGGAGAGCCAGGCAGGTAGCTGCTAATTGGCGTCTAAATGAGAAAAAAATGTAACTCAGATGCATTATGTAGTCACCTGTGCCCATTTATGATTCATGCTATATTTCATGCAATTATAGTGACACAACGGGGAAGGATATTTCAAAAGACACTACCAGAGAGGCCAAGAATATGGAGGAGAATTCTGCACATGGGCCATATTACACTTTTTTCTGATCTATGTTATAATGTTTCCTCATCACAAACACACCTGGAGTTGTGTTTTGTTTCATTCACACATGTTTAACGCACAATCACTGTATATTTAGGCTAAAGTCAAAGTCTCTAAACTCCACACCAGAGTCCTGACATTTTCTGTTTTAATGAAACAGGAAAATGTGCTGTGTCGGGTGTGAGTTTGGGTCAGGTCTGACGCAGGAGAGCGCAGGTCTAATCTGCGGTTTATAAAACAACAAAATAACAGGGCTGCATTTTAGTGAAATGCATTGTTTTGCCATTGTTTTTACAAGACGATTAAATGTAAAATCCATATGTTTTTACCTGCAAATGCACATTCCCAGAAATCCCTGCCACTTTCATTTTCAAACTGCGCATGTGATGTTCTGGAGTTCAAAATGACTCATGAGGAGTTGAAAAGAAAAGTGGAGAGTACAAAGTTGTGGCTCTTATTTGACTATCGGACTGATTTTCATTCAGGTGCAGTTCGGGTGTTGGTGTGTATTTATCACGGGTTGGACCGGGTGTGGAATTTAATTTACATTTTGTCGGAAAACGGGTCGGGTGCAGATTGAGGTATGACAGGTACGGGCGAGTGCGGTTTGTCAAAATCAGACCTGTGCAGGACTTCACTAGAAACATTTGGACGATTTCAGCCCTGGACTTGTCAATCTTTACTAAACAAAAGGTAAAAGGGAGCCGTTCACTTGAAAACTACCACTTCATGACATCACAAGGTGGAACAGAGCATTTTGAGTTCAACAGATTAAAACAAAGGATTACTCAAGCATGTGCGAATGAAACAAAATACAACTCCAGGTTTTTGAAATGGTAATAACATTATAAACGTGGTTTAAACATCACAAGCTCCGATTCTGCCCAATGTAGGACCTTTTATTAACATGGCTGGCTTTAGTGAGTGTGGTAACAGATAAAAAAGCCACAGCAGAACATAAATAAATATTTAATAATACTAATTAAAAAAAAACAACAACTTCATTCCAGAGAACAAAGCACAGTTTCGTCTTTTCTCACACTCTTGGACTAACTCGTATGTGTGGTTGGGGACCTACTCGCTCCTGCCCTCTTTAGTTAATCCATCCATTACTTCTGTGCATATACAGCAATTAACCAATAAACTATTCCCCACCGGTGCTGTGGCAGGGTCTTGCCTAGTTTCTTGTCTGATCGATACTTAATTCTCTCTATGACCAAGAGCTCAGGACTAAGGGACGGTCAGTGAGAATTGGGCAGGGACGCTTTCCGACACAATCTGCTGTGTTGAGGAGTTTTCATTAGTTGTGTGACCAAACATCCAAATGGCGATAGATATAACGAAAGAAAAATGCATTTCTTTCAACAAAAGTTTTAGGTTTAGTCTGGTCAGATTGCAGAAGGGACAGATATAAAGCAGGGTCCTTTCACTTTTCTTTTGAATTCCATTCCTTGGTCATGTTGTACTATTCTGGACGCTCCAGGTTCAGTGTAAATATCAAATAAATGTTGAGCTGTATCATGATGTTTCCCATATCTCCTGGAAATGTCCTGCAGTCATGTTCTGGTAGACTGTTCTGGTGTAGCATCCTGACATATCTAAGATCAGTTTGCTGCCTCTGTTGAACTTCTTTTCTGTGATTGGCTTTAAAGATTTAACCTGAAAACAAAACAACAACAAAAAAGTAAGTAACTATGCAATTCAGCAGCTAATTCGGTTGGACAAATGCTAATGCTCGCACGAATTCTTGGATTTGCGGCACCCCTCTTGGATTGGACTCCAACTGGCAAGAGGCAGCCAATTTCAGATTTGCCTCTTTGTGATGAAACATGCAAAATGTGCAGATGCTTTCGTTCAAAATTGTCGTAGATCGTAAATACTTCCATAGGAGGAGTGTCCTTCAGGTGGTGTAGGGCCTGGATCAGGAGCAGCATGGAGGGGGAGAGAGGGACACAGCATGATTAAAACCTCTGTATTAAGTAGGGAAGGGCATGATTAGTCGACTAATTGATAACTGATTATTAAGAATTTCGTCGATCATGTTCATTTTAAATCGACAAACTGAATGTAGGTTGCTGTGCGTAGCTTAAGGAGACGAGGTTGCATCTCACAGCACAAACACTGGAGCTGTGGCCTCACAGTCCCACATATATAAAATAAATAAAGTCAATTAATCAATTAAACTTTATTGTATAGCACTTTTCATACATTGGAGATGTAGATGCAGAAACATAATGCTCGTAAATAAAAATGGAGAGCTAAAATTAGTTAGAGACTATGTCAAATATGAATAATTTAATTTAAAACAAATATACTAATAATAAAATGTAATTGAATTTAAAACAAATAAAACCTAAATTAAAAAGATATGTTTTGAGTTTACTTTTAAAAATATGAACACTCGCAGAGGACCTCAGATCCTCAGGTCAACTGCTCCACAAATGGGGGCCATAAAAGCTGAATGACGCCTCACCATGAGTGACCAACATAAATAAAGTGAGTGAAATAACTTAAATAAAGAGCTGTGCTAAACCTGCACACATACAATCTGCACACGTACAATCTGCACACGTATGGCTTGCACATGTATAATCTCTGAAAACATGAACCATCTCCAACACAACATACGCACAGAACAGACTCACCAGAGAACAGACTCACTATCAGCAGAACATCCCTCTGTCACAGAAAGAACACTCATATTCCACTGAGTCGTGTCCTTTAGTCCGACAGAAGCTGAACGCATCAGCACAAGGAAAGAGCTGTTTTTTTTCCAGCATTTACAGTTTATGCAAATGAGCCATGTGGTTTTGAGTTTTGTTTCTGTAAGACATAAACAAATGTGCCAAAGCTGCATTAAACACATTCTAATCTCAAACAGGCTGATGTGGCTCTATAATGATTATGGTTTATATGTTGTAAAGTTGAGTTTATTTATATTTATTAATTCTCTTGATGATCAATTAAGAAAATGTAATCGAATGCCTAGTATCAAGAATAGACCAGCAGAGACGTGCGCTGGTTTGAGCGATGGAGGCTGCAACTTCAGAAGTGACTGCACGATGCTTTTGCATCCGTACCTCAAGTGCAAATCACAAATAAGCGCAAAGTACAAAGTCTGCAGGAGGCACCCGGAGCACATAACCTCCTGGAATGAGCTGAAGGACACGAGGAATTGGCCCATGAGCTATCTGCTTTAGGCGAAAGGGGATGAGAGACCAGATTAACATAGTGGCCCTGAAGGATCTTTGAACACGAGCGGAGTGAAACCTCGGCGTGCAGGGTGGGTACAGTCTACCTCTACCGGGTCCATGGCGAGAGGTCCCCAGAGGGATGGCACAAGGAGCAGCAAAGGCGGGGACGGAACGAAACAGCAGGATAAGCAATGTAATATAGAACTGAGCCGTATCAGTGTCAGCGGTTTGTGTTGTGAATTTTAACAATCAAGCATAAAAAATGAATTGCCTCCAACCGTTTGCCCCTTCTGTCCTAGAAAAACAAGTCTACAAGCACACGCCAAACTGGAAAGCTAGTGAGGAGCTGGGTTAAGATCATTATATTGAAGATTTTACTAAAAAACTTTTTTAGGTTTCAACTTCCTGATTCCTTCCTGGTCATGAAAGGTCACTAGGGAATTCCATAACTGTTATCTAGCAACCATTAGGGCAAAACCTTTCTAATGTACACCAAAATGATTATTTGACAAATAACATGATAAGAAAACACATTTATTTAGTTGAAATCATGTTTAAAGTATCCGAAAAAAGTTTTTCATGTGTGTAAATTGTGCTGAAAATTTGGAAAAAGGAAAATTCTTCCTAGTATGATCATCCATGTAGGACTCTTTTCATCTTTTCTTCACGAATTGCTTCTTAATTGGTGTAAAACTATTATTTATATTCACAAAAAGTATTATTCCACCAAATAAGTAAAAATTCGAGAATGATAAAAACCTGTCATAAGGACTTTCAATGGGAGACTGGATATTGATTGGCGGAAGAGGAGGTGTGGAGGAGATGTGCTGAGGCTGTAGTGCATGAGGTGTAGGCTGAAGAGGAGAGCTGGAGTGAAGCAATGGCTGCATCCCATTACTCTGTCTTACCCCTACGTCTTAACCCTACCCGTTGGTTTTACACATTCATGTGAGAGCGAGAGCTGTGGGGTTTAAGAGGTTAATTCTAATTTTTATCAAGGGCCACGACCCAGGGCTACATATATATCCCTTGAAATGAAGTAAACTCTTCACCAGACTTGAAACGAAGGGCCACAAGCTCAGGCAGGTTGGGATCAGGATGGCAGAATCACCTCGACCAAAGAATCTCATAAGTATTTTCAGCAGTTGTAATTATCAATTAACAGTTTAACATGATTTACAATTACCATGCTCATGTTCGACTTTACTTTCAGTGAACTGTTGTTGCGGTTTTAATTGTAATAATGACTGTTTAGCCGACGTTATTTTTGTCATGGAACTTTCATGTTTAAACAAGCGAGTTATTATAAGAGCCCAGGCAACCGACATCACAATCTGAGAGGACGGCATCTACGCAGCCAGTGACTGAACATGAAGCTGCACTAAGCTCCTTTTTACCATAATTGTATATTTTGCAACAAATGTGAAAGTGAAATGAACTGAAATGCGGTATAAAATGCTTAAATTAACGGAAACAATCTTACCATTATTTTGGAATAAACAAAGCAAAACCTAAACTAACTCTCAAGTGTCAAGTCAAGTGAAACAAACTTGTGCTCCCTGTTAATTGCGGGGTGATTTTTCTGTTTCCCTTAAATTGGGGGTGGCATTGTTCAACAAATTAAAATATTTAGCCTACATCTCATGCACCCTCATCTGGTCAGTCACATTTGTTTTGACATGAGCAGAGCATGCATCTCTTTGATTGGTTAATCCGCCTGTCAGTCACGTCTCTCCAAAATCGAGGAGACAGAATACAGCTGCAAACTCGCACGCCTTTGTAAAGTTTTGTCAAGCGTGTGGTTTTCCTACATCCCTATGGCAAAAACATGCTGTCATGAATAATAAACGCAGCCGCTTTAAAACTTGCATCATCTTCTTTATCCGCTTTTATCTCCCCGTGAATCCTGCCAACAGTCACGCTGCCACATTGTCTTTTATAGTAGTCCTCCAACAACTCCACTCAAACCCGGACAGATAAAACTCCAGATGCTTTGTGTCTCTTCCGCAATAAAAGCCCATTGCCTCCCCGCTCTTCCCTCATGCCCCCTGCCTCAGATGCAGATGGAGGCCTCCCTCATGTCATAGAGGCCGACACATTAGAGATGTGAGAAATCATAAAATGCATTGTCCTCTGCTCCTGTCATTGCACAACAGCTGAGCCCCAGATGCAGCACGATTCAGTTTGTTTTAAGGAACGATAATACAAAAGAAAACCTCAAAGCACACGCAGCGTCAAACGTTAGAACAGAATAAAATATACGGCATGTAGCAACTTTCTGGGAATAAAACTTTGCAAAATAAATATGCATGTAATTCTTAGGGAAAACAAGTAGCAGAAAAAAAAATATGTAAAAGAAGTAAAGATCATGCAATGTACATGATTGTTAAAGTGGAACTCCGGTTTGAAGCTAAAGTCCATTGCTAGAGTTGGTCATATACTGTCAGAAGCCAAAAAACGGCACAGATCAATGTTGTTTTGGCGGAGATCTCACTGTGGCAGTGAGTCTGTCAAGGCAACAAGCTAGTGTAGTGAATTGGGCGACTTCTTAGCTTCCATGTAAAACGCTAATTTGCATAGAAGAGGCTTAACACCACTTTCTAACCCATCTTACAACAGCCACGAGTCTAACAAACAAAACACTCTGCCTGGTTCACTCATTAATATCTGCAAATGTTATAAAACAACTTTATAAGCAGCCTTAGCCTTACCTTTGTTGATTTCCCACTGCGCATGTGAAAGCCCAAAAGACTCGATTGTCGACTCCAGAAGCAACAAGTGAAGATCGACTACTGATGGTGAAGAAGAAAATGGTTCGGGAATGTATTTTTTTTTTACGTTTTCAAAAAATATAATTGACTCATAAATAAATGGGATTAGAAACGACATCGGTGATCGAGTCTTTTGAGCTTTCACAATGTGCAGTGGGAAATCAACAAGCTAATGCTAATGCTGCTTATGAAGTTGTTTTATAACGTTTCCAGACACTAATGAGTGAGCCAGGCAGAGCATTTTCTTTGTTAGACTTGTGGCTGTTGTAAAATGGGTTAGAAAGTGGTGTTAAGCCTCTTCTGTGCGAATTGGCATTTTACGTGAAAGTTAAGAACTTGCCCCGTCACTATGCTAGCTTGTTACCTTGACAGACTCACTGCCACAGCGAGATCTCTGCCTAGAAAACTCATCTGTGCCATTTTTTTTGGCTTCTGACAGTATTCGACCACCTCTAGCAATGGACTTTAGCTTCAAATGTGCCGGAGTTCCCCTTTAAGCTTTTTGTAAACACTCTACTAACCTGGCCAACAAGATGAATTCTGATGTTATTTATGAGTTCACAAACTCACAAGAATCCATCTTGGACAGACTCCTGCTGTTATGATTGGCCGAGCTGCCAGTGGTACAGATCGATCACAGGGCAGCAAACCGTACAAACATGGCGGCACTAACTGAGCTATTTTAGTGAAAACATGAGTGATTTTGTGAAATGAAAAAGGAAGGTCTTTGTGCATTTATGGAGAGAAAGATGTATGTGCTTTCCTCTCGGCTGGATTTAACAGAAGCCAGAAGAAACCTGATGTTCTATCTGTTCTAAATCTCTTTCAGTGAGAGCCGTGCAGAAGTCTTGTCCGAGGATACAATTGGATGAATTCAATTTAACACACATCAATCTGCTGTGCGCCAGGTTATGTTTGCCCATATTAGTCGCGGTCATGAATGTATGTGTATGAAAAACAACTTCATGTTAAGGTGGAGAAGCTTTAGAACACACAGGGGCAGCTTGGGTTGTGTTCAAGACGGTGAAATAACCATGCAAAATGTAAAATAGTCTTTAATGAGCTTGACCAAGTCCTTATAGTTTAATAAGTTTTATTTTGAGCCATGCATGCTTGAGTAATCCTGCACAATCTTTTACTTTTCTATCACTACAGCTTTGTACTTAAAGCAGTTGTTCAAATAATTATTTGAAAAAGTTACTAATAGGTATAGATAGATAGATGGGTCAATGACATGACACTGTCCGATTGCAATTTCCTCAGTTAAAAGGGTTCAAATTTCATAATAATTCACCACATTTCTGTAGTACCTCTGACCTCCATAGAACCAAATCATTTTTCAGAAATCATTAGTTTTTATTAGTGCTGTCAAATGATATTTAAAAAAAAAAAAATCACACTTTAGAATTTTGATTAATCACGAATAATCAGTTAATTATTCTTCAAAAAATGACCAAAATATTTTGACCAAAATGCAATTTATTATCAAAAAGTTATATTATTGACATTTTTACATGCTGTGGCTATCCCTTTTGTAAAGGTGTTGGTCAACTTACTGCTGGTAGTTTTGTTGACAACATTGGCACGGGTTTGTCATGCTCAGCTTGTTGTTGGTACAAGTTGCTGAATCAAACACGTGTTTTGCTTTAAGATGGTATTTTAAATTTGTTGTGCTTCTGTGGAAAAATAGTTCATTGCTGCTTTTCTATTTTTCTATTCTTTTGTGATTAATCGCATGCGTTAATGTGTTAACGTTGACAGTCCTAGTTCTTATGCATGTTTTTTTAACTTAAGGTGTTAAAATGTCATGTGGTGCAACCGTGCATCATGTGTGACTAATAATAGCAGTAAATCTATGGCTGGAATTTTAATAACAAAGTAGACTTGGGTGAATGGGATTCTTTAGGCATTTTTCTTCATTTGATGCATTTACAGGGCAGTAGTGTGTTCATTAAACACAAGCAGGCGACTGTCATATTGGACAGCAAAAGAAAATATCAATAAGCATTAAAAATCTAAAGAAATGCCACAGTGTGGCAAGTGTATGGAAACAGTTTGTTTCTATACACTTCATATCAGAACTTAGATTAATATCCCAACCATGTTTTACAAAATACAACAATTTTAAGGTTATTCTCAGTCGCACCACATGACATTTTACACTAAAAAAGCTTAATATAGATTTTAAACATAGATTTATATGTCATTGACCCAGATACAGATAGATTATAGACAGTGTGCGAAATGATGATTAACCCATCACACCACCTAAAAATGCTGTAACGTTAGAAAACCTACATGATCTGGTTATAAACATGAACGAAAACAATTTGTATGAAACTGAGAAGTCCTGTTTGGAGGAGGTGGGCCAAAGCACGGCACATCTGCACCGAAGCCCCCGCATGAGGAAAACACGAAACAAAGCTTCAAAACATATGGAGAATCCATGACAAGGACCACGGACAACTTCTCTCCCCCTGCGCCGCCACCACATCCACAAACCCATGGAGGAGCACCGCAGCAGAACCCACACCCGCCCCACCATGCAATACACACCCCCTGCTGATGGACCCACCCTCTCCGACAAAAGCACCAGCTCCACCGCGGGACCTGCAAACAGCGGCGTGCGGTTGGATGAATACTGTGATACTGTTACCGGATACATTGAATTTTGCATTGAATGCTGTGTGCCAAAGAAAGTAGTAATATGTCACCCAAGCCAAAGCAAATGGTTTAATTCAGATGTCAAAATGAAACTGAAAAAACGTGCTGTGGCTTTCCAATCTGGTGATGCTGCTGTCTATAAGCAAGCCCGTTATGCTTTGGAGCGGTCCATCAAATCTACAAAACGTTCTTATGGTAACAAGATCGAGGGATTCTTTGAAGAGGACAACCCAAAACGCATGTGGATGGGCCTGAACAATGTGACCTCATGGAAACCTAAGAGAGAGACTATTACTGTTTTTGACCACTCACTTCCAAATGACCTAAATCAGTTTTATTGTCGCTTTGAAATTGGGAGCAATGTTACATTTGATTTTCCAGATTCATGTGAAAACGGTGGCATTACTCTTCTTCAGGAGGACATCAAGAGGATCCTCTCCAAGACTAAAGTGAGGAAAGCTCCAGGACCGGACGGGATTCCTCCTTGCGTCCTTAAACTTTGTTCAGAGCAACTTGCCCCAGTCCTGACAGACCTTTTTAACATGTCACTGAGGAGCTGCACTGTTCCACTTAGCTTCAAAAAGTCAACCATTATTCCAGTGCCTAAGAAGACACCAGTGACTTGTCTTAATGAATACCGGCCAGTGGCCCTCACCTCAGTTTTAATGAAAAGTATTGAGTGCTTGGTGTTAGACTATATAAAAAGTCAGATCCCTGTGTCTGTGGACCCACTTCAGTTTGCTTATAGATCAAATAGGAGCGTGGAGGATGCCATTGCTTTTGCTCTGAACATGGTATATAAACATCTGGACAAAGGGCAATCCCATGCTAGAATGCTCTTTCTGGATTATAGTTCAGCTTTTAACTCACTCGTACCTGTGAGACTGATACAAAAACTGAAAACTCTTGGTCTGTGTAATGCCATTTGCAAATGGATCTTGAACTTTTTAACTTGTAGGCCTCAAAGAGTTAAGATTAATAACTGCCTCTCTGATTAACTTATTGTGAGCACTGGTTCTCCACACGGTTGTATACTAAATCCGTTGCTGTATACCTTGTACACCTATGATTGTGTTGCCTCAATCCTAACAATCCAATCATTAAATATGCAGATGATACAACTGTTATCGGTCTTATACATGCAAATGACGACTTGCATTACAGATCAGAGGTGGAAAATATTGTTCATTGGAGTGAGCAGGATAACTTGAATCTAAATATTTCCAAAACATATGAGTTTGTCATTGATTTTGGTAAGAATAACTCTCATAAGCCTATTTTTAACAATGATGCAGAGGTACAAATTGTTGAAAACTAAATTTTTTGGTGTGACTCTTTCAAATGATATTAGCCGGCACTCGAATGTAAGTGCTATTGTTAAAAAATCACGTCAGCGTCTTTTCTTCTTACGGAAATTGAAAGCTTTTACTCCAAACAAACATATCCTTCCTAGTTTTTATCGTTGTGCTATTGAGAGTGTCCTCACAGGGGCAATAACAGTGTGGTTTGGAAATGCCACAGGTAAGGAGAGGCGAGCTCTGAACAGAGTGGTCCGCTCAGCCTCCAGGGCAGTAGGTGTGGAACTGCTGGACCTTGAGGACATTTACATTAAAAGACTTGCTTCTCGGGCATTATCAATCATTAATGACCCGTCTCATCCTGCCAGAGACATTTTTGAACTCCTTCCCTCTGGGAGGAGATATCGCACTATAAAATGCACAACATCCCGCCATCATAGAAGTTTCTTCCCACGGGCAGTGATGACTTTAAATCATGCACTTTAAATATCACAGAGTACTTTAGCTTTACACAGGCACTTTATGTGGCAATTTAAATGCCTGTAATTTATTAATTATAACTGTCTTGAATTTGTGATCTTTTTTTGTGGCCTGGGTTTTCATGTGTTGTGTGAATCGATAAGTGTTTGCTGTGCACTGTGAGTTGCTTGCACCTTTTATTCCAATGTGTTTTTTATACTGCAAATGGCAAATAAACTGAAACTGAAACTGATGACACCCTGGCCACAGCCTGACAGGTGCAAACGCAGAACTCCAGGCAACCGCATCCGAGCACGACACAGCCCGAAAGTCCCAGCACGAGTGCCCCGGGTACATCGGGAGTTGGGGCGACAAACACAGTCCAACTAGAGATCACTGGACATCCCACAGTCATGAGAACTACCTCAGGGTCACAGTACATTATTTTACCTGTTATGTGACTGTTCTGTCCCCAGTTATTGTCTTGAAAACCCTGGTCCTTGACAAGTGTACTGACTGCGTGTCAATACCTAACATTTATTCACTTGTTTGCTTACATTGTAATACATGACTTTGCATAGGCTTCTGCATATTGAAAATGTATACTGTATCTGTATTGGTCAACAATTCAGAGATGTGGACCCCCCGAATACTGACGGGTATTTCGCACACTGCTTAGTGTTGTTCAATCGACCTAGCTAACAAGCAGAACTTGTAAATAAGAAGGTGGGTTAGTTTCAGAGTAGTTTCAGGGTAGTTGGCTCCTCCCTTCAGACAGATATAAGGCAGTGTCCACCAACAATCTGACAAGAATTGAAGAAGTCCGGGTAAGCCGTGAAATGTCTTTGATCAAACAGTTGTGTCTAGTTGACAAAATTGAATTTCTCTTTTGCCATTTATTATTCTCTTTCATGCACTAAACACAGTGCTAATCACTGCCATAATTATTAGCTCATTGCCACCAATAAACTGGAAGGAACGATAGGTTGGTAACATTAGTTATAAACTTGAAGGATTAACTGTTATGTAACAGTATTAAATTATTACATTATATTAATTAAATAATTTCATGCTGATTACATTTCAAGTACAGGCTATGTAATGAGTATCTGAGGTATGAGCTCACCTTTGAATAGTCTTGAAGGTCCAAGCCCTGATATTCTATGTTCAATTCAATTCAATTTATTTCAATTCAATTTATTTTGTAGCGCCCAAAATCGCAACAACAGTAGCCTCTAAGGGCGTTCCAAGATATGGATGAGTAAAACATACACACAGACATATCAAAACAGGAATAAACAACATTCATGTAAAGCAGCAAATGAAACATTGTCCAGTCATCCCCTGTCCTTAGACCCTCCTTCTCAGCAAGGAAAAACTCCAAAAAACCCAGGGTCCTGGGAAAAAGAAGAAACCTCGGGGAGAACTACAGTGAAGGAGGGATCCACTCCCATGGACGGACAGGCTATAGATGTCCAGGCCCGTGGGCCAGTTCAGTATGACCACAGCTACCCAGGTGGGGAAGAGCCGGGCGAGGAGGAGGAGAAGAGGGGCGAGGAGGAGGAGCCGGGCGAGGAGGAGGAGCCAGGCGAGGAGGAGGAGCCAGGCGAAGAGGAGGAGCCAGGCGAGGAGGAGGAGAGAGGTCCAGCTGCCATCAGGCGTCTGAAGAGTTCCACTCCACAGGGGAGTGGGACAGGGGACAACATGTGAATAGCAATGAACAAACTACAGATGAGAACATAGTGAGTGATGCTGGTGAGAAAAAAGGAGGAAACAGAGGACAGTGCTCGGTTGCCACACTTCCCCCAGCTTGTTATCTCCTGCGGCAGCTTATCTTAGTGACATCAACTAAGTAACCTGGTCATAAGCTATTCCGAAGAGGAAGGTTTTAAGCCTGGTCTTAAATAAAGAGACTGTGGGTGCCTGTTTAACATCAACAGGGAGTTGATTCCATAACACAGGAGCTTGGTAACTGAAGGCTCTCCCCCCCACTGTACTTTTAGACACTCTAGGAACCACTAATAATCCTGCATTCTGAGAGCGAAGTGCTCTATTTGGCTGACTGCTGACGTCACTTCCGGGTGAGTGAATTCTGTTTGCGAGCTGTTTTGCGAAGCACTCTTACTAGCATCTCTCTACTGAATCTGTTAATCCACGAATCCATCTAAACTAGTGCCTGAGTACTTCGTCAAACCATCGAAGTTTATTCAGCATCTAGCGCTCCGTAATTCGTGGTCTAAGCCTCTCTCTCTCTGTAGTTTCAGCTTGTAGTTTCAGCCTGATCTAGCCTAGCCTAGCATCATGGCTAAAACTCTCGCCCCTCTTTCCTGCTCTAGTTGCAACATGTGGGTAGAGAACCTGGCTTATTTGATAGTGACAGGGATAGTTGCGCTAAGTGCAGCGTAGTGGCAGTCCTCGAGGCCAGGGTTACAGAGTTAGAAACGCGGATCCGCTCATTGGAGGCGCTCAAGCCGAGGTTATAGTCAGGCAGTAGCAGGGACCGCGGACCGCATTAGCTTGAGCGTAGCTAGCGAAAGCTCCCCCGGGCGCATCCCGTGCAGCCGGGGACCAGACCAGGACAGTTTTGTGACATTTAGGACGCTGGCGCGGGGCTAAGACCAGGACTGCAGATCAGGGACACATAGCTGAGCGCAGGACTCCAGGAGACCAGGGACACAGGGCTGAGAGCAGGGCGCTCCCCGTCCGGAACAGGTTCGCCCCCTTGAGCTGGGCCGGGACACTCTAGTCATAGGGAGCTCCATAGTCAGGGACGTGGAACTGCCTGCAGCTTCCACACGGTGTTACCCTGGAGCCAGACTGGGTGACATCGAGGGGAATCTTAGGCTTTTAAAGAAAAGTAAGAACAGGTACCGCCGGATCGTTATACACGCAGAGGTAACGATACTCGGCGCGTCAGTCAGAGGTGGTGAAGTTGCAGATAGCGGCAGTTTGTGATTTGGCTAAGTCGATGTCGGAGTCCGTGTACTTCTCTGGCCCCCTTCCAAATTATGCCAATTGTGAAATGTTCAGCCGGCTTTTCAGCTGTCAACCAGTGGTTGTCCAATTGGTGCCCGCGAGAATGATGTCGTCTTCATAGACAACTGGAGGGCATTTGAGGGGAAGCCCAGGCTTATACGTAGTGGCGGCATTCATCCACACGGCTGGGTCCTCCCTCCTAGTGCAGAATATTATGGTTAGTCTTAGATGACCATCAGGTAAGACTAGCACACAGACTAGCTCAGGGAGTGTCAGTGACGCTAGGGAGCAGAGTAGACTAGTGAGGCACTGCTCTGTTAGCGAGAACAGCTCCAAACAGGCTGAGACTGTGTGTGCGCCACGTACAGGGGCCTCCTCTGAGCCACCCTGCATGAACAATTCTCCCAGACCGGCTGAGGTTGTGTATGTCCCACGCACAAAAGCACAAACAAAACATACCTAAACTCTGATAGGAAAGATATCAGATCTCCTAACTCAATAGAAATAAATACATGCATCGCAAATAAACAAAATAAATGCATAAAAAGCACAAATAAAACTCAACTAAAGTCTGATAGGAAAGGCGTCCAGGTTTCATAACTTAATAAAAATAAATAATTGTGTTGCAAACAAACAAATTAAGCATGTAAAAGCACAAATAAAAAAGTCAACTGAACTCTGATAGGAAAGCGTCAGACCTCATAACTTAATAAAAATAAATACATGTGTCGCAAATAAACAAAATGATAAGTGTGTAAAATGTGGACTGCTAAACATCAGGTCCTCTCTTCTAAATCTCTTTTAATAAATGAATTAATTGGCGACTTTAATATTGATCTTCTAGCTTTAACTGAAACATGGCTTCAGGAAAATGATTATGTTAGACTAAGCGAATCTACACCTCCAAGTCACGTGAACTTTCAAAGTGCCAGAGCACTGGTCGAGGTGGCGGTGTGGCCGTCATTTCTCACTCCAGCCCTAATTCTCAGCCTCAAATCTAATTATACATTCCGCTCCTTTGAAAGCCTCGCACTATCTATTCGTGCACCAACTGGAAAAAACCAAAAAGCTGCTATATTTATAACAATCTACCGACCTCCTGGTCCTTATGCCGAGAGTTTCTGACAGAGTTTTCTGACTTTATTTCAAGTTTAGTTTTGGAATGGGAAAGGATTGTTATAGTTGGAGATTTCAACATTCATGTTACATAACAGCAGTGAGTGCCTCAGCAGTGCTTTTGGTGCTCTCCTGGATGGGATCGGTTTTACCCAGAGTGTGAACAAGCCGACTCACTGTCACAATCACACTCTCGATCTCGTCCTAACTTATGGTATTGAGATTAGTGATTTACTTGTAATTCCTCAAAACCCTATACTCTTTGACCATTTTTAATAACCTTTCAATTCGTACTAAAAGACTATCCAGCTCTGCAGGAGAAAACTATAATGAAAAAGAACAATATCAGAAAAATCGTAGCTTGAGTTCAAAGAAATAATCGAGCCAGTATTAAATGATATGCCATGTGACAATGAGAACAACTTTAATCCAATTATCATGGATCAGTTTGTTGATAGGACAATGCTCACCCTAAAATCTGCTCTCAATGTTGCAGCTCCGCTAAAACAGAAAAGCATTAAACCAAGACCTCCGGCTCCTTGGTATACTCCAGAATTGCGATCACTCAAACAACACGTAAGACGCACAGAAGCTCTGGCGCCGCTCGCGCTCCGAGCAGTCTCTGAAGGCATGGAAGCTCTGCCTGCTCTCTTATAAGGCCGCTCTGCGAAAAGCACAAACCAGATACTATTCAAACCTAATAGAAGTAAACAAAAGCAACCCCAGATTTCTGTTCAGCACTGTAGCCAGGCTGACAAACTCGCATACTGCCCCTGAGTCTCTTCTCCCTTTGAAGTTCAGTTGTGATGACTTTCTTGAATTTTTCGATTACAAAATTATAACCATTAGAGACAAGATCAACAAAGCCACTCCAAAAATCAGCCCCGAGCAAATTCTGCAAATCCAGTCTGTAACACCAATATCCCACATAAATCCTCTAACAGCATTAGACAAATTTACTCCTGTCGATGAGGTGGAGATTACCTCAGTCATCATGTCGTCAATACCATCAACTTGTTTGCTCGACCCTATTCCAGTCAAACTCCTCAAAGAAGCTCTCCACTTAATAATAGGTTCCATCCATAACATAATAAATATGTCATTAGAAAATGGCTTTGTTCCTCAGTCCTTTAAATATGCTGTAATTAAACCGCTTTTGAAAAAACCTATCTTAAATCCTGATGAACTAGCCAACTACAGACCTATCTCGAATCTTCCATTTCTCTCAAAGATTCTGGAACGAGTTGTGGTGAAACAGCTTTGTCACCATCTGCAGGGCAATAATTTATATGAAAAATTTCAGTCTGGTTTCAGAGCTCACCACAGCACAGAAACTGCTCTGCTTAAAGTGACAAATGATTTGCTACTAGCTGCTGATAACGGGCTGGCTTCAGTCCTGGTCCTACTGGACCTCAGTGCAGCGTTTGACACCATTGATCACAACATTCTACTGCAGAGGTTAGAATGTGACATAGGTGTCAGAGGACCGCCCTCAAATGGTTTAAATCCTATCTATCAGATAGGTACCAGTTTGTTAGTGTAAACCAGTGCACCTCTCCCTGCTCTAAAGTAGCTTGTGGTGTTCCACAAGGATCTGTGCTTGGTCCAATCCTGTTTACTCTGTATATGTTGCCATTAGGTAACATTATCAGAAAAACATGGCATTAATTTCCACTGCTATGCTGATGACACTCAGCTGTACTTATCAATGAAACCCTAATCAGACCGATCAAATCGATAAGCTCAGTGCCTGTGTGAAGGACATCAAAACCTGGATGACCCTGGATTACCTCCTCTTAAACCCTGAAAAACAGATCATTGTTGTCGGTCCTAAAGGTCAGAGAGATTCTCTGTCAGACCAGATAATCTCACTTGACAATGTGAGTATAGCCTCTAGCTCTACTGTAAAAAACCTTGGAGTCGTATTTGACCAAAATCTCTCATTCACAGCTCATATAAACCAAGCTTGTAAAACTGCATATTTTCACCTGCGAAACATAACTAAAATCAGAAATATTTTGCCTAAAATGATGCTGAAAAACGTATCCATGCATTTGTTACATCCAGACTAGATTACTGTAATTCTCTGCTCACCGTCTGCACTAAAGGTACTTTAAAAGCTTCCAGTTGGTCCAAAATGCAGCGGCCAGGGTCCTAACAGGAACTAAAGACGTGATCACATCAGTCCTGTGTTAAAATCACTTCACTGGCTTCCTGTCGAGTTTAGAATTAAATTCAAAGTTCTCCTTCTGACATACAAAGCCTTAAACAATATGGCCCCATCATATCTTCAGGATGCCATTGTCCCCTATCAGCCAAATAGAGCACTTCGCTCTCAGAATGCAGGATTATTAGTGGTTCCTAGAGTGTCTAAAAGTATAGTGGGGAGAGCCTTCAGTTACCAAGCTCCTGTGTTATGGAATCAACTCCCTGTTGATGTTAAACAGGCACCCACAGTCTCTTTATTTAAGACCAGGCTTAAAACCTTCCTCTTGAATAGCTTATGACCAGGTTACTTAGTTGATGTCACTAAGATAAGCTGCCGCAGGAGATAACAAGCTGGGGAAGTGTGGCAACCTGAGCACTGTCCTCTGTTTCCTCCTTTTTTCTCACCAGCATCACTCACTATGTTCTCATCTGTAGTTTGTTCATTGCTATTCACATGTTGTCCCTGTCCCACTCCCCTGTGGAGTGGAACTCTTTCAGACGCCTGATGGCAGCTGGACCTCTCTCCTCCTCCTCGCCTGGCTCCTCCTCTTTGCCTGGCTCCTCCTCCTCGCCTGGCTCCTCCTCCTCGCCCGGCTCCTCCTCCTCGCCCCTCTTCTCCTCCTCCTCGCCCGGCTCTTCCCCACCTGGGTAGCTGTGGTCATACTGAACTGGCCCACGGGCCTGGACATCTATAGCCTGTCCGTCCATGGGAGTGGATCCCTCCTTCACTGTAGTTCTCCCCGAGGTTTCTTCTTTTTCCCAGGACCCTGGGTTTTTTGGAGTTTTTCCTTGCTGAGAAGGAGGGTCTAAGGACAGGGGATGACTGGACAATGTTTCATTTGCTGCTTTACATGAATGTTGTTTATTCCTGTTTTGATATGTCTGTGTGTATGTTTTACTCATCCATATCTTGGAACGCCCTTAGAGGCTACTGTTGTTGCGATTTTGGGCGCTACAAAATAAATTGAAATTGAATTGATAGGGGACAATGGCATCCTGAAGATATGATGGGGCCATATTGTTTAAGGCTTTGTATGTCAGGAGGAGAACTTTGAATTTAATTCTAAACTCGACAGGAAGCCAGTGAAGTGATTTTAACACAGGACTGATGTGATCACGTCTTTTAGTTCCTGTTAGGACCCTGGCCGCTGCATTTTGGACCAACTGGAAGCTTCTTAAAGTACCTTTAGTGCAGACGGTGAGCAGAGAATTACAGTAATCTAGTCTGGATGTAACAAATGCATGGATAAGTTTTTCAGCATCATTTTTAGGCAAAATTTTTCTGATTTTAGTTATGTTTCGCAGGTGAAAATATGCAGTTTTACAAGCTTGGTTTATATGAGCTGTGAATGAGAGATTTTGGTCAAATACGACTCCAAGGTTTTTTACAGTAGAGCTAGAGGCTATACTCACATTGTCAAGTGAGATTATCTGGTCTGACAGAGAATCTCTCTGACCTTTAGGACCGACAACAATGACCTCTGTTTTTTCAGGGTTTAAGAGGAGGTAATTCAGGGTCATCCAGGTTTTGATGTCCTTCACACAGGCACTGAGCACTGTTCAATAAAACATAATGTGCAACTGCTGCAACATGTATGTATTACTATCATCTTTGTACTGAGGGTAATTTAAGAGCTAAACAGGGGATTTAGCATAATAAGGATTCATATTTTCTTTGTTGCTGTTCAATTTGCAGATAACCAGCCAAATCCAATTACAGTATGTAGTTATATTTTATATAAATTCAACAATTTCAAGCAAAATACATTTAAAATATTAGTATTACAGTATTTGTCTATTTATTAAAAAATATATATTTGTATTTTTAAAACATTTTTTAAGGAAACCATTTGACCAGCAAATACATGAACACATTTGAATGCTCAAGAACTATTGTTTATTTGAATGAGTTTGCAAGGGCGCATTTAGCGCCTCCTGGAGGCGCAGCAACACTGCACACGGGACACGGTTTGGTGTAGACGAGCCATGCCACCACCAAATCTTTTCTTCATGGCTGCCCAGAAGGAGGTGCTCTTTTGCACACTATTCTCTGCTGTATTGGCCTTGAGATCTTCTGAAGAAACACCAACAGTGATCTCAGCCTCCCCAGGTCCAGCCAGACACTCGTCGTTCACATTGGAATTGTCCTCATCACTCTGGTCCATCTCAAACCAGAACAGGATGGGCTCTGCGTCCATGAGCAGATCAGGGTCAGTGTTGTTTGTGTCCATGCAGAGGTTAGTCTCATCCAGAGGCTGAATTATGAAAGAAACATCATTATTTCTCAAGGAACAGTCTTTGTTTGTCTCAATCAAAGGGCAGTCATGTTCCTCTGTGTAACATATGTGTTATTGAATTACAATACAATGGCTGGTAGTGAATGTAATAGGCTAGTGATCAGAAGTCTAGGGGTCGGCTACGGAGAGAGTGACAGAGACTGAAGTTTGCAGTTGGGGTGACACCATGTATTGACAATAATTTTAAAAAAAGACACAACATACTGAAAAACACCCTGTGCGAATGGCCATTCAAAAATATAGGTAATAATATTAAAGACAAATCGTTATTTCAAGATTCATTCAATAATAAAAAGTTGACACAATCTTCTGCAAAGCTCGTACACAGCAATGCAATGATCAATAGGTACTAGATGAACCAAAAAAATCGAGAAGTCCATACCCTCAACCCACCCACAGTTCACTGAATTACCCACGTCTGGGTGATAAAGGAAATCCAACAGAATTTTAGGTAAAAGAGTTTTGGCAGTTCATATTGCAGTAAAAGATGGATGCGAGTGAGTGACGTGTGTGGGGTGAGAGATTCCCTGGGCTACAGGAGCCCCCTACCGGTCCGGCAGAGAGGTAGTGGCTCTCCCACAGTTCAAAAAAAGTCCTTAGGCTCAAAGCCCACTCCTTAGCTCGCCATCGGGTTGGGTAACTGGGAAACCTGGCCTGTATAAATAAGCAAAGGCCCCAATGAATCATATGTACATATCAAATAAAGTCAAGTGCTAATAAATTGTAACACTGGTGTGCGCACAGTTCAATTCATAGCACTAATTGCTCTCCAGCATAAATAAAATTTATATCAAATAATATTTGTCATATGCCAATTATCAATAATCAATAAATTGCATTAATTGCATAAGATAGCAGCAATTCGATGAATAAAGTCAAGCACAGTTACGTGTTAAAGTGCTAAGATAAAGTGTAGGGCTGAAACGATTACTCGAGTAACTCGGATAATTCGATTACAAAAAATATTCGGGGCAAATTCTTTGCCTCGAGGCTTCGTTTAATTCATGTCACCAAAGTCAATTTATTTAAAATGTCTCTGCTATCGTATCACTCCTCCTTTGTAGACTGCTGCGCCAGTCTGGGATCACTGTTTCACACGGACAGTTATCAATGACGTACATTTCAAAGATTTGAAGCGGCGCGATTTATTCCACGGTGTGGAAATGGCAGATAATGATGTGGCCGGTGCCAGTGTGCACTGGCAAAGCCAACCTGATGTACCACAACAGTACGTCTTCAATGCTGCAGCACTTAAAGCGAAACTTAAAGCGTGAACTGTACTTCTCTAAGCGGAGTCGGAGAATCTACGAGGTAATATACTTTTACGATTGCTAACTGAAATGAAAAGTAACGCCTATTAGAATGTACAGTATTTGTAATTATTTGTAACCTGTGTTATGAGTCGATAGTAACGAGGCATAATGAGCAGCAAGAGAGCAAATGATCTCACTCAAATCGCTCCCTTCCTCACGTATACACAGACACACGCACACACTCGGTGTTCCCATATCAGAAACGTCTAGTTCGTTGTTCTACTTTTACCAAAAATCTGATTTAATCTAGAACCGCTGGCATCAATTCCAATATCAGAGAAAGGAAATATTTTACCGACGTTTACGAACACTTATGTGTTCGCTAGTTCTATATTTAGCTTATTAATTAGGCTAGTTAAAGGATTAACGTTGTCACTTAGAAAACTCCTGTTTTATAAGCCAATAAGCCAAAGGTTTTACACTTGTTTAAAAAAAATGTTGACTTTAAATAAAAACCTTTTTGTGAGGAATAACAGCAATTGCTTGCTCATTTTAAGAGGCCTTTCATGTTGCGTTACACACTATTGATATAGTTGTATAAAAACAAAAAAGTGTGATTTATCCGATTACTCGATTAATCGATGATATAATCGACAGAATACTCGATTCCAAAAATATTCGATAGTTGCAGCTCTAATAAAGTGCATGGTTAATGAATACTAATGAAATAACCTTATGCTCAATCCAAAAATATTCAGTGAAATAATCACTTAAAAATGACAATAAATAGATTTGACATTGTTGTATCTCCATATAAATAACATTTGCACATTTAAAATATTTGGTGTCACTTAGAGAAATAGTCATATTTGAGAGAACAAGGTACAAACTCTGTAGTAAAACAGTAGGCTAACCGCTCCTATCTAAATGCATGGAAGCGGCTAGGCTACCTCAGCACAACAACTTTTCACTCACCAATTCCGCGGATAGCGCCGCATATAACCGCCCTTTCGATTGGGTTTTGGACACGGTAGCCGACGGCTCCTATGGGTTAAGTGAACCATAAATATCAAGTGAAAATGTGAATAATTAACAAGCGAAACCGCGTGAAAACAGACCTGCAGCCCAGCTCTCCTCTGGCATCCCCACGGCGTCTGACCTAACTGAATCTCCGCGGCAGGAAATACACATGCGATTGGCGCCACAGGTCACATGATCGCATGACGTCACCAGAAAACTAACGCACTGATTGGTTAACTAACGGGGGGATGGTGCGTGACTACGTCAGACGCACAGTGAGACTAATCAAGGCAGAAATGAGCGGAGAATAACAGATGACTCAGGGTTTGTTACCTGGGTTACATCTGTCTTCTCAGGCTTAGAGGATATCTTATGGTCGTCAGGAGAAGAGCTCACATCTTCAAAGGCCAAAGAAGACTCTGGCCTCTCGAGTGAAGCTGCAGAGGACTGTGAGTCCTGTTCTGGATCTCCTTCCACTGTATTTTCCATAGGAGCAGGTGTGGAGGTCTTGAGGGTTACTGACATCAGATCATGGGCACCTTGGACATATTCACTCTCAGTGTTGATCAAGTGCTCCATTGTTATGAAGGGGTGCCTCAGTGCTTGGCCGACGGTCAGTCTCTCCTCAGGGTCAATCTGTAGGAGATTTTTAACAAAATCAAAGAAAACCTCCAGGTCCAAGATGGCATCTTCATCCCCTGCATCAGCCTGCAGCATTATGGCGTCCTCCAGATTTGAAAACCAGCCCAACTCATGCCCAGAGACCTCAGGCTTTTTCCAGTTTGTGGCCTGGTATTCAATCAGGCTCTTGAATCTCCACTGGCAGCTTGTCTGGAGAAAGTATTTATCAGCGTAGACACTTCTCTGCAGCATCTCATCGCTGGGTTGTCCAAGGAGATGGATGATGGTCCTCAGGTGGTCATAGTTGGACATGTTGGAGAACAGCTGGCAGCCCAAGAGGCCCTCTCCCAGGCAGCATCCCAGGGTCCACATCTCCAGGGCCTCAGACAGAGGAGCACCCAGGACCACCTCAGGAGCACGATATGCATCGCACATCATATTCATGCCCTGTTCTAGGTCTGAGAAATGACATCCACAGCCAAAGTCAATCAATTTGACTTTAAATGGCTGCTCTTGGTGGTTTACCAACATGATATTTTTGGGTTTCAGATCAGTGTGAATAATACGAGCTTCCTTCAGTGCTTCAAAAGCTACAAGGAGCTGTTGGGCAACAGGCCTCAACTCACTGACTGAAAGGGTCCCAGGGAGATCCATGGAAAGGTCCAGGAGGCTGCAGTCCAGTATTTCATATACGATGCAGTGGTACTCTTCACACGAAAAGTGCTCAATGTATTTGACGATATTTACCTCGTCTGGGTTGATGTTCCCCAAATGCTGGATGATGTCCAGCTCCACTTGCATCGCATAATTGTCTTCAAAGAGTTTGACTGCCACCACTTCTTTGGTTTTGGTGTTGAAGCATTTGACCACTTGTCCATACGCTCCTTCCCCAAGAAACTCCAGGACAGTGTAGTTCCCAAGTGTGCGTGGAGTGCCCTCTGATGGAGGGCAGGTGACGGATGAGGAAACTGATGCAGACATTGCAAAAGTCAGTGTTTGTATGAGCTCAAGTGAAACTAGACTGTCTATGTCGAAGGGTTTGTTCAAATGAAGACCTGAGCGGTTTGTGCACTTCAGAACTTCATATCTTCATCTCCATGGCGATACCATGAAGATAGAATCTCAGTGTTCCATGATGTCAGGATTCCATGATGTGTTTACATTTAAAAATATATTTGTGAATAAAAAAAACAGCAGACCAAATGTCAACAATCACAAATGTGTATTACACACTCAGAAACATTAACAAATGCAGGAAGTCTCATTTTAAAATAAGGGTTCTGGGACTGAAAGCACTTTGAGCCCACGGGCAACAGGAGGTTTCACCACAATCACCAACACACATCAGGATTGGCTGCCCAGGTCCAAAGAGAGGACTAGGATATATTATGTTTGAAAGAGTATGATTTCTCTAAAGTTTCTAAACTTTTGTAACTATTAAAGAATAAAAATACAAACAGAGCAATGGCAAATAGGCCTGGCTAAAACATATCCAAGTTCGAGACACAAATACCTACTTTCATAAACACAGACATTTCTTCGGGTAAAGTAGTTATATTGTACATAAAGGTCTTAACATGCTGAATGTGACTATCCATCTGTAGCTTGCTCTCTGGTTATGAATAAGTATTGATTTAAAAACCTGCCTAAACACCTGCCTAATTTGGTCTGTGCACAACGGTAACACATACCCAAGTGCCAAAGCTTATTAAAAGAAAATCTCAGACCCCACATGCTTGCGTGATACATCATTTTAAAGCTTAGACCTTCTAGTTTCTGTAGACATGCATATAAAGACTGTGAGTGCAGGCTAACGTACAGTACAAAAATGTTCAAAAATGTCTAAAAATAGAATTTTTTTGCCTCGGAAAAAAATAAAAATAAATAAAGGCTGTAACTTGGGAATATTTCATCCTAGACATTGGGGGCTCACTACAGTCACTGCTGAACTTGTTGGCAACAACTGTGTAAAATTTCAGACCTCTAGGCCTAAAGGTTTGGATGTGACCCTTTTTGTAAAAATATGTGAATTCGGCACAAGTGTCCAAATATGTACCAGATGTTCCAAAGTGTGATAAGATGTAATGTATAATAAATAAATCTTCTTCTGAACTTTAGGCATGTTTTCTTAAGATAAAAAACAAAAACAAGCCAAAAAATTTCTCTCCATATGCCTCTGGTGCCCCCCACCAGTGTCTGCGCGTAAGAGGAGGAGAGAGAGCATCTCCATACACAGAGCACACGGAGCTAGCCTGTCACTACCTCTCCTCTGCCCCACGTGGGGCCCACCGCCGAAATTGTCTTTTCATAGGCTACTCAGATCTGTCAATCATTTCCTGAAAGAACCAATGACTGAAGAGCTTTTGCCGTGGACCTGTCCCTCAGACATTCGTAATACGCCGCTAACTGGACGCGCTTGTTTTATCCGCAAGCTGTTGGGCACCGCCCTGAAGGCCGTATCATCTCGTGGATCCTCTCATTTTGTAGGTTAGATTGTATAGAAAACAAACATACCCCACAGCGCTAACAGGAGCTAGGCATTTAGCTATGCTAAGGACGAAGAGGGAGAGTAGTAGAGAGATGCGTCGCTCATCCATTCAGACAAACACGGTCTTTCTGGATTATTTCTCCACATGGAATTATTTTATGAAAAAAACAACTGGATATTCTTTTTCTGTGGATTGTTACAGACTAATTGAGCACAGCTATTCCTGGACTGGACCCGTCTCGGACCCGTTTCGGACCGACAGAACCGGCTCAAAGGTAAGAAATGCACTTTGTTGTTATGAGTATTTTCGGGAATTATAAATTATGGCTCTTTGGGCTCACTGTGTGGCATAAAATGAATGATATGGTTGTCTGAGGAATTGAGCTTTCAAACGATGTATAGCATGTCAATAGTGGAAAAATAAGTACGGTGAATATCTGGCTTGACTTTTTAATGTTGTGTAATCGCCCGTGGGTGGGCGGGTGGGTGGTTGGGTATTAAGAGGTTAATTTTGTGAAAATTGCCTAATTCCTCATCGAAAATGAATGGAGCCAGAAGTGAGGACCGCACTATTGACGGGAGACAACCAATTATATAGTGCACATAGAAACTTTTATTTACAATTCCCTTTAAGTTTTTACAATACATTAAATCTTTCCACTCTTAGGTCTTTTCATTTATGATGTTGCAGCATGTCTAGATATAAAACAGTCTGAAGACCACAATTACCAATTTGCACAGATTCAAACTTTGCTCCAGCACATTGCATAGATTATCCAAATAAATGTTTCGAATGAATGTTACAAGCACCACATTGTTTAGACATTGCATACCACAAAATGTTCCATAGGGTAGACAATAAGCTCCTTTTTGGGAACATGTGAAAGTTCATGTAATTTCTAAAAATAACTGTGAATTATGTTCTGGAGAATCTTCCTTTACCACCTATTTTGATTGTTATGTAAGCCTATTCCACTGTTATAGCACCTATAAGGTCTGGTATACCCTGAGGTCTGTTCTTTAATACATTTGAAGTCATTGTTGTTTTTAAGCATGACTGAGTGAACCAATGGCACAATGGTATACACATGATAGCACATCACACCAATACATCCTCACAGCACACAAGAGTGGAGGGGCTTCAAAAAGTGGAAGAATCCATTTATTTTAAAGACAATGCCTGTGTAACTCTTTTTAGCATGTCATATATTCTGTTTTCCACTTCTTTATTCAGCAACATTTGGTTTTGACAAATTAGATGTGTTCTATCAAGATTCATTCAGTTGCCTAATTAATAAAATATAGACACACCATATGATCTGTAACTGTGCAGATGACACTGTTTATTCATTTTTTGGGGGGGATATTCAAGGGTACGCATAGTTAATCCATTACTCATGAGTAAATTGACAGTTTTGTATATGGCCCATAAGGCTACATGTAGATTCTACCTAAATGGCAGCAGGTCCACATTTGGAGCAGAAAGGTTGATTTCTGTCAGAGATGTGTGGATTGGCTAGGTAACTTGTCCTACTCTGGCTCTAAACGCTATCTGCACTAGATTGATGCCGTAGTCAAATATTGACATTCTTATCTTAAATTTGATGACTCCTTGTATTTCTTGGTGTTCAGCATCAGCCTTTAAGGATTCATATGATACTCCATACTATACTCGGCCAAATAAGCACATTTCAGCCATATTAAAGTTCACACTTACTGTCAGTGTGCGAAATATGGAGGGGTCCGATTAACCCATAACACCTCCTAAAAATGCTGTAACGTTAGAAAAACTACACAATCTGGTTGTAAACAGGAAGGAAAACAATTTTTATGAAAATGAGAAGTCCCGTTTGGAGGAGGTGGGCCAAAGCACGGCACATCTGCACCGATGCCCCCGCACGAGGAAAACACGAAACAAAGTCCGCTTCAAAACATACGGAGAATCTGCAACAAGGACCACGGACAACTTCTCTCCCCCACAACACCACCACATCCACAAACACACGGAGGAGCGGCACCGCAGCAGAACCCACACCACCACGCAATACACACCCCCTGCCGCTGGACCCACTCTCTCCGACAAAACCACCAGCTCCACGGCGCGACCCACAAACAGCGCCGTGCGACGGGTATTTCGCACACTGATTATAGATCAAAATTGTGGTTTACAATGACAAAAGTGTAAATAAATGATGTATGCTTTATCAGGCATTACCAGAAGAAAAGCATGAAATGTGTTGTAAGAAATCGCCAAGTATCCTAACGTCACTGGAGGGTAGACAGTATCTGGACGGAATCTGCATGAGAGGAAGAACAAAACGTGAACAGAATGAGTTGACATGTGACACCATGCAATTACCAGCGCCACTCTTCATTTCTCCTGCAGTGGCTTTTTGATCATCGAGAGAATGAAGTATTGATCAGACAATTGAGCCGGCCACCCACTCCAGGTATTTATCAGCAACCAGAGAGGGATGAGTTGTAAATGGGGATAATATCACCCACAAGCCCGCTGTGAAGGTGGGGTGTGGAGCTGGGAAGAGGGTAGAGAGAGTGCATTTAGGATTTAAGTGCATATGTTTTTGTCCAATCATCACGTCAGTCAAGTGTCAGTTTTTATCTCTGCTTACGTCATCAACACTGAAAAACTTCATCCATTTTCCTGTTTAAACCATCCAAGAAAATAAAAAGGCACTGTCATTTATTTGGGGTCAGCCCAATGTTGTCACAGCCCGATGTTCCCTCATTTCTAAGATTTTTCTCAAAATTAAACTCAGTCAAATCATTTTAAATTTTATACCGCATTTAAAGAGATTATTCAGAATACCGGTAATTTCAACCTAATTTTGCACTATGAGCTTGAGCTGAAGAGGGAACATAAGCACCCTCCCATTTATTTGTATAGTTAAATCACAACTTCTGTGTAATTTAGGTGACTTTTACCCCTTTTTAACATTATGATTGTTAGATAACTTTTAGAATATAGTGTAATTAGGAATTATCTCTAGATATGTCATATCTGCCCTTGTCTAACCAGGAAGTAAAATAATTAACTTAACTTTTTAACCAAAATAAAAAGTATGTTTCAGTTGCCATGCAGCATACACACTTCTTCAGTACTTTACCAAGCTGTGAGTCTGGTCAGTGTTAAATCTCTGTGTTTTCATTTGGCCATGACTGACATGTGGATTAAGCGATCACGCACACACCTGGTCAAGATTCAAGATTCAAGATTGTTAATTTGTCATATGCAGGTTCAACACAAGGTCTACAGTGCAATGAAATGCTTAGGATGAGAAGAACTGTTATCTCGCTAAGATAGAAGTACTAATAGCTGCAATAAATAGTACTGTTAAAAAGTATTTGCAAATACAAGGGAAATAGTAGACAATATAGTAAAAAATATAATGAAATACAGATATAATAAAAAAAAATGTAATAAAATCTAATAACATACAAAGGTGCAGGTAAGATTAAATAAGGTGTAAGTAGAGTATTTAGTCCATGTATTCCATCGGTACTGTTATGGAAATCTTTACATAATCATCTTTAATCTTCATGTAGGCACTTATATAAGTAGAGTAAATTCCATAATGAGTGCATAAGTAAACCTCGTGATTTATAATCATAACTGAGGGTTCACTCGAGGACTCTCAAACTCCAGCAGACTACTTAATCATAATATATCTCCTTTAATTATGTCTCTCCTTCTTTGTTGAATTCAACTTGCTTCCAAGTTATTTTAACTTCTAATGACCCAGCGCTGTCTGACTCGTCCTTGAAGCTGTTTGGAAACTAAGCTCCTGTCTGTGAATCCTTTGGGTGGTATATTTGCTCCCAATGATTATTGTAAACACAGAGATGGGGAGAGACATTGCTTTGTTAGGGACAGTCAGGGTGTGATTATGCGAACAATTGCTGGAATAAATCAGACTATTTGATTTAAGACAACTTCTCAGTTTTGTTGTTTATACTTTAGAAATTCCACAACAGTATCAGAACAAATATGGCTGCTTAGTTACCTGACCAACCAGAGCCTTATGCATAAAAAAAGATAGTCCTATGACGTTCATTTGGTCTGATAATTTATGTTATTAGGTTCTTTTTTCAGACCAAGTGTTTGATTTCATACTTGACAATTTGGACAGCTCATTCACAGTCTTCCTCAGAGTGGTCACGTGATGTCGCTGTGAGTCAGGTCAGCTGATTTATACGAGGGGCTTTTTTACTCTCACACACTCAGGATACTGTCCTGAGGAAGTGGAACTGCAGATGGCGGTGTCGTCCTGCGTCCACCGGTAGGAAGACCGCACCAAAACCTGTTTAACTCAGCTGAGGAGACACTTTACAGCAACATCAAACTGTCAGGTATGTAAACAAACTCTTGGTCTGAAAAAATAACCTAATAACGTAAAAAAAAAAGAAAAAAAAAAAAAAAGGACACATAAAGGACTGAGAAACGGTGCAGACTTTTACAGAATCAACAGGCTATTATTTCAAGTAAAATAAGTTATATATGTTGTTCTAAATATGAAGATGAGAACTTTGGAGATATTTTTTTTCTACATTTTAGAGACTCATAGTACAGATGAGCAGCTGTGGTTGGACAGAAGTGCTCTTTTGGTCCAGTTCTGGTCACTTGTGGATTCAAACAGAATGTAGAAGGGACTGGACGCTTAGGGGGTTACTTACTGCTCAGGGGAAACATCACTGCTTTCTGCCAAATCAATGAGAGAAGCACTTGACTCATGGTGCGTTATATGCTCTTCAAGTAGTGATAGCTGGAGAATAGGCTGTGATTGGCCAATAGCACCAGACAAGTGAAAGATGTGGTAGGAAAGGTGCTCTTCCTGGGAGAATTCTCATTCTCTGGAGTTACTGGACATGCTTATCTTTACATAAGCAATCTGCCAATATGGTTTGGAGCCACCATTTCTTTGCCTTGATGTTTTACCTAGAAAGTTCCACAGTATGGCCTTAAATGTAGTTATCTTGCATCTATTCAATTGCAGGTGCTTGTGTTGCTGAAAAAATGCACTGAAAAGTATGCATTCTTATGGTGAGTGGAGACATGTCTCCACAGATCCAATAGTTTAGCTTAGTGTACCTGTCTATATAGAGATGGATATGTTAAATGCCACATGGGGGAACACTGGAGACAAGCTGTTAGCAAATCCCCCACTGAAAAAGCTGCATATAATCTGTACACTATATGTGACTACAGCTGTGACTTTACTGGATGCCACAGTTTTTTTTGTTGTTGTTTTTTTTCTCAAATATGTGTCTGTTCCTATTTTAATTGGCTCACCATACGGAACACAAATGAGCATAGGTGACTACATAATGCATTTAGGTTCAAATATTTTCCACTTAGACGCCAATTAGCAGCTACCTGCCTCCTCTGGCTGTCTGCTCTGCTCTGACAGAACTCCACACAGCCAGTCCCAGGGTGACATTGTTCAGGTGCAGAGGTCAGTGCACATCTGTCAGACACACTTCAGTGACTACAGACCCCCACACTATGAGAGGAGACAAATCCTGTTGAAGTCATGTTAGGATGTTCAATGTCATACAGTAGATTGAATTTGGCTTCCCCTGACCAGCCAGTCCCTTGTTCATTCTGTTAGAATCCAGAAGGCTCTGGAATCTGACCATAGAAAAACTTGGAACAGTCCTATCATAAAAGCTCACTTGTATCGTGCGTATCAAATGCAGAAGACATCTCTTCTCCAAAATTGTTCATCATTCCCAACATAAGTTTCTTTTACCTGGCATAATTAATAGAGTGATTAGATGCATCTCTCTGATTAGTCAATCCACCTGTCAGTCACACCCTCTGACATCAGGGAGACCGGATACTGCCCCAGGTCTGCTCATACTTGTAAAGCTTTGTCAGTGTGTGAGGTTCTGGCTCATCAGGTAAGCAAATCCAGACTGATACGTCTCTGTAGTATTTATAAGTGGTCACTGCTCCCTCCAGCTCGACTTGAGGCAGAAGCAAACATAATCGTCCAGTCAGATCAGTTTTTTTGCAGTAACGCAGTGAAACAAAGGAGTTTGTTGGTCACCTCTCATTTGAATAATATTATATTTCACCACGCTCCATCCTTCCCTCACTCGTGAACAAGACCCCCCCCCACACACACACACGTGTGAGGGGAGGATCGAACGTGAGATTGACAGGTGGATCAGTGCAGCGTCGGCAGTGATGTGGTCACTGTATCGGATCGTTGTGGTGAAGAGGGAGCTGAGCCGAAAGGCAAAGCTCTCGATTTACCTCTGTCTATGTTCCTCCCCTCACCTATGGTCATGAGCTCTGGGTAGTGACCGAAAGGACGAAAGGACGAGATCACGGATACAAGCGGCCGAAATGACTTTCCTCCACAGAGTGGCCGGGCGCTCCCTTAGAGATAGGTGGAGGAGCTCGGTCACACGGGAGGAGCTCGGAGTAGAGTTGCTGCTCCTCCACGTCGAGAGGAGCAGCTGAGGTGGTTCGGGCATCTGGTCCGGATGCCTCCTGGACACCTCCTTCGGGAGGTGTTCCACTGCCTGTCCCACCAATAGGAGGCCCCCAGGGAAGACCCAGGGCACGCTGGAGGGACTATGTCTCTGGGCCTGGGAACGCCGAGGTCCGTCCGAAGGAGCTGGAGGAAGTGCCTGAGGAGAAGGAAGCTTGGGCGCCCCTGCTTAGACTGCTGCCCCCGCGACCCAGCCCCGGATAAGCGGAAGAAGATGGATGGATGGGTATTTCATCACAGTTTAGCATTTCTGCAGAAATCTGCAATGTTTTACAGTCCTTTGGGATATAGATTTTTTCCCCTTTTATTTTTCCTTGTAAGCAGCCATATTTGTGTTGATACAGATGAACCATGCCTGAACCTGAAGGGCTAATCCACGTGTCAGTGATGTCCATCTGTACTCAGGGACGGTGAACAGACTCACATCTTCATAAAGTACTGGAGAAGTGTGTTTCCAGATTCCAAGTATTTGGTTGGACAGGTCATTCCTTGGTCCCAACTGAGCTACTGAAAATATGACAAAATGTTTTTGTTGTGTGTATTTTGAAGTTTAATTAATTTTAGGCATCTTTTGTATTGATTATTTGATGCCAGATCACAGAGCATCTAAACAGAGATGCCCAAACTTCCATCACTCCACCTTTCCTCAACAATCTTTGACGGGAAAAGGCTGGGAATAGTCAAGCCTCAAATCTCTGCAGATAAACACATGCACAACTCCACAATGCACCACACAGCCAATCAGAAACCTCTGTGACGCACCCGGCAACCAATCAGAAGCTTTCTGAGTTTGTTTCATGGATGTGCAGCTCTGTAACTGGCACAATAAACACTTACTGGATGTAGTTCACTTTGACTTTGACTTAAGTGCAGATGGAATTGAACTTATTGTGAATGCGATGGTTTTGGACAAATATCTTTACACATTATTATAAGTTGTTGTAATATAAATGTTAATTGTTTTTCCTTATGATCTTTTGTACATAACTGAGATATATTTGTATTACTTATGTCTATATTTTATTGTATTTTTACTTGTATATATACATTTATATAATTATGCCTTATTATACATCAGTTTCTTGCTATTTTTGAACGTATTATTACCATTTATACGTTTCTCTTTGCTATTATAATATATTGTGATGTGTGAGCTACTGTTTCAAAGTAATTTCCCTTGTGGATTAATAAAGTTTGTCCAAGTCTTCGTCTAATGCTCTTGGACCATTACGGGCGGTGTAGGAGCTAGAACGGTTCAGCACGGCATCAGTAGTCGCTGAGGTATAAAGGGCCCCGTCACACACAAGCAGCCCAGAGCAGACATAGCACTCAGTCACTCTCGATGTTGGATCGGCTCCATAGGTGAAAGTGGGAACTGACAAAACAGTAAAACAAGCTTTGCCTTTTGGCTCCGCTCCCTTTTATTTCCAAAACAGACGCATGCATCGGCCGCTTTTCCGGAAACGACAGATCACTCCGTCAATCTCACGCTTCCAACGACAGATTCAGAGTTAGAGCTGTGTAATTAATCAAACTACGATAACAATAATTACACCAGGTGATTACATAATGGTGTATGATTCATTATTGATAGTCATGTTTATACTGTGAGCACTTTTATCACACATCTATTACTTTATCATTATCACTATTTAAAGACCCTATATTATCATAAATTGACTTGTGAGCTTTTAGTCATGTTATGCTGTCTGTATACCTAAAATTCAAAATGTTTTGTTTCACCTTGATGTTAATTAATGGTAGTTTTAAGGTGAAATGAACTGTTTTACTCTTCAGTGCTCTAGAGCGTGGGGGGCATTAGTTTTTTTTTCCATGGGGCCACACGAGAAACAGAAAATATTGTGGAAGGCCAGGCCAAAATGCTTAACTCAATTCTGCATAAATATTAACTGTATTTCTTTATAAAAAGTAGTAAATAGCATTGTTTTGACGCGCTGGTAAGAGTATTTGTTATGACTTATCAATAAAAAATTAAGGCTGTTTTACAAAAAATGTCATAAAAAACAGCTCTAAAATAAAAGCAGTCCATGCATGAGGTAAAATGATAGAACATGTTAATTTTGTAATTCCAAATGAGCTTAAAGGGGCCGGTCAGAGTCGACTAAAGGGCCGTATCTTGCCCGGGAGCTGCACAATCTCCAAGTCGACTCCAGAACCATAAATTCTTGGTTTTAGTTTTTTACCATTTTGTACAGATTGGCAATAGAAAGTCTCTAACATCTGCTGCTGCACTGAAAAGTGAAGCAGTTTTAATGAGGCCAAAACAATAGCTGTTACTTCAAAGTTAGGCAATTCCAGCATTGAAATGATCAAAAATGATTCTAGTGAAGGAAGTGAAGGAGTGTGAGAGATGAAGAATTCCCTGTATTACCACTTATGCAGGTTTGTGTATTAAACATGTGTCAATGGAACAAAACACAACTACAGGTCTGATTGTGATGAAAACAAAAAACATTTAAAACAGATAAAACATTGTGCAAAAAGGCACTTGAAAGTGCTTCATTGTGCCACAGTGCAAATATTATTGTCAAATGTAATTTTGGGGCGAAAGAGGCTCAGAGTAGTGGACCCCAAACCCAAAGTTTGTTGTGTCTTTAGGCAAGACACTTGTGCTTGAAGAATTGTGTGGTGGTCTCTTTACTAGAGGCACATTGGTGACCGACAGTATTCTGTCTGTCCAGGATTTAGCTGAAGCTTTATTTTGTTTTCACAATTTAGGTTTGCTTAAAAAACATGAAACATTTTCTAAAGTAGTGCTGTCAAAATAGTAACATTTCAACTTTGATTTAGATACTGATACTAAGGAGGCATGGTATTTTTCAGACTATAAGTCGCACCAGGCAAAAAATGCACAATGAAGAAGAAAAAAACATGTATAAGTTGCACTTTTGGGGGGGAATTTATTTTATAAAATCAGAGGCCAAGAACCAACATTTCATCTTGAACCTATCCATCCATCTTCTTCCGCTTATCCGGGGCCGGGTCGCGGGGGCAGCAGTCTAAGCAGGGGCTCCCAAGCTTCCTTCTCCCCAGCCACTTCCTCCAGCTACCCCGAGGCGTTCCCAGGCCAGCCGAGATACATAGTCCCTCCAGCGTGTCCTGGGACGTGGAGGAGCAGCAACTCTACTCCGAGCTCCTCCCGTGTGACCGAGCTCCTCACCCTATCTCTAAGGGAGCGCCCGGCCACTCTGCGGAGGAAACTCATTTCGGCCCCTTGTATCCGCGATCTTGTCCTTTCGGTCATTACCCAGACCTCATGACCATAGGTGAGGGTAGGAACGTAGATTGACCGGTAAATCGAGAGCTTCGCCTTTCGGCTCAGCTCCCTCTTCACCACAACGGTCCGATGCAGCGACCGCATCACTGCCGACGCCGCACCGATCCGCCTGTCAATCTCACGCTCCATCCTCCCCTCACTCGTGAACAAGACCCCGAGATACTTGAACTCCTCCACTTGAGGCAGAGACTCCCCACCCACCCGGAGAGGACAATCCACCTTTTTCCGGTCGAGAACCATGGCCTCGGATTTGGAACAGCTGATTCTCATCCCAGCCACTTCACACTCGGCTGCAAACGCTGAAGGTCCTGGTTCGATGAAGCCAACAGGGCAACATCATCCGCAAAAAGCAGCGATGAAATCCTGTGGTTCCCAAACTGGACCCCCTCCGGGCCCTGGCTGCGCCTAGAAATTCTGTCCATAAATACAATGAACAGAACCGGTGACAAAGGGCAGCCCTGGCGGAGTCCAACATGCACCGGGAACAGGTCTGACTTACTGCCGGCAATGCGAACACAGCTCCTGCTCCGGTCATACAGGGACCGGACAGCCCTTAGCAAAGGGCCCCGGACCCCATACTCCCGAAGCACCCCCCACAGGGCACCACGAGGGACACGGTCGAATGCCTTCTCCAAGTCCACAAAACACATGTGGACTGGTTGGGCAAACTCCCATGAACCCTCGAGCACCCGATGGAGGGTGTAGAGCTGGTCCAGTGTACCACGACCAGGCCGAAAACCACACTGCTCCTCTTGAATCCAAGGTTCGACTATCGGCCAAACTCTCCTCTCCAGTACCCTGGCATAGACTTTACCGGGGAGGCTGAGGAGTGTGATTCCCCTGTAGTTGGAACACACCCTCCGGTCCCCCTTTTTATACAGAGGGACCACCACCCCGGTCTGCCAGTCCAGAGGTACTGTTCCCGACCGCCACGCGATGTTTCAGAGGCGTGTCAGCCAAGACAGCCCCACAACACCCAGAGACTTAAGGTACTCAGGACGGATCTCATCCACCCCCGGAGCCTTGCCACCGAGGAGCTTTCCAACCACCTCAGTGACTTCGGCCATGGTGATGGATGAGTCCGCTTCTGGGTCCCCAGCCTCGGCCTCCTCTTCGGAGGATGTGACGGTGGGATTGAGGAGATCCCCAAAGTATTCCTTCCACCGCCCGACAACATCCTCAGTCAAGGTCAGCAGCTCTCCCCCCGCACTGTAAACAGTGTTGGTGAAGCACGGCTTCCCCCTCCTGAGGCGCCGGACGGTTTGCCAGAATTTCCTTGGGGCCGTCCAATAGTCCTCCTCCATGGCCTCCCCGAACTCCTCCCAGACTTGAGTTTTTGCCATGCCACCGCCCGGGCTGCAGCACGCTTGGCCCGCCGGTACCCGTCAGCTGCCTCAGGAGTCCCCCGAGCCAGCAAGGCCCGGTAGGACTCCTTCTTCAGTTTGATGGCATCCCTTACTTCCGGTGTCCACCACCGGGTTCGGGGATTGCCGACGCGACAGGCACCGCAGACCTTACGGCCACAGCTACGAACGGCCGCATCGACAATGGAGGCCGAGAACGAAGCCCACTCAGGCTCCATGTCCCCAGCCTCCCCCGGGATCCGGGAGAAGCTCTTCCGGAGGTGTGAGTTGAAGGCCACACTGACAGAAGGTTCTGCCAGACGTTCCCAACAGACCCTCACGATACGCTTGGGCCTGCCCGGTCTTTCCGGCTTCCTCTTCCGCCAGCGGACCCAACTCACCACCAGGTGGTGATCAGTTGACAGCTCTGCCCCTCTCTTCACCCGAGTGTCCAAGACACACGGCCGGAGATCAGATGACACGACAACAAAGTCGATCATCGACCTCCGGCCTAGGGAGTCCTGGTGCCACGTGCACCGATGGACCCCCTTGTGCTCGAACATGGTGTTCGTTATGGACAGACCATGACTAGCACAGAAGTCCAATAACAGAACACCACTTGGGTTCAGATCAGGGAGGCCGTTCCTCCCAATCACCCCTATCCAAGTGTCACTGCTGTTGCCCACGTGGGCGTTGAAGTCCCCCAGTAAAACAACGGAGTCCCCGGTCGGTGCACTGTACAGTACCCCTCCTAGAGACTCCAAGAAGGCCGGGTACTCTGCACTGCTGTTCGGCCCGTAGGCCGACACCACAGTGAGAGACCTGTCCCCGACCCGAAGGCGCAGGGACGCGACCCTCTCGTTCACCGGGGTGAACTCCAACACGCAGCGGCTGAGCTGTGGGGCGATGAGCAGGCCCACACCAGCTCGCCGCCGCTCCCCGCGGCCAACGCCAGAGAAATGGAGAGTCCAACCCCTCTCAAGGAGTTGGGTTCCAGTGCCCAAGCTGTACGTGGAGGTGAGACAGACTATATCTAGCCAGTAACGCTCGACCTCCCGCACAAGGTCAGGCTCCTTCCCCCCCAGCGAGGTGACGTTCCATGTCCCCAGAGCTAGTCTCCATGTCCAGAGATCCGGTCGCCGAGACCCCGCTTTCGACTGCCACCCAGATCTCTCTGCACCCGGCACCTATGGCTCCTCCCGCGGATGGTGGGTCCAGGGGAGGGCGGTCCCACGTCGCTCCTTCGGGCTGGGCCCGGCCGGGCCCCGTGGGGAAAGGCCCGGCCACCAGGCGCTCGCCCACGTGCACCCACCCCAGGCCTGGCTCCAGGGTGGGGCCCCGGTACCGCCTTTCCGGGCGACGTCACTGGCCTTTTGGTGGTGATCATCATAGGGGTCTTCTGAACCGCTCTTCGTCTGACCCGTCCTCCCGGACCTGTTTGCCTTGGGTTACCCTACCAGGGGCATAAAGCCCCCGACAACATAGCTCCTGGGATCATTCGGGTACTCAAACCCCTCCACCACATTACGGTGGCGGTTCGAGGAGGGGTCATCTTGAACCCAATAGAGAACAATCCATGTATCATTTGTTTTTCAATATAGAACCAAAAATAAGAACTCTTTTCTTTATTATTTGTCTCTAAAACCAAAATGAAAAAACGGATATTCATTTCACTTCATTTTTGATATGATACATATATATGGTCTATGGACTGTCAGTGTAAAAAATGTAATATATAAGTCGCACCTGAGTATAACCCAAACCCTGAACCCTGAAAATATGATAATACTATCTGAGTCGGTACGATATTTTCATGATATGCATTTCACAGTATGATATTTATTACAATATTTTGTGGAGGAGTTACAAAATTGTGAATATGCTCCTTTGTCCTTTTAAAATGCCTTGAAAAAGACTTTGGTTCTGCCATAATCCAAAGAACTAAAATTACTTAATAATATTTCTTCATATAACCTGCACTGAAACAGAGCAAAGGATCATGGTCAATGTAGTTCTCTCTGTTTGTTTTAGCTGTTGTTGCATCAAAACAATTAATTTAAGCAAAAAGACTTGTGATTCAATATCGTTTTGTATCAGATTTTCAATTATTTTGACTAATGCTATCCTAAAAAGAATAATCAGGGTAGCCATGGGGTCTTAAAAGTCTTAAAAAGGTCTTAAATTTCAGGTTCCTAAATTAAGGCCTTAAAAATCTTAAATGATGTTGTCCAAGTTTTATTTTTTCGCAAAGGTCTTAAATTTCATGAGCTTATTTTTTTGTGCACTCAACTGGGTGTGAAAGTTTAGTTTGTCTTGTTAGAATGTTATGAATGATTTTTGGCCATTTTACAAGCAATGCATACGACTATAAATGAGTTCTGAATGAGATTTTATAATAGAAGTACTTTTTGTTATTTAACATAGTGAGTAATGGTCATTATCCCTTTTAGCCTTATTATTTCCATGCATCAAAATCCTGTCTGGATTTTTTTGTGTTCCTTTGACTGAAAAAATGTTAGAAAATGTCCCAGGAGTAAGTGCTTTTGCCCCTTTTACCAGGATGAGTTCAGCTTTCAATATCTGGCAGTTGTTCAACATTACTGCATGTGTATTAATGTGTAATAACAGTTGAAAGAGAAGAAAACACAAAATCACAAAAACACACAACAAAATGAAAAAGCACCAAAAAAACACTTGTAAACTACCGCTGCTCTCTCCAAATCTTTGCCTCTCTGCACTCGATACTACAGAATCTGTGGTGGGTGCTGCAGACCATCATAACCCTTTATGGGTAGAAAGTGCAACTTCTCTTCTTTCAAGAACTGTTGGAATTTTTTCGATAGAGCATGTAGTTTCGGAGATACGGTAATGAGAAGTCGCGCATGTGTGGTGGACAGCAGGGGGAGGTCTTGCGTTTTTAGGGTTTTAAACTGGTTTTAATGGGTTTTAATTTATGTATGAGAGCAAAGTCAACTCCGGTGGCAGATCTTTATCCCTGTGAGCAACTGATATTTTAAGGTAGGGCAGGTGTTTTTAAACTAAGGTTTTAATATGTTGATCTTTTAACACTTGTCTGTCCTTTTTATATTTTATCATTTGGTCTGCTACTGTTTTGCTTTGTATTGAGTTTAGTTTTTGGGTTAGTTTTGTATTGAGTTTAGTTTTATGTTTGGTTTAGTTTGTTTGACATTGTTTTATTTTAAGATACTTTTATTTGGTTGACTTAGCTTGCACCCAGAATAAACCCACTTTTTAACAGTTCCTGGGCTTTTAGCTTTCATTTGGTTTAAGTTCCTGGGGCGTACTTGGGAAGGGTTTAGCCCATACTTTTTAGTCGACACTTTGGGTTTTTAAGTGATTTTGTCGTGAATGGATGATAGCGCTTTCTGTTTTGTCCCGGGTGGGGCTACCCCCTCTCAAATCGTCATTGTTTGGTTCTGTTTTAACATTTATTTCTGTTTCAGAACTTGTTCCTCCTCTCAGGGGCTACAAGGTTTTATTCTGAATTGTATTGTTTTAAAATCAACTTGGGCATTTTTATTATTATAGAATAAATCCTTTTTATTATAATTGACTATTTTTAAACTTTTAATACATTTTAATTACACCTTTTACGCCATGTCTCTGTCTTGTTTTTACAAACTTATCTGTGGCCTTTTTATATTGTATTTATTTATTTATACTAAGAGTACCTCGGGACACACATGGAAACTGAGGGTTATTAAAATTGGATCTGGTGTTTCTCTCCTGCATAATGGCTGCGATGTGGGTCTTAATTTTCATTTAAGTGGTATTAAAAAGGTATTTAAAAGTCTTACATTTGGGGTAGTCAAGCCTGGGAATACCCGGATCTAATAGTTTTAACAGCTTTATACTGTATTTTCTATAATAGAGGAACTCTTAATCAGTTTTCTTTATCCAATCAAGTTTCAACTAAAGTAAGTGTAACTATGAGTCTATAAAGTCGCTAGGAAAACTTTAAAATATGAACAACTTGCGTAACCTGTTCTTCGCTGGGTTTTGGAGAGCCAGGAGTCATATTTTTGGTACTTCCTGTATTCCTGCTCCCACGGTTACCAGAGCCTCTTTCAGACTGCATTAACATGAACAGACCCGATGCCCTTGTTTAACACAATACAACAAAACTCCAGCAGCTCAGTGTGAAAAGGTGACACTGGTGCAGGAACTTTGAGCATCTCGGCCCCTCCGACTCCGGCTCGTGGTTGTAGTTTTGACAGAGAATTTTATAATTAGTGTGAGAAGACTGGTGTCAAAAGTGTTGTGACATTTTCCTCCTATTTTTATTCCGATGCAGGAGACACTGAGTCACCACTAATAATAAATTGCAAATATTCGGAGACAAGGCAGCGCACAGATATGGAAATGAAGCAGCTTTCAATGTCACAAATTTCATCATGTGGCAGGATGAATTGAGTTGAAGTGAGAAGTGAGGTAATGTTTGTTGGAGTAAACTTTTTATGCTAAGAGAACTTTAAGCGACTTGCAAGAAAGAAGGAGTCCTCAACTTTATTCAACGTCCTGAGTTCAACGGATCATGGAGACATTTGCTCCTACATCAGAAAATACTGGCCTAATGGTGCATTGTGTAACTTTTCTGGTGGAGGGTCCGTCACCTGCTTGTTTATTATTTATTTATTTCAAACGTCTGCGTCTTCGACATATATAATCATATTGACAATGAATGTGAAAATAAAGAAAATAAAACGGACAAAAGAACTAAACAGATATATTCATACAGTATATACAGACATGAAAATACAATATGTTTCTAAGTCTAAATAAGAGCCAGGACGTTTACCGTAAATTCCGGATCACAAGCCGCTACTTTTTTTCTACACTTTCAACACTGCGGCGTGTAATATGAAGCGGCTTTTTTATTATTTTTTTTCATCGCGGGAAAAACATGGACCAATAAAATGAATAAGTAGTTCACTGAGGTCCAATGAAATTGTATGATTAATCACAACTTCCTTATTTCAGTCTTTCTGCTAACCCTCATCAACATGGAGAATACCAGACGAAAAGCATATGATGCAGCTTTTAAACTAAAAGCGATCACTCTGGCAGTTAAAGAAGGAAATCGAGCTGCTGCCCGTAAAATTGGCATAAACGAGTAGATGGTGCGAAGGTGGAGGCTCCAGCAAGAAGAACTGAGCCAGTGTAAAAAGACAACCAAAGCTTTCAGAGGTAACCATAGCAGATGGCCTGAGCTTGAAAACTTTCTGGAGGACTGGGTTAACACGCAAAGAGCACGCGGCCGCGTGTTTCCACTGTACAAATCAGACTGAAGGCTAAAGCGATCGCTACCGTGGTTTATTCCCAGAGCGCCAAGGTGTGTATGTGCATGTCGCGTGTGTGTGTCCCAAGTGTGTGAAGGTGTGTAAGTGCCTGTGGCGCGTGTGTGTCCCAAGTGTCACCAGTGAGCGAGTCCGTCCCCAGAGTTCAGCGGGGGACCGCGTCTGCGGCCCGTCCCGGAGGCGCTCCAGGCAGCGGGGACGCAGAAGCGAACCCCCCGCCTAGTCTTTGGCCAGCGGTTTATAATATGGTGCGGCTCATATAATTACAAAATTGATTTTTCTTCATAAATCTGAGCATGCGGTTCTTAATCGGGTGCGCTCTGTAGTCCGGAATTTACGGTATTTGTTTCACTCAGTTAACAAACCAGGCATTTGACTGAAAGATTTTTTATTCTGCACTCTTCTCTTCTCTCTAATTCTCTCTAATTTAATGTCCCATCTCTATTTTAAAATGTTATGCTGATTGTTTATATTTTGATTGGTTTGTATTGTGATTGTATAATGTATTTCTTATTCTGTAAATTACTTTGTGTACGAATTGTGCTGTATAAATAAATTTGCCTTATTTCAGACCAGGCGGCAATTTGGGGCAGCAAATGAATTCCTTCCTCACAATAATCGTGCTCAGAAAAACTGGGAAAATATAATATTCAAATTTGTTTAACCAGTATGACTATCATTTAGGCAACTTTTAGGCACGTTCATTTGAAATGTGTTTCCCACATTTAAAAGTGGCTCCTGAAAGTCATTAAAACCCTTCCGCAACATACAAACATTTCTTTAAACAAATGACAGACACAGCGAGTGTGGAGCAGCAGGGCACAAGGAGAGAACTGTTTTTTTTTCAGAGCTTATAGTTTATGCAAATGAGACATGTGGTTTTAAGTTTGGTTTCTGTAAAATGAGCCACTGGAAACGCGGGTTCCAGTATTCCTCAGTTTAACGCTGCATACCAGTGCTGCATGTCCTTGTTCTGGGTTGATTGAACCTGAAAGTCCCCCTCAGACTATCCCTCTTGTTTGTAACTAAACACATTTTGAAGATTGGGTGGTAATGAGTTTTTACTTGCTTTAAACATGATTTACACCATTTGTAACTGAACAAGATCATATCCTTTTAACAGTTTTGATTGTAGAAAAAGTGAATTTGTGTGGTCCTTGTATCCTACTTTGTGATATAGTTTAGAGCTCTTGTTTCTATAGATATATAATTGCTCTGCCTGAAATGTTCCACAGTATGACATTAAACAGCTCTACCTTACATTCATTCAATTACAGGTGGTTTTATGGCTCAAAATTCCAAGAAAACAGGATTTCTGACTGTGAGCAGGGTCGACACTCCACAGATCTGACCTGTAAGTTGGTCTGGATTGGTCTACGTGAAGATAGGAAGATTTAATACCATATTGTCAAATATTCCAGAAAAAACAATAACATCTCCAAACGTGTTTGACAGACGCTATACCAGAAAAGTGACACAATGCACCATTAAGTAACTTTGTGTCATATCTGACATCGAAAATATGGACTACAGCCCTATTTGCATGGAATAAGTACAAACTGGGGACATCTAGTAATTTGCAAATGACCGCTCCAGGTCTGTGTTACTTGCAGCACATTCGCACGGGATAAGCAAAGTCGGTAAATGACTCTATTTTACTGACATTGAGATTACTGACTTACTGAGACTGAAAGGCGCGTAAAACACTGAGCTGCAGATTCAGACAGGACTATTATTATCACATGACATCTGTGTTTGGCCAAATATAGTAAGTCATTTGCGGCGGAATTTTTACTTTACAAATGACAGACATGGAGCATTCACACGGGATTAAGATCTCAGATTCTCCGCAATTATTACAAATCACCAAAGGTCCACAGGTAAAACTAATCCTGTACGAACAGAGCTTAAGTCATATTTAAAAGTCACAAGGCCACGTTCAGAAAATTGCATAAGTCATTTTCTCATCTATTAGTATTCTTATCATCTTTCGTCAGTGCAGAATTAAGTGTCGGAAGTAGTTTTCTGATTGGCTCACCCCAGTTTCACTTGGCTGTTCTGAGGCCATACATGTCCTTAAAAGTCAGTCCGTGGGTATGTCAATGACTTGCTAAAGGGCGTGTGACAAATGACTTAAACAGATTTAAATATCCACTTAAGGGTCAGGGCGTTTCAGTTCGTATCCTTTATCTTTGGAACTCACTCCCCCTTGAAAGCGTTAAATGTCTTAGCACCTATATATATAAACATGTCTTGCTTGAGAGTTCTGCGCAGTATCTTTGCTGTTCCCAGTACTGCGCTTTTCTGGACTGAGATGTCCATTGTCCTTCCTGGGATCTGCTGCAACCACTCATCCAGTTTGGGGGTCACGGCCCCGAGTGCTCCGGTCACCACAGGCACCACCGATACTTTCACCTTCCAGGCTCTCTTCAGCACTTCCTTGAGCTCCTGGTATTTCTCTAGTTTCCTTTTTCCTGACATTGCCATCGCTCGGTATTGCAATGTCCACCACCACGGCTTTGTTCTCTTGCTTATCCAGAACCACGATGTCTGGTTGATTCGCCATCACCATTCTGTCAGTCTCTATTTGAAAGTCCCACAGGATCTTGGCCTGGTCATTCTCCACTACCTTTGGAGGTGTTTCCCACCTTGATCCTGGGGTTTCCAGCCCGTACTCTGCACAGATGTTTCTGTACACTATGACCACTACTTGGTTATGTTGCTCCATGTACGCTTTCCCTGCCAGCATCTTACACCCTGCAGTTATGTGCTGGACTGTCTCAGGCACTTCTTTGCACAACCTACACCTTGGGTCTTGTCTGGTGTGGTAGATCTGGGCCTCTATTGCTCGGGTGCTCAAGGCCTGCTCCTGTGCAGCCAGGATGAGTGCCTCCGTGCTGTCCTTCAGACCAGCCCTCTCCAGCCATTGGTAGAATTTCTTGGTATGAGCCACTTCAGTTATGTTTCAGTGGTACGCCCCATGTATGGGTTTGTCCTGCCATGATGGTCCCTCCAGCACCTCTTCCTCTGCGCCCCACTGTCTGAGACATTCTCTGAGCACGTCATCAGTCTGGGCCTTGTCACTGATGTACTTGTGGAGCTTGGATGTTTCATCCTGGACAGTGGTTCCCACACTCACTAGTCCTTGGCCTCCTTCCTTCCGGCTCGTGTACAGTCTCAGGGTGCTGGACTTGGGATGGAACCCTCCATGCATGGTCAGGAGCTTTCGTGTCTTAACATCTGTGGTATCTCCTGTATCTCCTGCTCTGGCCAGCTTATGATTCCTGCTGGGTATCTGATCACTGGCAGGGCGTAGCTGTTTATTGCCTGCGCCTTGTTCTTGCCATTGAGCTGACTTCTTAGGAACTGCCGTACTCTTTGCAGGTATTTGGCTGTCGCTGCTTTCCTTGTTGCCTCGTCAAGGTTGCCATTTGCGTGTGGGATACCAAGGTACTTGTAACTGTCCTCAATGTCTGTTATTGTTCCCTCTGGGAGTGTGAACCCCTCTGTGTGGATTACCTTC